>JAZARR010000212.1:0-695000 GCA_037389465.1 Baylisascaris procyonis
AGCCTAAGCCTAAGCCTAAGCCTAAGCCTAAGCCTAAGCCTAAGCCTAAGCCTAAGCCTAAGCCTAAGCCTAAGCCTAAGCCTAAGCCTAAGCCTAAGCCTAAGCCTAAGCCTAAGCCTAAGCCTAAGCCTAAGCCTAAGCCTAAGCCTAAGCCTAAGCCTAAGCCTAAGCCTAAGCCTAAGCCTAAGCCTAAGCCTAAGCCTAAGCCTAAGCCTAAGCCTAAGCCTAAGCCTAAGCCTAAGCCTAAGCCTAAGCCTAAGCCTAAGCCTAAGCCTAAGCCTAAGCCTAAGCCTAAGCCTAAGCCTAAGCCTAAGCCTAAGCCTAAGCCTAAGCCTAAGCCTAAGCCTAAGCCTAAGCCTAAGCCTAAGCCTAAGCCTAAGCCTAAGCCTAAGCCTAAGCCTAAGCCTAAGCCTAAGCCTAAGCCTAAGCCTAAGCCTAAGCCTAAGCCTAAGCCTAAGCCTAAGCCTAAGCCTAAGCCTAAGCCTAAGCCTAAGCCTAAGCCTAAGCCTAAGCCTAAGCCTAAGCCTAAGCCTAAGCCTAAGCCTAAGCCTAAGCCTAAGCCTAAGCCTAAGCCTAAGCCTAAGCCTAAGCCTAAGCCTAAGCCTAAGCCTAAGCCTAAGCCTAAGCCTAAGCCTAAGCCTAAGCCTAAGCCTAAGCCTAAGCCTAAGCCTAAGCCTAAGCCTAAGCCTAAGCCTAAGCCTAAGCCTAAGCCTAAGCCTAAGCCTAAGCCTAAGCCTAAGCCTAAGCCTAAGCCTAAGCCTAAGCCTAAGCCTAAGCCTAAGCCTAAGCCTAAGCCTAAGCCTAAGCCTAAGCCTAAGCCTAAGCCTAAGCCTAAGCCTAAGCCTAAGCCTAAGCCTAAGCCTAAGCCTAAGCCTAAGCCTAAGCCTAAGCCTAAGCCTAAGCCTAAGCCTAAGCCTAAGCCTAAGCCTAAGCCTAAGCCTAAGCCTAAGCCTAAGCCTAAGCCTAAGCCTAAGCCTAAGCCTAAGCCTAAGCCTAAGCCTAAGCCTAAGCCTAAGCCTAAGCCTAAGCCTAAGCCTAAGCCTAAGCCTAAGCCTAAGCCTAAGCCTAAGCCTAAGCCTAAGCCTAAGCCTAAGCCTAAGCCTAAGCCTAAGCCTAAGCCTAAGCCTAAGCCTAAGCCTAAGCCTAAGCCTAAGCCTAAGCCTAAGCCTAAGCCTAAGCCTAAGCCTAAGCCTAAGCCTAAGCCTAAGCCTAAGCCTAAGCCTAAGCCTAAGCCTAAGCCTAAGCCTAAGCCTAAGCCTAAGCCTAAGCCTAAGCCTAAGCCTAAGCCTAAGCCTAAGCCTAAGCCTAAGCCTAAGCCTAAGCCTAAGCCTAAGCCTAAGCCTAAGCCTAAGCCTAAGCCTAAGCCTAAGCCTAAGCCTAAGCCTAAGCCTAAGCCTAAGCCTAAGCCTAAGCCTAAGCCTAAGCCTAAGCCTAAGCCTAAGCCTAAGCCTAAGCCTAAGCCTAAGCCTAAGCCTAAGCCTAAGCCTAAGCCTAAGCCTAAGCCTAAGCCTAAGCCTAAGCCTAAGCCTAAGCCTAAGCCTAAGCCTAAGCCTAAGCCTAAGCCTAAGCCTAAGCCTAAGCCTAAGCCTAAGCCTAAGCCTAAGCCTAAGCCTAAGCCTAAGCCTAAGCCTAAGCCTAAGCCTAAGCCTAAGCCTAAGCCTAAGCCTAAGCCTAAGCCTAAGCCTAAGCCTAAGCCTAAGCCTAAGCCTAAGCCTAAGCCTAAGCCTAAGCCTAAGCCTAAGCCTAAGCCTAAGCCTAAGCCTAAGCCTAAGCCTAAGCCTAAGCCTAAGCCTAAGCCTAAGCCTAAGCCTAAGCCTAAGCCTAAGCCTAAGCCTAAGCCTAAGCCTAAGCCTAAGCCTAAGCCTAAGCCTAAGCCTAAGCCTAAGCCTAAGCCTAAGCCTAAGCCTAAGCCTAAGCCTAAGCCTAAGCCTAAGCCTAAGCCTAAGCCTAAGCCTAAGCCTAAGCCTAAGCCTAAGCCTAAGCCTAAGCCTAAGCCTAAGCCTAAGCCTAAGCCTAAGCCTAAGCCTAAGCCTAAGCCTAAGCCTAAGCCTAAGCCTAAGCCTAAGCCTAAGCCTAAGCCTAAGCCTAAGCCTAAGCCTAAGCCTAAGCCTAAGCCTAAGCCTAAGCCTAAGCCTAAGCCTAAGCCTAAGCCTAAGCCTAAGCCTAAGCCTAAGCCTAAGCCTAAGCCTAAGCCTAAGCCTAAGCCTAAGCCTAAGCCTAAGCCTAAGCCTAAGCCTAAGCCTAAGCCTAAGCCTAAGCCTAAGCCTAAGCCTAAGCCTAAGCCTAAGCCTAAGCCTAAGCCTAAGCCTAAGCCTAAGCCTAAGCCTAAGCCTAAGCCTAAGCCTAAGCCTAAGCCTAAGCCTAAGCCTAAGCCTAAGCCTAAGCCTAAGCCTAAGCCTAAGCCTAAGCCTAAGCCTAAGCCTAAGCCTAAGCCTAAGCCTAAGCCTAAGCCTAAGCCTAAGCCTAAGCCTAAGCCTAAGCCTAAGCCTAAGCCTAAGCCTAAGCCTAAGCCTAAGCCTAAGCCTAAGCCTAAGCCTAAGCCTAAGCCTAAGCCTAAGCCTAAGCCTAAGCCTAAGCCTAAGCCTAAGCCTAAGCCTAAGCCTAAGCCTAAGCCTAAGCCTAAGCCTAAGCCTAAGCCTAAGCCTAAGCCTAAGCCTAAGCCTAAGCCTAAGCCTAAGCCTAAGCCTAAGCCTAAGCCTAAGCCTAAGCCTAAGCCTAAGCCTAAGCCTAAGCCTAAGCCTAAGCCTAAGCCTAAGCCTAAGCCTAAGCCTAAGCCTAAGCCTAAGCCTAAGCCTAAGCCTAAGCCTAAGCCTAAGCCTAAGCCTAAGCCTAAGCCTAAGCCTAAGCCTAAGCCTAAGCCTAAGCCTAAGCCTAAGCCTAAGCCTAAGCCTAAGCCTAAGCCTAAGCCTAAGCCTAAGCCTAAGCCTAAGCCTAAGCCTAAGCCTAAGCCTAAGCCTAAGCCTAAGCCTAAGCCTAAGCCTAAGCCTAAGCCTAAGCCTAAGCCTAAGCCTAAGCCTAAGCCTAAGCCTAAGCCTAAGCCTAAGCCTAAGCCTAAGCCTAAGCCTAAGCCTAAGCCTAAGCCTAAGCCTAAGCCTAAGCCTAAGCCTAAGCCTAAGCCTAAGCCTAAGCCTAAGCCTAAGCCTAAGCCTAAGCCTAAGCCTAAGCCTAAGCCTAAGCCTAAGCCTAAGCCTAAGCCTAAGCCTAAGCCTAAGCCTAAGCCTAAGCCTAAGCCTAAGCCTAAGCCTAAGCCTAAGCCTAAGCCTAAGCCTAAGCCTAAGCCTAAGCCTAAGCCTAAGCCTAAGCCTAAGCCTAAGCCTAAGCCTAAGCCTAAGCCTAAGCCTAAGCCTAAGCCTAAGCCTAAGCCTAAGCCTAAGCCTAAGCCTAAGCCTAAGCCTAAGCCTAAGCCTAAGCCTAAGCCTAAGCCTAAGCCTAAGCCTAAGCCTAAGCCTAAGCCTAAGCCTAAGCCTAAGCCTAAGCCTAAGCCTAAGCCTAAGCCTAAGCCTAAGCCTAAGCCTAAGCCTAAGCCTAAGCCTAAGCCTAAGCCTAAGCCTAAGCCTAAGCCTAAGCCTAAGCCTAAGCCTAAGCCTAAGCCTAAGCCTAAGCCTAAGCCTAAGCCTAAGCCTAAGCCTAAGCCTAAGCCTAAGCCTAAGCCTAAGCCTAAGCCTAAGCCTAAGCCTAAGCCTAAGCCTAAGCCTAAGCCTAAGCCTAAGCCTAAGCCTAAGCCTAAGCCTAAGCCTAAGCCTAAGCCTAAGCCTAAGCCTAAGCCTAAGCCTAAGCCTAAGCCTAAGCCTAAGCCTAAGCCTAAGCCTAAGCCTAAGCCTAAGCCTAAGCCTAAGCCTAAGCCTAAGCCTAAGCCTAAGCCTAAGCCTAAGCCTAAGCCTAAGCCTAAGCCTAAGCCTAAGCCTAAGCCTAAGCCTAAGCCTAAGCCTAAGCCTAAGCCTAAGCCTAAGCCTAAGCCTAAGCCTAAGCCTAAGCCTAAGCCTAAGCCTAAGCCTAAGCCTAAGCCTAAGCCTAAGCCTAAGCCTAAGCCTAAGCCTAAGCCTAAGCCTAAGCCTAAGCCTAAGCCTAAGCCTAAGCCTAAGCCTAAGCCTAAGCCTAAGCCTAAGCCTAAGCCTAAGCCTAAGCCTAAGCCTAAGCCTAAGCCTAAGCCTAAGCCTAAGCCTAAGCCTAAGCCTAAGCCTAAGCCTAAGCCTAAGCCTAAGCCTAAGCCTAAGCCTAAGCCTAAGCCTAAGCCTAAGCCTAAGCCTAAGCCTAAGCCTAAGCCTAAGCCTAAGCCTAAGCCTAAGCCTAAGCCTAAGCCTAAGCCTAAGCCTAAGCCTAAGCCTAAGCCTAAGCCTAAGCCTAAGCCTAAGCCTAAGCCTAAGCCTAAGCCTAAGCCTAAGCCTAAGCCTAAGCCTAAGCCTAAGCCTAAGCCTAAGCCTAAGCCTAAGCCTAAGCCTAAGCCTAAGCCTAAGCCTAAGCCTAAGCCTAAGCCTAAGCCTAAGCCTAAGCCTAAGCCTAAGCCTAAGCCTAAGCCTAAGCCTAAGCCTAAGCCTAAGCCTAAGCCTAAGCCTAAGCCTAAGCCTAAGCCTAAGCCTAAGCCTAAGCCTAAGCCTAAGCCTAAGCCTAAGCCTAAGCCTAAGCCTAAGCCTAAGCCTAAGCCTAAGCCTAAGCCTAAGCCTAAGCCTAAGCCTAAGCCTAAGCCTAAGCCTAAGCCTAAGCCTAAGCCTAAGCCTAAGCCTAAGCCTAAGCCTAAGCCTAAGCCTAAGCCTAAGCCTAAGCCTAAGCCTAAGCCTAAGCCTAAGCCTAAGCCTAAGCCTAAGCCTAAGCCTAAGCCTAAGCCTAAGCCTAAGCCTAAGCCTAAGCCTAAGCCTAAGCCTAAGCCTAAGCCTAAGCCTAAGCCTAAGCCTAAGCCTAAGCCTAAGCCTAAGCCTAAGCCTAAGCCTAAGCCTAAGCCTAAGCCTAAGCCTAAGCCTAAGCCTAAGCCTAAGCCTAAGCCTAAGCCTAAGCCTAAGCCTAAGCCTAAGCCTAAGCCTAAGCCTAAGCCTAAGCCTAAGCCTAAGCCTAAGCCTAAGCCTAAGCCTAAGCCTAAGCCTAAGCCTAAGCCTAAGCCTAAGCCTAAGCCTAAGCCTAAGCCTAAGCCTAAGCCTAAGCCTAAGCCTAAGCCTAAGCCTAAGCCTAAGCCTAAGCCTAAGCCTAAGCCTAAGCCTAAGCCTAAGCCTAAGCCTAAGCCTAAGCCTAAGCCTAAGCCTAAGCCTAAGCCTAAGCCTAAGCCTAAGCCTAAGCCTAAGCCTAAGCCTAAGCCTAAGCCTAAGCCTAAGCCTAAGCCTAAGCCTAAGCCTAAGCCTAAGCCTAAGCCTAAGCCTAAGCCTAAGCCTAAGCCTAAGCCTAAGCCTAAGCCTAAGCCTAAGCCTAAGCCTAAGCCTAAGCCTAAGCCTAAGCCTAAGCCTAAGCCTAAGCCTAAGCCTAAGCCTAAGCCTAAGCCTAAGCCTAAGCCTAAGCCTAAGCCTAAGCCTAAGCCTAAGCCTAAGCCTAAGCCTAAGCCTAAGCCTAAGCCTAAGCCTAAGCCTAAGCCTAAGCCTAAGCCTAAGCCTAAGCCTAAGCCTAAGCCTAAGCCTAAGCCTAAGCCTAAGCCTAAGCCTAAGCCTAAGCCTAAGCCTAAGCCTAAGCCTAAGCCTAAGCCTAAGCCTAAGCCTAAGCCTAAGCCTAAGCCTAAGCCTAAGCCTAAAAGTTGGCCTAAGCCTAAGCCTAAGCCTAAGCCTAAGCCTAAGCCTCTAAGCCTACCTCCTAAGCCTAAGCCTAAGCCTAAGCCTAAGCCTAAGCCTAAGCCTAAGCCTAAGCCTACTAAGCCTAAGCCTAAGCCTAAGCCTAAGCCTAAGCCTAAGCCTAAGCCTAAGCCTAAGCCTAAGCCTAAGCCTAAGCCTAAGCCCCTAAGCCTAAGCCTAAGCCTAAAGCCTAAGCCTAAGCCTAAGCCTAAGCCTTAAGCCTAAGCCTAAGCCTTGACTGTATAACCTAAGCCTAAGCCAACTACTGCCTAAGCCTAAGCCTAAGCCTAAGCCTAAGCCTAAGCCTAAGCCTCCTGGAGCCTAAGCCTAAGCCTAAGCCTAAGCCTAAGCCTAAGCCTGAAACAAACTGCAAAATCCTGCCATCCAACCATATGAAGCACGCGTGACGATAGCTGACATGAGGAAATCGACATTTCCGATACGAAACGTCTAGCTGCCAAGATTTGGACCAGTTATCGAATGCAACGAGGTTACTTTGCAAAATGCGAGTAGCACCTCAGGTCACACTTGAACAAGCCGAGCGCAATATTGCTGATGATGATCCCTCGAAGACAGATTATTTCGATGAATTCTTTTCTCAAATTACCCCTCACGTTCCGCCTCAGTTATGGAGATGAGAAGCACCGATAAACTCGACGTTATCAAGTCTGATATACTCATAATTGCTCACAAACTGAATGATTTACCTTTCAAAGATGCTCATGTACATCCTTTTATTCCCCACTTTATTCAGGAAGAGAACTTTTTCATTTCATCGGCCAAAGATAATTTTTAAAAAAATCATTGGTACCAGAAATCGTAGTATTGCTGTGGAAAAAACCACTAGTTATTCTGATTTCTGAAAGGTTCTAGTGATAGCATAACCAATTATGAACACGTCGTGATTTTTGCATCGGATTTCTGAAGGTTTTCTTTGTCAGCAAATTTTTTCATTAATGCTTTCTACGGAATCCTCTCATATCTGCTTTCGACCGATTCACAAAATCAAGTCGATTTGCATTCAGGATCTCCATAAGCAGACAATACTGATTAACAAGGTTTCAGAGCAAAATTTGGCAATGAATTCTCGAACAAATTCCAAATGCACAGTGACGTTTTCTGGGGCAGCGTTCTTTTATCCATTGTGAAATCCACGATATTACCCGTTTGGAAAATGTGCCTAAAGAATGTTTCCCTCCCATTTCCTCAAAAAATCTTCACCCCGTTCATCTCATAACCAAAAGGCGCCCTCCTCACAGCCAACTCCGCAACCGACTATTTATTAGCTCATGCTTACTTCCGCCCGCCTCCTTCTTCGTCCTTCCCTTTCCCAGCCCATTCAACCCGATATTTACCAGCGTTTTTCTTATATCCGGACTCTTGTATATATTAGAGCTTATTTTTTATTGCTGCGCGTTTCAGCTTACAACCCACTTACCATTTACTGTTTTTTTCTCATAACATAGCCTACTGCATACCAATTTAAATCCCATAAACCACTAACAACCCGTATTTCACAGTCCAACTTACCACACTTTACCTAGTACAACTCCTCAACATTTCACCTCTATGATCTCGAAAGCCATGTTTGCTACCATTCCCAAAACACATTCCATTCAGGGGAAAGCATCTGATTTTATACATTTTAAAAAAACTATGGTTTCGCATCAACATGATTGCTCTTCCTATCTAACTTACTCAAGCAACTTATGGGGAAAACAGCGGATCATTTGTGAATCATTAAGGATAGCCGAAAATCTCTTAGACGACGTCAAATTGTCATTTCCGTAAATCATCTGTGAAAACCATGCGTGGCGTCGGATTTTCTTACCAGTTCTAAAAGAAGCACAAAGATGCATTTCTTTTCCAGGAATGTCCAGAAGCTTGCCAACTTTTCAATACAATATGAAAGCTATGGCAACATTAACTTACAGGCATTGGTGTCATCGTATGGAAATGAAAATTGTGTCTCCTCAAAAGTATAGTCGACCTTTTTTACACACAATGAAAATAAAGTAATACAAATCATTGAGTACGGATCGTTTCATGGTCATTTTTGATACGAAGCCCTTGTTGAGGTTTTTATGAAAGTACTGTAAACATGATTGGAGGTTTTCACGTGCACATTTTCCACATCGCAAGCGTGATAAGCGTCAAACAGAGCAAATATTAAAGAAGAAAAGTGATGGGGTTCACTTTTTTCTAGACGATATAGTTAATGTCCATGCATATTCATATAAAAAATTCTTCCACTTGTTGTAATTCTCTAATTATTCAATTAACTTCCAATTATTTACCGTATGCTACATACAACTCAGATTACTGTGATGACCGTTACTTATACCCATTCATTTACGTCCCCAAAATATAACTGCTTCTAATGTATGTGTAAGGGGGATCTCTTCCCACTGGAATGTAATCGCTTACCGCATGCGCTAACGACGCGAACATTTCTCCTTGGCTAATTGGTTGGAGCGTTGCATTTGAGTGAGCGAATCGCTAACATATCGAATTGTTGACTCATCTTAGTTGGACTGATGCCAAAATTGTGTTGAAATAATGCGCTGTTTGTAGAGGCTGGAGTTGTGTGGTGATGTTTGCGAAGATTTTTGTTTGATATTTGATGTGATATTGGTTTAATTACGTTTCGAGGATAAAGGACACCTCTGTTAGTACTGCAACATTGATGCTGTTCATGTTGAAGCATATCAAAACGTAGTAGCCGTGTTGCTTTTCGTTACTATCCTTAGTGGAATGATAGTAACGTTCTATTTCGTAATATAAGCGCATCTGCGATTGTCTTTCTTTTTTTTTTTGACTTTTCCACTATGCTCAAGATTGTTGAAGGCTTCTTAAATATCTCTTTTGGGAGTTTGTTTGGTTCTGCACCATCTAGATGTCGGTCGTGTCCACAGCCATCAGATCGAATAAGAATCAGATTCACATTCGTCCATTTCTGCTTTACATAGCGCTCTTATTCATCTGAAACCAACTTCTGTTATATGTTGCGTATGTACGTAGTGTACCCGTTTGCAGAAGCTGGTAAGGTGAATTGAATGTCCATGAGACAGGTGACCTCGTTTATTGCCTTAACAATTCCAGCTTATCTAGTTCTATGCTGCAGTCGTACACACGAAAATTTTTTCTGTCTTTCTACGTTTCCGGATGGTCATTGTCCATCTGTTTGTGCTTCAAGTTAGTGCGTTGTGTTGTTTATTTCAGTGAGTTCCTTGTTTTAGCGAAATGGCTGCTCCTTCGCTGGCCATTATTTTCAATAACGTCGATGCTGATCGGTCTGGTCGTATAAGTGCAGATGAGTTGCAGAGGGCCCTTTCAAACGGTACTTGGACGCCATTCAACCCGGAAACCTGCAGGCTCATGATTGGTTAGTTTATCTGCACCTTGCTATCCACCTAGAATGATGGAAAATGGCTTTTTTACGGTATTTGTGTAATAGTTAACATTCAACTTTTTCCATTCATGCCGTTGTATTTTGTTTACATTGCCGAGTGGCTGTCTAAACACGACGAATGGAGCTGCGAACAAGCAGAGGAATAACGCAAATTTTTGCAGGGATGTTTGACTCTGATCGCGATGGAGCCATCAATTTTGCCGAATTTTCTGCTCTTTGGGAATACGTCAATCAATGGACACAGTGCTTTCGATCGTTCGATCGTGATGGCTCAGGAAATATTGACAAAGATGAATTGTCTGCAGCGTTGCGTCAGTTTGGTAGGTGCTTAGTCGTTCAATTTCTTTTTTCTACGGCACTGAAGGATGATTCGTGGGGATATCAACACCTGTAGTGCATGGTCATCGAGCATTTACCATGCTTAATGAACAGACTAGAAACTGCTGTAGTGAGGAAAGTTGCATAATAATACGTATTTTGCAGTTGGGATGATTTGTGCAGAATCGGTTGCATAGATATTGCTTGTCAGGTATTGTAGTATATGTCCGTAATCATTTTCCTACGTGATCCTTTACCGCAGCAATGTCGGGTACATCTTAGTATTGGGCACACAGCAGACTTCATGCGAATATGTATCACTTTAAAAAAGAATGCGCACATTTTTATACATGCGAATGAAGCGTCTGCGGGAAGAGTTGGCTAGTTTGGCTAGCTGCAGTTACTTAGATGCTTTTTCCATTAGTTCATGAGTGGACTGCGCACTTCACTCACCGCACGTGTTGGGGGGGGGGGGGGGGGGGGGAGGGAAAATAAAAGCGATTGCTTTCCTTCATCAAGCGTTTGCCTTTCTCCTCTTTAGCGTCGTCTGCTACGTAACTTAATCCCTCTCGCACACAGTGCGGAACAAAAACATGAAGGTATTCACCAGCCTTGCCGGTGTATTTTGTAGAAATTCCAGAAGCTCATATATAAGCCAAATCTAGTAAAACGGTACGATGCAGAATTTATGAACTTCCGCAAAAGGGGATAATCTCGACATAAGATAGCGTTTAACTGACGAGGGGGGTGGGGGAGCACTGGGAGAAAGGGAAGATTGGGTGAAAAAGTTACTACCAGGCTATCGAAATAGAGCTTGTTCTTCGCCAAAGGAAAAGTACTTCAAATAAGAAAAATTTCTCTTTATAAGCGCGACGAGAAATTTCTTCTTTTAAAAAAATTTAAACGACCCATAAGTGCGTTGCGCTTCTCCTTCATGGGTAATAAAATTCCGTTGATTTTATCTTCGTCTGCTTTTGCATAAGATTCACACTTTTTATTTCCATCGTATTTTGGTGGAATTGGTGATGTGGATTCGATTTTTGAGATTAGCAGTGTTACCAATATCTTCAACTGTATTGTTTTTGTGACCTTAACCTTTTTTTCGAAGTATTTTAGCAAAGTTGCAACTAACTGATTTGGTGATTGCTTGCTGCCGATGATCAAATATTTTCATGAGTTTTCGAGGAAGTTTATTTTCTCAACTTCTATATATTGCACTTTGACAAATATTTACGGAGTCGAAACGTTTCAAGCATTTCGTTTCATTTCTGTTCTGACGTATTACATGATCTAATTGCTTTACTCTTTAAGCTGTTGAAGTAGGTTAGCGGAAAAAACTATGGATGTTGGCGCTGAATCAGTTAAGAGAAGCGGTCACTAGCACGGAGAGAGAGGGAGAAAGGAATGAGCTGACTGGCTCGAATCTGCGTTAGTTTAAAAGTTCATTTGAGCACAGTTCCGATACTGTGAATCAATGGGTGACAAAAAGGTGAATGATTCACATTGCTTGGATGGGTAAAACTTTGCTATGACTGAGTCACGTGCATCACTGATCAGCACATTGCAGGTTGCATTTTCGCAGCTAGTGCTAAAAGCCGATATGCATTAATCGTCAGAGAGAAGTAAACGGCATATTTTTGAGCAAAAGTATGTATGGCAGTAGTGTTTAAAGCGTTAGGAGATGAGAACTTTGCATTTGGGTACCTCGAAACTTGAGCAACCTGAATTGGAATTTTTTAAACATTTTTCTGGGCTGGAAAATTTCGAGGCGCTGCAGGCTTCTGGACTTTTGTGAAAGTCCTTTGAGCGTTTCGAGTTCCGAGGTCTTTGCAAAAATTTCCTGTTTCAAGGCCATCTCTCTTATTTAATACATACAGGACCGTCCTTGAAAGGTGTCGTACCCACTTTTATATACCCAGATAGAGTTTGTACCCATTTTTCTATATCCAGGTAGAGTTTGTACCCATTTTTCTATATCCAGGTAGGGTTTGTACCCATTTTTCTATATCCAGGTAGAGTTTGTACCCATTTTTCTATATCCAGGTAGAGTATCTGTGCATTTGTAGGGCTGATGCGTCGGCGAGGAGACTCCCATCTTCCTTTCCACACCCCTTCACTGATACACCTGTAAAGAAAATTTATGAGGTTAAATCTTTTAGAACTTTCATTCCTTTCGACTGGAGAATCTAGAAAGCTATGAATGGCTAAAAAATTATGCGATTCTAGCAAGAATTTTTTCCATTTCTCCTGAATATCCTAAAATTACCTCATTCAACCCTTTCGCGTCTTACTTGGAGTTTCTGGTTCATTTCAACCTCTAGAGTATGTGTTTTCGATGGCGTTACTGGAATTAGCATGATTTTTTCTACTTTCTTTGTATTTCCTAGTGACTTCAGGCTGAGGGAAACCGCGGGTCAGTTTTATTCACTCGAAATATTAGCACAGGCGCAGTTACTTCTCTACTGCATGAATATTTTGCCCCACATAGTTCCTTTTGTCTATCTGCTGCATTTATACATCTTGCAGGTATAGATCTAGTCTATTTGGCTTCATGCCTGAAGGATTCCCCCTCTCGCTTCCCGAGTTGCGGTATCCGTATTCAGTCTAAAAAAGTTTCTCCTTCGTCCTCTTTCTTTCCATTCCATCTTATCTCTTTACTGTCTTTTCTTGCAGTTTACTTTGTTTTTCTTCTATCACTGTATCGTTCACCGTCATCGCTGTTTTCTTTCCCGTATCTTTTCAAATCTTTTTGCAACGCAACAGGGCGAGAATCTTCTGTAACATTTTAAGGTTGAGCATGCGCATTTGTATCCAAAATCCGATCATGCAATCTTGATGTTCTTTTAAATTTACCATTTCAAACGATTTTTTGTAAAGAAGGGAAAGATTTGCTGCCTGCTGGAAGTGAATATTGATTCGGTGGAACTAAATAAAGCGACTGAATCATATCAGGATCAGCTTTCTGTTGGGTCTTAAAAAGGTGTGACGTTGTGACCATGTCTAAGCAGCTTTACTGATCTCTGTAGGGTATTACGATAAACGATGGCTGCTTTAAAATGACTCTAACAGTAATGTTTAACGTTTAGATGCACTGCGCAGGATCGAAGTAATTGCTGTTTGTGATAAGGTAACAAAACCTGGCAAGTTTCTTGTTGCTTTCATTGCCTAATTTTAGGATACCGTCTCAGCGAACGTTTTATCGATTTATTGATGATCAAATTCGACCGCACTCATACACATCGCGTGAACTTCGATGATTTTATTCAGTTGTGTGTCGTGTTGCAAACGTTGACAGCATCGTTCAGAGATAAAGACGCCGATAGAGATGGCGTTATTACAGTCGGATACGAAGAATTCCTCACCATGGTATTCATTTGTAATATATGAGCCTTGCTGAATGACCCTTTTGCTTTGTTGTGATGGTTACATCTGGATTTCAGGTACTTTTATCACTTCAAAGGGCATTCCAATTTGCACTGCATTTTTTTCATTCGTTTTTAATGCCTTCCACGAGGCCTTTATTGTTTTCATGAGCGGATATCACTTTCAGTACGCAAAACTCATTCTTTTTTAAGATTTCTATTCTCTGGTTGCTGCATTATTCTTGGGCTTATATATTTTTACTTTCAGGTTTTTTCATGCATTCGTACGCTTTCTGCTCTCTCTTTCTTTTTTCTTTCTGTCTCCTTTCGCAAAGGAAAATGTAGTGTCATGCCACATGCAAGAAGACACACTCAAGCATGGATGTTTAGGTGTTTTCAGATGCTAACATCTTTGTCATACTGTGTTGTAAATGAGCTTAAAGCGTGTCCAAAATCCTATAGCTGAACCGATGTGGTGCAGTTTTTTTCATGTATTATGGTTCGAGGGTGATTAATATACCAGTGTGAACAGATATTTTAACTCCATTTGTGGTATATGATTTCTGTAGTAAACGATACTCAAATTTTGCATACTACCTGTGAAATGAGTGGGATATTGCTTCGGCATTGCGAGGTAAGAAATCTGCATTGAGCTGCTCGAATGCACTCAAAATCATACGTATGACTAACACAAGCATAAAAGTTGTTCTTCGAGGCTAACATTCGTGAATACGCGCTCTTACTTCCTCTAGCGATTTCTTTACCTTTATATGCATGGAATGCATGTAAGGTTGTTATCATAAAGTTGCCCCTCAGTGCACTAACCAGATTATCTTTTAGTAGCGTGATTTCACGTATAGTGCTGGAATTTCGGGCAAGTTTCAAGTTGCTTGCTTCCAGTTTCTTCGTAGTCTCAAGAAAATGTTTATTCTCTTTCTCACGCACTATCTGCAGTTTCTATGACATGTTGCAACTTCTTATATCCTCTCCTCCTTTCTTTCTAGAAAAGGTTCCGAAAATGTTTTCTCCATAAGCTTGGTTTTGCATAGTTTTTGTGAGTTTGTTGAGCGATTTTTCTACTGTCAGTTATTGCGAATAATACTTTTGTATTTTGTGATGCGTTGTCCGGAAACGCATAACGAAAGTGCAGTAAATCATCGTGTTTGTAGTAGGAAGATTGAAATTTTTCATGTGCTAGAGACGCTAATTTGTAGAGGCAGGTCTTTGCTTGTTTAAGTAGCTCATTGGAAATGCTTCAACTCTTGCGCTATTTTCGAACAGACTTTGAGCTTTTTTCACATTTTTTGGCACTCAGCCATCAATCTATTGAGGTTTTTTAAACGTGGAAAAAATATTGTTGTGTGCAACACTGGTGCCACTAATTTTTCTTCGTCTGCAGTTTGAGATTACTTGCAGTTTCGTTTCTCTATGTGGTGGTTTGTATATTCATGTTTTTTATTCTTACTGAAGTAATGAGATGAGAGGACCACCAACAACTGCAGTGGCGTCTATCTTACTTTCTGTATGTTTATCCGTTATCCGCCATGTATCCATCATATTCCATATTAGCCCTGAAATTTGGTTTGAGTGCTTTTGAACAAAGCTGGTGTAGTGATTCGATCCACAAAAAACTATATTAGAGCTTATCCTGCCACTCGCCCTCGCAGAATACAAATCTAGTGTTTTTTTTTTCTCAAGCTCTCATTTTGTTTCTCCTTGTCGTCGATGTTAAACGCATTTCGTCTGATTTTTGTCAGTATTGCACATTTTGCTTCTTATTTGTTCCTTGATTCGCAAAAGCATTATAGTACCGCTGTCTATCTACTGTTTCATTTTTTCGTACAATCCAGACCCGTATTTTGCAGCCCACCAAAATTTTTATCTGCAGTTATGACCTTCCTCTGCCTTTGTTGTAGCGGACATCAGATGAATGCTGCATATTTATGATCAGCTTATCGAAGTATTTTGTTTGAAACGGAAGTAAACCGGATAAGAAAATTTTCTCAACCTCCGGGCCCATATTTCAGTCCTCAACTAACCGTTGGCTATGGAATGTGAATTTCTTTTCTTACCGAGAGAAGTGAGCTTTCATAAACCAGTTTTACCTGATGTTCTGAATAACATTGGTGACAGAAGTGGTTTATAAAACTTGGACTCACCTTGCAAGTTTTATAAATCCATTAATTGCAAGAATTCGTAAAGTTTTTGTGAATTGTGGGAATTTATCCAAAGGTTGAGTGCCCAATAGTGTTGACCTCCCAAAGTATTTTATTTGAGGGCCCGGAAATCGTTCGAGGGTCTCAGACTTTGAGAATCTAGAAAACCGTTTGGAGTTCCCGAATAAGTAAACTAACGCCCGAAGCTTGTTTTCTTAAGAAGTTTTGTGAAGTTATTTCCACGCAAAAGAAACGAGTTCGAAAAGGCTGTCCCATTGGTGAAAATTGCTTTTTTCTTATGGATAGAAAGTACACTTGATTCATTTCATCAGCCTTGAATTAGAACTATTCTGCGATTAGTCTCATGTTGCTTGCTGATGCCAGTTCCGCATTCCTCTGGCTTGTCTTTTTTTTTGTATGGAATTCGCAACAAAGATTTTAAATCATTTTTCTGGCACACATATATAAGGAAGTGTTCGTAACTTCTTGATGCTCATCCGATTTTGTTGGAAATTTTAGCACCCAGGAAACGCTTCCTCAGGGCCCGACATCGCTTATGTTTTCCAAAAATGGGAAAGTTTTGCCGCACCCGGTCAAAGAATTGCTTTTCATCATTTGGCATAAAATTTGCGGAATTCTGCGAGGTAGTGAACTGCCCAATTTTGAAATGTCTTACTTTTTTTCTTTGTTGAGTGTAAGATTTAGATGAGATTTGGCATGATTAAGAAATCGCCTCCACACAGATATATGGGGTGTGCAAGGTGCAATTGTTATTCACCTGAACGTTTTAAGACATCTTCAATAATGTTTAGGACTTAAAAACCAACTATGCTAACTTGTTATCTCGCGTTATATTTAGGCAGGAAATTTTCTCGGTTTTTTCCGGAAAACGTTGAGTGAATTTTTCGCTTCATTTACCATCGAAAAACTCTTGAAGGGCTCAGACTTTTGCATTGTTTTGACCCACCTAATGACTTCAGGTAAGGGACAATATGTTTTTCGTTGATGCACCATGCAATTTCTCGCATGCCATTTCTTGCGCGCAAGCCAGTATTCTGTAACTTGTCAGCTAGAAAAGATGAGCGTTGTCGGAAAAACGATTCATCGCGAGCATTTGCCTCCTAGGCTGGTGACCACAGCGAAGTATTTTTTGTGGATTTCGACTAGCTCGAATACCTGATTAGTTCATTTGGATAGGTGCTGGGAAAGTGCGGCTGCATGGGGACAATAGCTTTTATATCTTGTCATAAATGTTGATGCCGACAATATGCTTGTCGGCCGCGTAATCATATTTCTAGAAATCCGCTCCCTATCTCTTGCTCCGATAGTCCGTTAAATTCTGCCAAAATCGTATATGTAAGGAAGAAGTTGCAGCGTGTCACGAAGGTGAAGTTTTCGTAGTACTGCATAAAAATTAATTGCTTTCATAAGATATCCTTGCTAGGCCTTCTCTAAAACTCCATGATGGAAACAAATCGCCTGGTATTACAGGTCCATCCATAAAATTTAGCGATCTGCAGATTAACTCCATTCCTTTCTCTGTCTCGAGATACACTGTATGAAATTCGTGGACTGAAATTCGCAGCATGGGTGTCTGCACCTGTTTTAGGCTGTTTTAAAAACTACCAGCTATATTCATACCATTGATGGGCCTATCACCAACCTTTCAGATGTAGCATCACTGAACACTACTGAGGACGCTGCAAACGCCTCGTGCACTTTACTTTGTGAGGACCTGTACAGCTTGTTTTTTCGAGATGTTACATCAGTTTTGTGCGTATTGACATTGTTTTTTGCATACTTCAATTTTCGCTATGATCGTTCGAGGTATTAGTGAACTGGTATTCGAAAGAAAGTTTTATTGGGCAAGAAACTAGGTTTTAGTGGGCAGCAACTCAAAAGATACTGGCATGATGTAGATAAGTGTGTCGTGCTTGTATTGATTTTGTTAAACACTTTTTTGAGAGGCTAACGCTTTTTCTTCTGAAGTAATCGCTTTAGCTTATAATTGTTAAATATTGCGTAAGGATGATGTTGATGGTGGCGAAAGACTTTAGTGGTTTAACATTAGAGTTACAAAACTAAACACTTCACTGGAAATAGCTGTGATCTATTGATAATGCAAGTTGTGTTTGCTGGCTAATATTGTGTGCTTTGTCAAGCTACTTTTCTTGGATTTTCTTGGATCAAGTAAAGCATTTAAGGCGTGCCAGATCCTCGTCAGTTTCAAATGAACGCTCGAAAAGATCGAAGAAGCGCTGCACGTGTTGCTTGCACCCGAGGTGGCGTTCGCTGGTGCTACTTGAATGCTACGATTCGCATTTTCCTTAGAATATTTTCACTTTAACTCCGGACATAACATAGGGACAGAACTGACAGTTAGCCGTCAAAGAGTTTATCTAACAGAGCATGAATTGGGTCGTTCAAAATTTCACTTGCACATAACGAGTTCATTTCAATAAAGCCAGGAATCGTCGATCATTTGCGATTTTGATTGATCATTCAAGGAAAACAGCTCTCGCAATCGTATGATGTTTTTGCTGACGATTAGAACGAGCGGTGTGCCTCTCGAAGACGGTTGCGCTGCAAAAATTTGGCCAAGTGATGCCTTCGTTTCTGATCTCCTTGCCTTGAAAACATTGTTTCGTTGTAGACGCATTTGATGATTTGCTTTGTTTATGTGCTTGCAACATGCCCAACTATTTCATAACAATAAAACGCGTTCCCCATTCTATAATCACCAATTTCATGCTATCCACTCTTGTTGGTCTCGTTGCAGGTGTATGTTTTGAGTAGTGCATTAGTTCCATCGCGAAATACAAATAGAGAAGAATACCAGAGGTAAAACTGAAGAAAACCATCTGGATGTGCTCAGTACACAGGTCGATTTTCCTTCACCAACATTACATTCGAAGCACGCCGTTATAACTGAACAGGTATTGGAGGGGAAATTACAGCAAGAGTACAGCTAACTAGCCGTTTCCACTGTTTCATTGGGTTACTTTGTCCTCCTATGTTATAGACCATACATATATTTCAAATTTTCCTGGGCACATAAGGCCCAATTCGCACGAAGTAATAATATTCTATAAATAATATTTGCCGTAATTCGAAGTTGAAGTTTCTGCTCAGTTTCTCTGTCAAAATACAAAGACGTTTGTCATTACACTAGTCGCAAATTTCGAGTCTTATAGTAAAGTGGTAGCTTTGAATCTTTGAATAGGCCATTTGGAAAGTTTCAGCGGTAAAATTGACTGAGAATTGAGTATTTAAAGGGTACTTTTATCTCATGGGATCGAAAATAAATGAACAGTACAAAGAGTCTGGAAACGAGTTTAAAACATCTTCGGAAGAACCATCAGGATTCCCGAACTGTACACTAAAGCACAGGCTTCTGTCTAAGATGACTTCTTATCTCGCACTCTATTTGTCCAAGAAGAACGCAAAGGAGGTGGAATATTGAATATTAATCAGCACCAAACCTGAAAAGTTTTTACTTCTCATTCAATATGATCTTGGCTATCACTTATGCACCCATACAACATTAAATCATATGAAAGATTGGTTTTCCATTCGAGGTCCATCTTGAATTTGAGGTGGGATTCTTTTAGAATCGAGAGCTTATTTTTTTCAGCGTAGTTGCAGAAGGAGGGAGTTATTTCAAAGCTGTGGTTAAGGGAAAATCGCTGGAGTAAACTGATCACAGGGACATGCTAGCTGACTCTGAGTACGCGTCGTATGTATTCTCTTCTTCAGGAAAAGGCATTATTGGCTATTGAGAGGGATTTTCCATACAAAGAAATGTTGTGTTCTGGGACACCAGTTTCTTTTAAGGTAATAATAGGATGTCTGGATCCAACATGACACCTTCCCCGCTGTGATTTATTGCACTAAATCCGCTAAGAAATGAAGGTATTTCGATGCTATTACGCATGAACTTCGACGTAATGGGAGTAGCATATTCGAAGAACGAATAAACTAGCCGACATCAAATGCGAACGGATGTTTTCGATATTTAAGGTAATTAGCGTCTATTAAATATAAATACTCTTCGTTGTCTGTGGTGTTTGCTCTGCACAATGTACCTATGAAATAAGGGTAGTTCCAAATGTTTCATCGATATATGCGTACAAGGTCAGTGGCCGAGCACAATAAACCCATAACTTGAAACGCTACAATAATCGGTTATGCAGTTTTCTATTATCCACTCAAAAAACGGTACTGTATGGTAGGGGAATTTTAGATGTGCTTACCTTAAAGCACATTCAGGTTCTACGCAGGTGATGAACGTTGAAGTGCAATTTATGGTCGCGAACTTCATGCCCAAAAATAAAAGACAAAACTGAATAATGGAGCAGAACTCTGCACATTTACTAAGACATCATGGGTGTTCTATTTTTAAAAACATTGTGCACCCTTCGAAGCAGCATAACCACTCGCTTCATTCAACGCCTAAGTGAAGGGAATTTCAGCTGAATGCTGATAGTTTGCAAGTACACTACGAGGAATATCAAAGTATGTTGTTTCCTTGGTGCGGAACGAGGATATCATTTAATTTTACTATGGTATTACGTTGAGCAACTTGATGGACTTCTCGCTTGTTGCGTATTCAGTTTTTCTTTGCTTTCAAATTGTTTCCTTCGATGATGAAGGAATGTCATAACTATATTTCTGGTGAAGAATCATTCATTTCCCCACACCGAAAGCTGGCTGACCACAGTACAACACCCTCATAATCTCTTAGTGGTCCGTTACCTAATTACTTTGAGAGTACAAGGGTGTGCTTAAATTGTGATTTTCCATATCAAATTCGAACTGTCACAAAGCGACCATTTATAGCGAATTCAAGCAGTTTTTGCGAAATGAACTTACAACAAATTAACAAAACTCTTGGCTTTATTGACGGATTAACGAAATTGGCTTTATTTAAAGAAAAGCAAAAAATTTCAACAATTTCACAGAAAGTAATTCTTTCAAGAAAAGTTACTCTACATGAGAAATCGATGCACATTCCGTTTTTGTTGAATTTATAGTTTCGGCATCTTCAGGAAGCATTAATTCTTGCATAAGGCTATCGACATTTGCCAAGCCGAATAGCTTGCATAATTGCACGTCCTCTACGAGATCACGAGCGATCGCTAACATTGGTGGCAATAGAAGTAGAAGATTTGCTAACCGTTGAGGCATCTCGCGATATGGTGATACCTAAAAACAAAATCTTGCTTCAATATAATGAAGTAAAATAAACCCCCTCACTTAAGCACACAAATATTGCTCCAGTTAAGCGAGGAATCTCAATTTCTTACCTTTCATTTTTCATTAATTTTTCCCCAGCTGCATGCTAAGAAATTGTTAGCTATGAAGCAACTTTTAGCCAGCACTAGAAAAAAATGAACTGTCATTGGTCAATGGTCATCAGTTTCCCGTCATTCTGTGAAGCAACTTTAAAAGCACTTCAAGGCAATGTTGGCAACTGCTAATCGGGTTGTCTTAATGCTTCGCTTTTTTCTGATAATCGGCGATCTAAACACATCTCTTTTCCTTGCTAGCATTTTGGAAAACTCTCCAGCTTTTGAACGTCATAGGTTGGCTTTGTTGACAGTCATTAATTTTCCGGCCTACCGAATATTCAAGTCACCTAAGCGCAATAGACACAACTGTTGAGCTATCGTTATATTGGGCTAGACGGCCATATATTGCCCAGAGAACGTATTGTAGCGCCCTATATCATTGTTTTCGCCTAATGTCACCTTTACAAATGTGGTATTAATTTTTATTGGTATCTGCAGTTGGTCAACGCTATTAATTTCATCCTAATAATAGCGCTCGCCTGTCGTCGTAAATAAAATACCGACCCTGGGTGTGATGTCCTCAGCTAATGATGTTGGCAGCCTTTTAAGTGCCTTGCATGTTGTTGTTTTTCTTCAGATCAGTAGAACAAAATAGTGTCGAATTTTCAGAAGTGAATTCTCAAATGATTATATTGCCTTCATAAACTTTTGCAAGACGATTTTCATATTGTAGCACTTACACAGCGAATTACCCGTACTGTTAATCGGTTGAGATGAGGAGAATGGGAGAAGAGGTAGCTGAAGGATTTCCGCATTACCTCATTTCTCTACCTCTTTCTTACTAAGATAATTTTCAACAAGTCATAGAAACTAGTTGAACTTGAACTTCTATCATATAAGCCACTAATGTTTTTCATACATCCAAATAGGTCTTCGTAGAGCAAGAAAGAAGAATCGATTGCTGCACATAGTTTGGTCTGCTTTAATGAACATTTGGAGGATGTGGGATTCAAGACTTGATACGCTACAATGGCTGCTCGCATAACCAGCCAAAACGTGTCCACATTGTTTTTTCTACTCCTATTTCTATTAGCAGGTGACATTTTTCGTATAAATATAAATGACACTCTCAATGTAAAAAAATAAGATGAAAAAAGATCGACTTATTCTCCGACGGAATCTTTTCTTGAGAGCAGATTTTGCTTCAACCTGCTCTCTACACTCTGAAGTTTTGAATACTGGCATCAAAAGGTGACTACAACGATGGATTCTTTTCACTGAAAATATCGCTTATGTGCGGTGCGGCTGACAGCAGTGTAGGCAACCTTCGACTGAAGAGGAGAACTCGACGTCAATTTAGCTACTTGACAATGGCTTCGATTCTTAGAAAGAATGGTAAACGAAAGATGTGGTAAGGTACACTATATTAAACGTAAAGTATGGTAAGCTTGTCGTCGTGATTGCTACAAATCGCTATTCACTCTGACTGCACCAAATGTCTGCGGCAGCCATCTATTGCAGCAGTATGGCAATTACTGTCACCTTTTCCAATAATGCGATAGTGCAGTTTTGCTGACTTTCCCTTCAAACAAAAGAAAATATTGAAGGAATAAAGCCAGTGGGATTAATCTCGCACCCGCAAACACAATTCACTCAACGCAAACTGAACTACGCTTTTGTGCATATTATCCGTCATTCCACTGTCATAACAAGAAATAGTGCTTGGTCTTTATTGTAGGTAATCCAATTTAAGGTCTGAATATTGTGTTTGACGAATTATAAGTATGAAGCACAATATGACCTTTGTTACGTGATTCTCAAAAGCACATAATACTTGTTGTCGCGTTCGCTCTATGGCAGCCGAATAGCTCTCCACTCCTTTGGCCACTGCAATAACAAAGTCCTTTACAAGACATATTCACTAAACCAATAAGTTACGATCCTCTAATCTAAATTGGAATGAAGTGCTTCACTCACTCTATGCTTTTTCAAAAACGAATCTTAAAACGACAAGAGAAGGCATTACTCGCTCAGCATTCTACCACAAATGATGTTCATAAAACGTTGACTCGCTTGTTGCATATACGTGCTTCACAGCACCATACTGAGAATCCAGAATTTCAGCAGTTTGCTGGAATCCAGAGTTTCAGCATTTCAGCAGTTCCGATCTCCAATTAGAAATAAGTCTTCTGGTGGGAGTCTAAATACACATATATGATCTGTATTTCCATAATGTCGGTAAAATTTACTCCATTATAGTGAGAAAACTGTGGTTACTTAATTTTATTCGCCTGATATACAGCACGAACTCACAATCCATGCCCTAGTTCGGTCGTTTAATTTCAGGGGAGGTTTCTGACTTATTTCTAAAAACTTCCTAATGCTTCTTTCTGTTGAAACTTCTTTCTCTGTTGATAATTCAGGGTACAAATGACAAGCGAAATCCGGGACGGCAGTGGGTGAAAATGCAAAATTTTGAAGACAGTCTGCTGGAGAACATTAAAAAAGCTTTGGACTTGAGAACAACATATTGGCTGTCACCTTGGAAAATCACTTTCAAATTCAGGAACAAGTAGACTTCAAAGTTTCAGACGACTAACCACTCTTCTTGCATCATTTTTTTGGCGACGGCTATCATTTTCACCTATTTTGTGGTGTGTTGCGGTATTGTCACTGTAGATGCTTGAGAATAATTTTGTTGGCTCCATCCTCAAAATTCATAGAATGCATATACATTTCATTTTAAAGATCCTTCGCTTCACTTATCTTCTATAACGTTGGCCTTCAGCCTGTTTTCTTATATTTGAAAAGAGGAATGCATTCAAATGACTTTGGTGTTATCCAGTTTTTAAGTGTTTCTTGGTGGAGTACCGCCTTGAGAAACCAAACGTAAAAGCAACGGTCATCTTAAAAATAAACTATATTGGAATAGACGATCGTTTAATCGACGTACAACAAGTTCACAATGATCACATGAGGGACTAAAAAGTTGCAAAGCCAAAGCATTTCACCACGTTGTTGTAACGTTGATATCGCGTTTGAAAAGTTCTCTTTTGAAGCTATTCTCTGAAGTTCTATTTACTTCGTTTGCCTTTAACCATCTCTAGACTATTAAGTGGTTATTAACTCAGATAGTGATTGCACTAAGCATAACCACTGATGAATGAACTTACATGGATCGAACAGTGCGACAGCTTTCATCGAGACATATTCACTTTCGTCCATGTGTAGGCAACGCATTGGCTGCGTTAGGTGATCAAGGATGCGAGCGGCAACTCTGCTGAAAAATTATTGCAACAATCGAATTTCTCACAGTCATTGGCGATGAATTCCGTTGACCAGCTATATGCCTCATTAACATTAGTGGGGAACCAGTAATGTAATCAGTATGATAGGGAAGTTTTGGGGAATTTTTCCGGTTAAGAGATTAAACTGGGAATTATATATCGATAAGCAGGCAAACGAGTGAGTGGAGCACTGCGCACAAATATTTTCGTAAATTGCCGAAGCACGCTGATAGAAATGAACTTTAGCGATTGAGTTTCGAAAGCGATTTTTACTAGCGATAACTTCGCTTTTAACAAAACAACGATGCACATAGAATAAATATTTGTAACAACAGCATTATTCATTTCCGTTGGCTTTAAAGTGATGGAGAATTCGATTTATTAGTAGCAACTTTATGAACAAAATTGCTGCGATCATCATATTTTACAATAAATATTAGCAGTAGTAAGCTGCACGCTTGACATACATCCAATTTTACTTGACACTTTTGACGCCTTTTTTCATTGAACGACTGATGTGCAGAGAAATGAAACAAAATGTTAAACACAAGATGATGTAAAAGTGGAGCAGGAAATATTGGCGATGCCAGCAAGGATCTAACAGTTGACTCGTCGACCTCGCAATATTGTAATAGCGTCTCCCACCCTTACTTTATTTGTACTTGTTCCGAATTGCTTCGTACCGAAGTGCCTGCCTGTTCTTGTGTGTAAATTCAACGTAGTTAGCCTGCATACGCAGTTAGCAAATAAATCTGCGTCATTTTTGATCTCTTCAATGAAAAATTGAGAACGCAAATTTTTTTAATATCGTTCGTTAAATTTTTTTGGTGCCAAAAGAACCGTTCCCCGCCGCAGCTTTCATTCGTTTCATCAAAAACGAAGCCACAATTATGCCAATTATTTTCGGTGAAAGAAGAGCAACACGCAAAAAATTTGCTGCCTATAATTTTTAAGAAATTTTCCTTCTTCGCGCGATCAATCAGTTTTTCAGTTATTTCTACAAGTATAGCTCTGCCAATGAGGTTCCGTTTCTTCGTTGTAATTGTTGACTGCTACGATTGCAACAATCGCTTCCTGCAATCTGAGCAAATTTTCCGCTTCCCCAGCCAATATTTGCTTCTGAATATGTATTCATGCCGATACAGAAGTATGCAGCAAAGAAGTGTTTTCTCATCTACTCTAAGTTCATGAAGGGCAAGAAATTGCAGCACCTTTCTTTATTAACATCAGACTTTCTCATATAAAAGATGAATCGAAGTCGTATTAATATACAACTATTTAAAAATTCTCAGAAAGAGTTTACTAAAATAAACACACCGCGAGTTTTTACACATGTCACTCCTCTTTATTAGTAAAAGAAAAAGTTTTATTTTTGAAAGAGCTGTGCTTTGACATTTACTCGAAAATGCACATTGCGATTGTAAATGAGTGAGTTAATTTACATCTAAATTGAGTTGCAGTGAATGAACTTTTAATGAAGAGTAGATGAAGTTGTTAACACTCACTTCACATCGGGGATGGCCGGCGTGTCTCGACGTAGACATGAATCGTTTGTAAGCCAGATTGCATCCTGTACACTCATCGATCTGAAGTTCTTTCTGTTTCTAAAAGCGCACTACAGGCATTTGCTGCGATAATTTTTTTTTTGCGTAGACCGACCTGTTTTCATTTCAATGAGATCTTCAAATTATTTCACCATGACTTTAGAAGAGTATCTAACGGAACGATTAAAAAGAACCGTTAAAGCTCATTTTTATTTATTTTTCGATGAAAATTGCTTTGCTCTATGTTATCGGAGCGAGAAAATTGCCGGTCTGTGGGCAGCTTTTTATATTACCGATTCATGGATGGTTCCAGTCTTTTTGGGCTGAAATAAAAAAGTGAAATATAGAGGCACATATCCTGCCAACTCTTAATGCAATTTCCCAACTGTTGTTCCAATATAATGGATCAAACCCTCATCTGATCAGTGGACGACGCCCACGTTAATAAAACAGGTAGAACAACTGAAGATATGTTCAAAGATGGCACAAAATTTGAAGAACTCGCCTAAATCCCGCACAGATAACGAGGTGTTGTGCCGAAAAGTTTCTCAACAAAGCAATTTGTGCATTCATTGGCAATTCGAGAAACTGGGACAGGTTCTTGGCCCATTCCACCATTAGTACGAGCTGCTGATGCATACTGTCAGTCACGTCACACGTTGTCGCCGTTCGTCGCGCATCTGCCGTTCTCGTAATCACGCTCGCACGCAGTAAATGCGTCGCTTGTTCCGCCTGCAGTGCACTACATGTTAGGCAGCACTGATCTCCGACTACTTCCGATCGTCCCGCTCCCCCCCCCCCACCCCTCCCCTCCCTCCCCTCACCCCAGACCTACCAGATGACAGGCGCCACGGTGTGCTTCTAAGCCTTTCTTGGGGGATGGCGAAGCTGCCTTCCATCCTTCCCTGCCCCTGCCCCTGCCCTTCTCCATCACAGTGACGACTCATCTGATAATGACTTATCTGGGGAGCAAATCGGTTTCGACCCAAGGGAAGAGGTAATAGAAGTGTTGCTGACGAAGTCATAATCCGTTGGAAGGATCGAGGAGGATTGATTCTCATATATGCTTCAATATGTCCTCGACTACTCTTACCTACGAAGCGGATCTACGTTTATAGTTCGACTAGGTGTATCTAATTTTGCAGAATGAGTTGAATTAAACCGGTTAAGTGTGTCGCGATTGTCAAATTTGAGTTCGACCGCAGTATGTACTATCCTTCAAGTGGTAAAATCGATACGAAACTTGGTATAATATCACACCTTTAGAAGGGTGGCGATATATGCCTCAGAGTACGTGCTGTCGGTGGAGTTGGCTTGATGCGGCACGATCGTGTCTCGTTCGTTTTGTACGGCCTCTCGTTTCATGCCACTCCTGAGACATTGATCGAAACGGCATCGACGGCATGTGTTCCTATGATCTTCAGCGAAAGATCACTTTGAACACTTTAGGAAAGAGGACAATATGTAGGCGATAACAACTCTCTATAGCCCGCATAAAGGGTTATTGGGAAGATAAATGGTTTCAGAACTTCAAGCGTTTTTTTTTTAATTGCCGACCGTTCCCTGAATATAGCATTCCCATCTGTTCCCCAACAAGCACTGCTGATATCAAAATGATGGAGATTGCGCAGCGCCAATTCATCAGGACAGCTTTCCGCAAGTGAGTCCAAGGTCCACATCATTCCCCTACGAATGAAGTCTCAAGATTTTTGATTCGGGATCAGTTCATGCCAGACAGATTAAATTTGACCTTCAATTACGCTATCAAATTGCAAGCAATCTTGCGAACATTCCTTTCCATTTTCTCATCTATACAGTTTGCATCACGCTCAAGATGACATTATTTGCACGTATAGAGGAAGGTGGCAGTGGGAGCGTCATACGCATATCGCATCGATGCATATAGAACACACTGCCTAAAGAATTGATGCCGACCATACGTCCCGGCCTGTTTATTCACGAGGTAAATCAGATCTGCTTTTCTGCGCTGTTCGATGTCTCACAACTGCTCAACGCTATCTACTCAGGTATCCTTCATTGTTATATCGTCAATAAATTGCTAATTTCTGTGTATCAATGTTCATTTATTCCACTCTTGTCTTGGCTCTATTATTTTATTCAAATTATTATTTTATTCAAATCGAAAAAGCGGTCCGAACTAACCACCTCCAAGTGACATTCTGTTCACTCCACTTGGGTCAACAAATCCTCAGTTCAAATACGTGAAGCGAAAAGAAGAAGCGATCCCATGGATAAGTTGTTTGCAAATGCAAAATAAGAAGGCATTATATAATCTGGCGCTTTTTCCTTTTTTTTGCCCTCCACACATACGGAAATCTGATGACGAAAAACTTTTTGCCCTTCAGAGCGATCTGAGATAAACCTTAGAGATAAACCAATGATAGACGTAGAAACGATTGAAAGATTGAGTAAGGTAACGGGGAAAAGCCGACACCTTTGGCAGTTTTAGCAGCGTTCTTTTATTTACCGGAAAAAAATGACGCCATGATGAGCGATTTAAACGAGCATTGTGTTTAAACGAAGCATGGTTTCGTGTGGGGAAAAAAGGTATAAACGGACTACTGTTTGGGTCCTTTGAGGATCAAATCGTTTGGAAACGCAAAAACAAAAAAATTATCCACGTTCCTGAGCGTACATTTACTTTTGATTTGAATGGTTTTATTTTTCGTGCTACAGTGGACACCATTCTTCATTAGCATCTTTAGATATGGAGAAGAAAGTGGCTGAAACAATTATGAGTTCACAAAAAATAGTGAATGAAAATAAGAGATAAATATAAATTCGCAATAAAAAGCGGGTTGGACACGTGTGCACAATGAAATAAAGAAAATAAGAGAAGTGAATGACAATCGCTAAACTGGTAATTTATAACGGTAGCCGTTTAATAGATTCGTTGATTGTAAAGGCTTAATGAACTTCTTAACACATCTGAATTTGCATTTTGGTGCGCACGATGATAGTCGATAACTGCGATCTTTGAGCGCTCATCTATAAGTCGTCTATCATATATAATATAGAGAAAAGAGAATAAACGAAGAGCAGATAGATATTTTATGCATACCTTTATCAACAACACATGCATGCTCGAATCTGCACACATAGGCATGTCGCTTTCGAACTGTTCTTCTGAAGAAACCTGAAACATTAAAATTCCCATCTCAAAAATACAACGTTTAAGAAATATTACGTTGCAATATCGATTCGTAAAATTTTGTTGTCAACCTCGATTTCTCCCATCTTAATCTATAGGACTAGTCGTTGATGGCAGCAATGTTTGCAATATATCACTAACTATTCGAAGAGATGCGAAAACAGAGTAGATTGCTGTCTAATCATGCTCTCTTTAATCTCCATTATCGATATATTGAATACAGTTTTCGAGATTTTTTGATTCCTTAAATCGAACAACTAAGTTATTGGCTGCATTGAACTCTTCAGAAACTAATAAAAGCTTAATTTATCGTTAAGACAACGGATTATTCGTTTTCCTATTACTTTCGAAATATTATCGAGCCAACATCTAATTCATATCTCCACCCGTCCCTACCCCTCCCCTCCATTAGCCCATTAATAAATTACTAAAGCACTCTAATTTCAACGAGCAGTAAACGCATCTCGGCTATGTCTCATCGGCACATTATCACCTCTTTGCAAATCTCCTTCTAATACAGCAAACTCTTCTAGTAAAGGTGTGAGCACCTTTTAGCGTGTATTTGTTCTTCATTCTACTGAATGCAGCGATGATTTCTGTCATAATCATTTAGATTTATGTAGCGCTCTTTCAGACTAATATAGGCGTTGTCATTCTGGGTCCAGAAATTAGGGGATTCCGAAGCTCAAGACTTTCAAATTGCAAAGGAGGATTAGAAGGAGTAAACATATGTCAGCACGATTTGCTGTAGTTCACGTGTAAGCTGCAATGAAAGCTGCACTGTTAACGTTGTGCTGCAACGATCTCGCTTAGTGCTTTCCTATTAATTTCGCATTTCTTGACACAACTTCAGTTAACATTACTTAACTGAATTCATTTTCATACGCAAAATACAACTAATTTTTCGTCTCTACTTCTATACAGTGACTAGAGATTTAGCATTTTTTGCGTCATTGGTCATTGAGCTCATCCCAAGCATTGAACCTGCTAGCACCGCAGTGCGAAATCAGATTTGAAAAGGGCGTTAAGCGCACTTGTATGGAACATAATTTTAAAGAAATATGAATTAGGCTTCTATATGAAACAATTAGAAAATAAACAAATTAACTGACCTTTGCAACCATCGCATGAAATGGCGCCGTAGTGTTTGCCGGTAGCACGATCACCACAAATGGCGCAGTTGAGAGCTTCGCATGGCTTCATTTGTGCTGATAACTGCATGCTTTGATGCCAGTCGGTACTCCAATGTGCAGCTTCTTCGTCACATGTGAAACACATTTTTTGGTGCATTGCGTGCACTTCCTTCTCATGCTCTTGTTGTTTTCATTCGATGCGCATGCCGCTTAACAAACATTTTTACATCCACCATTGCGTCGCTAATGTTGTGATGTTTCCTAATTAAAATTAATAAAATATGTTTTCTTTTTCCTGTGACTTAATTTTAATTGTCTGTGTTCATTTATTCACACTCTCGACCTTTAATTATCAGCTTCCTGTAGAGCATTTGATTGCCTACATACTCACAAGCAATGGTGAATGCTCGCATGTGCATTACTGCTAACTAATCAATCGGGTAACAGAAATGAAATGAAAATAACGCTTAATAACATTTTTATTCCCCAACTTAATCCGTAGTAGACTGTAGTTTTAGAAATTCAAGCATCCATACAAACGAGTTGATAATTCGAACTGCATTTCCATCGTCTTTGCTTTCAAAATGTCACCACCTCAGCTTTTCTAGGCCATGAACTAACGTGCCAGGGAAACAAACAGACAAATAGAAACATGCGTACGATCAGACACCACTTACGTACTTTTGCAGACGGCATTTTGCAGAGAAATTATGTTTGTTTGAAAATTGGACGGTGTTCTATAGAGAAGGACTGAAGGTATGTTTTGCGGAATGCTTTAGTGGTAATAAAAACTATTGTCTGGAAGCACTTCTGAGAGTAAAGATCGCTTATAAGGCGATTGATTTTCAACTTTCTTTCTAAACACCATTTTCAGCTGCCTCACACCCAAAACCTCTAACCGTTCGATTCGTCGGCGATCTCAGCACTTCCAATGTCGATAACGAAATTAAGTTAAAAACAGCATTTATCACATGATTCGGTTTCTAATGACATCATTTCGAACATTTTAATGCTCGAATTGCACTGTTTAAAGTAATTGCAGAGTTTAAAAATGATCGATAAACTTTTAAGAGCGAGAACGATGCACACGATATGCTTAAAAGTTACTCCCACTCTATGATTTTTCTTGCAACAGCACAGCGAAATCAGAAAGCATTTGTCTATGATAGCTGCTGCGAATTGTTCGGTTGGATATAGCGAATATATCAACATAACATTCCCATCCTAACTCGGAAATTTCCATTAGTGGGAAATTGTTGGAAATTATAAAATGCACGAGTCACGATGCTGATCAAGGTTCGGCATCAGGTTTCCAAACAAGCGTCGCTAAAGATCCAGCAAATTTTATTCGAATGAGAGCAATTGATGTTGACTTCAAAAACCGTACGGATGGATAGACTAGCAGATTTTCCAATTGTCGATAAGTTCGTCAAATTTACTGTTGAAGCGTCATCTAGGGCACTCAATTTTCAACAAAATATATTACTTCAGAAAAAAAAAAGTTATGGCATTTGATGATGAAGAGTTCGAGCATTTCTCTGTTTTGGAAAAAAAAAAAAAAACAGAGAAAAACGGATTGTATGTCCCACAGCATATGCTACACAGCAAGCCATCTCTGCAAAAGATGACCGCTGGTCATTGCAGACGTTGGCCTTTTAACGGGTATGAATTGCATCTGCGCCTAGTGTGAAGAGTTCAGCTTCGTATCCATTATTTTATACTTTTTGCGTGGTATCATCTGCATATTGCGATTGCTCTATCTGTTTGTCTGCCCATTTATTGCCGTCTCGAGCTGCACTTTACCCATTCAAACAAAAATTTACGGGGTGGACGCCAAGGCAAATTCGGGACACGGGTTCCAAAAAATTGTATTCGTATAGAGCCGTCCCATTACTCGAATCTCCCATTAACTAATTATGTCATGGATCAAGACTCATGTAATCGAATTTCATCAGGAAAGGTCTTAGGCAGAATATATTTGCAGTACGAATCAAGCGAATTTCGTGGAATGTATAGCAATGTGGATTTCACCTTCGTCACGGACTCTCCGGTAATGATACCGTATGCTCTCCTACTTTTCAGACTGCTAAACATAGCTTTTGGTGCATTATAGCGGTCACGAAACGTTCTTAAGATATACGGTAGAAAATTTTCACAACTTTTGGAATTTCGCCAGGAATTTAAAAATTTCAACCATTGTAATAAAATTGCAATAGGAACGGTGATATCAACAGATAGCAGAGCAAATCGTGGACATTGGCGTGGAAGTTTATGGCGGAAATGCAACGTTAAAGTGCATTCCTTACGCCTTTTTTTCCATTCCTGCAATTTAACCTTGTATTCTATACCTGGAAAAGGTGCAACTAGTTCATAATTAAATCCACCTTTTAAGTTCATTTCGCAAATTTTACGCAAAAATTGAATGACAAAAAGTGAGCGATGAAATTTTATCACACGCGAATTTTGATCTACTCAGTATTCCGTATAGGCAGACTGATGTGCGGTTTAAAAGTGGAACCTTCCGATATAGTGTTGTTTCATTCTTGCCTTTTCCTGACGGTTTATAGCTTTTACTAGTACCGTTGTCATGTGGTTTTGATAAGTGGAAGCATCATAGGTGTTATGAGCCCAAATGTGCTTGTAAATAAAAAGCACAAAATTTACATCGTTACCAAAACTGATTGCAGTCACAGGCATCCCAGTTTCGTTTCCTTTAATGTCAGCTTCGTTAACATTGATTGGGCGCTACTTCATTAATTGACGCCATCTTATATTGAATAAAAAAAAATTTTTTTTTTTGAAGAAGCGTAATTGTAACGGGACAATCGTTGAGTGTCTGGAATATTGTGAAGTCATCCAGCTAATTGAAGATTAGAGATGATTTATCAAGGATTTTTTTGTGCAGAGTGCGCGTCGCCAGAGAAGAAATCTACGGCTTCTGTTCGATGTTGGATTGGTGGTATTCCATGAATGATTCCGTTTCAGTTCCACTATATGCCATTTTGCTGATACCAAGTGCAAAAGCGTGAATAAATTCAAATTACTCCTGGACTGTTTTATGAGTTCGAGGTGTAGCTCGAACGTTAGGCTGTGATGCAATTCGAGGGGTGAGGCTGTGGCATCAAATACTTCTAGCATGTTTTTTCTGTAAAAATCCGTACTGGTGAACAGTATAAACTACCTGAGAGTGTCTTTCGCCCTTTTTCATCTGGCGCAGATTTGCAGTAGTGTTTGGTGTTTTACTTGTATGGAATCTGTTGTATGGAATGAAAACCGTTGTAGCCTTAAACTATGTGTGAGGCCCGTTCCAACTAATCTGTGGATATGTGACTGCCCTTTCGGAAGGAGAAATGCACCATAGCTGAGACGGCGTTGTATGCGTAGTACTGAATAGAATGAGGTGGATGATAGAATCTCTCATTACTATCCGTTGCTTATGTTGATTTTCAGTAACTGCTTGTAGAAAAGAGTCGTGTTAAGAATACACTTCGTTCATTGATCAGCATTCAACAATTTTGAGTTGTGCCGATCGCATAGTTGCACCGAACGGAGTATGCTACACAGTTTTCCATATTTAAGCATGTGCAATCTTCAGCTGGTTGCATTTCGTTTCTTTAGCATTCGATCTTTCATCGTTAATTAGAGCTTTATTTGCGTTGTATACGACCTCAGGTGCTACCGTCATGTCCCATTTTAAGGGTTCAATCTTCTCTTCTTTTATCAGCCAAACTCATAAACGATGTGATATTCAAGTAGCTGTTGTTATCTTATATGCTCAAAATGTAGTTCTTTATTTATTCACATATGAGAAATTCACGTTAATTATCTCATAAATGAATTTGACGGTTCACTTATTTGCTTCAGTTTGCTGCCTAATAGTCAGGAGATTGCAGGAAAACATTTGACTTATTATTCTTGAGCTGGACGTTCGGTAGTTTGCAGAATAGTAGAGAAGTCTGAGATCGACTTTTTTATAAGCTTCTTACATGGTTGAATTCGAGTTTGCGCATTGAAATTCTTAGGTATGATTTCATGCTCAAGATTTTGCATTTCAAGTGAATTTTCTCTAAAATTGCAGAAATCCGCGTTTCTTTCTGGAGTGTGCTTGTCGTCTGATTGCGGTTCAGTTTGTTTAAACGTCGAGTTTGCAACTGAACTCCCTCTCCCCCCTTCCTTCCCATCAGAATGTTAAAGGGTAGCAAAGATGTCGTCCTATCCTTAGATGAGCCGCGCATTCATTTTTACAACCAGAGCCTTGTTGCTTCCTTTTCATGTGCCGAACGATGGGACGGCCTCTTTTTAATAAATGGAAGGAGGATGGATCTTTGTTTTTTGCGGTTGTCTTTATGCTTTTATTCTGCATTCCCCCTTCTTGCTCCACCCTCTTTTCCTCATCCTCTTTCTTACTTTTCTCTATCGTTTTTGACGGCTTGCGCCTTCCTTTTAACACTGAATTGTGCCTTATGCCTTGCTTCCCTCCCCCTCCTCCAAGTAAGGAATTTGGGAAAAGCTGAGCTCGTCTACAATTCGCTGTGTGACTGCAGAGGAGAGCTGATGCTTCGACACATGGACTGGTCTCAAGCTTATGGCTAGCACTGGTGCTCGAAAAAAACTTAGCTCAGAGAACACTGCTAGGGTCTTCGATTTTCCGATGCCCCGAACCTTATTTGATGAGCCCGTAATCAGAAGGCCCTGACACTCTTCAACTACCGTTTTCCTAGGTCCCTAATTTGGTGGCTGCGGAGCGTCCAGATAATGGGAATTTCTTTTAAAAATCCGTAGTTTTAAAGAGCCTTTGAATTCGAAGTCGTCTCGGTTTCTTAGATTTAGGAGCAGATGTCATCCGTTTTCGTGTATCAAAATACCTAAATGAGAACTTTGCAGCACAATGTAGCTTGCATTACACTTAACACGTGAATAGAACAATGCACTCTATAGTTTAATAACCTGCTGGCTTTTATCCATCCTCTGCAAATACGTGAGTCATGTGCTCACCACCCTTAATATTGGCTATCTGGCCGTTCGCACTCACTGAGCGCTTATGGAATCGAGAAATGTGGACCTGAAAGTAAGTATCTTGGAGTTGTTCATATTAAGTAAGTTCGCTGTCAGCATCGTTGGAAGTAGAGTGTTGCATGGGCTCCATTCCCCGGCGGAGACTGCTAGTGAGAACAGCCCCACTTTTTTATCGCCCGGATCATTACCACTATTAATTCAGTCTTCTTTACTCCCTGATCTAATCAGTCAGTAAGGAAGTCGGGTCTTCCAACCCAATAAATTATTCCCTCCTCGGGATTACAGCCATAATGTAGATGCGCTTTGGCGAACGAGAACAATTCTCTCATTCCTCCCACATCAGCATTTCTCCAACTTCCTCATCGACTTCTAAGTGCTAATCGTTCTTCGATCTAGTAACATGCATCTCCTTCGCTAATGAAAACCGCCTTTCGAGAGTACGCTTGTTAGAAGTCGTTTGCTGCATTATTTTCCTAACGTGCTCATTGTCTGTCAAAATTTCAGATCATTTCTATTTGAAGTGCATTTCGAGATGAATGCGTCGGCAAATAGCAGTCGTAGGTTGACCTCTGAGGAAGTACAATATCTGCTGCAGAAGCTTTCTTCAGATGAGCAGAAAGAGTTGGGCCAGATGTTGAAGGTGTGCACCACCGAAATGACATTTACTCGAGGTACTTGTGCTTCTCTTCATATTTATATGCAGTTACTGTATTCGTAATTATAGAGGGCGGAGGAGGCATTTAGCATCTTTTAAAATGATGAATCTATTTTAGTTTGGTTCACGTTTTTTTTGGTTTTTTTTTTGTCATTTAACGATGCCATAAAGTTCTATAGTATTGGAATTTTTCACCCAAATCTGGCGCAAAGATGCACTTTTCTTCCGCAAACATTCTCCTAGATTTTCCATGCTGTGCAAGAATAGAAATGTTTAAAAAAATTATCGAAACACTCCCGAAATCTTAAATTTTGAGCTATTAGGTGAAATCTGGCGTTACTTCCACGCCATGAGCATGTAGTTTTGCGGTTTATTACAACCGTAATTTATTTCTGCACTATCATTTTTTGAAACTCACATATTTTGCCCGAAAACTAGCGATCTCTTCGGAGATTTTTTGCATCAGGCTCGAAATTTTTTCGTTTTATAGCATGCTTTTGAACGATGAATAGGAAAATAAGTGATTATTAATTGCAGTTGATTGGTGTTCATCATCTGTTTGCTATTAAAGCGGCTAGTACGTTTGAAGAGGAAACGTTTGGTTAGTTCACTGCAGGTGATGCGTTTTACAGGTATTCCGTTTGCTGCTGCAGTAATAGGCTCTCTATATTTGGCTAGAAAGCGTCTTCCACCTGCGTTGCATTTTGGGCCCAAAAAATGGCCATTCTACGTTGTTGTTGGTATTGGCGCATTAACGACTGCGAATCTGTTGTCAATGTCAAATTGCACAGAGCGAATCCAGCCTCATCTCAGTGCTCTCTGGCAAAAGGTTTATTCCCATACTTTTGCTTACAGGAATGCAGTTCGTATTTAGCCACCTTGTGACTGACAAACTAAGTCCATTGATTCTCTGATTTATAACAGGCTGATGAAATAGGAATTGCCTTTAAAATCCATAATTGATCTTCAGATGGAAAAAATGTCATCTGTCGTAAGGGACTTATTTATACAGAAGCGCTGACTCACTAATTATTTATGAGTTTTTAGTTTTTGTTGTTCTATTTTTATTAGATGATAATCCAAAATTCGTTAAGGAGCAAAGGTTTTCAATGGTTTTTTTTTAACCGAAATAGTTGAAGTTGAATTTTCTTTCCTTGCAATATTCATTTCATTATGATTTGATTGCAGTACAGTTCTGAAAGTTCGTCGGGAGTGAGTTACGAAGACTTACGCAGGCGTAATCGTGAGGCGATTCCAGTTTCGCAGGCCGAACTTGCTACATCGAAAAGGGGTGACATTGCTCCGTTCGTTGGTCAGCAGCAGCAACAACAACAACCGGCCTCGTCCACCTATTCGAAGGAATTTGACTGGAAGGGTACTCAGTCGCAGACATCGCCTTTCTCATACGACGAGCCATCTTATATGTCAGGGACTCCGCTTGGTGCGCCAAAGAAGACGCAATATGGCGACGAGGGGTTTTCGTGATTTGTTTTCCTTGCTCTCCTCGTTCTTCTTCTTTGATATTCTACAAGACCGGCATGAACTGAGAAAGGGTTCACTTGTTACAGATGGTGTGCTGGCCTTTCGCAGCTTTTCTCGAAATTGTTTCTCTCGTTTTGCAATACCTTTTTTCCGGTTATTCACTGATTCAACAGTGATGCGTCCACCAGTTTCAAACGTTTATAGTTCGCCTTCTTAATAAAGCGACGGAAAGAAGTAATCTTCGCTTTGTTCAAATATTTGTTAGAAATACAAATGAATCTGCAATTCCACACAGTGAAATTCGCTTCCTGATTTTAATTCCGGCTGCAAAAAATTCAACTTGTGAACTGAATAATTTCGGCTTCTTTTAGAACAAAAAAGTGGGTTTGCTGAAGTCATTGATGCGATATTATGTGATGTGAATCGTTGTCATTGAAATTGTTGGATGTAAGAGCTATTCGCGTTCATAAAGGGCAACACATAAGGTTACTAAATAGGTTTGCATTGTTACCTTTTCTTGTCACATTGCATTCGAAGGAATACAATGTTGCTGTGTATACCACACAGCAACATAGGCACCTTACAGTTCGAGTTTTTATATACGTTCAGTTTTGTTTTATTTTCTTTTTTTTGCAGTGATTTTGGAATGTTGAAGCCTGAATTGCTGTCTGTGATTTTATCATTTGTAATATGTGTGCTTCTTTGATGAGGATGTTTTGTTGAAGATAATACATTTTTGTTTTTGTCCTTGCATTTCTGTATAGAAGGTATGTCTCTTGAATGAATGAATGAATATCTATATATATATATATATATATATATATATATATATATATATATATATATATATATATATATATATATATATATATATATATATATATATATATATATATATATATATACAGCTGTTTGAGGAGTTTTTACCAAAGGAGGTTTTATTCGACGTTTTGCGGTAATGTCGTTTCTTTGCTGCAGTTTATTATTTCAGGTGGCGTTAAAAATGTGCTGCGTATGCGATGTTGTGGTGAACGGAAGTTATTACAGTAGCTCTATGTCGATTTTATTCGTAAACGAGTTCTTGCGAGGGTTTTTTTTACATGATCAAAAGGTGATGTGATGTGAAACAAAAACGAGGGAGGGCGACCCGCTGAGAATAACGAAACGATTCTTGAGTCACTTCTGTTACTGTGTTAAAATTGCGCGGGCTCTATTTAGGTGTTAGGTACTGTTATAACGTATAAGGTCGACTTGACGTTTGAGAATGCTGCCTTTTATTGTTCCGTTCTAATACAAAGAAAGTTAACTGTAGGGAGAAACATTGGAAGGGCTTAGAAGGAAGTGTGCATTTCGATACGAAACGATACCTTTTTAAGCGACCGCTTTCCACCGTTGTAGCGTAATTGCATAATTAATTACGAGTAACAACTCATTAGGTAGGGAGTACATGTTGTCAGCTAGGCAAAACAGAGAAGCCGAGAGCAAGAAACGGACACATTAGGGCGCTGCAGCAATCCTCCACAATGCCGAAGAACGTTAGTTTTTTCTAGAGGGAGAGAGTTGCGCTTACTAACAATAATGTATAAAGGTTTCGGTGCAACGCTGTGGTGCTGGAGAAATAAGATTTTCGTGTCCGTGCAACGAAAAGGAAAAGTCTGTGCTCACACCTGTCGAAATAAGCGAGAATTTAACTACATTGGCAATAGCAGGAAAGTGGTCCTGTTGATGATGTAAGAACCCTTCCCTCCAAGCTTAATTAGACGGAAATCTTCGTTTTGGATGAAACGAATCGTTATAGGAATTTGCTCTTCTAATGAGGAGAGTGTTGTAATTGGTGTTATTAATGGAAAAGCGTTGAGTTCAAAACCAATGGATAATTATATTCTCTTTATTAAAAATCGCTCGAAATTTTAATTTATAGCAGATGTTAAACTAGATCGCCGGAAAAGTCAATGGAAGGGGTGATTTTTCGATACCAATAAGTGATCCTTCTTTACTGCCTGAACTTTCATGTCTTTGGGCGCAGTCGTTGCCGAGGAAAACAAAGCTCATTTTTCATGTGGAGGCAGTTATTAGCCTAGCTTGATTCCAGAAATGCATTTCACTGAACCCTTTACTGGATTTAATTAGGCCACATTCATACAAGCCATCCTCAAGAAGTAATTGGTGTAGTGCCAATAAAGGAAAAAGTTTAGCGTTTGAGTCCAATGAAAATCGACAAGCAGCATGCGAGCATGTGCATCGGGTACAGCTTAATAATGCGGCAAATGCATGGATGAAAGTATATGGCGGAGACAGGCTCATTGCCTGCAGTTAGTCAAGAATATTCGATGCAGCAAGAACTCAGGTAGTTCATCGAGACGAAAACATTTTCATTCCCGTCAACAAGCAGTGCTAATTTATTGCGGGCATAGGTAGCCTATATTGCAACGAATTTCGAGGGGTGTTTAATTTACAGGTTTCGCGTTACAGCTGGAAGCACTATGACTTCGGTGCACTACTCGCGGTTAATGAAACAGAAACATGATACCCAAGCAAATCCACAGGTGACTGTTAAAGTGTTCATCGATATGTGGTCCACTGAGGGGCTAACATTTTCAAGCGAAAATTGCAATCAGATACATGCAGCTTTCTGTGACCTTGTGAGGTGAGACAAGCAAAATATCTTCGGTTATTAGAACAAGCTGCACGCTTTAAAGGTATCTTTATTAACGGTTCGGCGTTAAAGTACGTCGGAAGCGAACGGCAATATAACACCAATGAATTGCAGTTGTATTCCAAACAGCTGTGTTTCAATATGTTGAGTATAGTGTCTGCAGTTAGGAACTTTTTTCCACGTTTTTCTGCACACTTTTGACTCCAGTGGAGGTGCGCACAAATCTCCGCGTATAGGTAACGAACGGAAGTTCAATCTATGAAGCACTCATGATCGAAACGTATTCGTCTAGTCTCGTCATGTCACAGAAGCGATCGGAGCCTCGTCCCAATCTGCCGACAAAGTTTTCGTTGGCTATCAAAAAAAGTACAATTTGACCAGAAGTTGAAGTGAATTCAACTGTAAAATTTACGAGTGATCTGCGAGTAATTTAGAACTACCCAATTTTTTATCTCAAGCACCTTTAATATTCGTCTTACTTCTAATTCTTCAAATGATCTGCTAACACGATGCGGTGATTTTAAAGCTTGTGTACTATTTACTTGTGTACTAAACTATTAAGTACATTGATGTGCAAGCTGACGCACGTGATGCTATTTAGCTGCCTCGTTTTGGAAGGCGGGTCTTGAAACGATGAACTGGCTTCGATACCTGAGATAAACTTCATAGTTCCAAGCTACCGTTTTCATGGACATAAAGGCGTGTGTGTATTCAGGAAACATTGATATGTTACCTGAAAGGAAGCAAAGGTGGAGCAGTGTACTATCAAAAACCGCAGCAATTTGTTAACTATGTGAAATGTATGTGTGTATAAAACCCTGTAGACGGATGACGTTAGGTTGAGATAAAGCGTGTAGCGTTGTGCTCCGTTCCCGCCTCGGGCAGCTGCCTTGAATACTTCATTGCTGCGCTGCCATCGTCGTGCTAATACGTCATGCGTACTGTTATGGCTGCTATTGTTTGCTTTGCTCGGGTATGGGGATCGATGCCTCTCCCTTCAGATGTCGTTTCACGAATCACATGAGTGCATGTCTTGTTCACGTATGGCTTGGTGTTCCATATACATTGCGATCTTAATTCCTACTTCTTTTTTTGTAAAGGGAACCTGTTAGAATGGTCGTGTTGTTGGAACGCTTATGGTAGAGTTCTACTTCGACCATGAAAAAGTTATGGGGCAGGAGGCATTCAGATATCTGTGGCGAGCTGCTACTCCAAACCCCACCCCCACACGCTTCGATTGTCGGCGTTTTGCGGCCATTCAAAAACTGGTCGTTGTTGGAACGAAGTTGTGATTGATTACACTCGCACCAAAAGCATATTTTTTGCACTCCACCTTTCGCCTTAAACATTAGTTTGGGTTGAATTTGGTCCCGCTCACGATCGCGACCGGGAAGGTGCTTAACACGTCCCCACATGATGATGGGCTAAATCCAGTTTCGACCGCTTCCTCTGTGAGCCCGGTATAACCCAGACTCTTAATGTGGGGCCACATTTGAGGCTTGAATATAAAAAGTTAACAATTTTTCTTGCACTTCGGTGCGAAAATTGGCTCAGCTTCTAAAATTTCCATGAACTTATGTTGAGTTTGATTTGTTCGATATGCAAAAAGAGGGTGGAAATATGTCTCCTTTGAAAGGTATTTTTGCTTGTGGCTTTATGTAAAATTCTATGATTGTGGTTGCTATTCGCCATATGTGCGAATAGAGCAATGAATTAAGTCGTCTCCGGCAATGCGATTCTCATCATCGTAAAGTCGAAATTGCTGTAGCGTATCAAAACTGTGCTTCAATGGAGCCTCAAATTCGAATTCCAATCACAATTATCTATATTCGCATTACGACGATGTTATGTTTGTGCATATTTGATATGCATATATCCATTTGTTTCAACTTGATTCAATAGTGATGAATTTTTTCTCGATGCAGTGTACATCTTAGACTGATATCGTTGACACATTCTCGTTAGGGAGTGTGTAGAAGCGGTCGATTTCGGATAGAGGAATGTTGTGTGGATCATCTCAGTGATTTTTCTTGTGTCTGCAGCACTTCTTAGCGTAGTGTTTCAGTTGTTTTAAATGACGATTAGATAGAAATTACGATACCCAAATGCGTTTGCTATTGTTGTGTTATATAAGTCGACGATACGTGTTGCAGACTGTTGCTGTGAGGAGGATGTGCAAGGGGTGGTCTCACTGAAAGGCTGTTGTGTCGGTGCCGCGATGATAGTTCTGCTACTTCTCACCTCAATTCTAAATTTCGGTGACTTTTTCAGACTTTATCTATTCGGAATGTTCTAACCATGTCAACAATTGTGCACTCGATTGTCATGACATAATGGAAGGAGGGTTGTTGGAAATTGACATTTTAGAAAAACAATGAGGAGAATCTTGACGATTTTGGCGGTTTAATTTTATGCAGTTTTTTCCTTCAAGGAAGCGGGCCACCGCTGTCTGCACGCACCATTTCTAGATCTATCGTCTTTCTGTGGAATTTGAAAGGGCCTAATATTGTGGCTTGCTTATGGCCTAACAGGCGAATAATGATGCAGATAAAGAGTTTACCGATCCGTGACATTTTCGCACTTAAATTCAGTTTATTTTATTATATGTTTGCCTATCCATCCACTCCAGGCACTTTGTTGTCAAGTTTTATGTATTCGTGACATTTTTATTTGTTAGGAAATTTTTCGATACCTGTCGTACTTATTCAAACGAAACGACAATTTCTTCTGATGGGCTGTTTTGATAAGATGGATTTCGGAACTTTTTTTGTCCTGCTTGTCGTGTTTGCTTGGTCTCATCTATCTGCGTCCTCTCGTCCCCTCCCCCCTCCACTCTCCTTTTTCCCCTCTGTCTCTCTTCTCTTCTGTAATCAGTACACGAGCTTCCAGCAATTTCATCGAATGGCCTACGTTTTGATAACCAGTATATATTCATGTTTCACACAATATCTAAGTTGGCGAATTAAACAGCAATGTGATAGTGTTGCTTATGCTATGACGTTTATGACAGGCTAATGTGCTACCCTTTTTAGATCTGTATAGAACACCGATTTCATCTTTATAAAAAAGTAGGGCTTCACGAATGCATCCTCGTTTTAAAACTTGTAACCGCTGTCTCCTTTCCGTCGTTCTGATATCGGAATACCACAACAAAGAAAAATGCCTTTTTGGGAATTTGATGTAACCTTTGGATGTATGCTTGATCTGACTAAACTTTTATGTGTTAAAGGATCGGTACTGATGCCATCAATTCCTTCCGATTCGTTTTAGTTCTTTAGAGTGATTGCTGTTTCAATAACCGATTGCTGATACTAATATTCGAATCTTTTAGCCGAAGGTCTGAGCAGATATGTTGATTCCTATGAAACACTCAATTATAAACCCTTAAACGCAAGGCAGAAGCGGTCAGCCGGCGACTCCCCCTCGCCAATTAGCCTCCACTTCACCTCTCTTAACAGGTTTCTTTTGAAGCTTTAATTTTACTATTTCTTGAATATATCCGTTATTCAGAAACGTCTTCAATTTTGAAAAGTATTCTACTTTGTTATCGAAGCGGAATTTGAAGTATTCTTTAATATTGCTGTAGAGTTCGTTATTATAAGAAAATGGTTTTAATGAGATCAAAAATGCATTTCAAAAAGAGCAAATTTTCATCTATCACCCACAAACTCACCAAAAGTAGAACGAAGTTCACGATTTCAAGAAAAAAGGAAACAAATTTCTGCGAATGCTTTACCGTCTTGGCGCATTAAACTTTATTCATAACTTGAATCAAAATAGAATTGTACCTTTATTCTCACCGTTTTGCTTCCCTCTTCTTTTAATGTTTAAATTTGGTTATAAAGCCAACTCTGTTTGATTATACTCAAAAAATATTTTAATTTCTTCTTGCTTATTAAGTGGTCTGAGATTTTTGCTTGTGATCCACACATTTTTGCATTTTTTTTTATCCTGTAATTACCCTGCTAGATTGGCAAACGCGTTACATTTGCCGACCTTCTAAGAGTTGATTTTCGCTGCCTTTTGACAAGGCGATATTTTACCAGGAACTAAATTCAAAATAGCCATTCTCATCCAACGGTTTATGAATTAGATCCATTACCGCCATTTTTCTTTACGTTTCTTTATAAGATCTGTGATATACATGTGTGAGTAGGGTCCTTAAAAGATATTTGGTTGAGAGGATGAAACCTTGCTACTTTTGGGTGCCCAAGTTTAGGTCTTTCAATTTACATCTGCTTCCCGTCGATGGAAGCTCTTCGGTGTTCGACGAAGAGGTTTACGTGGATGAGGACGGCAACGCTGTTGATATGTCGCCGCGTGACTTTCTTTATCAGGGATACGACAAACGTAAGGCTCTTTCGAATTCGAAGCACTACTCTTGTTTTCTTACGACTGTTTATCTACAACTTAGCTTATTTATGCTCTCTTTACCTTTGCCCCTTTTGTTTCTGTTTGCACAACAAATACCTTGTTTGCTCTTCCTCTTAGTGACGTCCTTATTGCACGGCACTGCGTTTTTTTATGATGTTGTCGATTGGTTGCTTATTGTTTTTCGACGAGGATCTAAGAGGGCTGCATGTGGAAAGCCTTGCAGATGATGTAATATCGCTTAACTTCTGTTCCAAGGGGCATCAATCATCACAAAATAGCTGTTGTTGCGTTGCTAGATTTATGGATTAGTTGCTGATTGAAGCATTGCTGAGCACGCAGACTTCATATTTCCAAGCAAAAAATCATCGTCGAATTAATCATAACTTTACATTTTATGCTTGGTGCTTAAGTTCACCTCATTGAAAAAGCTGTTGTTTCAGAGGATGCGGGTTCAACAGTCTACGGCTCGATTTTAGATGGAGTTTTTGATGGACACATCCACTACAGCAACGGGGAATCGTACACAGTGGATAAGATTGGTCGCTATCTAGGTCGTGATAGGAGGCCTTCTCATTTCCATTCAGTCATCTATTCAGGTTGGCTACTGTTTTGACACTCGTCTCTAGTGAATTTCATTTACTGCTCATTGACTGATTCTTACTTAGGTCATAGTTTAAATACGTGCTTCTTCCGAAAGTACTCCTAAATTTTTCCAAGAACCATCGTATAGTTTCTGCAAAACAGTAAAGCATAGAAGAAATCAGTTGTGCTAGAAATACGCTATCTCTTTGCCAATAAAATGTCAAGTTGGCTTGCATGTATGTTTGTTTTGACTTTTGACATTGGCGGACACGTACGACGAGCGGTTGAGGGGCACCAACGAAACTACATCAATACGCCAAGGTCGCCCAAATTAAGCATTAAAACTGTGAGAAGCATGCAGTGCGCTATATGAAGAGAGGCTTTTTTTGCTGAATGCGGCTGTAATTTTATTTGACATACCTGCTGAAAGATTTTAGACACATCGTCTTTTGTTAAGGGAAGGGGAGGTCAAAAAGCTTTCACAGGAAGTAGTTTCTTACTTTTATGTCTTGATAGTTCAGATTCTTTGATAAACCATCCCACGTTTCGTCGGTCGAAGCGCTCAAATGAGGGTTTGGATCATGGATGCGGTATGGATGAGGAAACACGTCGCCGAATGGACAGGTTCCAAAGAAGTGTCGTGTTAGGACCATCGGAACAAGTGTCACATCTCCATGATGACTCCTTCCCTCAGCGGTTCGTTCTTCAAGTTTGTCTGTGTTTTAATTGTTTCGTTCATTCACATGCACCGTTTGTAACGTTTCCAATACTGTTAAATAGCAATTGTCTTATCCAAGGTAACCGGTCGACATGAAATGTACATGTTTGAAGATGTGCGGTGAATAAATTGTCAGTCAACAGTAGTTTGTTACCAAATAATAAGGCGACAACATTAATCTAGTAAACGCAAAAGGGATACAACTTTTGATGGTCATCAAGAAAGAAGTGCTGAGCGCGAGTGCAATTGAGGCATTTACGTGTTGTGTTCCGTTCTTGTAGGACTGTCTATTTTTAATTGTGCATTAGGTCAGCCTTGTTGAATGGTGTCGGTCTTTTAAACGCCCAACTTTAGGAAGGATAGGTAGCCGTTACATTTCTGCTCATATCTTGAGCACTCCGATATTACTTGCATCGACTTGATGTTATGTACCTTTCTTTATTTCTACTTTTTCCCATCAGATATTTTCACTTATTTCTTAGCTGTTTTCTGTTCGAAGTGTTACTGAAACAATGGAAGTTATCTGTGAATGAATCTTCCAAACTAAGATATCTTTACCGAACTCACTTCTGAGTCAGTGATCATGTTCTCAGATTCCGCCACACAATCATAATTCAAGAGCATTCTCTGATTGCAAAACGTTGCCTCGGTTGCCTTGACCAGTAGTGGATCTTATTTCACTTTCAGCCATCTAAAGATTCATGCTGCAATACCTGAAGTAATTTATGCTCACGTCTTTGTGATTTGCGTTTCCTATTTCATTTATCTTATTTGCTGCATTCAAAGTGGCCTCTCCATATCTTTCTTAGTGGATAGTAAAGTTTTTTTTTTCATTTTTTAGGTATTTAGCGGATGCGCAGAGGTACAAAAGGGATGTTGAGGCTACAAAAACGATCAATGGCAAACAAATCTACTCAGTCAGGTATCATTTCTTATAGGGTATCCTAAAGCTTCTGTCTAATAATTTTCTATAGGTCAACACATAGACAATCATATTTCTGAAATTGAAAATATGTAACAAATTAGTTTGTGTTCACTGTATTTTGGTAAACGATGGCGTTATTATTACAAATTGGTTTGTTTTGCATGGTAGTGCAACAGCTGCGTTGGGCAAAAAGTGTAGTAAAGCTTAATACATTCGTATTTGCCGAAAGTTTGGTGCTGCAAGTGCTTCAGTAATTTTTTTTACCGTAAATGAATATATCGCATCTGAAGGAGTTTATGCCTTTTTAAAAATTTTTGGTTTTGTTTCTTTGTCATGGCGACGCCTGCTAAGTTTCTTTTCAACTTGGAATATCTCATTTTATCTCGGTACCTCGGCATCTCTCTCGTATCGTCTTTTTTCGCTCATAAATCCGACTCGAAGCCAAGTTTCGAATTAACGCTTCGACAAGCATAGTTCTTTGCTGAGTAAATCTTTCAAAATTGCATGCTCACGACTAAGTGTTAGAATAATTTAAAGAAAATTTTTTAGGGCATGCTACGTGTATCTTCAAGCGGATCAAAAACTTTATCAACATATCTATGAGAAGGAGGGGAACCTCGATCCGATAAGGTAGGTTGTGTTTCTTTGCACTATATTCATTCATTTCATTACTTCTTGTTGAATTTGTTCTTATCTACTTTTTCTGTTTTGAGTGATGCAATATTTGACTTCATCTATCTTAGATTATGTACAAAGGAGGATGGATTAAGCGTCGAAACATTCATTTTAAGATTATTTTTTGATTGCCAAATTGCAAGAACAGTTGAAAGCGAGACGTGTACCTTGTAGGACGAGAGAAGAGATCGCGAGTCTTTTCTACAACCACGTTAAGGCAGTGAATCAAATCTACGAAGGCACTAATTTTAACGGCATATATGGCATCAAATTCGTCATTCAACGCATTTCAGTCGGTTCATTATTCTATTTTACTCAATTTCTGAATGCATCCTCATTGTTTAGAGGTTATGTATTTGACTTACAGTTATCTAACATTTGAGTAACTATTTATAAGAATCTCCAACTGTTATATAAAAGTTCTATTTAAACAATCGTCGATCCTTTTCGTTGTTTGAAAAGATTCATCGTCGTTGATGAGCCATTAAACACTGCAGACTAAACGTGCTTAATATTTCTCTTGTATTGTTGATGTACTGTGCTGATTGCTGTTTTCCAGGGGTTGTGCACTCAAACTTGGCTATTGACCAGATTTGATGTCAGAAATATTGTAAAGCTAGAAATGATTGAGGCATGATAAATTTTTCCTCTAAAAATTGAAGCTGTTAATAGCGAAGTAGTAAAAGTTGAGTGAAAATGCCCATAGCATTAATTCACTTCCGGTGATGGCAACACTAAGCAGAGATGGGCTCTTCAGATGTTCACACCACAATCTTGTGAAGATGACAATTCGAGAGGAACATTTGATAATCCCTTCTGTGAGGAGAATGTTGACGTGTCGAATTACTTGAACTTGAACTCGAGGCGTAACCACTCCGATTTCTGTCTTGCATATGCGTTCACGTTTCGCGACTTCGTTGGTGGCACTCTCGGTCTTGCGTGGGTTGCCAGTCCAAACCACAGTGAGCTTTGTTTTTTTTTTTTCTTTGATAAAATACTTTCTCATTATAATGCCTCTTATATCACTGTTCGTTGTCTCTGGCATCATTCTACCTAACGGAATTTATGTAGAAACGAAAAAATTTTCGACCGTTTCGTTTATCATTGTCTAATGAAACTACTTTTATCCCGTATTTTCAAATGTATTTTCAAATAGGGGACCACAAAACTTCTAATGTAACTCTACGAAATTGGGGGGGGGGGGGAAGGGGGAATAACCCGCGCTAAAGAATGAGCTGCATTAGCAGTTTTCGAGTTTTTACATTGGCATCGAAGAAAAGTAATAAATGTTTCGAAGTCCTGATATAGTTTAAACGATTTCGCAACCGATCGGCTTGCCTTTCACGGCGGTAGGGTGCCCATAACCCATCGAATTGAGAAAGGACTTTTTCGCAAAGGATTTGTAGGAGCGGTCGGTTCGGTGAGTCTATATTAGCTGCTGGGCATGTTTAATTTTTTGTTGACAGTGTCTGGGATTGGTTTTGTGGATGAGCTCAAACGCACATGACTTATCAACTGATCCGGAGCTTTCCTCTTCTTGAGATAATTAAGCGGTATAGGCGTTTGCGCCTCGTTGTTTTGCATTAATTTGCCAGTATTTTACAAGTGATGGTTGCTGTATTCACTTGAAAAAGATCAAGACCCGCAGTGTTGCTATTTTTTGTGGTGCTAAAGCATGAGGATTATATCAGACCCATACGCAAAGCGCAGATGGGCAACAAGGAAGCCCTTAACTACCCCCACCCTCTCCACCTCTCATCCAGCCAAACCTTGGGGAATTATCCTCCCGCCCTCTTTCCAAAGCTGCGTACATGAGAAAAGTAGTACAATAGCGCTGCTGTACGACAAAAAACCATTTGTGACGTGTACTGTTGTACAAACGGGCAAATCTCGGTGAGCGTATGATATCGACTTTACTCGTATGTCTTTATTCGAAGAGACGCTGCATATCAATAGCTGTTCGTTGTTTGCGGAGCCAATGCTTTCAGAAATCCATTAATCGCTCCTAAACTTTGAATTATATGCCACTTTCAATTTTTCTCGCTCTTATATTTATTTGCCGAAATTTTTCCTGATTTGCGTATAGTGTTCTCTGTTACGAAGGATATGATGTTGGTTGTTTCAATGGCGAAGAGGCGGGATGAGAGGATGCTTCTTGATATACTCGGACAGGTTTATTCGAAGAAACGTGAGCAAATGAAATTTCGTAGAAAATTTCTGGATTGAAAAAGTTTCCGGTGGAGGTGCGCTTGTTTAATCGGGCTTGTTTTGCAACGCTAAATAATGCCTTCATTTCCTCCCTACGATGTTCAGTTTGATGAAGGATTTAACTAAAAGTCTTCTATACACCACACTTACTTTAAGAATGCAATTGTTTCAAAGCAGATAAATGAAACGGTTGTTAAGTGATACCGTATCTAGGCACGAATTAGTGGTGGTGAGATTCCTGTATTCATGCGAAGGCAGCATCTGGTTATTGATTGAAGAAGTTTGTTGATAGAAATGTTAAATCTGTTCTCCTGTAACCGTGTGTTGACATTAAAATTTAGAAAATTACTAAATTTTGCAGATACGGCCGGAGGGATCTGTCAGCAGTACACAAAATACAGTGAAGGGGCTAATTTTGTTTATCGTTCTCTAAACACTGGGATAATAACGCTGGTTAACTACGGTAATCGTGTGCCGACCCGAGTCTCACAGCTAACATTGGCCCATGAAATTGGACACAACTTCGGATCACCTGTGAGTAATTGCGCGTTTATTTATTTATTTTTATATGGTCAGTTTTGGGCATACATTATGATCATTGCTATTGTGCACACCCACATATAGCATTTTGCGTGATGAAAATCTAATTTCTTGCATAGTAAGCTGCAGACTGTTTGCTAATAGACCTTGTTCATTTGTTCACAACAGGTGAGATGCAAGGCATTTCAGCTGAATCACTATAAATTGTCAAACAGACTGTTGAGCGTCTTGTTGCAATGCTGATCATTTCACTAATTGTGTGAACGAATCGAGAAAAGTTTTGCATGGAGGCATGACGGGTGCATTGTCATTATCTTGTACGATTTGATCGTTTCGCTTCGTTTTGTACACTTTGCGAAAGCCCTTCGTGCGCATGTGAGGTCAGTGCGTCTGTGTCTGCAAGCACACCCGGTTGCGTCTGTATATGTCTGTAAGTGTGCACGAATTCGGTAGTTTTAACTCGCGAACGCCAAAAGCTATGGCGACAAGATTTATTGAGGACAATGCACACGATAGAAGGATCTCTGCTTTCCAATTTCGCTGCCGTTCGTAGCCTGTTCAAATATTTGTATTCAAAGGTGCCATAAAGTTTGCAAATCAGCTCTGCTATGCTAATCGAACATATGTGGTCAAGACGCATTTTTGTGAAGGATTTCAATGGGCCTTCATTTTCCATCAGTTGGTATTGTGTGCTAGGATGTAAAACCGCACATCGCATCATCTCATCTGGCGCGTTTTCATGTTTATATCGACTGCTTGTTTACATATTGTGTCGTTTTTCACGCTTTCATATGTTGTGATTTCTGTGGGGGCATCATAATACGAGCATAACCCATCTCTAGTAATCGCGTGAAATACTTGAGATCATGTATTTGCAAAGTGCCGTTGTACTTTCATTATTTGCGAATAACTTCCAGCAGTTCTCGTAGTAATGCGGCCATTATGTGTTATTTTTGATGAAAGAACTAAGTAATGATATGATCGCCATATATTGTCCAGCTCATCTGATGAATTTCAAGTGTTCAGCTTCTTCACAAGTTTCATTTCAGCAGTGTCTGTTGCTTGCAGATATTTCCTCTTCCATAATAAGGATCTCTCGGAAAGTTTCTTTATTCATCTCCCGGTTTAGAAATGAAGCATCTAACATGGGCTGTGTATTCACCTTTGTGTTCACTTCAAGATATTTTATCAAAAACTCTGAGGATAAAGGTTCAAGGAGGCTGTATTGAAAATATTGCAGCACGATTACCCTGCTGAGTGTCAGCCCGGGCTTCCTAATGGAAATTTTATCATGTTTGCCTCGGCGACATCAGGCGATAAGCGGAACAATGCACAGTTCTCGAAATGTTCAATCGCCAACATTAGTCTCGTTCTTACAGAAGTATGTCTTCATTATGTCTTTGTAACGTCTTCTATCGCCTTCTGAGCTTGATATGAAAGGATTGGCGACGTGAGTTGTGTTAAGCGTGAGTATAGTGATAGCATCTTTGACATAATAATATGAGCGAACTGCATCACTTATCGACATAGATCACCGTCGATCGATTTAGCGGGAAAATTTCTTCGATGGTGATAGTGGTGATACGAGATGAAGGTTCACTCCGGATATTCCAGTCGTACTGCATATTACTGCCATAGAAACAGCAAGCGACGTTAAAGTGCGCATTCAAAACAGGTCAAGATGGACCAACGTTTCAGTTGCACTCAGTAATTAGTCATTAAAATTGACCCACGTTTGTGGGTGTCGTGCTATTCAAGTTGAAATGCATAATATGGGCTTCTGAGGCACTTTCGTATCCAAAATTGAGCTGGATGCAGTTTTTTCTTAAAAAGCTAAGTGCGGTCGCTTCCAGGTTTTGCAGCAGCGCCCAATCGGTGGCGAAACGAGCATTTATCGTTTTGGCGGATATGTCGGCGGAGTTGGCAAGAGGAACTGCTTCAGAGGTGAGCGTTTCCTCATGAGAATTAACTTCAGTAGCAGTAAATTTGGCTGCGAAAAGGGTTTTTAATGTTGCTCCATTGGGTATATAAAGTTGTTGCAAGCAATGCAGCGAATCGCTACGGCGACGATGTATCATGATCTGATTGTTGAAGAGTCACCACACTATAAGATAATATCGTCTCTCCGAACACAAAGTAAACGTTACTGCAAGTGCTGCTCGCAGTGACAGCTGAAATGAAGTTTCAATAACAAAGTACTGTTCTTCGCTTTAATTTTTTTCCGTGGACTAAATTCAGAGCGAAAACTGTTTTCCTTGTTCAGTTGTTTTCTACCCTAGGGTATCAATTTTTGGTATTTTATCTAACTTCATACTACTTTTCAAAGAGAAATCTACGAAACCATGAGGGGATCGTCAGCCGTGATCTAATTTCCTTTTAGTTTCCTTCTTTATTTCTTTCTTTTCCTTTTCTGTTTCCACATTTTCCGAGTGGCTAGGGAGAACTCACTGTAAAATCGGTCCATGTCACTCACCTCTTCATCTGTCACTACGACGTGCGGTTTTCCCGTCGCTAATGGCCATTGTTTTGGGGTATGATTTGAAATGTTGTAAAGCTATTTCGATTATTTATCCTCTTATCAAAATCTCATTCGTGATACACTTTCCATTCGAAAACTGGGCTGTGTGGGTATTCGGAAAGGCATGTATCAGCTAGCACAATTGATAATGCATAATTAGAGGAATGAAACTGTTCGTGTTTAGAAACGAAATCGGCGTTCTGTGGTAATCAAGTGAAAGAGCCTGGAGAAGAATGCGATTGCGGATATACTAGCGCCGATTGTCAGACAATGGACGATATGTGCTGCATTCCGCGTCAGGCAGGTAACGGTTGTCGGCGTGTACCGAACGCCTCGTGCAGTCCTTCGGAGGGTCCGTGCTGCGATGCAAAGTTGTGCGCTTTCCACCCTGCTTCCGCCAACAAGTAAGTTTTTTGACTGATCTTTTATTTACCGAAATTATTCGAGTTTATAACATAAGAAGGAGCAACAGACTCAGGAGTAGATATTGATCTAACGCGCGTTTCTTAGGGCGTTCACCTGTCGTTGAATATGGCCGAACTACGCAAAAGAAGGACGCTTCAGTAACCGAAGATGCCGAGAGTATGGCATTTAGGCTTCGTCGGCTTTAAAGTTTTAAGGGTCTGTTGTGATTCACATCGTTACTAAAATGAGATAGCGAGATGAATATTTCAACAAGCCTGCAACTTTTCTTGACGTATCGATGCAAGTTTTATTGGCGGCGAGGATTTCTGAAAACTTATTATTTTGCAGCTGGACGCTTTTTTGTCTGTCTTCTGTTTATTCCTCTTATCAGCTAAATGATGCACCCCCTAGGTGGACGTCGAATTTCCAATTCCACATCACCGATAATTCAGGATTTGCCGGGCTGTTTCGGAGTGTCTCGAGCAACAGTACTGCAATGGGTCGAGCGCTGAATGTCCCGAGTCGCTTCCCAAGGAAGATGGTCGACCTTGTCAAGACTCAACGAAAGTTTGCTACGCCGGAAACTGTAACGGCTCGGTTTGTGCTCAGGTTTGTCATGAAACTATAAATACCCTTTTGTATCGTATAGCTGTCACCCAGCTGTGTCATATTCAGCCAGAAATGCTTGAGACATGAAGCACTAGCAATTCTATGCGACACTAATTGTTGACACAGCAAACACGTGATAAATATTTCTATTCTTAGCGCTTGTTTGTACTGTTCGGCAGTTCGCGCCTGCTGAAACGGATTTCGAACAGGATGTCAAACCGGAGTCTATGGTGCCATGTTTTGTAATGGCGGGCATTCATTTTCAGGTTGGCTTGAAAGATTGCTTTTTGACGGAAGGGAGCCCCGAACACCTATGCCATCTCGCCTGTGAGGATGCAAATGGGAGTAAGCTTTGAGTTCATTTTAAGCATCTATCGTCTATTACGTTTTGCATATGCTTAGTTTGCTTCAATCATTTTCTTTTTTTCTGTAACGTGTCGGCCCTCTGATGTACGAATCTAGAGGAGTGGTTGCGTTTATAGGGATAACGTTTCCTCAGACTGTATATCGAGTAGGGAATAACTAGAGAAAATTGTGGAACGCAGATCTTGCATACGATTCGAGGACGAATGGATGTAAAAAATATGTGTGTGGATAGATGCATTTGTTTGTTATCGACGATAAAACTCAGTGAGCAATCGCTTTGTTTAGAATCACGTGTTATCTTTCGTCGTCATCACCAGACAGTTTTATCATAGGGCGAATATCTCATTGCTTGCTTTCATTGTTGTGGTGACTCACCCATCCATGGGATTGACCACTTTTTGATTCATTTCTAAGCGATTCCATTCGGGAACTTTCTTCTGACGACTGTTTAGAATGAAATGGAACATTTAAAAAAAAAAAAAAAAACTGAGATTTTCGCATTGAACTCCACTAAAAACTATCTGGGATTAGAATACGCTGCTTAGGTGTATGCTGGGAATGTCGTTTCGAAAGTGACCACTTCGAAATTTATTTCCCAATGTTACGTCCGATAAGTTTTTGCATGTTAGAGTCTGGAGATCGGCGCAATTTTTTCGGCCGGGAAGTTATAGTGATCTGCCGTGCTGACCTGTTTACAAACTCCGGCGTCTTAGCCCTCGCAACTTAAAAGCCGGGTGTAGGCAAATGAGTATCCAGAAATAGGCGTGAATTTATTGGTCGATCACGAGGAGAGATGTGTGTGGGAGGTGTTTTCATTTGCTGTTTCTTATCGATTGACTCATAGTTATTGCAGCTATGATTAATACGGTGGAGAGAGGGATTACATGCGAGGGAAGAGTGAAAAGAATTCGCATAGGGGATAGCCGCGATATTCCGAAGAAGAAGAGAGGAGTCCGGTCTTTCTTAGGACAGATTAACGAGAAAACTGCAGTTATTTTTAAAAATTTTCGTCGCTTTTATGAGATTACCTGTTTTTTGCTCTTCCGAGCTTGAATCGTCGAGGTTTGTGCTGATATAAGGGGAGTTTGGTTGGAGAGGGAAACGAACAGTAATTTTACTTTTGGTTACCTTATGAATGCGCTGATAAATTCAATTCAGCTTGTCGGTCGAGCCTTGTTCTGCCGCAGTTCGCAGCTGGCCGCTTCAGGCAAGTTGGACGAGAGAACAGGCCCGGGCTTATACTTCTTCCTGGATCTCCATGTAATAACTACAAGGGTACGTTCGCTCGTTTAACGCGATCGTCTTTTCCGTAAAAGAGCCCTCTACTTGCTTAGGCTACAATCATTCATGTTTATGTGTGTGATTATCACAAGCACATGTCACTGGAATAAGTCTCTTATTTTGTTTATTTCTAATTCCATATGTGGAATGCTCCGGCAGCGTAAATGCACTGCTCCTCCTCTCCCTCCGTTTCCTTCCGGGTTTTCGAAGATTTCTTGAGGACCCATTTCAATCCCCAGTTTCATGCGCTTTTTTGGCCAGATTCTATGGTCCAAAAAATCATATTTTTAGAAACACGTTACGACAGAATTAGCGAAAAGCTATGTGTCAGCCGAAATTTGCGAACGGATTTCTTTACTTTTCTTTGAAAATTTGGTTCTTTCTAAACTTTTCAATTTTTCTCTACATTTGAGATATTCTCGCACTGCGGATATGATCGTGAGAATCTCTAGATTTTTGCGCTCTCATACCCTCTCATCACTTAACCAGGTAGAGTTGGGGGGGGGGGCACTATATGAGATTCATGCCGATTTTTAACTTGTTTCACAGCGCATCGCGACTTCGCAGTATTTTCTCATCGATTTATCCACATGTTCGCTCACTTTCGCGCTAAAAACTTACTTCCACGTCTGTCTTTTTATCGCTTTTGAACGGGTTTTGTTATTACATGTTCACTAAAAGTTTGGAGTTTTGCTCAAAAGAGAATTGATTTCTGGCAATTCGCTAAGTGCTTTTTTCGTTCAGTGCTGCAACTGAAGGGACGCGGATAACAATTGCTTGTAGAACCTTGGTGAACTTTGATTTTTTGAGTGCCAAAATGCTGAGGCTGTTATATTATGTGTCTGAGTTGTTGCACTGTTTTCTTCAAAAGTCCTTGGACTTTTGATTTGGGCTAAAGGTGGTTTGGTTTCATGAATTAGAAAATGGCATCTCTCGCATTTCATGTAACGGGCACGTGAGGTTCACTAAGTGATATTCACTATATGTGACATGCAGAGTCGTACAATGCTGATTTCGCGACCCTACAAGCGATAAGGCGTCGATGGTGACGTAATAAGCAAAACTGTGGCCAAATCTCATTCTTTGACGTTTATATTATTCCCTAACCTTTATTAAGCAGCTGTCCCGAAAGCTTGGATTTGTGTATCGGTGGACTCTAGAAATACGAACCTTAATAAAATCATCTTCATTCCCGGAGCTTTCCTGCTGTACGCGGAAGAGCATTTATGCAGTCTGTTTAACATGTAAAATATGTTTGTATTGCACTTAGCCTTTTTGATCTATAACGTGAACTTGTTGGCTTAGGTATCGTCTGCTTTTGTTCTTTTGTATCGAATACCTAATCATCGAATCTCTTTTAGGATACTGTGACATATTTCGAAAATGTCGGAGTGTGGATGCAGATGGTCCGTTGGCTCGGCTCAAGAATGTCATTTTCAATCCAAAGACTCTTCACGAAGTGAAATACTGGATCCAGGCAGCAACTTTTTTTTAATTTGCATATCGGCTTTTGTATGCTCAGATGGCTTTGTGGGGAAGTTTGATATTCTCAGTGGAATTATGCAATTTCTTTACCGACAGATCCTCTTGAAATTTTGCATTTCGTACAGAGGCATCCCCGCTATTCCTAGCTGGAGGGGGAGAACGCAGTATTTCAAAGAACTAAGGAAATTATGAAAATTTTGAGAGAAAATATTAATGAAATCAAGCGCCGGGCCACAACGAAACTAAATTTGTACTACAGTGAGTTGGAGAATGGATAGAACGTTTGTACACATGCTATATGGTCGCTTCTAAGGAAAGTAAACCTAACTGTTGTCAGATGCGCTCAACTGGCACACATCTTATTGGAGCGGTTTATATATAGCTCGCACAGCCTGCGCAAAAAGGCCTGTGCGAGTGATGCGCAGATGTTCCGGCCAGCAATATCCACGCAATTACATAATTTCACGTTAAGAAGGGCGCAGTTTGCTCGAAAATATTACAACTAAAATCCGCATAAGTTACGATTTTCAAAAGATAGACGGCGCAGATCTCACCCGGGTGCTACGATTAGTAATTATTACGCACAGTTTCCATGAAACCAATAAGCTCTGCTTGGATTGAGCTTTTTTATCACGAATTCAGCGGCTGGTCAGGCGTTCCACGGAAATGACGCTGCGCCCTTACAGATGATAACGTATCAGCGGGTTCGCGAGATGCATGCTGCAGCTAGTCTGCTGCTGGCGTCTTACTCGCTGCGCGGGGTTGACTGCAGGAGTCCCATGGCTCAGCAGATCGCGAGGACACGGTAGCATAGGGTCCGTTGGCAGGGATTTGCGTCGCCATCATGCCCATTTTAATTTTTATCACTTCGAAGCAAGATCTTTAGAAGATAAACAACCATTAATATATGATTGAAGCTGTGTCAAGTTAGCATATTTACTTCCTTCAAATATTTGGTGAAACCTGAACTATTCTTTATGTTTAGAGTACTATTTTGTCAGGTGTAATCGAAATTGAAAGGATGTTTTGTGTCCAGATTGTTTTACTATAAGGTATACGTCGGTTTAAAACTGTGATAACAAATGCGATGCGCGCACCGTTTTTTGTTACAAGTCAAAAAACAAGTACCACAAAAATTGTAGGTCTTAGAAATGACCACACGGATTGCGCTTCGTATTGGGAGAGATGAAGGGATGCTCATCTAGTTGTAAGCGTCCATCCTGCTCTCCACCACGTTAAATTTCCGTCCGAAGGTTTTTCAATGGTCTCTTTTCTGTGAATTTCTTCCACGCAATGTTATTATAGAAATTTTGGTTGGCCTATCCATTCTATCATTCTTTTTCAAAACGCGCAAAAGTCCTTTTTTCTTCCACATTCGTTTTTTCTCTTCATGCATTTCGCTTCAGAATAGAGATCGCTTCCTCCCTAGAAACACCCTGCATACGTAAATCTCTGCTTACGCTTGTGCGTTATGGTCACTTTTGAGGAGTCTTATAAGGCTTCTCGTTGAATGTTTCGTTGATCTGTTTTTTTTTTTCAGTTTTGGCCCTCAACATTATGCATGGTAAGACTTTTGGGATTGAAAGTTTTGTTTATTTATTGAACAGATTGTTCAGGTGAATTGGTGGGTGGTCGTGATCGGAGGCCTGGGATTGCTACTCTTCATGGCTGTTTTCATCAAATGTTGTGCGGTGCATACGCCCAGCACGAATCCGAACAAAGCGCCCGCATTGAATATTTATGACACTTTGCGTCGTCCCAAAACACTCATTCAGAGGCCGAGAGTGGCACGTTCGGCTGCAGAAGTAAGCTTGCCGCTTATGATGAATTGATTCAATTTTGCTATCCGACTTTTTTCTGCTACTTTATCCGCTCCATTCATTTATCTTTTAGCAATTTTTTCTACAAATCAGATTCACGTTAAACGCTGAGAGAAGAAACTTTTGTAAATAAATCAGACAGCGTTTTTAAAACGCTGACAAATGAATATCACCTTGTCGGGAGGAGGATTTCATTTCCATTTATCTAATAACCTTCTAAATGGCAACGTTATTCCGTGATGAGTTGCAGAATGATTATTTCTGGGTGATGAGCTGATGATAATTCTAGGGCGAATTTTTTTTTAAAGATTTTTTTCCATTGTTGCAATGTTAAAGTTAAGTTTGATGAAACCAGTACACATTTCTTCATTTCCCTTCGCTAAATTTTCCATTCTTCGTTTGTCGGTGATGAGCATTGTCAAAAAAAGTGGAGGTTATTTAGGCTTCATTCCAATTCACCCTTAATTCACGCTTGTAATTTCGCCTCTGAAGATTAGACGAGTGACGAGAAAGCATTCTAGAACGGCTCAACTAACGCGGGTGCTGCATCACGACGGCATAACGCTCATCACTCGGCCAGTGATCGTCCGTCCTCCATACAGGCATCGTTCCATCCGATTGCGTCCGCACCACCTATGCCACCCACGAGTGTGATTGTGGTGGAGCCACCGCCTCCATACACGGCATCCACCGATCCTGGAGCGGCACTTGGTGGACCGAAACGAGGTCATCGCAAGAATAAGCGAAGGAGTGACATCGAAATGCGAGTTAAAAACCGGCGCAACTAAAAGCAATTATTTCCTTGAAGTCCTGTTTTTTTTTTTGCATCGTTTTCATTTTGCTCCTTCTTTACTTTTAAGTTTTTTGCGTCGATTTTACCGTCAGGCGCTCGTCTGGGAAGCCACCATTTGCCGAACTCCTTGTAGGTGCGAGAGCTGTTGTGACGGCCGAACATCACGGCACTTTTGAGTAATAAGTTTTCAGCAGTGGGCTTTGGGACTAAATGAAATCATGAGTCATTTCTTCTTGTAAGTAAGGAAATGAGTGGAGTTTAAATTTGAAACGAAATTTATTATTGAGTTTATTGCAAAAACGAGCGAATGATCCGAAGTAACCGATCTTTGTTCCATTTTGTGCCAACTAGGTGATTACAATTCGTTGATTCGTTTCTTGGAACATCATGGAAATCATGGAAACAATTTCTGTTTGTCTGTGCTGAATTCATTCGCCAAATCTATACGTAAATTTTGATCACATCTGTAATGAGATTACTGGCAAGCATGGCCCATCTCTGATTTTGCGCCATTGGTAGCATTTTGATGCGCTGAACCGCGCGTCTCATGTTTATGTCTGTGCCCTTAATTCGTTTTTTTTTACAGGGGCATAGTAATAATGAATTATGCATACGTTGGGTGTAAACTGCTTTTTTTGATAAGAACACGAAATACAGCCTTGCATTTTATTAGCAAAATGAAAACGTTTAGTCACTTCCAAAGATCGGCTGAGGCCGTTGTTTCCTTATTGGTGATGACGTCCGCAGTTGGCCTCATTTATAGGTGAATGTAATGTAAAATATCGTGAGAAATGTCTCTTCTGGCCCTTCATCCTTCTGTTTATCCCGGCAGTTCGCTGTTTATAATTTTCGGCTAGCGCGTGATTGCGCTTATCTCTTTGTTTCTTTTTTTGCTCGTTTCAATTTTGTTATCGTTTCTATCGTATTATCATTATTACTAAAACCGATCGATCCGCTTTAAAGTCTTCGCATTCCTTTCAAGAAATCTCGGGAGGCGCACAGCGTTGTCCTGTTCTGAAGGGTGTTCGGAAGTCATCATCCATCAGGCTTCTTATGGTGTTTCTTTCAAGCGCATAATGCCTTGGTGTGCTAAGTGTTGTTTGGGTGTCTTTTTCTGTGAATAGCGCGGTTAATGTGATCCCGGGTTCCTCTTACGAATGGGGCGAAGGAATCCCTAAGCGTTTTATGTTCGCTAAAGACCTTGGCATGGGAGTTCCTTTGCCTTTCATACGTAAGCAGCGTAAACGCAGGCTGTTATGTTTATCGTTTATGATGAGATTTTGCAGTACTTTTCTCACCGGCGACCGTCTGTTTTTCCTTCTGCTTTAGTTTTGTATTCGCCTTTTTAAACCTCTTCAAATAGCATCTGTATAATATAATCCGTCTACGATGCGCTTCAAATGCTCGGCGGCGTTTAAGCATTGCTCGTAAGTTGAGTGACGTTGTTTATCTTTCTGGTAATGCCATTGCTGCTTTGACATAATATGGGAATTTTGTTGTGATTAGACCAAAAATACCCCTTCTGTGTATCCAAATGTATGACTCGTCTGTATTCCATAGTTCCACAAAGCAGTGGTATTCGTTCGAAAATATCTTTGGAAAATTGCTTTTATTTCATCAGCAAAAACTCCAAACGCCTAAAAGCTTAACTGTTCGCTTTTTTAGTGAAAGGATGCTTTCAAGAGGCTTTCATTCAACTAGTTGTTGTTCGTAAATTTTAAAGAAAGTGTTTATCCAGATGAAGAAAGTATCCGCAGTTATTTTGTTTATCGCTTTTGGACTACCACCTTTTAAAGGGCGCTTTATCTGCTTCATTCGTGAGAGTATTGGGCGAGTCAAGTGTTGTAAATAAAATGTTGCTAAATGGGCATTTTAGGTTTTGAATGAAGCATTTGAAGTGTTATTGGTGTAATTTTTGCGAGGTGTCTCGCCTGCCTTTTGGTGCGTTTACTGCCTCTCAGTGCTTCTCGAATGCTGCCACAATCATCCATTGACGTGTTTCTAATTTTTTCGGAAGGTAGAATGGTCACACAAATGGATGAAAGTAATGCATTCATAGTCGATTGTTGAGTGTTTATTCAAATTTTTCTTTGCTCCCACACCGCCAACCGCTGTTTGCCTCTTATTTGAATGATGCGTCTGTCATTGTGATTGTATCTTTGTTTTGTGTTTTCATCTTTGTTTTGCATTCTGCAAATTTCTTATCTGCACAGCATTGTTTTTTTAAGTGATCTGCATCGTGTAATTTATACTCTGCATTTTGTAAGTAAATGCAGCCTCAATGCGTGGTGGGTGGTCGACGAAAGAGTGCATTAGGATCTTGTTAATGTTATTTTACACTTTTATCGCGCTTCACTTGTACTAAGATTGAGAACGAAGCGCCGGAAATTGTGTAAAGTAGGGGAGGTGAAGGGGAGGGGGGGTGTGCGGAGAAGGAAGGAGGAAAACGGGGCCATCAGTCATCTTGTGCTCTTTTGGAAATGTGCTCCAAAGCCACGTCAACAGTGTATTGATGGTTGTGTTGGTTATCCGTCTGGATGGGAAAGTGAAGTATTGCCACTCGCATGGCTGTTGTTATGGAATACGGTCCGGGCTGCGCAATATTAGGTGCTAAGGGATTCCAGCACTATGTTCGCGCCCTAGTGCTTTACTTCAATGTTTTTTCTTTCTTTGAATGTTCTGTTCCATCGTGTCCATATAAGTCTTTCGTGCACTTCGTTTCTGCTGTCCCGGCTGTTGCTTGTGTTGGCAGAAGTCGGCATTCGGCAAACATTCCCGTTCGTGTTGTTTTCTTCGTTTCTCGCTCGCAATTGCCTTAGCATTTGGCTTTCATTGATTTTCCTTAATTAAACGATTAAGAAATCGTATGTGCTGCTTCGCATAATGAATGCTGCAGTGCGGCTGTTGTCATCCTTCCATTTTATTGGTTGTCTGTTGATGTTGCATATGGCGTTTATTGTCGCCATCGTTTTAGTTGTTGTCACGACGATCACCACATCAGCGCGAATAGGTACGTATACAGAGCGAGTTTCTCGTTGCTCTTTCTCAGGTTAAAATAAGAGTTAAATTATTTGAACGGTGCTGAGATTTGAAAGCTAACCAATCAATGTATCAAGCGAACGAAACTTAAATTCCGAATTAACACTAATTAGGGTCTACTCGATTCCTTTGTAATTATAGTGGTGAAAATTGAAGTCACCAAAACTGATTGTGACAGTAAAATCAGCAGCGCATGCTGTTAACAACTCTGCTGCAACAGTCGCGTGATGTCATGTGATGCGTAATAAAGGTCATTTATGTGGGCTCATCAAAAACAACGATCAGGGTCGGCGACCTATGAGGCAGTGACCGTTACCAGTTGCCGTAGTGAATACAGCTAGTAAAAGTCCACGAGTTTTTATATAGTTGACGAACTTGCTCTATATATGCCACTGACCAGGTCTGCATGCGCTAAATTGAAATCGCTAATGATAAGAAGATGTTGGCATCTAAGTTACTATGAAGGAAATGATTTCTGAGTTCATCTGTCAAGCGGCGGTTACTGTATCCAGGAGTGTGCATGCACGTAACGATAGAATGATGTGAGCGTTGTCGAAGCAAAGGCTTCAGATGGTTAAGAACAATAGATGACGACATAGTAGACAGGCATTCATTAGGTGCTCGAAAAGGATATCAGCCTTCGCAAAGAGCGCCGTTGGTGCGCCTCTCACAGCGAAGTGCCGTATAAAGGTCAGTTACTAAAGATTAGCTATAGAAGCCATGTGACAACAACGTTCCAGGAATACACCAAATTGTTCCAAGACTTCTAGCATCAACCGTGTTTTCTTAAACTTCGAGAACTCGGTGAAGAAATGCGAGTCAGTTTGTCAGCAACAATAGAGGGAATCAATGTGACTATCACCTGAAATAGCAGTACCAGTAGCATCCAGCCTATGATTCACGTTTAGCCTGAAGGCCTCAAAACATTTTCGACGATATCGGAATTCCGCACAACGAAGTGGTTCCGTTGCTTCTCCGTATTCTTAATCACTTATTGTCATCGCAGCCTACTGCCCGAACACAATTGTCTAGCCGTGAAGTAACCGTACAAGAAATACAGGAAACAATACAGGAAAATACAGATATCTGACCACTGCATTGTAAACCCCACAGGTAGTAAGATGTCGGTGTGTGTGGGTGCATGCATTCACGAACGCCATATGCATATATTTGCTCATTATTTTCATCATCTAACTACTGATCTGCAGTGACATCGTTATTTTCACGTACGCTTTAGTTTTATTGCGATGTTATAAAATTTATCCTCGAGCGTTACTTAATATCCTTTACTCTGCATACTGGGTTGTCGTCTACAAGCAGCCTTCTAGTCACATTTGATTTCTTTGATCTGAATCTTTCCTAGTTAGCTCACTTTAGTACAGCGATCCTTCAATATGAACTTCTCAATTAAAGAACAACTTGAGAGAAATGAATAAGCAGTGTTGCAGCAGTGGCAAAATTTTGATGAACGGGTGCTTCGTTATGACTGTTTCGAGTTGAAACGTATGAAGCATAGGTGTTGTGCATCACCCTTCAAATACAATGAAGCTCTTATTACGACCGTCAAGAATGCTATAGCACATGTACGTTCGCCACCCTACTACAAACAATACATATTTGCCCCGCAAGCATACCTCAATAGTTTTTTCCAGTTTTACTGCTCTAGGCGGCTATCTTCCGCCAGTATTACGGCATTCTGCCGATATCAAGAATAGATCTTTCCAACTGTTGCTTTCACGATTCAGCTCTACCAAGCTCTCCATTTGTTCATTTATTAGCTGATAACGCGACAAAATTAAAAGTCAGAAAGATAAGAGCACTAGGAAAATTCACGAAGAAATTCATATGTGAAAAACTGCAAGTCATAATGGCTTTTCTAACTGAAAAACATATTTTTATTGAATTGAAACAGCTGAAGATTAATGTTACGTAAAAAATCTCTTTGAATGATTTGGTATTTGGAATATTATTCCTGCAGATGTTTCGTTATTTCTTTGAAAAGAAGAATAAAATACACAAATTTCAGCCGTCTTCGTCGATGAAAATGAAGAGCAAAAATTTGCAGCGATTGCCGATTACAATGGAATTCCGATGAATGCACTCAAATTCGCTCATTTTGAGAGGATGCTATCTATACCGGATATTAGTAACAATTTTATGACGTTATTTTTTCTTTTACTTACCCACTGATAGGAATGAAATAGCACCTAACTGCAATAAATTACACTTTAAATGGCTACAAAGATTTACTTCTATAAACTAATCAGCGTTTATTATTTCTTTTCCTTTATCTACGATATTTACTGCATCGATATTTTTCTGCTATTATTACTGTCATGTGGAATGGTCGAATGAAGTAAACGACGATGTGCGATGTGTTTCCTTCACTTATATCAAAACATTAGGATCGTTTTTTCGCATCAGCTGATATCGTCGAATTTCTATTGTTTCATCGACGATTTTTTCACGAACTCTGTCCGTTTCATTAATTTTTGTGAAAATACGTTTTTATGGCTTCCTGAACAAAAGATGCAAACTCCAGACCAATTATAATTTGATTTATAATTTTAGCGCATCGTTAATAGAATTGAAATATAAATATCGGATGATTTCGATATGACAGCTACGCGTTACTTCTATAAAATACTGAATACTCGCTTGTAGTATCGCTTGTTAGATGAGACTAATCCTCAGCCACCTCTTACTCGTAAAGGAATTCAATAAATACATGGAAGTTTAAAGTTTCTAAACAGAAATTCTTGGACGATTGTCGATACAAAATATGGTGCCGTTAGCTTCGCGTTCCCATAAACTGCAATCAGCACTAGGATGTTCAGACGGATAGCTATGAAGTTAAAATCAGAACAGATAAGTAAGAGACTCATTGGATGATCACTACGAAAATGGAAGAATTTCCTCATTGAAAAATCGATTCAATATGGAGCACAATGGACCAAGATCGCAGAGATGCGACCACACTCCTCGAAGAGTTATCACGTCGGAAGCCAGTCAGCAGAAATGAGGTCGATTATGAAGGAACAGCATTCATGCATCAGTTGAAATATTGAAAATGTAATAATGATAAAAGAAATTAATTTTATTTATATTCTAGCAATCAGCAAGGTTGTTGTTACGAAGACCAAATGCAACGCAGTAATGCTTCTTGGCTACGTTTTATCCAGCATACCATTACGATTCCGAACTTCAGTCTCCAAGTAGCAATTAATCATTGCCCGTCATTTGTCGTTCGTGCTATTTTCCATTGTTTTACGGTGACGCAACGGAATGCAAGCAAAACGTGAAAAGATCAATGCAAAATCAAGTAACGAACTCCTTGGGAAATCTAATGCTTGGTGGAAAAATGTAGTTTGAAGGTTATGGCATCATGTGCTGTGGTTATTACAGTATGCCAGCAGCTCGTAGAACAGTGTATCGCGGTATTTGGACCTCGGCAGTATCCGGCTAATGTGCTCGCTTCAAGTTATACCAATCGACTTACAATGCCTAATTTTCTTATTGCACCGAGAGATGCCGTAAAGATGTCTGCGACCAGCAAGGACAGGTCTGCGCACTTCATAAGTTCTCTAAACATTTCCACGAGGGAATAGAGGGAATACTAAAACGCGGATTCGGAATGGTCCGAATTTTGCCAACCTCAATTACCAAAACTTGAATTCTTCCCGATAGAATTCGATGATATCAATTACTACAGCACTTACGCTTTTCCGAGTGGCAACCTGTTCCTTTCACTCCTTTGGAACTCATTTGCCCCTGGTTGCAGTCACCATCGGGAATAAGAGTGCGTTCAATCTACGCCCGTATGAAAATAATATAAGACCGATCAGTGTTAGGCGACCAGATCTAGTCTAGTCGCAACCGGGACCGGTATCGGGTTCAACATAGATCCACTTGTTTTATTTATTGTGGTAATGGGAAGTTACTCGGAGCAGTCTTTTGATCTGAAAACTTTGGTGAATGTATGAAATTGCAAATTTCCCCTGCTTTATCGAGTACATTCTTGTTAAGAATTCTTTGATTTTCAACAATTCTGTTCCTAATTCGCCTTTTTCTTCTTTACTCGACATTTACTATTTTCCAGTTTCATTGGACATTTGGTCATCTTTTGCTTCTCATATGCATAAGAGTTGCGTTTTTTAGGAATTTAAAACGGTCAACCAGCTAATGTTAGTTAAAAGGTTTGATGGAGTGCACTTCAAAAACTTGCATAAAACTATTCATTCTGCCATTCTTTGATGGTTTCTGAATAATGAAAAATCCCTCGATTATTGTTTTCAGATCGATAGACATTTTCCCACCGCCTCGCACCATTTCAGATGTTCTTCTGGCCGTAGTGCGATACTATAAATGGACATCGCTTGTTCTACTTTACCGACGACCGTCAGGTATTGTATATTTCTCTTCAACAATTATTTCCTTTCATTGTGACTTGACAATCCTGCACCATTTCATATAGGTAACAAATAACTCTACCATTTGTTAATATCCGATACTGCTCATGCTGAATCAAAGGTGTACAACCACAACGACTCACCGCGAAAGTTGAAATGTGGCTCGCTGTATGAACTCACCGAGTTACGCGCTGAGCTTTGAAAGCAGCATTTCTTCGTCTCATAAAGGCAAAAGAAAATGTCTTCGCAACATAATACTCATTCGATTGTTTGTTGAGCCTACCCTCTACCAGCTCCCAAATTTCCATTAATCTTTACCAATTGATAATTAACGAGCACTTCGTTTCACTACTTTCGGAACAACTTGAATTTAACATGAAGGCAGTGCACATAAGTGAGTGTGTTCTTTGCAGATCTCGCCGAGCTGCAGCACTTCATTTCCAACAGTTATTTTCCTCGTCCATTTGAGGTGACTTCAAGCAGTTTTTCAAATTAGCCATGAAATCGAATGAAAGCTTGCCATACGTCTTTCGGGAAATGTGTGGTAGGCATCTAATAAGCCGGAAGTTGAGGTATAATCCCGTTCTAATGAAAGCGTTGGCGTCATATCATCATTTATTCTTAGTCTACTAAACGTCAAAGTGAAGTGTTTAGTTAAGCAATATAGTAGCGAGGTTCCAGCTGAAAATCTCTTAAGTGTCAGCTAACATCGAAATAAAGGTTCGCATCAAAATTGAAGCGGCGAGTGATAGGCGACGATTTTTTTTTTTTTTTTTGCTCACATATTGTTGCACAAGAATAATGCTTATCAATATTACGATTGTTTTCAATGGTCAGGTAATAATACGTATGTTGCCCGAATCAGAAGACTATGGGGCACTGCTCAAGGAGGTGCGCAATGTACTCGACGAGAGTCATGTGATTGTGCATGATGATCTGGATTCAACAATTCCATTTTTGCGTCAAGCAGCAAGCCTTTCGATGTGTACACCGCTTCACCACTATATTATAACTCATTATGCAAGTCTGCACACATATTTTTCATGATTATTACTTTCTTCACAGCGAAGGCAGCTTGTTGTTTATGTTATTCGACTTACAGGTCTTCTATACTTTCATTACGTCCAACGAACAAACTTAGACACCCTTCGGGAAATTGGGTGGATGTTGGGTACACAAAGAAACTTCTAACTGTTCAATGTGGAGCAAAATTTACGCTATGCACGCTTGTTTTCAGTACTTCAGTAGATAGCACTTAGCTATTCCTAAGTCATCAAGCCACTGTGATTCGTTGCCGTTTTTGAGCCTCTCTGCATAGAACTGGATGAAGATTATTACTGAGGCATTACATTTCACTAAAACGAAATAATAGCACTAGAATTAATTCACAAGGTAGGTTATATTCCTAGCGCGCATAACAAAACAGTTCATGCGACAAAAGTGCAGTAAAAAAAGCAGCAAAATGTAGATAAACTACAAGCAAACACGTAGTTTTGATTAGTGAATGGTGGTCAGATTTACTGAAATCATTTCGTAATTACAGGACACGATGACGCTGGACCTCTCTGAGAAGGCGATTGCCGCATGCAACATTACTGCATTTGCTTTTGTGCGCCGCTCAGCAGCAACCGAAGCTCTTCGTAGTGCACTCGTCAAAGCTCGTCTTCCGATACCACCCTTCTCTGTTGACGTAACTTGTTGCCTTCATTGTGCCCTTCCTTTTCTACCCTATGCAGTTGCTATTTGCAATAACTCTATTCTTAGCAACACCTAGACGTGTTTTGCTTTGGATATGAGAATCTTAAAATCAGCGCTCTTTTCGGCTGGTATGCCTAAAATCACCGAAATGGAAAATGGCTGTTTTGAAGAAACGTTTAAATACATGTAGAGTAACATATCAAATGAGGGAGGAGGGCTTTGCATTTTCCGCACATAAAATCTCGTGAAACTTTTCGAATGGTTTCACTAAAACTGTGGAACCAGCAGCTGCAATTAAATATAGAGGAAATCTTTTTAAATCACTGGCTCCTTCTCAAGGGAGTACTGCCTTAATGCAGCTAATTTACATATAGCACCGGCTTGTTTCTTGTGCAACGTCTCTACATTCAGTAAATTCCCCACTGCAACAAAATATCCGTCGTTGCACAACTAGGCCGATTGTTTTTGCCCACTTTTTGAAAATCTTTTGACCTGGACCCACCTTCAAAGATATGTGGGAAAAACTGGTCTTCTCCGAACTTTACTAAATGCCGAGTAAACTTTTTTAAGGCATACTTCGCATATGGCTCGAGCAACCTTTTCCTTTGCTGTTTCTATGCATAGACATTGAATAACGTGTTTATGCAAAAAAAAATAGGTTCAATCGCTTGGAGTTCCATCTGTAGTTGATAACAACATTTTAAAATACAGATTACTACTGCGGTGTGGTCTGATGCACTATTATTACTTGGTGAAACAATGAGCTCAACTGAACCCTATGCTGATGTTGTACCATGCAACAAGGGCTGGGATGACGGTAGACGCCTTGTCGACCGCATTGTAAAGGTACGTACTGCTTGCTTTTTTAATCTATAATTTCGAGGAAAAAATTTATGCATACGTCGTTTTATTTAAATTTGGAAACTGAATAAATAGTTTTGGCATCACCAGTCGATTACAAGAAGCGATTAAGCGTGCTAGATAAACTGGCATGATGTGGACTATTTTCGGTTCCTTTCATCAAGCGAACTAGTATTGTAAACTGCCCAAAAATAGTAGAGCATGTGTATTGGATACGTTTATATTTGTAATGAACCAAATGCTCGCAAGAATCATCTGCAAAAGACACCCTTTCCCTAAGCAGACTGACTACAGATCGTGACCGAAGTGATAATAAAATTCACAAATGTTTTTAGGTTCATTTAAATGAATGGAACTTCTTTAAAGGTCGATTAGTAAAAATAAAAGTTGGTGTAGGAAATCAGCGTATGGTGTGGATTTTATATTACAAATTTCATAGCAATGACTCAAGTGTGTTTCGTAAATTGCCTGAGCAAATGTAGACTACATGCACTTCTTTAGACATAGAAACGACTTCGTCATCGTGCGCATTGCAAATACAAATTTACAAAGGCGCATAAATACAAATAGTTTTCGTGTATTTTTATAACACGCTTTCTTATTCAACGATGAGCCCTTCAATTTCCAGTCCATCACTCCACTGTGTATATTCGGCGGCTTGAGGTTGTCCAACTCACCTCCTCGTTGTGCTGCAAAAGCTGTGCTAAAAATACACATTAGGAGCAATAGTAAGTACAAGTGTAGGGCCAGGTGAGCGTGCTTATTCGTGAGGATGTGTCTTCGAATCAAAATACTGCAATATTCATTTTAGATGAAGTGATTTCTAGGTGACAATAAAAAAGGTCATTAATTGATAATAAGCGTTTTGTTTGTAAAATCAACCGATTTTTTAATTTCCACATGCTGAAAAAAATGACCTGTTCAAATTAACGTATGATTAAAACAGCGCTGACTGAATTTCTTTGAGACTCATTGATGCGAAAAAAGCTTTAGAGATATGTCCTTTATATTATTCTAGAAGACTGCTAACTTACAATCTGTTCTAGAGTAGTACAATTGGCACGACTGGGATAATCGCTTTCGATCGGATGGGGAAACGAACAAACTTCAGCATTATTGTGATGAAAAAGAGCAAAAATACATTTAAAGAGGTGTGCAATTCCATTGCGTTGAGCCAATCTGAACTCAAATCTGATCTTAAGCTCAAATTTCTACCAAAATATGCAAGCCACAAAATGAAGCATGAATTTGTATGGTCTGCTCTATACAAAAGCAATCAACGTGCAAGTTCGTTGATATTGCCATACTATTGTCATACTGAGGTAGCCGGTCAAAAATTGTTTTCTTCAAGTTTCCAAAATTTGCAGTAATAAAATTACTCATTTCATAGGTCGTAGCACTTAGTTGAAAATCTGTTGAACTGTTAACATTGTGTGGGAAGTAAAAACGGAAATTTTAGTTTTCGATGATTTTTAAATGATCTTTTTAGACCGTAATGAAGCATAAGAAAATTCGCTGTTGGCATATTTGGATTGTGCCATGTGGAGGTTTAAGGTAAATTTAACTTCTGCTAGGTTGGGAAATTATATTGCAATGAAGTCACAAAAAGAAAACAAATTGATCGTAGAAGCTCCTCCAAATGTTCAGAATTTAACCAGCATAAATTTCACCACTACAGTTTCTCAATTCGACCACCTCAACTTCATGGTTCAAAACGATTCAACATTAACGTTGCGTCACCTGAGAAAACGGGAATCTTGTTGTAAATGAAGTTAGCAGAAGCAGCGTTCTAAATATTTCACCTCAGAATGGAACCTCAAACATTGGTGCTATTAAGCATTAAATCAGAAGTTCTTCATATTAATCGAAAACTGCTCCTCCGTTCTCGATCGAATATTTCGGCTTTTGAACTAAGAAATATGAAAGTCTTCAATGGTCGAATGATTATTACCCAAATTCAAGACCATTTTGCTAGACTCCAGCTGTAAGAGCTAAAACATTAGCAGTAAAACTTTTTTCATCTTTTAATCTAACTCATCTGAAGGTTGTCAATTCTGTGGCAACTAACATAAATAATTGTTCCGTTGAAGAGATACCAAAAACTCTTTTCGTGACATGATTTTTCGTTCCCCTTATGAGAAGACAAAATGCCTCATTTTCTGATAAATATTTTTCTATCCATATCTCCTTGATTCTTCTTAGTGATTGGCATATTTCTTGAAGACAGTGAAGAATATATAAAAATTACACAAATCCCTTCAGCAAGTCGATGGGCACTTTCCGATGAAATAGTCAATTTTTTCTTTGACAATTCTTTGTGATGCAATGAATAGAATTTGTAAAAATGTATAATTTGCGCAGTGTTAATTATCGTTGAAATTGCAGTTGGGTGAGTGGCGAAGCGTAGACGAGCAATTCATTTTAGCGGTGGCATCGAAGAACGAAACCAGCAAGAAGGAATCACTTGAGAATAAGACGCTTCGAGTTACCGTTTACCTGGTAATAAACTTTTTATGATTTTGCGTTTCCTTCCCTACGCGCACTTTGCTTTATTATTACACAATCAGCCGTCTTTTTTTTTTCACTTTCCGGCAAATCAGAATCACAATCTGTGAAAAGTTGCAATTTCATGAACGATTCTGTTGTTCTAAACGAACTGCGACCTTGAGCCTTAACGGCAGTATTTCACTTCCTCAACGGATGTTTCGTAGCAAAATGTTGTCGTTTGTGGATTTATTCCCAAGGAAGGAGAATTTTCAGGAGGAACCATTCGTTATGCTGAAGAAAGCGGAGAAAAACGAAAAGCTCGAAGGAAATGAGCAATACGAAGGCTACTGTATTGACTTATTGCAAAAAATAGCAGAGATTCGAAAATTTAAATACGTTCTCCACGAGGTGAAAGACAAGGCGTATGGCTCCAAAGAGGCAAGCGGAAAATGGAATGGTATGGTTGGCGAACTGCAACGTGGGGTTAGTGGCCCAGTATTTTTGTGGCTTAGGCGGCGGTGGTCAATGAACACGACATCCGCAAGTGAGAAAACAACTTTCATAACATATCACAAACGCGAACCAAACATAAGCATTTTCATACATATGTAGGCTCAGGTGATAGTAGTAATGAATTGTGGTAATGAAGTTGTGAGCAAGTCTTTCTTGATGCATCTGGTTTACACAAAAATAGAGTCCTTGTTAGAGATCATCATAAGTCTATACCTATAGCAGGTATCAACCTATATTTCCTTTGTAATGGAAGTTTTGGTGACCGGAACAAATGCGCTTTTAAAATTCAACTGGATACACTTCTGACATAATTTCACAGTGTGATCATCCGTTACTCGATCGATCGTTATCGCAGTGTGGACGCAACCAATACGCGACTGAAGCGTCGCATGACGCACGAATATTGCTGATGATCCGATCAAAATGAGGTTTATTTCAGGATGCGGATCTAGCAGTTGCTTCACTGACAATAAGCTATAGCAGGAGCGAAGTGATCGATTTCACAGTTCCTTACATGCATCTTGGCATATCTATACTCTTCAAGAAACCTGAAGCGACTGATCCAAGTTTTTTCGCGTTCATGTCACCGTTGAGTGTGGACGTTTGGATTTCAGTACTTATAGCTTATGTGGTAATGTGTACTATCATGTTATGAAATGCTATCCCTTTCCCTGATGACATGTTGGAAAGTCCATTCTGATTCACTTCCTTTAGTGTGTGAAGCAAGAAATGTAAGGCTTCAGGGATTATGAGAGTGGGCACCGACAAAAATAGAGGATAACTGTCGAGTTTGAGGAGGAACATCTTAGAAAATTTCCGGAAAGAACATCATGGAAGTATTGACGATATTTTCAGTGCCTGAGTGATTACCATAAGCAAAAACATAGAGGCAAAACTTCTGATGTTTCGAGAATTTGAAAATCTCGGAGAAGGCTCTAATCGAGGATGTCCGACTGACCGAAATCCTGGAGTGGCATCCGTTGAATTTTTCCATTCTTTTCCCAGCACTGCAGGAAGACACGATTGTAGCTTCCACGTGGTAGATGCCATGCATAATCAAGCTAGATCTATATCGATCTTTGTGGCACAGGCAAGTTCTTAAAGACCAACAATGGATATAACCGTACTTACAAACGGCAACAGATGCAGCAAAAAGAAAAGTTGACACTTATTGGTATGCTAGCGTTACGATTATGGTATGCTAAACAAAACGGAAACGGAAAGCATCTGAGAATGTTTCAGATTGAAACTTGAAACTGGGTCCACTCACTTCATTTCAAGCTTGCATCTTTCAATCTCTCGATATAGTTCTAATGTGGCAAAAAGTTTGCAGTTTTGAACTGTTCTTTTCGATTTTCAGGAGAAATGAATTGATAATAGGCGGAAATTCAAAATTTCTTCTTGTATGCTAGCCTGCGTGGTAGCTTGGTAGTCAAAATTCGTTCTTCAAAGTTTTAAGGTGACTTCACTCGCAATTTGGCTTCTGGCGGCCATTTCACCTTATGAGCAGGTCGACTCAAATATCAGTGGAGCGTCGCCTTTGCCAAATCAGTTCACTCTACTCAATTCGTTTTGGTTCACAGTCAGTTCCCTTATGCAACAGGTACATTGGAAACAACTAATTTTTCATTCCTTCAAAACTCCTTTCTAAAATTGACTAATCAAAATTTTCCAAATACATTAAAAAACCGAAAAATGATGAAAATCCCACAACCCATCCTAGAATCTTTTCTAACATCTTAATATTTGAAGCAACTGTAGCGCACTGACATCAGGCCGTTTTGTTGAAAGATCGCGCGTTAGAAAGCAAAGATTTCTGGCATTGACATGCGAGCAGTTATTGGTAAAATATCAGTAAAAATATGTGATTAAACTCAATTCTATAACCTAATTTACACAATTAAATGAGTCGCAAAATTTGAGAAGGCGCTATCTTGGATATATGGCAGTAGGGACAACAAATCTGTGAATTACGATTAAGGACTATATTTGCATCTCAATGTGTACCATTTCATAATTCATCAATCACTTTTCATGAAATCGGATCTCGATGGACCAATGTCATGAAGAAAACTTTTCTTCACTATTCACTGTTTTCAAATAAACTACTCCGTTTTGAAGCATTTGGAGATATAAAATTAAAAGCAGTATTGGGACTTGAACGTATGAAATTTATGCAAGCAATAGAGACCATTATTGTAGGGCAGCGAGCTGTCACCTCGCGCTGGAAGCACACGGATTGCGGCTGTCATCTGGTGGTTCTTTACGTTGATTATAATCTCTTCGTATACTGCCAATCTGGCTGCCTTTCTTACCGCACAACGAATGCTTTCTCCAATTGAAAGCGCCGATGACCTCGCGAAGCAGACCAAAATTAAATACGGCACTCTCGGGCGCGGATCGACTATGACTTTTTTTAGTGTATGTTATTTGCGCATTAAACTGCTAGTTGCTTATATATTTGCAATTCGTAATTAAGGCAGACAACAAAGATTAATCCCAGACAGGATTGCTACGTACAATATACTAGTGAAATGCAGCGAATGGAGTGTAGAATCATGAATTAGTTGTATCCGTCCAGCAACTCTCACAAATTTCACCTGCGCGTATATTAGATGGGTGAAGATAATCACATCGTTTTCACAGGTAAGTCATTTCCAATCTTTGAAAAGTAAGGAAACTCTTTGCAAAGATAACAGCAATCAATAGGTGGTGTGTTACCGCTAAATGCTTGAAATGACATCTTATAAAAGGTTTTCTTAAACTGTTCACTTGGAATATTTGTTTTATTAATTGAATGAATAGAGTCTATCTTCAGGAATCAAAAATCGAGACCTATGAGCGGATGTGGAAATTAATGTCAAGTCAACCAACGCTTTTCGTGAACTCATCGAAAGAAGGAATTTGGCGCGTAAAGACCTCGGATTATGCATATCTAATGGAATCATCAATGCTTGAATATGCAGTGGAAAGAGATTGCGACCTCATGCAAATCGGCGGCCTACTCGATCAAAAGGGCTATGGAATCGGCTTACCTAAGGGTTTCTTCCAATAGCTTCCTTAAAATTAGGAAGTTTTACTTCGCTGAGGTTGTGTCATTTATTTTCACTACGAACGATCAGATTCACCAAACGATGCAACTACGCAGTTACACCAGAACTCGCTAGTTTGAGACGCTTGAGAACTTTCCGCGGCTAAATGGGATACTCGTTGAGATAAGCGCTCACCTCAAAGACGAGTAGTTAAATTGGGAAATTTGAACAGCCTGCATGTCTATTCCATTTGATCCTTTCGTCACCATAGTTCATTTTTATGTTTTGATTGGGACGTTTATCACACCGATGAACCAAATACACATGGATCATGCGGCATCCAAAAAGGCGACTGACATGGCGGCTACACAGAAAAGTGGAGAACTACCTGTGCGCTTTCCTGCTAACTGTCTGCGCGGTATGACAATCAGAGCTCGAATGTGTGTTGCTTGCATCATGCAATTACAATGCCGTTTGTTCGCATTCGCACCGACGTCTGGAAATCATTTATCTGCGCTTAAATAAGTGCACATTTTAATACAGGCTCACCGTATCGAGAGCTCATATCAACGACCATTTTGCGGTTACAAGAGAAAACGGTTCTCACCGAGCTGAAAGATCGCTGGTGGAAGAAACAGCGAGCTAGCAGCCATTGCGATGCATCAAAGACAACGGGTGCTGATCTCGGAACAGTTTCCCTCTACGGCATTTTCATCGTTCTCGTTAGCAGATCTTATATCTCATTCTTTTACAGTTACTACGTATTCAACAACAATTGCTATCTTGAACCTTCCACTTTCTTGCTTAGAAAAAGTGTACGAAGCTGACGGAGTTTGTGCTGGCTGAGGATGCCAGTCATAAAACTGTGTTAAGCGGATTGGCCCTCAAGTGCCATATTATGAAAACAGAACCTTGCTTGATGAAGTTTTGAGAAGTTCGCGATATTAAAACCTTTATGAACAAAACACAATAAAAAGATTTACAAACTTATTCGCTGATTGGTTGAAAAATTTCTCCGGCTACGATTGTTCCCTTTGGAAAACTGAAAAATTAGGTGCATAAGTTTCTTGCTCTCAAGCATGAATTTTGTTGAGAACATGACCTTCCTCTAACCTAAGAACACGGGTTCAATCCTCCTAGAAACTGAGAAATGTAAAAATCCTGAACCCTGTACAAATGCATGATACGCTGACTTTGTATCTCACAAATACTAGCTGGGCGAAAATAAACAAAGGTGTTATTTCGTGAGGTGGACTGCTATAAGCAAGGTTCATTAACACTGCAAACTATAACAAGCAAACCATTTTCTATTTTTTTTTTTTTTTTTTGAATTATCCAATATGTGATCCTTCCACATGTTGTGCTGATGGATCAAGAAGGATGTACTCATCTATAGTCGATGTCGCGTAGCAATTGTTTTTCCACATCCCTTCAGATGAAATTAATGAAATATGTAAGCACTGCATAGTACTTAGTTATAAAAAATGGGTGAATTCATTTTAAGCAAATAATCAGTGCGATGCCTCAATACATTAAATATTTTTGTTGATGTGGAATGAGTGAGTAATCATTAATGTGAATTAAGCTGCTCGGATTGGCTCTATCGTTCGTATTAGCGGCCGTTGAGTTTTGTGCAAAGAGAGCCTTTGAAACGAGTAAAACCGACGTAAGTTTCTTTGTATATTCTGCTGATTATTTGTTTGCGAAGTGAATAAATGCAATAACGCGCCTCCAATACTCATAAATAGAAACAAAATTTAGACATTTTCGTTGCTCTAAACTAGCTGGTACTCTTTTTGGAATGCCAGTTCTATAAAGTGTAGTGGCTGGCATGGTCGGCCGATCAAGCCCTACCGTGCAGCGTCATGCGCGCATCGAAATGCAAGGTCGTTTGAGCAGGCAGCTGCAACTAAAACTAGATGGCCGACCGGTGAAGAGGGAGGACATTGGAGGTGCGATCAAAAACTACTACGGAAACAAACTTATTGACTCTGAATAAACTTTCCAGCCCGTTCCGATTGCCAAAGTTGCTATCCGCGACAGAACTCTAAGAAATAAGAAAGAAAGAGATCATTTGAACAATGTTAGCAAACTTGCTATTGTTGGTTGTGCCTGGTAAGGTTGAAGCCAATTAATACATAATACTTGTGTAAGACTTTTTAGCACTTCAAAGCAACTGCGGGGGCTTGTGATTGTTAGTGCCCGCCTTCCAATGCTCACTCACAACGACCCTTTATGCACTCCTGCCCTAACCGAGCGAGCACTTCAACCCTTACCAACATGGTCACTCAAGGAGCAATGCCACTTCATGTGGAGGCCTCCCTGGGATGTCGGATCACGGTTGACATAGTTTCAGAAAAGCGAAGAAAAAGGCGAGCTGGACTCTTTGATTATAAACGACGAAGGATTGGGCATTTTGTTCGATAGATGGATGTCTCTTAGAACCTATAAAGCGCCAGTTTCTGCCTGATCCGGCCAAAATCCGCTGGAACTGACTTTTGATGAACCTTTCGCCCCACGGACTCCGAGATTTGATACACGAAGGCGATCAGCGATATTTCTCTCCACATGATCATTTTTAGCCATTCAGTGCATAAATGCAAATCGTACAGAAATTTTTCTAGTGGTTTCCATGGAACCAACCTTGCGCAGGAAATTTCAGCAACCTTACTGAGGTGAGGGACCCGCTCCCTTGCGCTCCTCTCCTCTCCTTTCATGTGGCACTAAAAATAACAAACATCATGCATTTAGATTTCCCATTCTGCTGCGAAAGACGTGACAGACACTCCAACAAGCCATGACAAACAGCTGAGGACGCTGAAGCCGACAGAACAAGGAAGCGCCATAATACGTATTGCATTACAATGCTAATGTATTTTATATTGCAGTGCAAAACGCATAAAAATTAACCGCTGAAATACTCTTATTGAGATCTGTGTTCATGACCGTCTTAAATGCCGGCCACCATTCTTATGCACTAAAATAACGCAAGATGCTCCTCGTTGAGTTAAACGTTTTATGCACTTGCCTACAGCGCTTTGGGTTATGCACTTGGATTTCGGAGAATCCATTTGAATTAGGAATGGCAACGCTCGGACGCGCTTGAAGCCATACTACAATTAAAACTTCTATTGTAGAAGCGCCAATTTTCAATATGCTAGGCACTTCACAGGTAATACTAATTTCCGATGACGTCGACCCAGGTAAGTAGGTATGCTTGTCAGATTAGTCGCCTTTCGGTATGAGCTTCTCCGATGAGCAAATATGCGAATCATAACAGAGGAACACAGATAACAGGCAGATGATGCCGCGGATGGTGGTGCAGTGAGGTGTAAGGTCTCTCATCTGCTGAACAGTATTTACCGATAACCCACCAGTATTCAGAAATCATTCCACGGATGGACAAATCAACAGAAATGTTCTTTATTTAAAAAATTTGCACTGCACAAGAGAATGTCAAACTTGTGGAAAAATGCACATTGCAAATCATGGTTACTTATATCACAGAAAGTAGTAAGACAAAAGAGCAAATCTGACGCGACGATTGTCGATTTACGCGATTGTCTCTGAAAGCACTTTGAGAGAACAGATTACGAACCGGAATGTAGTACCGTCGGTCATTTGAAGTAATCGACTGCCGAAACGGCTAACAATTTTTCAATGAAGAGGTCGTCATCAACAACGGCGACATGAGCTGCAAGATATTATTTATAAGCTTAGAAGAGTGAAGTAACCTGCTTGCTACATTATTGGAAAACTATAGCTGTAGTTTTGTGAATGTTTGTATCTAAAAGAGAACGCTCTCCAAGTGATAAACAAAGATAAACCACGTCTGCAAACAGTTTGACGGTTAAAATACATAGCCCAGACATTCGAAAAGGTTCACAACGCACAAACTTTTACCAGGTGCACACCAGCTAAGTAGAAGTTTTGCAATACGGCCTCATTTCAGAGCACAAATTACGATGGTGCATCCAAATGAGAAAAAACCGAATAAACGCACAAACCGGCTTTTCCAATGACCTGATGAGTGCGTGGCACATTCGCCATTGAGGGAATCACTGTGTACTTGATAAGTGTGGTGTGCTTTGAGGAGGCAGCCACCGATTCGTGCATACTGTTCACCATCTCTTCGTAGATAGTGCCCTGCATCGACGGATCCTTACGAGCGGCCTGAAGTCCAATTACTCCATCACTCACGTCCAGCTGATCTCACAGACAACCAGCAGGAAACTGATGCCAGAAATTAGCATAAACCGGTTATTAATGGCTGTCTTACAATGTCGTTATCAATATGGGAAACAAGTTCTTCGTCGAGCTAAACAGTCAGTGGCTTTCGACGTCTCAGTTAAACGACCTTCATCAAAGCAAAAGCTTATACTCTTTGCCCACACGCGGTTAGAACTAGTTCTTCTACAGTCCTCTAACCCATAACATGCGACAATGTTGGCTATTTCCTATAAGGCCTCCCACTCTCTGCCAATTTCAAAGTACGATACTTTGGAAAGGAAAAATCTTACCTAGAGGCCACCAACTTCCTGTGATTGCTACTCTATATTCATGAAAATAATGCTGCTCAACGGACCTTGCATGTTTCGATTAGAGCAGAATGATGAGGAACATAGAGATCGTGATATGATCCCACCAGCAGTACGTATCGGAAATTGGCAAACGCCTTGTTTCTACTGAGTTTATAAAGGAACGTGTCCCTAAACACAACAGCGTCACGAAACGTCAACTGCTGTAGTGAACTCGATTGCTTCCACCATTGAAGCAGCGCAACTCCTGCAACACTTTGACAAACTTCAATTTTTCGTCGATGTAATTTACAGCCATCGAAGAGATTCTAGTTACTCGGAAGAGGTTCTACAAAAGACCTAAAAGCAGTGCTTTAAAACTTAGTGAATTTTTCTGAGATGATCTCTTCGAAACAAAATGTGCGCTCCATTCATAACAGATGTTAGCTTTTTGCTATGTTCCCCCCTCACAGAAATAACAATGAAATCAACGAACACAACAGCACTAATCTCGATTTGCAACAAAAAAATTTGTTCTTTGTAATACGTATCATCGCTCCGTGACACACTCAGTCCAAAGCATGTTTGATATTGAAGAAACAAAGTGCGAAACAATGTCAACATGCATTTTTCTGCATAATTTCTGCGATTAGCAGCGTAATACGAAAGATATCACAGCTATGTACGACAACAATGCTCCTTTTAAACCTATTCTTGCACCTTACTTTCGAAATCCCATAACGACTCAGTCGCTTTGTTATGTCGTATCAACAGATTGCAATGTTGCGTACTTACAAAACGTTTACCCCAGTTGGCTGCTCGTTGGTTATAAAGAAGCCCACAATGAGGTGAGTTCAGTGTGAGTAGCGTATGAAAGAGTGGGATGATCGGAGCGGCTCGTTGCTTAGATACCAAACATCTCACGATCACACCGCCCATCGAATGCGCAACGAATCTTAAGTAAAACAATCTCAGCTTCGCTCTTCTTTTTCAACTGAACACCATCAATGGATAGTTTCCTTTTCACACTGCGAAGTGGAGAATTAACGTACATGTTTGCTCTACTTCCAAATTTGAGATAAATATTCTGAGCATTCGAAAATAGTCCAAATGAATTCTTAAATTGTAAAGCAAGACAAGAAGCTTTGCAAACAACTTTAATCTGTTCAAAGTAATGCGAATATGTACGTCGAATTAGTATATATAAAACGATCCGCAGTACGAATTTCTTTGAATGAAAGGCCATTCCACTCAATTAAATTAGAAAGGTAATCGTAAGGTGACTCGAAGAATGAAAATTCAAGCTAACATTCTCGCTGCAGAATGTGAACAGTAAACATCGAGAGTAAAAAAATTCCAGTTATGAAACAAGGGAAAAAAGAAAACAAAGCATACGAGATTCGCGATGGTGGCGTCGAACACAACTCGATAAATGCAAAAATTTCATTAATCAAGTTTTCTGCAAGCTGATTAAAATCTGCCCACGTCTCGAGTCGATTCGATTCAGATAATAAGAACTTCATATTCGAATTTGGCAAGAGTAAGCGCAAATAATTGCGATATGGCGCAAGATCCTCGCTCCCACCTGAACTCATCTATATATGCACATAATTCCGTTTTAAGTGAAGGTGGGATAAAACACACTACATGCCATAAGATGAGAGGCGAGGAGGAGAGGAGGAAGCAGCATGATGAAAATGGAAATAACGAGGATTCCGAGAAGATTGAGATAGTTTAGAAAACCTCCCTCACTCCCTCCCCTTCTTCAACCCTCTCTCACGTGTAACAAAACGGAGGTGCAAAAACAACGATACACAGCGAAAGTAATTTCGATATATATATATATATATATATATATATATATATATATATATATATATATATATATATATATATATATATATATATATATATAAAATGAACTGACGTTATAAGTGAGGAATATTAAATAACCTGCAACTTTTATTGCACATATGCTCGCCCACCGCTCTCCATCTACCAAACATTAAGGTATGGTAGATTTCAATCTTTTGAAACGCTGTCGGGAAATTTGCACTGCTTAACCTCAGTGCTACTTTGCCAAACATAGCAGGATCCCCGCCGGCGGCAGCCGAATGGATATTCTAGACGGTTTGCAGTTTTGCCATAATTCTCATCTCCGGAAGGTCATGTTCGATAAAGTGAGATTGAACATGTCAGATCCCCTGATTAAACTTCAAAAAAGTGAGATATGCAGTTGCTATAGGCGTCGAACAATAGTGGTTGGCACGCTATCAAACTCAAAGAAGTGGAGAATGGATGTCGAGAGCACAGATAACACAACACTTCTCATTCACGCAGTGAGGAAACGATTGCACTTCAACGTCTTAAGTGAACCTAGTCACGATGACATCGCCCCAAACAACACACCAACAGAGTTCTGAACATAAGAACTTTTGCCCTGGTCCGCAGCCGGAGAGGAGGATGACAGACCTCAGCCCCTTCGAAACTTACACTCCAGTGGAGGGGAGGGGCGGAGGAGTATAATTCACCTCCCCTCAAAGCTATACCAAAGGTCAGTTTCTTCGAGCTTCTTTTACCCTTGAAAATATTTCCTGCAACCCACGGCGTCATCTTAGCTCACTTTAATGTTTCAAGGCGTCTTATTTGAAAACCATACGGCATCTCACTATGCTATTTTGACCATTCTCCAAATTCTTCGTTGGCGATTTTTTCAAAGAATTCTCTTCTATGAGATTAAATTCTGCTGCTTCAAAATTCATCCCATCCTCAATTTTTGAACCAACATAGGCACCCTGTAGCACTTGCATTAAGGAGCTTAAAATTGGGTTTATTTTTACCTATGATGTGCCATAGATGAGTACAGCCACAGTCGTTGGCATGCCAAAACAGGAAACTTAAAGCCCATAGAGCAATAAACAAAGTAATTTAAGTAACTTAATGAGTAAAGAAAACGTGGAACATCTGCTTTAAACGTATGAGTACGTTAAAACACAGAAGCATCTTCTCCTTCTCTTCTAAAGTCACATAATTCTCTGTCTCGTTTTGCTGCAATTCTCCCTCCAAATCTCTTCATCCCCTCCATCCCCTATTCATGCAGTCCCACTCCCTCCTACCCCTTAAATCAGCGTAAAATCACAAGATAATCAATTAATCGCTACGAAACTCTCTCGGTTGAATTTGAATTCGTGAATCATTCATTAAAAAAAAAAAAACAGATCCCGGCTATTATTTGATAAATCCAACCCAAAATGGCACTGTACTAAAGAAAAAGAAAAAATATTCATCTGAATCAAAAAAATTTTCACATAGGCTCACCTTCTAGACCGTGGACAAAGACGATTAAATGCCAATCGGAGCGTGTATGATTGCGTTCTTGCACTGAGAAATATGGATGGTGGCCAGGAAAGTAGGCGAGATCACTGGAATTTCAAGATTGCGTGGCATCACTTCAGTTCCTTGTGAGCATAAATTTGCAAATATCGCTTAAGAATAACGTCTGCGGCCTACAGAACTTGAACTTGCTACGTCACGAAAGAAACTTAAGAAATTTATCCGCTTAGCTATCTTTAGTAATACTGCAAACAACTGCTTTAATGCACTTCAACATTCGTTCGATCAAATAAAGTGACTCATCAGTACGCTCACTGTCACTTTCATTCTTCGCCAGCCTCACTCGGATACACATTTGGGGCAAAAAGCTTATAATTAGGTGGCACAACGGATATCAACATGAAAGCAGCAATCACAAGAAAGAAAAAAAAACACACCTATAGAGATATGCCTGGAGCCCGATAGAGTTGAGCTTTTGCTTGAATGATTCCTTACGGTGAACGAATTCGATGATATCCTCATTGAGAGGTATCGAAACGCTCCTTTTCTCATTCGTATGCGTACCCGACGATGGTGATTCCTCACGTGTCGTGCATGCGCACCACTGAGCACCTGCACTAACAACTACAGCGACAATAATATAAATGCTGTAAGCACACGCTCATTTCAGCCTATTATTCTACGCATAAGTAATTTGCTAACAACTCTACAAACATCACAGAAAATGAGATTTATACGTTTTCGAGAGCAAGGAAACCGTAAATCAACAAACAATGAGCACGCAACGAAAAGGATGATGTCATAAAGGGAGATTCCCTTCACAGGTGTTAAAAAGAGATATTAAATGAGAAACTTTGTGGAACACCATCGGAACGTAACAATCCTATTTCTGTTTTCTTATTAGTCTTCTTTTACAGCTAAATGGCACAACATTATGGTTACGTTCGTGACGCCGTACCCGACGGAAGGCGGTGAAAGATCTATACCGGATGATTCAGACGACGCAGAACATCGCTCACAAACGACAACGTCACCGGCAGTTGTCGACAGATCCTGAATAATACCTTATATATTTTAATATGACATCTTTTCATATTATTAATATTACTGACGATATTACAGAAACCTTTAGAAGTGATGGAACCATATTTCAAAAAATGGTTCACCAATTTATTTTTACGCCACAACATTGACAAAATGATTGAAACACGACATACAGTGAGATGCGGAAAACATAAACTGGCCTATATACAGACGTAATGAGCTGACCGTTGTAGACGATGGTGAAGAACGACCACTAGGTGGAACTCCAAGTTCGACCATGTCGGGAATCGATCTCGACCTTCTTCTGTTCGCCACGACTGAACGTAGAAGCGGAGCACCAACCTCACTCACGACGGCTAAAGCCTTCCCAGGATCGGTCATCCGACGACAACTCATGAGCGTCCCTTGCGTACTTTTAGCACGTTTTTTCACAAGCTTAAAAATTGTATATTAAGAAGGGCAACCGTTGAGGCTATATAAAGGTGTTCAACAAAAACCTAATATTCACGCTTAATCCTATTGGATTTTCCACCAACTCAAGCCTCCTTACCAGCACAAGATCTTCTTGAATATACGCCTTCCTTCAAGCACCTGTGGATTCAGGTGCTCTTAAACTGCCAAATAATTCATAGACCTTAAGGCTGACATTAGAGAAAACACGACAGTTAGCATACTGTACCCTCATTTTCACATTATTATGAATGAACTGCCACTCTCAACCGTTCAAAATGACGCAAAGACCCGGAGCTGCAAGTTTTTGTCTCACTGCATAAGGTAAACATAAAGAAAATCAGAACTAGAATTAGTAAACCAAAGGCATTTGTTTCAATAATTTCAAACCATTTTATCGGGGACTGAATGAAGAAATCAACTTCAAGTAGTGCTCAAAAGACGTTAAAGCTATGACCGCTCAATCTACCATCAAAACAAGCCTAAATACATACACGGCGATGAGCCGATATGGACGTGTCATCAATGCTGACGTTTTTCGGTGCGTTCACTTCATACGCCTCCTCTGGTTTAGTGCAGTTTAACGGCAGACATAGACCAGAGAATAGAGGATGTAATCGCAGCGATGAACTGCGTTTACATCCATTTCCTGGCTCTATTTCGTTCGGTGTTTCATTACTTTCTATAGAGATGCGTCGCGTAGCACCAGCTGGCAAGTAGCGTCTCTCAACTATCACCGTCCTGCAAACAAGCTCCGCTATATTTTTAAATACTACCAACAATAATAGTTCTGCACAATGCTTGATTCTTTCTCCTGGATCGACTATCGGCACTTTACTAGCATCACGAGCTCTTGAATTGCATTACACGTCTAAATCGTGCTGTGTTCTAGACAACCGAACGATGAACGTTTGGGCTAAATCAAGAAAGAAAGAAAGCAAATAACTAAGAGCTAGAAGCAGTAAAGTGGATAGAACAGAGGAATGGTGCACAAGCGCATACAACAACACCATATATTCGGCAGCGAGGAATTCCGATCGTATTAGAAATTCGCATCATACAAGCTACTAAGTTTGGAGACGCGCTCAAATTTTTCTCTAGTCAATATATCGCAAAGGAACAGTTTACTTTTAAGGGTCTGTAAGGTTTTTTTAGTGCCCTCATATGTCTTTCTATTCTCTTCCTCAACAAGTGCTCTCACTTCCCCCAATATGTTTTGTCCTCGCATCCGTAGGCTATTCTGCAGACACATTCCACTTTTATAGACGTTCCTGGCATATTAGTTCGTCACATCAAACACTCTACATGAGAGCAGAAACTTCGACATAACCTTGAGCAGACCAGCACCTTCTTATATGACGTTGGATAGGTCGCAATTACTTCGACTATTAAATTGCTACTCCTAAGTGATTCAGAAATTGCCACAGGCAAAGCAACATTAACTAACGAGGTCTCATAGCCGACAGATCCCTCTCTGTAAGCTACAGTAAATGTATAGAGATCGAAGCAACGATCAATCCGTTTGCATTCGTCTTACATGGCGAAATAGTTTGGTAAGCCCATGGCGCCCTTCTTGATTTCCTTTGCGAACAAAAGCTTACAACTTAACGGTAATTGACATCATCTTGCAAAGAATGCTGCGCATCATTAACTGAGAGATGTGGTGAGTGGAAGTTGGTGAGGATATTCTTGCAACTGGGCTTCCTGTATCACTTCATTTTGAAATGATTCTTATAATAGCCATCACACATTCAAAAATGGTGGCCATCCTTTCTTCGGGAACTCAGCAGTCAGGAGCAGATCTTACATGTGAGGCCGTTCAGATAGTTGGAGTAGTTTGCAGTCTCGGCTGCGCAACCAGATGTGAAAAAAGCGTCTACGTGCCGACAATATATCTTCGATTTATTGCAAAACATCAATACCCTCCAGTCAATTCAAACATCATGTTACTGGTCGGATTATAGCAGTGCTGGTTTCTATGATGAGGTCCTATTTTTGCTAATAAAAATTAGAAGACCAGCGGAACATCTTCGAATCCAAGACTGTTTCGAGAGCGCTTTGTATGACGTAGATGGTCAGCCCATAAAGCTGATACCTCCATGATTCTCCCATTACCGCAAAGAACTGGAAACAGCTTATTCAGCGCTAGTTTATAATGACTCCTACTTCTGCAACGCTTTTCTACCCCTACAACCCTGCCTTTATACGCACGCTTTGAGGTTACAGTCAGCTCATATTAGCAATTGATAACGAGCGTTTAACAAGGGCGACCTGGTCTCTCATACCTATCTGACATCTGGAAACGCCATTAATTACCATATGCACCGTTTATCGGATAGAGAAAGCGGTAAAGAGACGGAAATAAAGAACTGGTACGCACACCCTAAACAAGTTGGCAATAAAGACACACGTACATATTTGAAGCGTTCACGTCGTTGCCTTCGACGTGAAGACTTGATTTGGGCATACGAGAGAAATAGGGCGCCTTCTTGACTAAATCGGCAATACGCGAGATCGTATGATGGGATGCGTAGTTGGAGTTGACCAATGAATTCACCGTATCCTCAATACAAATGAACGCCTCACCCAAGCGCTTCATCCGCCGTGCATCGAACTCAGCATGCAGCGAAGCTGCCAGCTCTAAATTTACCAATTGCTTATCATTCACACTCAGCGCAACCCGATAGCGCCAACCAATTTCACCTGCATCCAACTATCTCAAATGTCATCCTCTTTCCCTCTGAAGATTTTTGTAATTTGGGAAAATGTCTGAGGAAAATACTTATCGCCCAAAATTAAGTATCCAAAAAATACCCACAGAAATTTATAGTCTAGAGCTTTGTCAAAGGCAATACAAAGTAAGCCTAATTTTGCAAGCGAGTAGAGAAGATTTTTAAAAAAATATTTTGCTCGACAATATTTGATTAGTGGAAAATGCTAAAGGCAGTAGTAGCAAATGTTCTCTTCTTGGTCTAACTTCAAATAAGCGGTCTTTCGCATAATGCCGCATACTGTTAGAGCATGTCATTGGATCAATCAGCAAAGTGACGTTTATGATTCTAATATTTCAAGTCTTGGCCTCTTTTATTTGGTGCTTCAATGAAGCCGTGACACATTGATAAAGAGTCAAGCTTCTGAAAAAAGTTGCTATGGGCAGTCGATTACAAATTTCGGATCTGCGAGATAAAAACTTCAGACCCATTCACTGATGACTTAATGAGGGCCCATATAGTTGAACTTGCCTATATGGAATTTGATATGGGGTTAATGACTGTACTTATCGAGATTCATGGGTATCAGTTTTGGCGTTTCTTTAAGCTAGGGATCGGATCCAGTTCGTATGCGCTCAGAGAGACATATGCACTGATTCACCCACGCAGCGTGCTTCTAAGCACATACTTTAATTATTTGAATAGCAACTATAAACAGGAAGTTTGTTGTCGTGCTTTAAACCCTCTTCTGTATCACTTCTCAACTTGTGTTTTATATTAGTTTATCAAACTATCGACCAATCTTTTTAATAGCCATAAGAAATTTGCACTCTCATTGGATTGATTAGAAAGAATATGGCAACTGAAATTTTAACCAACAGAGATAACAGTAAACAGTAAAATTACATCAACATCGAGCAGCTCAAATGTCTGCTCATTAGTGCAATCGGCGCAAGAGTAAAAGGAGGTGGCGGAACAACGAAGACAGTGAAGTAAATACAACAGAAAAGTTTTTATCTCTTTACAGAAAAGTTTATCTCTTCTCTTTCGAATACTTAAGTGCTCGTTCAAATGCAAGGTACATTCCAATTTAAGTAAAAAATTTTCAGAAATGAACTAAAAGCATTAACGCTTCGGAGGGATATGATGGTGAGAGAAGGGAGGAAGAGCGAGGGGAATGGAGATAACAGAAATGAATGCTGCAAAAAAACGTTTAATAAACCTACGCTGTGAACGCGAAAACATCTGTCGTATCTGATCAAACAGTTGCGTTAAAATATGCGAAAACCTCAGCGCATCTTCGTCGAGCTTTAGCCAAAAGTCATCGCTATGTTCAATGACAGTGGTGCATCGTTCGCATTCCAACTCTTCATCGATTACCTCTAAATTTTGAAATAAGTCAGCTTAATAAGCGATTCGCAGTCATTCAAATGATGAGCACAGCCTTCCGATGCTATACAAATCGTTCTTATCAGTGCTTCGTTAGTTGTTATTCACTATATTTAAATGTCTCAAAAAACGGCGATGTTCACATTTCCAAAATTTCTTTGCATTTCGAGTGGAACCATACTCTGCTGATACACAATGAAATTCGATACTGCCCGAGGCTATTTGATTCATCTTTCTTTTTGTTCATTTTTTACAACTCTACTATTAACAGAACTGAAGATATATTAAAGTCACAGCATCAGATCTAATTAAATAACGAGAACAATGAAGCATATCGTTAGGAAAATGACAATTTGTAAAAGAAAGAACAACTCAGCTAATCACCACACTATAAAAAGTGGAAAAGAAATGCGAAAATTTGGCAGCTCCCCAATCCTTCCCCAATCCCACCCCCTCCCTCCCAAAAGAACAGAGTTCGACATAAAAACTATAAAGCCAATCAGTATGAAATATTTTAGAAGCATTACGCATATTGACTGGAGATGAAAGCAATTCACAATGCCGACGGATAAACACTTGCAAACTGTGAATGGTTGATAATGCAGCACGGCACATATACTGATAGTAGTCACGTAGTTTACTGCCAATAATCTGCAAAATACATTCTCTCTTTATAAAAAAAGCATCTCACAAAAGAGCACAATTATTCACTGTACTAAAAGAACGAGAAATATGTTATGTCTATATAAGGTTTTATACATTTTCGACACCTCAACAGTAGTTAGAATCAAGTTTTGAGAAATGGTTTACACCTCATCACAAACACAGAACACTACTTTACATTCTCAAACAAATGCTTCGTACCAATTCGGGTGAGAGCCGTTTCCTCGTCGATTCTATCGACGTAAGTGAGGCGTGAATTGTGAGTGTAAGAGCAGAAAAAGCCATGTAGTCGAAAAAAACTGGGCGATGCACATGAAGAGATTGGTTTAGTGAGAGTACAATATCGACCGTTCTGCGTGAAATCACCTCAAAAGATTCCATCCTGAAAAAATGTTTCAGCTTCCTCTGATATCTTAAACAATTACGGTGCAAAATAATTAATAGTTTGATGTCCGGAAGTAAGAAATGACCAGCGAATGATGAAGTTGTGCAGAGTTCTAAAAAAAGTTCTAAAAAATGTTTTCAGAAATAAACCTGATCACTTAAATTGTGAAATATCACAAAAATTCTTGGTGGGACGGTGTTGTTTTCGAGATTGATTGCTAAGCAGAGCAGGCCACTGTCAATTTCTTTCTAAACAATATAATTTCTATATGCTTTTCGACTATACCCAAATTCATTGCGCACATATGTTTAACGCATCTAAGTGCTTGTGTGTTTCGTCTGAGGGATCTCCTCGAAATTTAGATTGCACCATTCAAATCTCAATAGATTCTTGAAAAATGAAGCGAATCATAACACATGACAAATAAAACCGGATATGCGTTAACTGCGCGAATGCAAACCAGCTGATCAGCCGGTTGCTGCATATGCAGAAAATAATGAAATAAGCACCTGGGTGGTCGTGTTCGATCAAGGAAAAGGAGCTCGACAATCATCTGAACGGTAACATCGCGGACGTAGTCGATGCGCTTTGTCACATTAAGCGTACAACGAAAGCAATCGTCAATGACGAGTGCCTCATCAGCGAAAACCAACTCTACTGTTTTGCTCACTGCACTTTCTGCAAAAAGAAAGGTATAATCGATTAAGCTTGTTATAAAACAAGACAACAAACAACTAGCTGTCCATCTTTCGCTGCCTCAGCACAGCGCACCTATCTCTCCGCGTTGCATAGCTTCGCTGGAGTGCTTTCGATCATGAATGATACCTCACGAATTAGGTGATAGAATATTCCGCCATATTGACCTCTTTCATCTACGATGTTATTGAAAAATAAAATGAAATGACACCAATACAGCTGACTGAGAACCTGCAATCCCAACATTTACTATAGGTGCGCCGCTTACCCAGAAGATACCTCCCTATGTCTATCAATTGGAAGGGGAGGGAAGCGCAGACTTTCGCAGAGAGCTCTCGGAATCCCATACAAAGATTCGGCAAAAAAATGGCGCAAAACGCTACAAATTAAACAAGAGAGGTAGGGAGGATGTGCACAGATTACGCAGCTATTGATTATGTTAATACTGCCAATATATGTCTTAAACAATCAAAGGTTGGGCGAGTCCAAGTTACAAAGGTGTGCAAGCCTTATAAAGAACAGCACTGGAACCATTGCAGGCAAACATCGCGCTTAAAAATTAGTCCCTTCCGTTCGCCTTAGCCAAAAAACAAATAAACACAGAGTCTGTTTCTCTTTTTTTTGTCGCAAATGCGCAAGTGGTAAAAGCCGACGAATCTTGTTGGAGAACTCAACCCCTCCTCTCCAGATCCCCATCCACCAGTAGCTTGGAAAACCGCTTTGGATTTACCTGTATGAATCCTCAAACGGAAAGTTTTAACGCGGTTAATAACAAAAGCTATTTGAAGCGAAGATAAACTACTTTTCAAAATTGAACACTTTTTAAAACAATGCACCAATAAATTCAACTATGAGCGTTGTCATTGTGACCGTGCAAATGAACCGCAATTATTGCTTCCTCTTTAAAGCATGCTCTGCGATAGTAATAGATGATCTATTTTTTATTAGCAGATCGAAAATAGATCCACACAAAAACATGAGACGTCAGGCTCAAGCAATACAAGAGAAAAAGAAAAAGATATAAGCGCATAAATGAACCCGCATAAAAATCTTTCTTAAGCAGCGATTATAGCTTGTGAATAAACGGAAACAAACCTTCCAAAATACACGGTGGATAGACTACATTAGGACATGAAGCACGTTCATAATGTATCTCTGTTGTGCACGGTAAGACGGGCTTCAGCTTGAAACGTACCTGAAACACTACAGAACAGTAACGGCATAATATATAAATTGAAGCGGAAGAATGGAAAAAATAAGCTGCTCTTCTGCGAGAAAGAAATGAAGTAAAATAGTGTCCTCAACGTTGCAAAGCATTCGCATCAACCTAAAACTGCAGTTATTCCGACCAATTCGATTCACACAACAACTTCCGAAATTTCTCCTCTCCCCCTTTCCCCTCCCAAAAGAAATTGTAAAATGTGGTTGGCTGAAGAAAGCTGAAGAACGAAAAGGTTATGAAAAACAACCTGGTAATAACCACGTTGGATAAGGTCGATGTTGTGCAACTGATCCAAATGGATGGCGATCGTGAATACCGGATTCAGGTCAACTCGCATGTTTATGTACTCCTTAAAATATGGCGCAAATTATATCCTAATTGCGGCTGCAACATTCTAAGAACTCACAAGAAGGAATGTCTGGGATTTACAGCTGGAGGAAGTGAACTTCTTTCAACGAGGAAATGCAACGCGAAAAAAAATGAAAAATTTTTTGGCGAGAGTAAGTTATTTCGATTCGCTTTGTTTCAAAATGGTTTGCAGGCTTGTTGCTATGATATCTTCATTGTAAATTACGAGAACTGGAACTGCTCCTCATGAAATAACCTCTGCCCTCCCCTCGTCGCCTCATATAGCCAACTTCTACGATACAGAGAGCTGTTTTCTTTTTACCTCCCTCACCCTGCTCTCTCTTGCAGCATTCGTCGCTACTCGCCTATATACCCAACGATTCATTCCGAATGATGTGACATGGAACACTGTGTTCAGTGAAAAGTAGGATTTGAAATGGAAGAGGAAAAGACTACACTTCCACTTCTTCTTAAACGCACCGAGGACTCAATGATAGGATGGTTTTATGCTTAGGCAAGCGTGTATCTAGCTTCAATGTTTCGTTCATGAATTTCTGAAAGGATCCCTCAATTGAGTGCTTTGCTTAAAAACTGATGGATAATGTTTGTTATTTCATTTTGTTATGCTTATTCTAAATTAGTTTACGCATGAAAAATCATTTCATGTCTTTCATGTCCATTTCGGAGTCAAAAGAGAGCCCTATAAAAGTGTTTCCGCCTTAATAATACTCACGTCGATGAGTTCAGCCAGGTTTAGATAGCGGAACTCGATGAAAAATTTGCTCATCGCTGCAAACGTTGATGTTGAAATGTTAATGCAACTTATCCCCATAAAATGCGATAAAAATTGGTTGTCATCATGGATCAATGCATTTTTTAGCACGTAACCTTCCGGCTTCCCCGCCCTCTCCCCAATCCCTTCAGCGCAGACGACGCACCTCTTCAAGAAAGCCGCAGTCCACATATCTAGCGCCGAAATTCTCTTATTTTAACAAAAGTTAGGATTTGCAGTGAAGAACACTCCACTACGGAAATTTACCAACATCGTGGAATTGGTGTCGACGAATTTCCGACCGAATTTTCTTCGGATACTTGCGAAGATTACACAACGAACCCTAAGCTAACTCCACATGTTCTTCCTACAGGGTAATAGAAGAACGAAGCAATCGCTTACCGGATGTACGATCGCGCATCCGAGCTAAGTTACCTGAAAGTAATAATGATGAATTTAATAATAAAGTTAAACTTTAAATATGAGTAGAAATAAATTGCAACCAGCAGGCGCCGCAAAAAACTACAGTTTTTCAGGGATTCTGGAGGAAAATCATCGGGAAACAGGGCTCCGGCACCTGCAAGGTTTTTGCGAGTCAAACTGAATCAGATCATTAGTGGCTTGCTTAGCAATCATAGGCCGCAAATTACCGACAAAATGGTTGCTTCCAAATTCATGAAAGTGTACTACAAACTGTGATCAGAGATTACGAGCAGCAAATATTGACCAAAAATAATAAGTCGCAAAATTTCCCGAAAACTTAAAAAAAAGGGAGGAAGGAGGACACCCGTGTGGAATTTTAGTTCCACTTATAAATTTCTTATTTTACTGCACTGTTCTTTCAATAAAACTTTTCGGCAAAGATTCAAATAGTGCGGCAATGAAGGCGCAGAGGAAAAGGGAAAAATGAGACGCCTAGCAGGAAGCGAAAGTGGGAACTGCGTACTTGCTGAGTGCGTTCACTTGGTGGGATGCAACATAAAAACCTCTTCCCTTCTGCGTGATATGGATTTGACTCCCTACAGCTTTCATAAAAATCCAATAAATGGTGAATACTTTCTCCATCATATCCGGAGAAGTGAAGCTGCTCGATTTTTATGCAAAAAGATGTTTGACGGCTGACCAGACGACGGCTGCAAAAAGTGCCATCGGGGAAATTGCGGCACGGGAGAGCGCAGCATTGGAATTTTTGTTTTATCGCAATTTTTTGGCAGTTGTCTTCTGTTCAGTGCTAGGTGAATTGTATTTTGACTCACACGCTGAGAAACTAGTGTTCTTCTTTATTAATTGGACCATTAAAAACTTGCGAAGCGCATAGAAGCAACCTAGAGGAGGTTGCATTCATAGGAAGCCACCAAGAACATTGATGTCTGGGAGATCCGAGCTATATAATATGCCACTTTTACGCATTGAGAATTATGCAGAATGAATAAGCACAACCATCCGCGGGTATTGAAGAAGATGAAGAGTGTTTGCTCATGTTTGCAGAATAAAGAAAGCCACAGGTGAGCAGCAAAATATATCCAATTTTTTGTGTTTTCATGGGTATGAATCAGTGAGCTTACTCTTTGCGCTTTACTTCATCTACCTGAAGCGACGAAACCTGAGCTGCAACGTTTGCTAATAACGAGCTGCAACAGGTCATGCGAATGACATACGAATGAGCACTTTGCCTTGAGGGGTTGACGACCTTCGGCATTTCCGCTAGGACTACTGCAGATGCAAAATACCGACGATGCGAAGTCGAGCAGCAAAAATCAGGTGATGCAGTACTCTCCAGATTCCCAGGTCTTGGTCTGAGCTCCGCATCTTCTTTTGCATCAGTCTGTAATTATAATCTACTCGATGGGTGCAGAGATGAACATACAGCGGTAGCTAAGCATTGGATAGTACGCTGAGTGGCCCTTAATCCCTACCTTACTCTCCAGTCGACTCTGTTAGTAAATGAGAATGGATATAAGCAGCTTCAATCAAACCATCCCAGCCGGATTACATAGCCGAAATGAATTTGTCCGCAGCTGGCTTACCCACTTTCGCAAATATCCGATCGTTCTGGTGTCAATTATGAGCGTTTGGTAGTAAGCAATAAAAATATTCATTCGTATTAAATTGCTGCTAGTGAACCCACATTTTGATATCCAGCGAGAGTTCATCCAGCTTGGCTCCGGACCACCCTCAAAGCCTGATTAATGGCGAACGAAAGCTATTGAGAAGACAATGTGGAAGCAAAATGAACCGACGTCCTACATTGCGAGGTAAAAGTTACGGAAATTGCGAGTATAGACACAAATCCTCGCCTCCTTAGAGAAACCTTTAATTTGGTTTCAGAAGATGCAGCAGTCTTTGAAAGTCATCCACAAAACCATCAGTATCTTTTCGGACGACCTTTAAAGGATGCTGTATTAGCCGTCAATATTGTTGACGTGGCACTGCAATCTATTGATTGCTTTCGATGTTACGGTTCTTATTGTGATTGCTTTTAAAAGACTTTTCTATTGCCTATCCGTCCAGTTTTTGATTTGAAAGCAGTAATCCGTCGTTCATATGCTCTATATCTGTTGAGCAGAAATTGACAGAACGACTCGCACAACGCTGCTCAGCGAAGATTAGTCACATCCATGTATTCAAATTTCAGAGGATAACGAACTGACCAGATTCTGCACCAGCAGATTCACACAACCTGTTAGTTCAGCTGTGCTAACTCAACGAAGGTATATGAAGATGTAAAAAACTTCAGACAGTGCAGAACGGGAGGAAGTGACATTTCTTTCATGAGGCTCAAAGATGCAAATGGTGAAACTGTTCGCAGCAGCTCCAACAACATGCCCTATTTCGGAGTATTACGATGCACACTTTTTAATTTTTGTTCACTGTCGCTTGCTTTATGACTCACGACCCCAACCAGAAAAGGTATCCCACAGGCAATGCGAGGTGAACAACGAACCAATGCAAACGTGGACGCAATGGGTCAACCTGAGCAGAATTCTAACGATGGTGCAGAACATATCATGGCAATCTACGATACAACGTATGGGAGAACAAGGTGCTACTAAAGTACAACGCCTATTGAGTATGTGATACAGCAGAGATAGTGATGTAATTAATTAGACTTTATTCAACCCGCTTTCAAGAAGCGCATAAAAAAGTTGGTGAAAAAACACATTGAATAAAGCAACTCGATCGAAGCAATTTCCGGAAAAGAATTCAACCCTTGTTGTGCAGCACTTTAACCACACAGTGACGACACCTTAGCATTAAAGCATCACGCAAGCAAGATCCATACTTTCGAACAGGTACACATCACGGTAAGCTTTCTAAATCATTGGTCTGCTGCGCACTGATAGACACATCCGAATTTGCAGCCAAAAAATGCCTGGTTTCAACAACAATCCTTTCAACATAACCTACTTATCTATAAAATGCGTCAATTAGCTCCGGAAAAGCTTCAAGGCTTGAAATGCTTGTCGAATGTGATTTGGGCAATCCGTCCGCATCTCAATTGTTTTCCACTCACCTTCATCTGCATACCTAATTCCATCAGAAAGCATACCTATGATTGCCTTAACTTGACTTTTTTCCATTTTGCATTTACTCCACCCTTGCTAAAGTAGGTACTTTCGAATTGAATTGCCCAACTTGATCGACAACACTTGATGATATCAGTAGGAACCATAGAAATGAGCACAACTCGGTGACGTTCTATATCATAAACGTTTATAGAGGTAGATATATGCGAGCGCTGAAGGCGGATTCTGCGATTCGGCAACTTTCTCGTCATTGAATAGATACCATTTGTCTCCCTGCAGAATGAACAGTCAACATCAATATTAAATTGCCTAACACTGATATTGTAGCAACAGCAACGAAACGACTGCGTTCTAAGTGAGAGAGTGTTCTCGACCGTTCACCAATAAAAAAAGTGCTCTCAAAAGAAGTTTCATTATAAGAGTTTGTGATAAAGAACCGTGATCATGCAATCGTGCAACTGGCACTCGTCTGAGAGTACTTCGACAACGATGTACGATTTAAGGATGAGACCGCCGGAGTAGGTACTAAAGAAAACTGACGAATTTTATCAAAATTGGCGCGTTTCAACCTCAGCATTTCGTTTCTTTTACCTGCCGTTAAGGAATCAGGACTTTATTTCCTTTAGACCTTGTGCCCTTAGAGTTAGAACACAGACTTTTATAGTTCTATTATTATACAAAATCCCGTTCTTATGGGAAATTTTTTATTGCGTCTAATAGCAGCCAGTACAGATTAATGACATTTTGGGTGACGATACCCTTCACTAAAAACAAACAATGCTTAAATAGATGCGTCCACTGCAATTAGATTTATGAAAATCAAGAGAAAAACGCAATGAAAACAACTTGAACTTGAAGTACCTTTTTAAGGTGAACGCAATGAAAACAACTTGAAGTACCTTTTTAAGGTGAACGACGTAGTGTCCGCAATGTGGAGAAGTACCCATGTGCGAGATGAAACCGACCAAAGCGTACTTCGCACTGCCATCACGGAAATTATGAGTGGCTTCCGCAGCTGAATTTACTATCTAACTTAAATGCTCGAAAAGTGCATCAATGCAGTGGCTCTTAATCGAACTGATGGCACCGCGTGCGAAACAAACAAATTATTACGCGTTTCTGCAAGCAAACCCCTATTCTACCAATAACGACCACTTAGATTAATTTTTCAGCCTCTCAGGTCCTTAAATGATGGAAACTTACAGCGTCTTTGGCACCGCAAGAAGAGGAGGAGGAATTCGTGCTCCCCTCTCGCCTCTCCCCTCTTCTGAAAAGCGCTATTTTCCTTCACTAAACTCTACTCCTCCCCCCCCCCTCCCTCCTGAAAAACATAGCCGCCTTGGGTGATTATCACCAGTGCATTTTCAACAATCGCTCATCCCCAAACTCCCACGTCTCGTTGACATTGTTTGCTACCCAAAACTGTGAAATTTGAAATCGCAGATAATGAAAACAACACACCACCAATGATGCGAACTGTTCCAAAAAAAGGGGAAACAACCGTTCAACAAAGTATCGCCCTCCGAGGCAACCTTGAAGGAAACAGACGACTCCAAGTTACAAGCGAGCAAATAAAATCCCCCCCCCCAAAAAAAAACAACTCCTTACCACTTGCAGTTTCTTCGGGAGGCACCTTATCTAAATTCGCAAACAACCATTCCGCAGCCGCGTTGACGTTGTTGCTACTCTGCTTAAGTGCATATCGAGCCTGATGAGGTGTGAATCCAAGTACTGTCAACTCACCAATAGATGCCGACTCAGCAGCATCTTTCGTCTGCAACTTTGGGATGTTAAGCGATGGCTCCCAATACACAACAATCATATCCTATATTTCAGCCATATAATTATCCAGTATTGAGGCACACGACTGTCCCAGATGACAAATAAAAAGTTCCAATAAAAAACACAAAGTGCTAATCAAGGACAATCTCAAAAATGATGACGATGGTAAGCCACTAACCGTAGTGTGCATTTTTGGAACAAAATCTGGATGTTCTTCGTTGATGTCCGCATCATTCAAATGTTCCATCAGCCAGTTGGATGCCTGCTCAATGCCGGCATTGTTCGTCATGTAAGCTGCTCGACGTGCCGCTGCCCCAGAGAAACCCATCGAACACAGCTGCAACAATTCGCGTAATCTGTACTTGCATCATATCCATATTCGTGTCCCGGTTGTATTCAAATAAAGAGCTCTCTCACATCAACATGAATTAAAATTCAACACAGAAACCTCCAAGGCAAATGTTTAGTAGATTATGTTTAAATCGACTTCTCCCAAATTAGCGTTGCATAGGCAGTTAGCTAATGCTACCTTCTGCTCGAATATACCACATCTCCACTAGCATGTTAATGCAATATGGCTTCTGCAAAGGGACCAATGCCGAACTATGCCACAATAGTGAAGTGCACGTTGCTGCATACGTCTAGACAAAATCATTATGGTCTGCCTCCTTCTTTGGCTTCCACAGAGAGAAATCCCCTAATGCCATCGACTTATAGCACCTCTCCACCGCAGTCTTCCACATTTACGATCATTCCTGAGAGGTTTTTGTGAAGAAGAAGAAATCATCAGAGGTTTAGACAAAAGAATGAAAACAAATGTGAGCGTCACTACAGCAGTTAGATCTGTTGCAGGCAAAGTAATAGCTGTATGTTTTTAACGGCAACGGTAACAAAGAAGCGCTACATTGAAACCATAGAATCCATAAATGTATCATTTTGTCAGTTATCGGCGACTCACTCTAGCCCCGTAGAATCAATGTCAAAAAATAGTTAAAAATGCAAAGAAATTTATTCCTTTATTGCTTTATTGAAGCAAAAACAAATTTCTAGAAAACAGAAACACACTCCCCAAGCAATAAACAAATACAAAAAAAGAATAAAAGAGAGTGAAAAGTAATTGCCAAAAATCATACCGTGTTGACAACAGCAGCATCGACGTGCGGCAGAACGGCATTCGATGATGCCTTCTTATCGTCATCGGGCAGAAGCTCCTCGTCCGGTCGTTTTCCGTGTCCTCGGAATGCTTCTAAATCGATCACATCGCTCACTTTTACATTCACATCCATTTTCTTCACCGTCCAATGATCCGTTACAAAGAACTTCTAAACAACCATTGCTTTAAAATGACAATGATAACTGATCAATAAAAAGCTGAGAAAAAGCGCGGACGAATATTCTTTTAGCGGTTCGTAAGATTTATATTTTCCGGTTTTGTTAGCAACACATCACTTATATTTAATGATAAAAACCTAATACCATCACCATCAACTCACTTAGGCTCAATAACTTTTCTGCTGCGATCAGTCGATGATGCCAAGGACAAGTACGAAGGAAACACCTACGACTGGCACAAAACAACCCAAATACACTGCAAAAAATCGGCACAATTCGCTCATCAAATTCAACGAATCACTTAGAAAATACATAATTTCTCCTTTAGAAAAGATTATTCGCATGATAGAAGAAAAAAGGAGAAAAGAAGAGGAAACAAAAGATGAGCATACGCTTAACAATCTACTAGCTTTAACATGATTAAGCGATCTCTTCACCTGAAGTGCAACAATTAACAGAGGTGGACCCTAGTGGGAAACAAGTAAGAGTTAAAGAAACGATAAAAGGCTGTGATGATTCTCTCAGAAATAGAAATCTTCTATAGCAACCTTCTATTTCTCGAATATATTATAGTAAGGTGACAATTATAAAAGACACAGCAACGACCTTTACAACGGAAAGTGCTGAAAGTAGTGATTATAAATTCATACGGATATGGAGGTGCATTCAACTCCCAGAAGATGCCATCTAAACTTATGTCACAGGAAGGTGGCATTCAAAAAAATAAAGGCAATGATCAATAAAAACCACCTGCAAATGAACGATCAAAATATCGGGGAATGTGGCAAAACGGTTGATCACTCTCGCACCTGTGACCTCACCAGTCACCGGAGAGCGAAAATCGTCGATCGACTGCTCGCTTAGAGTCGCCGATAGGCACTGTTCAAGCGAAACCGTCGGACGCAACGGTGCACCACCTGTAGATACCTAAAACCTGTCCGAACTGTTCAAGTTGTCTATGAAGACAACTGCTTACGACAAACAAATGCCTCGAGGTATAACATAGAGCCACATAATCTAATTTGTGATCATATCTGCTTGAAAACAGCTTTGCCATGAGTGTTATGCAAACCATTCTGTACTGCTACGTCACAAACCTCCAAACTTTAAAAAAATCCATGAGGATGGAGCAATAACAATTGGTTATTTGCGCTTTATAGGTTCCCCGCTTCACGATATTGTATTCCTGAGAATTGGAGACGTACCACGATAGCACATCGTTTGGTGCAACGTTGATAAGAGTTGCCTTTGACGGCTTTCAATGCCATTACAAAAATGTTCGTAAAAGATGACGTCGAACAAACCATAAAAGAAGCTCCTCCACAAAGGAGAAAAGACAAAATCCCCCTTAAATTCCATTGCCAACAAAACCACACTTATGCAGCAGCTGGCAATTAAACCGTTCAGCAATGCACATATTTTCATATTTTCAATTATTGAAGTGACCAATGGAAGGGATAATCAACGAGATCAGCTCAGTGACGTCGATCACTGGCCACTAATTTTAGAAATCAATTTGAATTTCGCTTTGACGTTAAGATGCTCGATATGATCGTTTCGCAAGCATCTGAATACTTTTTAACAGCAAATATTACCGCCTCTATGAAGCACTATAGTTACTGGCTTCGGTGGCTTGGTTCAATAGATGCATCCCATATCGTCCAGCCGAACATCTATACCAAACCGACCACTTGCTGAGGACGGTAGTTGCGCCTCAATAGATCTACAGAAGGATGAAAACATAATCTACTCCGGACATAACACCTATTTGTTCTCATACTTAGCCGTTTGCCGTTACCTTTGGGTAATTCGAAAAATCACATCTTATCTACATGCAACTTGGTCTCTGCAAACACTATTTAACATATATCACATCATGGTACCGTACCAAAACAGATCCCCAATTCACCTGCTGTATTTTAGAAAAATATTTATCTACCCGTATTACACCAAGTACAGCGTACTTGCCGAAGTGGACTTCTAAAAAAGGAAAAAAAGCGCAAACAATCGCATCGAATCGTCGAATTCGAAGATGAAAAGAGGTGACGACTGCAAAGAACCAGAATGGTGACATATTCAAGTCTAAGAACTGCTTGCAATTCAGAAGCGGTTCAGTGACGTGTAAGACTGACAAAACGATACACTCAATTTCTGAGCAATATAAATAAGTAACGTTACCTCATTTTTGGGAGTCGACGAGAGAGGCACCGTCAACGAAAGAACAATCTCTTCCTTCTGTTCATAGCGAACTTTCCCCGACGCACAATCCATGAAGCGGCTCTCCATTTTGAACCTCAGTGCATCCACCGGACTGGCATGTGTTCCTGCGTTTTCGTCAACTTTCGACAAGAAATATCTTAAATAACCGTGGTCTTGATCCACTTCGTTCCTCACCAACCGAACCTTTGCAGCCGTTGCATATTGCTTTTTGGAAAATGACGGGGGGGGGGGGGGGGGGGGGGGGAGTTGAAATTTTAAACGGCCACAGCTCCGCACAGCGAAACAAAACTCATTTTGGGCCTCACAGTTCAAGTCTAATTCAAAAGACATCTGAAATTCGAAAGGGATTTTGTTCAGCTAACTCATAACATTGAAAGTAATTGGTTCTTGCCTAGATGGACTTCTCCCATATGGAGAAAAGCAAGACACAGAGCCTTTTCACTATTGAAAATCAATATGCACAGGCCTCTATCTATGTTGAAAAGGGCATCTTTCTCTCTCTTTCTCGTTCAAGTTCTTTCATACTTCTTTATTGAGCAACATTCGCACTGTTTTTGAAATATGGCTACGTTTTGTGCACTGTCCTCTCCAACTGGCAAGCACTCATATCTGCAAGCACGAACCTACTCTACCCAATGAAATAGCCTCTATTTCTGGCTCATTTGTTTTCCATTCCTTACGAGGATGGATCCATAAATATTCGCAGTACTTTAAAACAGATCATGTTTACATGACGCTTTAAAAATGGGCGGTTAAAGTCTTCAAAGGCATCTGCATACAACAACCTCAGCTCATCTTATCTTCAAAACTTTTGGCTTGTCTTACCCATCTTATTTGTAAAAGATTCAGCTCGCTTAGCCCACTTAAAATATTTAGGATTCGTTTCACTCACTTTTGAGCAGTTTTCCGATAGCTTTACCCGCTCCACTTCTGAAGATATTCGATTGGAGTCTATTTAATATCGCCTCATATATCCAATATCAGTAAACACTGCTCTTACTCCTAATTTTCTTATCTAAATAAAACGAGTTGAAAAATAAGAGAATATTGATTCCCTTAAGAAACATGGCATAACAATTACAGCATTTACAATGAACTGTGAATGTAGGAAAATTCGAAGCGCAAAGGTGATCAGAATAGCGTCATAAGCTTGATGCGCAATTATGATTGCCTTAAGAAAACATCCAACTTGATTGTTATAGACAACTTAGCACAAACCGCGCAATAAACATCAGTAAAATGCATCTCGATGAATAAAAGCAGCTGATATGCAATCGAGCTAGGCGCGTATTTATACTCTCTTTAGGCTTAATATTACATATCACATTCAGCACTTTAAAATTGATTTCCCTACGAAAATAAGAATAATTGACTTACCTAATAAACTCTTCGGCATCCTGTTGTTTATTAGTACTGAACTCGTGATGACCCCTGCCCACAACTTTTCGAAACTGCCTTGGGCTTATAGCGTTGAAATTGCTTCCTTTCTACAATGCATAATAATGGTACAGTATGCAAGTGTAAACAAAACAACACTATGATAACAAGAATATAGGGCTGCGCCTCAATAGTTATTCGTTAAAATCCTCTCCTCCCAAAATAAATTCGCACCTTGTAATCACAACAAAATATTCTCAATGCAATGAAAAGAAGTGAATTAAGTATCAGATGCTCCCCACTCTAAGCATATATCATTCAGGCAAATTTTTGAGGCATAAGAATAAGCAAAGTGGTATACAGCTAGATGGATAATGTCTGAAAACGATGAATCAACGGTCTCCGCATCGTCAATTAAATACGTTAAGAGCTGCCTAGAGCAATATTTTGAGAACCCCTATAAAACAAATAAAGACAAAAAAAAAAACTGAACTAGAAAAAGGATTCACGGAAAAATTGCAAGATGACTTAAGAAAATATCTTTGACATCGTCCCATAAAATCATTTGCAACAAACTTGAAACAGTTGCGACGCGGCAAACCTAAGCAACTGACTTGATATATTGCGTTAACAGCGCAGAAACTCGCCATCCACGAGATTCGAAGTAGCTATCTTCGACGAGCAGCAAGATTTAGGTGCTTATAAATATGAAGATTTAATAGGTGTGAGAGAAATTTCTCGAAACGAATATCCTTTCGTCACCACTCAACTTTAGATTTCTGTGGTAAGTAATTTGTAAATTTATCTTTATTTTGATACAACGGATCTTAAACAGAAAAAACCGGAGGGATATGACTTTCCAGTTTTTCTTTCGCCAAAAAAGAACAGTAAAAAATCAGATAAAAGCAAATAACAACCCTGTGCTGTAATAATGAAGATATTGCTGCTATGACCATTCCGTGAGGCTATCCTAGCATTTTTGCAGTTTTAATAAGGGGCATCATCACAAGAAGGCTCAACAATTCACCTAAGCAGTTTGCTTCCAATGCATAAAGCAAATGAAACCTTGCATTCTACATTCAAAGAGAAATCTATAGCCGTTAAAGCTATCAATTTTTGTATCCCCATTCGTTCAAATACCGCCTCGCAAATCGTTTTTCTTTCACAAAGAGATAGTTCTCTGCTTGAAAGGCGTTGAATTTTTGTTGATGATATTGGGACAATGTCAAGGAAACTTTTCGTACTCATTACTACTAAGCACAACTATTTCCTCTCACAAAAAATCTCTAAGACGCTGTAGGATGTCGCGAAAGCTCTCTGATTCGCCCCGTTATTTTTACACGTTTCTCCGTTTAGTTGATGTGGTTGCCTCCATCGCCTGTCTCCTAAACGCACCACCCTGGGACTCAACTTTCATCATCACCCCAAAGCTTCTTGATTCTGATATATTGTAAAAAGTTTCTACTCATTCACTAATTATTTCAATTGACAGCACACTTGGATGCAGCCGAAAATAATTAAGAATGTAGGCAATCTGCTACCTTTGAATAATCTCCGTTCAGCAGACAAGAAAAGATTTTTGCGGTCTGGCAGCTGAAATTGTCGTGTGATGAAACCGCATCGACGCTCGAGAATATCTCAGAGCTATTCTTCCCGAAAGTGTCACGAAAGTCTGGCACTTCCAGGAGCATCTGGATCGACTGAAAAAAAAAAGAAGCAAAATAGAGAAGTCAAAAGGGCAAGGAAAAGAAATAAGGTGGAATAATAATGCCCTTAAGGAACGAAACATGATAGCCTAGCAATGTTTTAACGACTTGCTGCTGCTTCTCCTTCCCACATCCGCCATTAACCCTCTCTTGCAAAAACACCATGAAGTCAGAAAAACTATGACGTTACTATTTAAATTTGCTTTGCATGAGCGGCCGGATCGGAATATGTTATAACGCTTGGAAAGCGGGCGGACAAAGTGAAAGCGACATTACCACACTATGCTCGAAGTCGGATGGCCTCTCAATAACCATCATCCATCGATAAAAGATGCTACAATCCCTATGCCAGACGCTACCGTCGATTCTATGGACGTAAGTTGAAGCGCAGGTGGAGAAGATTGTGAAGGATATTGCAAAGGAAGGACCGCGTAAGAAAGAGAATGAGTTTTGTGCGGTTTTTAGCGGTACTAACGGGAGGGAACGTGGTTACCACTGATCAAATGGTTCAGACGACCATCCGACGGAAGACGTAAGAACAGGAAACTGTTTGGCATGTGGGACGTAGATGTTAACGACACTCTCCGAACATCAAATTCAAATACCAATACGAGGTTTCTAATCTGAAAGTGCCTTTGAAAATACCCTAGCAAAGTCATCATATTTCTGTGAAGTGAATGAAGACAACAAAAGAAGGTCACGACAATTTCAAGAAGAAACAGCAACGTGGGAAAAAAAGAGGAGAACAGAAGAAAGCTAAAAGGAAAACAATATCATTCAATTCAATATGTGGAAAGAGAAAGGCTGAAGAAACTGCGAATCAACCAGAAGCAACGTGAGGGAAGATGGGAACAGAGCGCAGATTCTGCCGAGAGTCGAAATGGATCATCTCAACGAGTGAAAACTGGCTCTTGATCCATACTATGCAAAAATCCGACAGAATATGGAGAACTGAACCGATGATGTGCTCAACTAGAACAACAGTATGGCTCTATCAATCAACTCCAACACTTGCCACAACTTTGGATCGAGTTTAACAACCTCATCGAAAACTTTTACCATGTATGAAAAAATTAACAAACCTATGAATATATGTGCGCCAATAGCGCCATTTTGTTATTTTCAACACGAGATTGATTCGTTAGAAGTGATATCACTGCTCTCACTGCATATATACTTGCATTTTACCTCTGTCGAGTAGCATACCAAATCTTTCTCCAATTTTTTTTTTTTTTTTTTGCTCAAAGGAGTAAAGTTCTCGGGAGACCGCCAACATTTACTGTAAGCTATACTGCAAAGCATAAACGAAATTTACCTATTGCCCTAATAAACAAAGCTAATTCAATTTAATTTCGGGCGTTCTTCCACGACACAATTCAGCCACCTTCCGCATTTGAGTAAGCTGCAATTGCACGAACAGTACCAGCATAAAAGAGCGAACCAGTACCAATATAAATGAGCGAACAGTATCGCAACAAGGGTCTGAGGCGTATTTGGTATAGCTCTCAAATGACAATCGGTGAAATAAATTACCGAGTTCATGTAGCAAGATGAACCAATGTTGATCATCCCCGTTAAAGCAGGTCCATATGCGAGCTCTAGATTCGCACCGTCTTCTTGACACATCGCCCATTCCCATCTGTAACAACAAGCAACTTTCAGCTTGAGCTTTTATCAGATGATACCATTGATTCGCAACAATTCCCACCGTACCACATTCTAAAAAGTCTAAAATACAATTTCAACACCATCTCTCTTCAAACATACTGATAATAATATGCGTAAAAACAACTTTCTGCAAGTCTCAAAATTGTATGCTAAAGAAAAAGGAAGTAATGAAGGAAAGAACTTCTGATTCATGTCGAGCTCAAGCTCCAATGTGCTCTTCTCCGTTTTCTCAGCAGTTTGCACATCGATTCCAAAATGCATCAGATGCATAGCAAGATTCGGATCACGCACACTCTCGTCCTCATCATAACTAAAAACGTCCGCATCCTCTTTCGTAATCGTTCCCAGCTTCACCACCAATGGATACCCAGTGCTGAAACCTAGATAATTAAACTTCACTTTTAACGTCTTTAACTAGACATTAAATGAAAAAAAAGTCGAGGATTCAGAGATGTCAGGAACTCCCATTTTGCATTTTCTCAACGAATGTTTGACGGTAACCTTCCCAAAAGTAGTACGTGTTCCTTCAATTATTTCCCCATTATTAGCAGTAAACTTGAAAGTAGCCGTGACAAAAATAAAAAAGTTCAGGAATAGTTGCGATGTGAATATGCAAACACCGACAAACTCCATTTTCTGGATTCCAATGACGATTTGTCAACGTGTCAACTGCAAAAATGTATTCGCCTTCATTCGCCCTCAAGAAATTTCTGCATACCAACTGTCGACATTCATGTGGCCGAGCGATAAACGATTCGAGAAAGCACCTTGACGAGCCAAGCAATAGACAGAATGTGAAACATGTGAATAGACCATTCTGGGTGGCGTTGACGCATATCGAATATGTGAACAGCAAACAGAGGTTTCAAGCATTTGAATGCAAATAACAGCAACTTCAACAGATCGAACTTTCTTGGTTCACACTAGTGATTTACTTAAAGAGAAGTTTATGGAAACAATTTTTTGAAGGGAACTTTGGGATACTCTCAAAACCGTATCCAGAAGATCGAACTGGCAAAACATGAAGCAATTAAAAAACTATGCTATGCTCCTAAAGCTCTAAAACAAGTGGTAAAATGACACAGCCACCAACTATGTGCTTGTTTGCACGACATCGTAAGCTAGGATTTGGAGGTACCACCGTCCGGCGATTATGAGACCTCAGTCTGTGAGAAAGCACGTCGATCATGGCACACATGCATTTAAGGTGAACGACCTCTGGTGCGAACAAATGCGGGACAAGAGACCGATGTGGCGATGACAGCTAGGTTTTTAAATAACCCCGTAGAGCTTGGCCACTGTCGGACGACGCAGTTGATAAGCCTTGTCGGAGCAGCCACGGTTGCAGTTGGAGTCAGATTGGAAGTGTGGTACGTTGAAGTCAGATTGGAAGTGTGGTACAACACGCCCTCAAAAAACTTCTTTTGGTACTTTGTGACGTTGACTCCCGTACCCTGATCAATAAAAATCAAATCAGTTACGCTGTCGGTAATGCAGGGACAAGCCTTTAGATGATAGCACTTCATTTTCCGATGATACCTACGTTCAAATTGGGCGCATCAATGTTTAAACACTTGGCCATTTTTGTTCCGAATGCTTTGTGGAATAAGACCACCCACAGAAGCTGTGCCGACTCCAATCGCTTGTGCAGAGCGCCATATTCGCTCTAGCGTTTCTCTTGATCGTAAGAGTTACGACACGTGAAAATTGACTGTGACAACACTTCAAGCCATGCTCGTTTTCCAAATAGCTATACTTTGGTGACTCAGCCCCGTTCTTGCGCTTCGTTTCAAGTCGTGCCCTGTGGGATTTGTCATATTCTTTTCGTTGACCAATTTAATCTCCAACGTTGCAAGAGCCATTAGTTATCTTCCAGCATACAGCATGTCACCAATTTCTCCACGCTTATAAAGCTTTGAAATGCAGAAGTAGAAGCAGCTTGCTCTCTCTTAAAGGACTTTAGCTAAGCTCTATAAGAAGCAGTCCACTTGCGCAATATATCACTGCGGGCATAGATGTGCATCTTTAAAGTTTCTTTCGGACCTGCTGGCTTCCTGTGAAAAGAAGTACTCAAATGCTCTTCAGGCGAACATTCATGTCTTGAAACTTGAAGCAACTGCATCGTTCACTTATAAAATGAATTAAGTCGTTCTCCCATAAACGAATTGCTAAACGAATTGCTCCTTTGTGACTCAGATCAGTGAATGTTCTTTAGATGTACGCCAACAGTTTTCACAGCATACAGCGTGTTCAATAATGAATTCAAAAAAAACAAAACAAAAAACTAGTCTCTTCAACAAAAGATGACATCATTTAACAGTATGCTCACAGATGTTCCCATTAGCATTTCGTTGCTACAAGTACACACTTAGAGGCATATAACAACCGCATCGGTTCGTGCTAGGGAAGCACACTCTACATTTTGTAAGCAAATTTCAATCCGCTGTCGCAAAGCTATTAGCTATTATAACAATTCGATCCACAGACCGGTTTTATTACCCAAGCTTTAGGTACCAAAGTTGAAGAAGACCTCGCCCAGCTTATGAAGGTGACCGAACCGCTGGTATGGTCAATCAAGGAGCCGTACCTGGAGCAAATAATCGCAACGCAGAAACACATGCCAGCAGTGCAACAACAACTATTCAACATGACTCTTAAACTTCACACGGGAATGCTGACTAAAGTCCTGGCATTCCTTCAAGACTTGGAGATGACGGCGTTGGCAACTGATGAGCAGAAAAACCCCAGCGATTGGTCGTGCTTTCCAGAGTCGAGGAATTTATTATTTAGAGTGGCCAAGGTCACATCCTAACCGACAACAGAACGATCAACGAAATCTTCACAGAGCTCGATACAGACTCCGTACCTGAGGAAATCTTCTTTGTGCACAAGGAGAATAAGGATCAATTTCGCGAAGTGTTCATAACGCTAAACTGTCAAGTTTCTCCCTCTTCTAAGAGCGTTATCTTCGCCTATTTCATCTCAAGCACTTTTTGTCATTCATCGATTTTAATGTCTCAAAATGGGAAAAATATGAAAACTAAGAATAAGCATGCAAATCGAAGAACAGATGAATTCGTCCTTCGTTCTTCATATCCTCTCCGTCTTGGAAGTGAGCGTTTGCTTTAGCTTTGCGGAAAAAACACCAACACTTTAGTTAAACATTACCGCCTATCGGTCTAACCTCCTTAGTTTGCAAACTTTCTGAGACAATCGTTGAAAATGCGAAATCCGATCATTTTATACAAAACGGTCTTCTAAACAGTGCAGAGTTTGATTCCGATTCCGGTCGGATCGCGATGTCGGAACCCACTTCTTATCCAGACAATTGAGTGTCTGCATCGAATATGAAAGTTCAAACCGAGATTGTGTATTTTGACAAAAGCTACTCTTGAAATCAGAAAAATATGGCATCAACGGTTCTTTGCTAAAATGAGGCTTAAAGCATTTTCACTTCATCGATGTTTTCCAAGCCAGAATTGGGGACAATTATTGCGCTCTATACCCAGAATGTACTGGCACCCGGCAAGGAAGTGTCTTGACTCCCATTCTGTTCTTTTTTTTAAAATACATTAACGATGTTTTCGACGACATTCTGAACGGTACCAGGATATTATTCCCATACATCAACGAAATCCTGAGTAGTGACTTCGAAATTTATGGTTAACTGCCTACGACTTCCACGTGACCCTAATGACCAAAGTAACCAAAGTGACTTGATGCACTCGTCAAATGGTCGGGGAGTTAAATGCTTTAAAGATGCCAGGTGATTTAGATAAATTTCAGACACGAATGTTTCCTCATACTACGCGGTGAGGCTCTTTCTTCTACAAATGACATCGGTGACCTTGATATTCTAATTGATTCTGATCCTCAGTAGCAATGGCAGTGTTCCGTCACTGCTGAAAAGTCATCGAAAACTGGAAATTGTATTCTCCACGCTTTGCAGTATTAATGTATTGAAACGCTAATGAAAAGACTTCGTCACTTCTGCCGATCGAGTTTGGAATATTGTGCCTTTTTCTGCTTGCCTTATTTTGTTTCAAATAACGAACTATTAGAGAATGCCCCAGGACGCTTAAATCTTGTCGCTTTTCGCAAAATTTTTACTGTGTTCCATACCAACGACCTTACACTATCACGATAAAAGTCTTCAATATGGGATAACTGGATTTGATTTCTTGTTGCAAAATTGTGCCCGTCTTTTCCGACTTCCATATTCAGTTTGCTTCCTTCCGTAGTTGAAGTGATGAGCATCAGCTTCAGTCAGCAAAAAAGTTTTGCTTCAAAAGGAATGTTCTGCACTATTTCCAAATTCGTTTTCTAAGAGCATAGAATCTGTTCCCTGCCAACACTGTTTAAAACACCCATTCCTTCATCTTTTGAATTGCAGTAGGAATGTTTTGATTGGCACACGTTACTGCTCATGCTCAGTGAATCTCACCGTGTTTGATATCTATTTGCTGGGACAAGCAGATCTTTCATAATGCATTCGCTTCTCATAGGTTTCACGTGTTTCCCACTCTGGCAAGTTGAAATAAGGGTGTAGTATAAATAAAAGCAATAAATATTTAAATCTTTCCCATATTCCCATATTTTGTCTCCATACCTATAATTCTGTGACTATGAAATCAGGTATAAGGGCTCTTCGGTTATCGCAGAAACATAAACCTATTACCAAAAAGCCAAGAAGAAGCAAACCAATCTTATGTTGAAAACGAAATAGTAGACTAAACATTAAAGAAAGTTAAGCAATTATGTATCTCAATGCGAAAAACGAACTCGTCATAGTGTTGTCGCATATGGTTATTGCCTTTGCTCAACACACCCTCTTGGATGTATTGCGAACGACCGCACTTGATCACGCCATCTGTCAGATTCAACCAGAGATTTTCGGTCAGTTCACATCCTTCAGCCTGACATTTCCAACCCGATCGAGGCACCTTCACTCCATTGTTGAGCTAAAAATTGCCGCACTAACTACTACTGAAACCCGTTCGGTATCAAACTTAAAACGTGTTGTCGCTGTTAGGAGGAATTTGTCAACAAAGGTTGCACAAGCAGGAAATCGTTGCATATTCGAGGTTCGGTAGATCAGTCGAAGACTGTTCCTTGAAGTAAGCCATGACGGGTGCTAGGAGAAAGTAGCTATGGCAACTGGCGGACAAGGAGGAGGGAAGAAAAGCGCAACTATCCAGAGTCCATATGGGAAGCACAACATTCACGAATTTGCCCAATTACGAAATATTCTGCACGTTAGCCCAGTTCCATTTTCAACTTTCAGAATATCTATAACATGTTTGCGCTTATCTGTACACTTCTACACTACATTTCCTTACAAATCCTGCATTCTCGAAAACTTCTTTTCCACTTCCTACAGACTGTGCTTCACCAATTTTGACGATTATTCCCCCTCTTCCCTATCAGTCATTAAAAATTTCATTTGCGGCTGTTTTCGATTCACAGAGAATACACTTCAAATACTACAAAGTGTTTTTTACCGGAAAAAAACGGAAGATTGTTGTGTTTGACAAAAAAAATTAAAGATACTCCATGGAAAAACGAACCTGTGGCAGGTCAGCGTGCTTAGTGAGTATCTTCGCCTCACCGTCCCATTCAGTCGCACCCATCTGCAGCTGTTCTGCCCTTTGCGCACCCTCACTCGCCACCACTTCTGCACAAACGTCCTGCAGATCGCCACTCAATCTGTAATCACATCTTTATCATTCATTTCACACAAAATCACATCCGAATAACGTCTATATAAAATGCAAAAATGAAAGATGAACTGATATATGCTGGAGAGCAACAACTTTGGAAGAGAAAAGGAATGCAAGCAAGGTTCCACAATGTCGTGAATTTAAAAGGTAAGAAGACAACGAAAGCATTTTAAAGCCATAAAAAAGATTGCAGCAGGATTAACTGTGGTCATAGTGCGAAAATACCGGCATATTCACTCACTAACGGTCGGCAATGGACTCAAACAGTACTTTTCCTGCAGGGATTAATTGCCAGAGCATGACTTTAAGGAATTCCATGCTTGGAAACTTTGTTGCAAAGCTTGACAGGAATCTCAGCTCCTCACCAGTGATGTGTTCGAAAACAACTGAATCAGATGACAAAAAAAAAAATTACTATCGGCATCTTTATACCCCGAGAAATTTTATAGCGGTTTGTGCACTTTGCGGCGGGCCCGGTGCCAAAAGGCTCCCTTCTCATGATTTTGCTTTGCAAGTATATCGATATCACCATCACTCTCAAGTACCTCTCATTTGAGAAACAGGTAACAACCAGAGTACTTCAAAGAGTATCCCCCGAGAGAGCATCAAAAAAATCATCCCCCTAGGAAGCGATTCCCCAAGACACGGTTTTCAACATTTTCACGCTTTAGAGCTCTCTTCTGTGTAATCTGCTGATGATCTGAGTGCTTCGACGAGCAACCGCTCATGGAATATAAAAATAAACTTTCCCAGGAGTTGGTTTCCGTCGTGTGATAAGATAACAAAGTGTCACATGGTTTGTGAACCAAAAGCAACGCTAATGTGAACTTAGTACACTGGATGCAAAGAAAGTCTATTCGAACAGTTTTAACTGCGAAAATTCTGGAGTTACAAAAATATACGGCTAGAGGACAACAGCTCTCCTTCTAGATCGCAATTAGAAATAATTTCGAACAGGCACCCTGTGAATACTGCTCAGATCACTGCGGTGAGTACCGAGCTTGAACTATGCGAAGATGCCATACATAACCTTCGGAAAATATGTCTATCACAAAGCACAGCAAACATTTTAAAAAGTGGTCGTGAAGAGATAATGTGCAACAGGGAGTGTTACTTCGATTCTCTCTAAGGTCAATTATATAATAAACCAAAGAGCATGAAATTCATGAAATTCGAACTGAGCTCATCAGCAGCCAACAGTCGCGAAAGAACGACAGTGAATATAGACCATAAAACCATAAATCATTTCAAAGACCATAAAAAACCGGAAACGACATTGTTTCTAGAACTGAGAGAACGTTAAAATAGCACACTGAAATTTACGAAAGCAATTCGACTGCTGAAAATAAGTTGCGAATCGGAAAACAACAGAAACTGACTTATCAAGCGTGACTTCGGATTGAAGTGTGGGAAAAATCGTAAAAAAATAGTCGGTGACGATTTCGCTTTTCGGCGCAGATTGGAATCCTCCATCCACATCGATCGCCAACTGAAAACATATGCCGTCGTTTCTTTATGTTAACGTTGAAATAGAATCAACCATAACGTTCTGTTATTGTCACTCTATTTTGCAGCCTTTTTTTCGCATGCAATTTTCGAAGTAAAAAGTTGAGCGAACTCAGCGCTTCGCTGCAAAGATTAGAAATCACAGGAAAACTTCACCGAAGATTAATGCCACCGACATAACTTCAATAGTTAATGAAAAAACCTTTCGACGAGAGAAATTCTGCAGTCGAGGACTGATTAAAAAAAAAGAAGTAATTTGAAAACAAAAATGGAAACGCATCGCAGCGTAAGGAACTGTAATTTCGCAGGAAAGCTGTATTAACAGAGAATGCTTTTACGTCATCTAACATAATGAACAAATCCACCCTAACAACGCCGCCAGATATTAAAATTTCTCAGAAGAAACATGTTGAGTATTCCCTCGCCCGAAAGGAAACCCCATCCACAAAGTTCGGCGACGATTGAAACACCTACGATCTGATTAATACAAAGACCGCGTCAGCAATGTGAACAACTAAATACTGTTTTGCAACGGTATTTCTCATATTACTAGGTGGAAAACTCTTCAAACTATCAACTATAGATTCGATTTTTCGAGATGAGAAACACAGAGGATATGGATATGCGTCCTATGAATTTCATTTAAACTAGTATAGCCTAAGGATGTAGCATAGGGACAAGAAATACGGCGATCATCTTTGATGAATAGTTCTTGCTACTATAAATTCTACGATTATTGCCGGTGAATACCGTGAAAAGATGGTTTTGATGCCATTTGAGTCAATTACGAGCATCTCCACAACTTCAAAAAATGAAGTTATACGACTCCTTCAATATCTACTGTTCCCTCCTCCTCCCATTAGAATCTTTCCTCACTATGTTTATGATATAAAGTTAATGCCGCACCCCAAAAAATCGTCTCAGATAGCAATAAAATCAAAGAATTCAGCTTAGAAGACCTCAACAATTATAAAATGGCTGAATGGTGGGCTGCAACGACGAAATTTGAAGTTGTGACTACCATCGAGCAGATTCCGCTTGATCAACATAGGGCTGCACAGCTGTGAGTTTCGAATCAAAACAAGCGAACGAACAGTAGAGAGACAAAGATGACTTTCGAGATGCTTCTTTGTAAAAGAGCTAGCAGGAATGATTGCTAATGTGGCAACGACCGTAAACATCTCCAATTTTGTTAGCCAATTCTACCCACTCCAAACTTCGACAACCTCTGAGTGACGTTCGGCTGCGAATTGCCTTTGCTCTTTTTAGGGGAACCTCAATTAACCTAAAGGAAGTAAACGTATAGTACTACGAGGAAGAAAACGAAGGATGCGTGATCGGCAGTCCTAAATGAAATTCGCCCTCAGCTCTTCAAATTCGGAAAAAAAAATTGTACACACCAAAAAATGTTGTGCAAGGAGTGAATTTCAAAGCAGAAGGAGCCCGATCACAAAGCAGCTTCAATGAATGAGACGAAAGATGCCTACCTTTGTAACCTTATCCTGTGGTCCTTCACTTTCTGGCTGTTCAATCTTCGTTTGCTGTATGTGTAGCAGCGCCCTCTGTCCAGTTCTTTCACAATATTCCACAATGTGCTTAGGGCAGAAGCCAGCAAAAGTGTTCAGACAGATTAATAAACCACCTGCAAGGACTATTGTCTCATCCCGTAAACAAATCATATGCAACAGTAATAGCTAAACGCAACATAAAATGAGTGTTCATGCAAGAATATCAACTATCGTTTATAAAAACAAACAAAAGACCTTTGTCATCAGGTAGTGAATCATTTAACGAAGAGATGTTTGTTAAGAACAACAACCGATGAACTCTCTCGGAATGTCACTTTATCGCAAATATAATTGATAATAATCAGAAATAAAGATGTCTTACTTAAGTTTATGATTACGAGTACTCTTAAATATCACATAAACTGATTCTCTTAAAACACATACATCCAGTCAAGCGATTTCATGCCATATTCCTCATTAAAAAAACAAAAAACAACTGAATCGTTAACTGTCGCATTCGAGCGCTGAGATTCGGATCTGTAAAAGTGCCTTTTCGTTTCGCAACCGAAACCAAAATTTCATAAATGTGGTCTGAATTTGTGAAAAAAAGGCTATCGAAATGAGTCGAACTATATGGAATGATGAAAAAGCAGAAATAACGAATGACCCTTATATTTTCAAAAAGCTCCTAAACATAAAACATTAAAATCTTTTGAGAATGTGGCCATAAAACACTCTCCCCCTTCCTTCACATTCGCACCCCAGATACGCCATTGCCCCCCAAAATCCATAACAAATGTCGTATTCCCATTATTTCCAGATTATATTTTGCATGACACTAAAAGCGTTTCCACTGTTCAATAACACTAAGTAGTTCATTTGGCGATCCTATTGTCGGTGATCAAAGTTCATCACGTTCTTTCGACATTTTTCGTTCACTATGGCTACGATGTGCGACTCCCATGAAATAATAAAATGAATCTTGCCGATTCATGCCATAACAATCGACCTGAGTCCTGAAGTCAGGGGTTGAAGCAAGACGTGAACTGCGTAAGACTGCAATGATCGGAAAAGCGCGCTAGAAAGCAACGATATGAACTCCTGCATTTAAGTCCGCTGGCTCAGATTCCTCAAAAACTCAAAAAAACAAAGGAAAACGAAATGCCTCATGATACATTTTCGATTGACTCGATTGAATGCGAAAAAAATTACACCCGAAAAAATTCACTTTCGATTTTGACTCGACGAAACGCAAAACTAAAAGTATGTAGGCAAATAAGTGGTAGTCTTTATTTGTCAAAAAAAAAAACATTGAGAAAGCTGTCAAGTGAGACGAAACAGAATCTATATCACCCTATACTGTGTATCACACTGAATACTGACTATACTGCCCCCTACTCACAGGTATGCGCCCTCGCAAGGCGGCACACCACGATGCCTTTTTGCATAAAGTCATAACAACGCACAAATAGAGACACAGATTAGCGAGACGCAACTATATGATAAGCTAAAATAAATCGTTTAATGGCATCGGGAGAAAATATATTCCCTGACTTCTACCACAAGACTTAAAGATGAAACTTGTGTGGCCGAAATCCTGTACATTGCCCTTATACGCTGCCAAAACCTTACTAACGGAAACAGCCTTGCCTTAAGAAATTCCTCCTAGCCTCCTCTATCCTTCCTTCTTCTTCGTCAAATCTTCGAAGCTTATAACCTGACGGTTTCTTTGCAGGAGAAGGTAACTAGTACCTTGTCACAGAACGACAGCTTTATTATTCAAGAAAACGGACAAGAGGGCTAAAAATTGCCTACGCCAAGGAAAAGATCCTATATTGTGAAGCATACCAGTATTTCTTCAACATTAAATCAGGTTCATGAAGAAATAACCTGGGTGCAATGGAGTATTGAAGCACCACATGCATTCCTCTTTGAAGATTTTTGTTGTCGATGACGGGTGTTTGTAGGATAGTGAATGCAACAAATCAGGTGAGACGGCTTCTGAATTCATCGAGCGCGAGCTGACTTCCATCACCTCTGACATCTCACGCGACTTCACCAGCAAAAATCTGAAGGTAGCCAAAGCAGCTAAACGCGAATAAGCATCAAACGACGAAATTATATTTATGCGCAGCGAATTCAGTAAACTGAAGCCAACTGTCGTAGTGGAAATACAAATTAGCAATAGATATCAGCCGATCTGCAATTCCTCCCCATCCCTTAAAATTGTAAAGGGTGGGAAGGCAGGAAAAGCATCTGCACGAGTTATAACTATATGAAACTCTGATCTCATTCCGTTCATGTCTAGGATTTGAGCAGAACGGAGCCTACCGAAAAGAAGATGGAGGGAGGTTAGCTGTAACAGAGCCCGCGTATCCATCAAGGGGACACTCTTGTATGCCGCCCGCTTTTTCCTTGGGTTTCATTTTGCGCAAGTTTCGTTTCACTTGGGCCAGTTCCGAGTCGAAGAATGCAAAGAAGCACTACTGGGCCATCTTCGAAGGAAACGTGGTGCGAGGAGCACCGAAGATGCCGTCGATGCAAAACTTTGCAAGAAAGCACCGAAACTAATGTCAAACAGAAAAGGGTCAAATCATTCATCGTGAAACAACTATACTTCACAGCACATTACTAGAAAGTAAGGTGTAGAATGTCCAAGCCAGCTCTAAACAGACTCGACGATGCCACACATGAGACCGTGGCCCCGATCTCATATGCGTGTAACCTCATCAATTAACTGATCCCTACTTCCTAACCAACCTCTTACTTCTCATGACTCAGGGTCCACACCATCTGCGTGGACCTCGGCCATAATCCCTCTCCGGCTTTTTGCCGGGCCAGGGTATCTATGTTTTACTTTCACTTCTTCTATTTCCTTTGTTTATTAAGAACCCCTTGTTCTTTACAATTTTTTAACAGTTAGACATATAAAGAATGGGCAATCAACTAAAACTATCACATTCCCGTCAAAATAGTGTTCCTTCTCACAAGAACTTGTATACTTTCCTTTAGTATTAACTTCGTGCGTAACAAATTGCTCTACAGTCGGAAACTTCGAAACGACTTATTCGTTATCCTTACATCATCCGCTCTTTTCGGGAACAAATGTGCTTTCATTGAATAGTAATATTGATCCGCTATTAATATAACAAACTGCTAATGCAATGAACATAACGAAAGAAAAGTGAAATCGCAATAAATAGCAATGAGCACATCAGTGAATAAAATAGACGAATCTCAAAACTTTAGTATACAAAGAAAGTACCAATCGTTTTTTGAAATCTTTGACCGCAATTCGAAGATTGAGGCACACCAACTATACCAGGAACAACTGCTAAAGGCATATAAGGTGGAAGAAAGGAAAAACTGTAGAATTTTTTCAGGGGCCACCAATCGCTGCAATGTGCGCGTTTCAGCTAAAGGAGCATGGAACATAGTGTTCAGAGTGAATCAACTGCACAAATGGGGCGATTAGTGTGCCTCATCGTGCAACATCTACTACATCACTGACTTACAGCAACTGCATCGATAACTCCTTCCCCTCTTCCCCTGCAAAAGTATTGCTTTCGCAAGATCTCATATTCATTATGCTAAGATTATTTCGCTTGGAGGGGGGGGGGAAGAACAAGGGAAGGACATTTAAAAATATACAAACTCGGCCCCATAGACACTTCCACGCATCAACTCAAGAACAGATTACCCACCGGTTTCATCTGTACCATCTTTATACATTGCCAGCATCCTACGAAACTTAAAGCTCTTCTCTGTACGAATCCATGAATCCTTCGAATCTCTCGAACATCGACAACTGCTCAAAATGAACCTCAGATTAATTAGAAAATTCACCAATTTCATCACCTCAAACGTTAATAATCCACCGCACCGCAATATGCTCAGAGAATATAAAACTTGAAACATTAACATATCCTCAATCGGCGTCCTCTAAATGAGGCAATTTGGTTCTCCTGTGCTATCAATAGGTTTTGTGGACATTTTCACCCATTCACCACAGTTCTTCACTGCATTACTGCGTTCACATAACGTTCAATGAGCAGATTGTTATTGTTGAATGTTTCATCATAACGCATAAAGAAAACTGCAAGGGAACATTAAAATATTGTGCATATACAAGTATAGCAGTAATCAAAACGAAGATAGAGATAAACTTCATAAAAACTAATCACTATATGAGATCGAAAATTCACATTATTTAGTAAATAAAAATAGAAATCAAAGGCCGCAATTTGTCCTTCAAAAAAAGTATAATAAAGGAAAGTATACAAGTTCTTGTGAGAAGGAACACTATTTTGACGGGAATGTGATAGTTTTAGTTGATTGCCCATTCTTTATATGTCTAACTGTTAAAAAATTGTAAAGAACAAGGGGTTCTTAATAAACAAAGGAAATAGAAGAAGTGAAAGTAAAACATAGATACCCTGGCCCGGCAAAAAGCCGGAGAGGGATTATGGCCGAGGTCCACGCAGATGGTGTGGACCCTGAGTCATGAGAAGTAAGAGGTTGGTTAGGAAGTAGGGATCAGTTAATTGATGAGGTTACACGCATATGAGATGGGGGCCACGGTCTCATGTGTGGCATCGTCGAGTCTGTTTAGAGCTGGCTTGGACATTCTACACCTTACTTTCTAGTAATGTGCTGTGAAGTATAGTTGTTTCACGATGAATGATTTGACCCTTTTCTGTTTGACATTAGTTTCGGTGCTTTCTTGCAAAGTTTTGCATCGACGGCATCTTCGGTGCTCCTCGCACCACGTTTCCTTCGAAGATGGCCCAGTAGTGCTTCTTTGCATTCTTCGACTCGGAACTGGCCCAAGTGAAACGAAACTTGCGCAAAATGAAACCCAAGGAAAAAGCGGGCGGCATACAAGAGTGTCCCCTTGATGGATACGCGGGCTCTGTTACAGCTAACCTCCCTCCATCTTCTCCCCGGAGCCCGGAATCCGAGAATCAGGAAATATGCAATCTCATGTCTGGGAATTCCCGATTTCGTCTAGGAATTTCCGGATGACTGAGATACCTCTAAATTTCGGGGATTTATGTTCAGCTCAGAAACACCCTCGTAAGTGTTGTTCTAGAATGTGAGATGATTTCGACTTCGTGAACTCTGAATCAGATTTCTGTCAAACTTCATTGTCAAAGAATTTCAAACATGAAAATGCCTAAAATGTTTTCGAAAAACTTATAAAACCATTCAACTCGTTAGCATATTTGAGCACAGAAAGAAAGAGGCAAAATCGGTCACAGTGAAATACAACACAAACACTCGAAAAGGATTACTGCTAGCATTTATCACAACCAAAACAGACTTTGCTAATAGTGTGGACTTTCATCCCTTCAGTTGTCGTCCATTTCACTCAAGTTCGATACGGAATTCACAAGAGTACATAGAGCACAATGTGGAGCTGATCCCCTATACTCTACATTTATTCATTTCAAATTTTCTCCGCGATGAACGTTTCAAATGCAGCTAATACATGACAACTAAGAAAGAAGCGTTTCATTTATTTCCGATCCAACAAGTTCATCGAAGATTGCGAATGATTAAATAAATTTTTCTAAAAGTTAGCGTGTTTTGAAGTTTTTCTTTTGGGATAATAAGAAGAAACCGTAAAATCGCAAAGGTGAGCGATCCCGAGTTTAATTTCTTCGTACACATAGCGCTGTGCAACGCTTCTCGCATTTATAGAGTTCAGTTCCAGTCGTATAATCGGGCAACTTCACAAAAAACGTAGGGTAAAGCAATATCCGCTAACAACATCCATGTGCTTGTCACGTCTTCTAGTACATCTGTTTTATTGAATCGAAGCTTTTAGGGCATTCAGAATTTGACATACTGAAGTAGAGTATTTTGGGCCTGATTTTTTATTGCTCACATAAACGGCGTTTCAGAAATCGAACACAGCGAAGTTCACGATCCTTACTGCCCTCCTCTTCTTGTGAAATGAGATTGATCGTGCGGAAAACTGGTCAAATTTATGGAAACTTGAAATTTCCCATGATCAATGTGGTCGTGTGCACATTAACTACCGATACGAGTGTCTCCTCAAGCGTTGTATTATATAATTCTTTTTGCAACTGAAAGTATACGTGATCCTGGTGTTGGAATTCATTCGAGTCTTCACTGCACATTGCAATGTTTCTCGGTTGCCACGAATATTGCAGTGTGAAATTGCAAACTGCATTCACCATGCCTTTCAATGGAAACGTTGGAACATTGTTGGCACAAGGCTTTCATTGTGTGCTGTTAGCCAATCCTGGAATACGGCACGACTATGCGGCAACTTTCTCTCGTTTCTAATATCGCACCACTTGAAGACGACCAAAAGTATTTCACTCGTATTGCATTCGCTAAGGTCATCCATAATCCTTATCAATCCCATCATTCTACTAGCCTGAAAAGCTCCGACTTGGAATCATTGGAATATCGCAGGCTTAGATTCGACTCGATCCTCTCTTTCCCACCCTCCATGGCCGTTGAGACGGTCCTAGAATATGAGCGACATCGACATGAATTTCAGCTTGACAGAGAAAAGACATTGTTTCAAATAGTTTTCGCAGACACGTGGAATATTTTCCTTGAAAATTATCTCGAAAGCGAATAGTATTGCAAGTTAATGAGATGCTTAAGTCGTTTTTATTTTCATTTGGTTGCAAATCTAATATTTTCAATATCTCCATTGCTTACATTGTATAATGCTTCATTTTACGCTTCCCGTGTTGAATGTGTAATCTTAGTGCAATCAAATCGTTTTAAATTAGTTGATAATGCATGAATGCATTTTCGTTTATTGCATCTGTGTGATCGTTTTATATACACAGAAGCACACTATTTATGCCTTTCATGTAGTCTTTTTCCTTTTTATGCAACGTTGAATAAGTCAACATTTCAATCGTATCAAGAGTCCATCCACAAGCACAAAACTCAAAGAGTTGCATATTCTTCTATAATTAGAGTTTGACGAACGTATTCCTACCGCAATGAGGATCGCACCCACAACACATCGAGTATGAGGGCATGGATGCCATGTGAATGAAGGATACTTTTGCAGTTGAATGATTTCCTCGTAAATGCTACCTTCTCTTTTCAAAGAGACCGGATCACTTTATTCCCAAGTTTTCTGATCTTCAAGTTGCACATGTGATAGATATTCAATGCATCACTCATAGTGTCGTTTACAGGTGAGGTTTCTTACTGAGATTCGCAGTGTTGTAATCGTTTTCTTATGTGAGAGCTGTTCACTTGATTGAAGCAAGTAAGAACATTACACTTGTATACTATTGTATGAAAATACAACGTTCTTTAAGTTTTACTCAATACTTCCGTATGTTGTCCCCATATAGACTTTCGGGCATATTCAGAGTGTGATTCCGACTTGGCACTCCCACTTCTTTCTTCTCAATCACGATCAGAATAAAATATTGTCGGCCAGCAGCCCTTTGTTCTTCCATTATTCTCTTTTTAAAGTCTATCATTACTTTTATTTCCCATGTAATAAGTAATTTACTTCGTTTTTTAACGGTTTTAGCCATCATGGACAATAGCGTTCTGCAACGAAACTCATTTTCCTCGCAGGTAGCCAGAGAAAATACAACGTAAGGTTTGAAGTAGCATATTGTATAGTACAGCGTACTTTGAGAGGACGAAAATATAGTGTATTATAGGTATACCGTAAAGGAAATAAGGTACGGTACGAGACAGCCCAGGTTTTGATAAGGTTTGTATTTTATTCACGTATAGTTTAATCGCGCAGTGAAAGCAAAGCAAAACATGTTTTGAAAAATAATGGCACAAAAAAACCCTGCAAAGAATGGAAAAATATCACATTTAGATAGCTCTCACCTTTCATCCTCATCGAATGAAAGCAACTAAACAAACATTGCAAAGAAAAGTATCTCTGAAAAAAAAAAAATGAATAGAAAATCTGACATCTTTTGCAACCACGTCAAAGCTCATCCTTTATGAATCAAGCAAATAAGACCCATTCCTTGTAAGTTCATCGCTTAAATCTTTGTTTCATTATGTAAAGATAACCACTGGCAATCCATCGATTAGTGAATTGCAAGTTTTGGCCAAAAACAGTCACTATCAAATTTTTTCGACAACTGAGGTGTTGGGTATGGCGCCGAAGAGCCAACCCAAGATATCCGATCGTGATGAAACATTGTAGTAATCGCTTTGCACTTTTTAAGTGGCGAATCATCACAGTTTCACACACACTTGTTGAGTGGCCTTACAAAATACCATTGACTGTCTTTGTGCCTTTGACGGTATCTGAGGCCTATAAAAGGCGGCTCTCAGCCCGTCAGATTCAGTCCTCTTCTGGTGTACGTCACGCTCTCTCGTCAGTGTTCATCTCTATCGTCTCAGCCTTGCTTCTCTTTTGCTTCATCTGGGAGCCAGTTTTATATTTCCCAAATAAACTGTTTCGACTAACTCCGCGTGCCACACGACCTACCTCCAACCAACGTTGCAGCCGACGCAACAAACTGGGACGCAGACACAACATGAGGTGAGAGGGAACACGACAATAAGCGTGGATTGTATTTCCCTAAAAAAGTCGAATGCGCCATCTCACAAACTTTTATTTCTTTCGAAGCGGATGTATAGGTAGCAGTTTGGCCCGTAGCCCCACGATCGTCGCTTAAGGAGGGAAGAGAAATCGACTTTTTTCAGTCATGTCTCAAAAACGTCACACCATATAGCCAAATAAACCTATTTTTGAGCTTCTTGGCACAAGTTCTATCGAAGATGCTCTGCCGGCTTAAAAATTTTTTCAAAGTCGCAAATATGAAGACGAGATGAACCTCGAGGTCAAAAAGTTTTTTCAGGGAACAGGAGTATTTGAAAGGGGCAAGGCACGGTTTATATAGGCCTTTTCGGCACCTTGCAGTTTAAAATTCTTAGATGATTTCATGGTGTCATCGTCTTCAAAGTGAGCAAGAAATATCGGTGATACCGCCTCAACGGAGGCGCATTTTAAGCACATCGACTTTGCCGACCGATCTGCAGTGCCCTCGACGGTGACGCCGCCTATAGGCATGTTATACTGTGAAATGATAGCTAAAGGCGTCCTGTCACCAATCGTTGGTTTAAAAAATTTGAATAACTGTCAAAATGACGTCGGCAAGCGGAGAAAGCTTCAAAAATAAAAACGTAACAGAAGTTCAGAAAAACTCACTCCTGATTAATTTGGGAGAAGAGGAGAGGAGAGCGGGAGGAGGGAAACTGCTCCTGTCGGCTATCAGCCTGGTTGTAGCCGATGTATATTAATCATAGTAAAATACCTACCATTATTTGCCATTCTCCTTTCCCTAAAAAAACTTAGATGTAACCGTTTTTGTGTTTTTAAAGCATTTGTTGAAGATCGCAAAACCCACTTAAATGGAAAAGACGCGCACAGTTTCTGCTGTCATGAAAATCATAAACAATCAAGGAATAAATAGCAAATTTAGTGATACGCGAAAACAATGCTCACCCGTCAATACAACTGACTTAACATCCCTATGGGAAACGATAATGAAGGAAACCAAAAAAATGTCTGTTAAAGAAGTTAGAATTTAGAGTTCCTTAATAATTAAACTAATCAAATTTCACATCTCAGTCTTTCTCAGAGGCTGCCGAGAAGCACGTTGCACCTCATGACAGACACATACAGACAGACCGACAAAACATTGAGGTCATAAACAGCATTTTCCACTGGCATGCAAAAACAAACAGAAGCGAACAATGATAACAACAGCAAACGGCTATTGAAATTTCAATGTTGAGCGTCACCATGAAAAGAGTCCCTATTTAAATAAGAAAAGTTCTTTCGCCCATTACACTCCCACCAATCTTTCACGTGATCAAGCCTAGGTTGAGTACATCATGTTATATTAAAGCGGATCAAAACTAGTTAGGTTCGACGTGTTATGATTTGCTGTGTGAGAATAAGAAAGAAAATGTGGACCTCACATCGAATTTCCACCAACGAGGATAAGTGGACCATATTTGTTCCCAACAAGGTGACTTAGTTGCGACCTCTTTGGGCCCGAAATCGAGCTGCTGCAAATTGCGATTATGACCGCTGGTGGGAGCAGATAAACTCATTTGCCCTGGAAAGAGCGAACAAGCAGTGGCTCGCTCTTCGATCAATCACAAAAATGGGCACTCAGCAAATGGCAAAAATGGACAATCACCAAAGCACCTTTCTAGTAAGCTCGCAGAGTGCACATCACAGGTTATAAGCAAAGTGAACAGAGGGCAATTTGGCCAGGAATGAAGTCCCTGCATGGGCAAATACGCTGAATTTGATCACTTCGAGGCACAGAAGCACAACTGAAAAGCATCCGTTCGGCCTGCCTGTGGCAATTATATGGCGCCAACGGAGAAGCAACCAGCGTGATATGGTCACAATTCCCATTTCTGAAATGAAACAACGTTTCAGGTTTATATAAGTGTCAAATCGATATATAGAACAAAGGCACGAATCATCAATATTACCTCAACTAGAACCGCAAATCAGCTCTTACAAGATGAGTTGAAATTGTCCTCACTTGTGCATTCAAAAAACATAGAACGATTCAGAAATCAGTGTCCCTCCTAAGCGTACTCTGAGCGATGATGAAAGCAGCAGCTGGAAAGCGCATAATACCATCCGTTTTTTTAATAATACCATTTTCGATCGACCAATAATAAGAAGTAATAAACAGAATCATCAATAAGAACAAAACGAATAGCGCACTGATATAGTAGCTGCTCTCATCTCTGTTTTTTTTTTTTTTTTTTTCTTTGACATCACTAACCAATCAAGGAAATAAAGTGTAACATAAACAATCATATATAGCAACTCTATGACTACAAACTATCAACACAAGGTAAGTTATACCGAATCTACTCCATTTGTACATAAATTCTAAATTACTACATAAACTAGAAAAGTAATATGCTTATTTAGAGTACAATCAGTAAAAAAATGAAACTGCCATATGCACTTAAAAGAGCTCTCAACAATGAATTAAAGAGAGCTCCTTCGATGATAATGAAATGGAAACTGCTTGAAGTTAAATCCATATTATCAAAAAGAATAAAAAAAAAAAAAAAAAAACAGAGATCTCTTGCAGAATCACAACTTCCTTGCTAACCATCCCAATTAAAACAAAATTGCCGTATAATAACGTACCTATTTATAACAGATTCGTGATCCACAACATCAAAAAAAAGAGCGTTCACAAACCAATCCTGAAAAGTAAGGCAATTTGTGTTTATATATGAGTTTGTGTTTATTTGTGTTTATAAGAGGACGATCAACTAGGCAGGTAAGTCGTTTACTTCAATTTTGTGAGTATTTGAGATGAAAGCTTCAGCAAAATCAGCCGAACTCACGATCAATTTCTAACTCTCAATTCAGAGTGGAGCAAGTATCACGAAATAAAAAAAAATAAAAACTATTAATCGAAAGATTCTGGAAGAGTTAATAAAAATAATGTAAACAACCGCCATACTTCTTTATGCCTTTATTGGCTATCTAAGACACATATCCTCCCGTTATCTCAAATATCAAAGAATCCAAGATCACAGCCAAAGGAATGGTAGAAAACGAACACCTCCATATGAATCAATAAATTAATTGTAGGGCTGCGTTGGATTGTGGGAAGTGAAAAGGAATTTCGTTTAAATTCTTGCATCGCTTATTTGGCTATGCTTTTGCTGAAAACTTCAAAAATACAACAATTTCCTCTATAAAACATTTTATTATTTTTTCAATGAGTTTATAAAGGATTTATAATTGTAGAATTTGTCGGAACAAATCTCATTAAGGAAACTCTCTAAATGTTAGTCGATATCGACGACTCATAAATGTTCATAATATTGAGAATTTCTGTACGACTTGAATGCCACGTTATTTGTCACTTCTTTTGCAGCCGAGCGAAATGTTATCTATGATATCGTTAACAGCTGAACAAATATTATTCATCTTTTCTTCAACAGCCGAGAAAAATCTTTTTTCTTTGATAATCGAACAAAAGCAGATATTTTTATGCAAATTTTGCAAAAGTATAATACGGCTACCTGTTTGCGCATTGAGTAGTTTCGAATCACGGCCCAGGAAAGCTATATTGCATAAAAATTTCATTCAGCACCTTAAAACAATGACCACCTAAGCACTATTTCGTTCCCATTGTTCATCTTCTCAATGATCGAATAAGAGTTGAAAAAATTTTTTGACCGCGGATTTGGGGGTGCAGCATGCTTTGCAACAAAATATGTTCTTTGGTAACAATAAGCGTTGTGCTTTTGGAAGATGTGTACAGCAACTATGCAGAACAAGTAAAATTATAAAAAATGCATATCATAACACTCAGCTTGGGTGATCTTAGAAAATAAAAATTAACCTCACCATGCTCACTACAAGCTTTCTCACACGATTGCGATCGATTAGCATAGACGATATGTGCAGCGCTAAGTGGTGGGAAATTGGAGGTTGAGCAGAAATTTTGTTTGTTGACAAGCACATTGACCCGTTGCAACATACCACTCGTCGTGAATTCGAATGGTAAATAAGGCGTCGGCTGAAGCAGAAGTGACATTTGAAATCACACAACGAACACGTGCCATGCGATATGCACAACACGAGTCTCAGGAAAGGTGAAACGAGGCGTACAAACATACAGAAAATATGGTGATATTTCATTGTAACTGCGTCATTTCGGGGTGTAAAGTTTAGTTACTTTTCGAAGGAACGAATATTTCCAATATACACTTCCGCTGTGCAGTTGACACATCGGCAGATCCCCTTTCATCCCTAATTGGAATATGAAAACTTTCAAACTGCTTTCTTATTCAACTCAACATCAACAAGTCTTTGTTTCGATCATTTGCTACACAAATGCACATAATCATAAATCACCCTCGACCTCTGTTCAGAATATTAGTGACCGTTTCGTAAGAAAAAAACTTTTAATGAATACAACAAGAGAAAACCTTCGAACTCAGAGCTTCTTTCATCGCTTCTTCAACATTGTGCATATCCGTTACGTCGACTGTGATCACGTGTGGACGGCCAATGAATCTCTCGACGTATGGATTCTGACTGGTCAACTGCAAAAGAGGTTCGTTCAATGAAACGACTAAAACTGAACAGTCGAAGCAGAGATGTGACTAGGAGGAAAGGAAGGAACGAATGGGCAACTACCATCTCCCTAAATTTAACAGATTGCGTCGAATGAAAACAGTACAGCAGATCGAAGATAGAAGAAAGATAGCAAAAATAGTATGAGATCCTCTATCCCCATTTGAAGAGTCTAATGACGCTCTTGTGTTGAAGCATGAATCACAATTTTCGAATGGAATGCAAATAAATCAGTTTACAAGCGAAAACTCTACGGTAAATTTGCTTTACTCTTTGAATGGAGCACCCTACAATCAATCCATTATACTGCTTCTAAAAAAACTTTAGAAAGAAGCAACGGTCAGCTCACTTCAACTGCTAACAAGCACAAAAAGCTGCAAATTGAAGAACAATTAATCACCAAGTATTGATCAATGCAACATTTGAGAAAGTTTACTATTCTGCCTCCAACCCCTGCAAGCTATATTTTCATACCTCATGAAGACTGAAAATCAGCTGTTTCTTCTTAAAACACTTCAAGGGATCAGTAGAATTAAACGACTAGCATAACATCCAGCTAACATTGAATATCCACAAAATTTGATTGCTGCATAAGAAGTCAGCCAGTATAAGTGTCCGATCAAAGCGTTAATTTCTACTTGATTTTTCCATACTTTTCACTTGTTATAGTTTGCGGGAAAACGAAACAACATCAGCCCTTCCTCCATGCGTTTCATCTTTTGAAGTAGTCCATTTTCCTGCTCCATTGCTGGAGTTGGGCACAAATAACTTATTGGTTTTCAGTGATTAGCAAGCAATTGTTGAATTGCTGACAAATACGTTGAGACAAATCGACAACTACCGACGATTGAAAATCAATTTCAAGTGAAGCAATTCTGAAGTTATATAAAGTATTCGCGAATCCCTCGCCCTCTTTTTACAGTAAGACATCGAACAACAGGCGAGAAATGCTCTAGTTGCTGATCCGCATCCTGTAGACGCATTACAACTCCAGAATAGCTCAAACTATTCTGCAACTTCATTCTTTGAATATATAGTGGCATATATGATGACTTGAAGAGCCAGAACATCTTTAATGAACCACCTCAACCTGTTCACTAATATTACCGAACAATGTGTTAATATATTACCACTGCAATTATTTCAATCAAACAATTGAATACCTGATACCACACATACCTCACGGAGGGTTGGTTTTTCCTCGAAAAAAGCATAAGACTTGCGTGACTTCGGAGGCTGGAATGCCGGATTGATAAAGACTGCGCCATTCGCAATCGCTTCCAATGGGGCTGGGCCCTCAAGCGGGAATCCCAATCCTAAGAACACCTTCACCCTTCGAAGCAATGAGTGTAATTCAAAGCCGGAGAGCAATCCGTGATTGATTACCGATCGGCCCCTCGGTTCCGCTGCATCGGCCACTGTTGCATGAAGCTGACTAAACTGCGCCACTTTATCAAGCAGTTCGTCCGAACCATTCCACATGTATATCTCCTTCCCATACACCTAAACAATTTGTCATGCGGGCAGATATTGCAGACAGAACAACAAATGCAGCTATAATAATAGCACGAAAACAATCACAGAGAAATGCATTTAGCAGAAACGCTAAGCCTGAATAGCGTTCTGATGGAAGTAATTCTTATTCGGGAAAAAGAGAGCATTTTTTTTTGGGGGGGGGGGGGCTTACATGTTCTCGATGGAACTGAAAGATAATATTATTCATTAGAAGCGTTCTAACCTATTTCTTTACGAAACACGGAACCGACCTTAAGCAAATAAGCAAATGTCTTATAAAAGACTCAGCGCATTCCTTATGGGATGCAAAAGAACATATTTGCATTTCTTGTCCCTTTTATGAAATGATAAAATAACTTTCAAAACAAACAGCGGGAATAAAAAAGGCGTCCGTCGATAGCGACATGTATCATTCATGCTTTACTCTCCCATAACAAAAAAGGAATGATACGATCAACGACATATACGATATGGACTCCAATGAAATGGAATAGAATTTCTCATATCTTAGAGGTTACTAAGTAGATTTACTACATTTTTTGATTTATACAAGAAATCGGTATCTTTCTACCAACCAGCGAAAAATATTGCCTAAATCATCTCCGTGACAAAAATAAGCTCCATTGTGACGAATAAGCAATGAAAATAACTTCAAGTTAGATCCTACCAACGTATCGTTCGTTCTTAGCGAGGATTCGTTCACGCTATGCGTTTCGACAACAAAGCCAAGGAACGTATTGTCGTCGGTGTGTGGGTACATGGTCATGAACTGTTGAAGCTCGAGACCGCTCCCTCCCCATGGATTGCTTCGACCTCCAAGTTCAGCCTTATGCGACAAGAAGTAGGACTGCAAGTTGAACTCCGCATGTGTTCCAAAAGAATCGAGTACCCGCAACAAGCACCTGTAAGGACATTTTACTTAAGCAGTTGAACAAATGCAGAGAGCGCTTTCGCAGGAGTATTATATTCGGACAAATGTTTTTGTGTATGTTGGCGTACCGGCTCGTAAGCTCACTTGCTGAATCAAGCACACGGCGATACCGAAAAGTATTCGAATCTAACGATCGGAGTACGCAGTAAGTCAGCGGGTGAGTAAAAGGCCGGCAACCTAGAGACAGCACATTTAAGTCTCATATGAACAAAACTATTTTTCTGTGCAGTTGAAACACATCATTTCAACAGCAACTATGTCCTTAGTTTATAGCTATTATCAGAACATGCTTCAAGGCGCTGTTCGCTGGATAGGCAAACAGTAACTTCAGTCAACAGCAAAATACTACATGCCAAAAGATTATTATGAAGAAGATTTCAGGATGGTGAAATGAGGTTATTGGCTCGGGTGATCTAAAGAGAACAGTGGTCAAAAACACCTTTTTTTAGAATCCTTTTTTCACTTCCGGTGTAAAACGAGAAAATTTTTAGGGGAAATTGGACAATTTTCTTGCATTACGTGGAAAAGAAAAAAGATCGCTTTTTTGCATTTTCCATCTAGCTTGAACGAAGTTAAACAGGGAACAGATAAGTTCACAAAACGTCCATTTTGACAGGTGACAAAACCAAACAAAAAAAAAATCTTTTCTTTCTGCGCAGCTGTACAATCCATCTTGGAAAAGCGGCTGAAAATTGAGTAACGCACTTTGCCTCTCGCTTACAAACAAACCACAAACTTCACAAACGTCAACCTCCAAGCTCACCTCAACGAATCACAACAGCTTATAGTCATCTTTTCTAATTAGCCAATCAGGAATATATATAAAGAATGTGGAAAAATTCACTACTTCCAAAAAAAGACAAATATTGTCTCAAAGAGATAAAATTGCGAGTAATAATAATTGAAAAAAGGCTTATGTTCAAAGCTTTTATAACGACTATTTTCTATGCCAGAGTAATCAGAGAACCTTATCATTTCAAAAAAAAATTTTTTTTTGCAAGAGGCACCTGTTTTCCAGAAAGAAGCGTTTCATCTCACGACGCATATAACGCACACCAACGATATCTGTGAAGATGAGGTGCAAACTTTCACTCGACGCAGTGTTACACGGTGTCATCTCCGTGAAGTTAGCCAAATTGCTGCAAAGCAGTCCTTAAACTGTACCTTAGAAAATGTCTCATCTCTTCTGCAAAGTAGTAAAATTGTATCTCAACATATGCTTCATTTTTTCTATGCAAACAGCAAAAATACTAAATCGCTTCAGTGCTCACCTCATAATGCCAAAAAATTTCAGCAACATCAACATGATAAACATCCAACAAGGCTGGAACATGGCTCTGTAAGAGATTCAATTTTGTATCAGATAAAAGAAAGCCCCATTTAAAGACTTCGTTGAAAAATGTCGATGAAATAAACGAACCCTTCTGCAGGGAATTAATGAAAGCATTCAACGATAATAGACAATCTTTTAGCTTAGGTGAGACGGTGGGTGAGAGAAAGAAAGGCAATCCTCAAAGAAACATATGTAAAGCTTCAAAAGCACACATTTCAAAAAAGTCTGAGAGTCGTAAGCAAATGTTTTGTCAGGATACTGAACGAATATAAGGGATGGCGTGTCAACGATAGGGCCTTACAACTATGAAAGGGATTCGAGACAAACGGACTTCAGTGAACTTATGGACAGCGCAAAGCAAAACGCGATGTGTGCGAGTGACCTCAAAAGAAGTTTCGTTGCTGCAGTGAATCTTTGACCGGATCGAAGTGAAACGCTTTCAACTGAGAATAAAACCCTCGACCGCAATTTGAAATTCATCTTCTAGCACTAAACAAAGTGCATAATTGTTTGCAATAAATGTGGTGAAATAAAAGCGATGATTTCAATATTGTTGGCCAATAAATTTATGAAAATTTTATAAAGAAAAATATATGAAAAACGTTAAAAGTTTTATACTGAAATAATATTGAGGCAAAATCCTTTATGCGTACAACGTCAGTATAGACCCAGATGAATATGTTTCTTCGAGAAAACGAAGTTAAGCAAAGAAAAGAAAGAACAATTTTTTAAGGCAAAAGCAGAAATCATGTGAGTATGAGCAGAGACGCAATAGACGAAGGAAGTGATTAATTTGAATTTTTAAATTTGAAGATATGCAAGTTTTTCTTAAATACTGCAGCATTCTTCCTAGTTCTCAAGATTGAAACAAACGATGCAGCTGAAAAATGAACGACGTCGAGACATCAACATGTAGTTGCCGAGCTTTAACATTTATTGTCTAATATTTGTAGTATTTGCAAGACGTATCGAGGAATTGCCTCAATTCCAGCGCGCCTTCCTTAAGCAACATCCAATAATCACAGTGCTAATCGAAAATATCGATAAAATCTGTACCATGATTGAATCACAGAAACAAGAGTTCATACTAGACCTAGACTTTGCTTGAGTTTATAAATCAATTGGTCTGCATTTAGTGCTACAAAATGAAATGATTGATAACTCCGACTGAAAAAGAACATTAAAATTTCGTATACAATGAACGGTTGAAAAAATAAGAACGAAAAGATGCTTAGTAATAACGCAATAATGTAATAAACTTCAGTCTGCCATGTACGTTCGTGCTAAATTATATGCGAAAACTACCGATTTCATAAATAGAATAATACGAATAAAACGACACTAAACCGACCTTTTAAACGTAACAGATTCGGTGGAGATAAATAAATTGTGACCAAGGACGTAGAGTGCTGAAATGAGATCCGACCACTGAACCAATTCTCCTAGAGGACCACCACCAGTCGACTTCTCACCAAATTTAAAACCCGCTTCCTTCGATAAAAAACCCATATGAACGACCACCTGAAGTATTCAAACTCTATTTTATACTCATTACTCTACTGAAGGGTGCAGCTCACAAGTTCACATATGGCAAACGATCGTTTCCCTTATTATAAAATGATATAAATTGAAAATGCCCGTTCAAAGATCGCCTCGAAAACTATTGCCATTTAGGCTCTCTTTCTGATTCACTGTTGCCAATTCCTTCTCTTCTAAAACAGGATATAAAAAAACTAGAGAAAAGAAAAACTCAGAAGCGAAGTTATAGATTATTTGTTTATCCTTCAGCTATCCTGGATGAAATACTCTACAGTGCTATATGCAAATTTATTTTAAGTGAAATGCTTGAAAAAATGAAGCTACTCAATCTACGACAACTTTGCTCATAAAATGCGGCCAATCTTAACTATCAGGGTAAAATTTTAAGTCATTTCTACCGCCTATCTCTCTTTCAATAAACAGCACAAGTTGCATGATGCAAACATAATGTGACATTGTAGAAGCATTAAACAAAGCAACTATTTCAATTAACCAACCGTAAATAGTCTAAAAACTCATCAACTCCATAGCTTAATTCGACAGCTACAATTTAATAATGTTGCTTCATTATAGAATCGACAGACAGCTAGCTGTCTGAAGAAGAAGCTATGACATATTTATTTCTTAAATTCAACATCAACTTCCACTCGCACTTCCATCTATAACTGATACTCGCCCTAAAGACCTCAAACAAGAAAGAAAAAACAAAGAAATGAGTACAAACAAAATAGAGTGCTGAAAAAAAAGAGAAGCAGCAACGAACAAAAAAAAGAAGCACATACGTTTAGTCTACGCCTGTGCTGCAAACTTTTTGGCCATCGCAATAAGTTGTAGTCGAAAGAGTGCAGCCATTTCGGCCATAAGCGAGAAATTCGTTCTTTGATGAATTTATAATTCACATCGCTATCATACATCAATTTCAATAAACCGCTTAGATTGCGCTGAACCTGAAACAGTTGAAACTGCGATGCATCGGTAGAAATTATCGCTTACACAAAAATATCGTTTTTTTCTCATTTAAAGCCCCATGGGGTTAACTGTTCTCGCAGTTTCGCAATATCGATGCATAAGCACACCCCACGATAGCTTCCAATATTCGACAGAAAATTGCACGAAGTAATTCTACTAAATTCGGATTCGAGAGTAGGACAAACGTCATTAGTGATTTTTAAAATATCGATATATAGTTGAGATGGGAACACATCGAGGAGAAGCCTTATGAACTGGCGGATAAGATACGTACATAGTGTGTGCAGCGACACTCTGTGCACAATTTGATAAGCCTACATCAGAAATTACAACTAAAATACGGTGAGAAAAACCACAGAGAAACAGGAAAGTATTTAGTTCGCAGAAAACGTCATTAATCGAATGAAAAGAATTAATAAAAATGCAACCATTACTTTTAGACGGCCACAGATTGGGGAGCAACGCATTTTGTGAGACTTCTCTAATTATAAAAACGAAGGGAAGTATTGCCCTCGGATCCTCTAACTATTAAATGCTCGAGGTGTATATAATATATTTAATGATGTTTTGAAAATTTTGTTTGTGATTCGAGATATTGGACAAGAAAAAAAAAGATTGGCGATAAAAAAGGCTTTAAAAGACGATTACAAAACAAAAATAGAGATAGGCCGAATTAGAAATTAAATATTGCCTAAAATGTCATTTAATAGAATCGCAAAGAAGCGCCAATAGGTATGTTTAAACATTTGCCAATGAAGGCAAAAAGAACTGAAGTAAACAATGAGAACCTTTGCAGAAGGGAATGAAATGGATCGTTTCGTTCCGATAGAACGTTTGCGCCACTCCAACATTGGACAATGGTCTTCCACTTCGGATAAATAGATGACAAAAGAACACAGTGAACCATCGACGCCATGTTCAGCATAGCAAGAATGTGATTTCCAACCCTCTTTCATCCATTGCAGTTTCGATGCACAACCCCGATAATTGGCAAGTGCAGTTGCCGGCAAATGGCAACTCTCGTTCAATAACATCCCTACAAATATAGCTATCGGTAGGTGAGATTAAAACATGGTTATGTACTTATAACGATAAATAGACTGCTTTGCTCGTATTCACTTCATTCAGTTCAACATTAGATATCGTTTATGAGTACTGTAAGTAGTGGTTTTTGAGCAAAATCGCTGGCATATTTTCCAGCCTCTATCCTTTCCATCTCCCTTGTTTTCCTGCAACCCAGTTTGGCTCTAACTATAAGGAAGCGATGAGAGAGAATATCTTGCTTTTCTTCTTTCCCCCACCACCGGCACAAATTTTTGAAAATGCGTTCAGAAAGAAGGCTTCAAGGTGGCAATACTGGCCCTAGTTTATTCTGTCATTCAGCTATGTGAGAAACAACTCAGTAACACTGTCACTCGTCTCCCCTCAACGTGTTTGTTGTGAAAGCACACTGAGCACAGTTCATCCCAAAACGTTTAAATATGACTTTTCTGCTGCAAATGTTGGTTGCCGAGTTGCGACTAAATAAATGACAGCATTAAATGAAATGTGCAAATTGCCGTCCTCGGGAAGTTAAATTACCATTAAGAATAATTACATAATGAGGGAGTATCGCTACCTCTAAGCAACAAGTTGAAGCATCGTTAATGTTATTTGCCATATTGCCCCAAATTCAGTACGGATCAATTTTTAAAGCCATGAACGGCAGGCAAACGATTTAGCTGCCTTCCAAAAGGCGCAACTAAACTATACTATATCTCGTTTTGAAGCTAAACAAAACAAGACTTCATTCATGCAATGCGGAGCTCTTACCAATTGCAAGCTGTATGAGATCTGCTCAGAGGTGTTTATGTTTCGCCACAGCATTGATCAACTTGCAAAGTGTTACGCAAATGAAACAAGTCATTCTTAACTAAAGCTAGCTGATGAATACGAAAGCCATAATTTAAATAACCACTGGGGATGACTCTTTCCAACTTGCCGAAAACTTTAATAAAAAAACTATTTCACATGGAAGTTCAAAATAATGGGATAGATGGTTTGCATCTTATATTTGTCACAAATATTAAGAGAATGCCAAAGTCTTCCCCACCTATTTGGCGATCAATGGAAACAGATATCTAAACCATTAGCATTTTATCAGCAAAATGTCCATAGTATTTTATAAGCAGCCGGTGACGCTGTTTTCGAAAGAATTTCGCATATTATAATACAAGAAAAAGCTCCTTCAAGAACCTCTCACCTCCAAAAACCTTCCTCAAATAGCCATTTTTTCAGCTGTTCTCTACTGTTCTCTGCCAAAATGATGGTGCAATAGACTCGATTGACATTGGTGCATAGTACTGCTACAGCATAATGAATTAAATACGCCAGTTATGTCGAAATCAAAAATCACGCAGTGCCTTTAACATGGTACTGCCCAGACAGTCCAAACATTTAGGACGGACGCTTCTATCGATTAAACAAAAAGTGGATCCTCGCATTCCCGGAAACATTTCCGGATCCGAGAAAATTGAAACGACGGCTACTTTATCCTACTTCTCCTAGAAAATCTCCTAGGCACTATTTTTCATCACAATTCAACAATCCACGGGAAGGATTATCAACCCACCGTCCTGTTGATTTAGTAATTCGCCTAAAAAATTTCGTGTAGCTTGAATAAAATGAAAAAAAACAAACAAGGAACTTGATATATAAAACACAATTATCGTCTCCACAACAAAAAAATCGAAATTTTTGTCATCCAATCAGTTGCCATTTACCTGCAAGCTTGAAGAAAACAAATAAGTTGAAAAAAACGAACGCTTTGCATGTTTCGAAATTGTCGCTGAATTGGCTCGATTCACTCTAAGTTCATCAACGGCAGACATCAATGCTTCATTGTGCTTATGTGCGGCTTCCGAACCGTGATACTCGTAGATGGATGATTCATCGTCCTATAAACAAACATTCCATATAAACATCACCTAAAGCAAACACTTATCACCTTCTAAAGCAAAAACGATAAAGGCAACATCCCGAGTAACAATCTAAAGCTGAGACTATAATATAAGTTCGGAACAAGTTGGAAAGCATACCAGAAGCTTGCACTTTTGTATTCCATCTGCTTGACCAACCGATTTCACAGGTTGCCAAAAAAATAAACAATATGTAAAATATTGACGCAAACATCAACTTACTAAACATTTGTTTATCTGTAGCGCGGTCGATGTTCAATAAAAAATCCTCCGCTGATTTTTTCTAACGATAAATGTCGACGATTCTTTTCGAAGCTGATAGAACAACGAAAAAGCTCCTATTCGTATTCTCAATATGATTCGCCATTATAAATGCAGAACTTTTTAGTTCAGCCGGTTGGAACTACCGAACAGACAAATAGGCAAACACACGCTTTCGCCACAATGTGCTCTGGGAAGCGAATATGCAAGCCGAAAGGTATAAGCTGGTATAAGCTTGCTCATGTGTCGTCAGCTTCGAAAATATTCTTATCTTCGTCATCGATATGCTACCACTCAAAAGCCTTATCCGCTCATCGATTATCATGAATTCGTACACGACACATGATTAAAGGTCAAACAATAGTGAACAAATGAAGAGATTTTAAAAAAAAAATGAAACAACCTGAAAAACGGTGAAATCTGGCACAGTGTAGAGATCACCTTCCACAATGGCAGCAGAAATATAGATTAACACCAAAACCCAAACGAAGGAAATTAACAGCAAAGAAACAAGCAGTCGTTTCTTAAGGATTTTTAAAAAGTCTTGCGGTAGTGATTTGAGTGGGGCCGCAATCATTCCCCATCGATTAAGCTGCAAAATTCACATCGTTGATCACTTCTGCAAACGAATCGCCTTAATCAGCATGCGTAATGGTTTCGCTTATTGACAACTGAAGTATCATATAAGGGAGATGAGGAAACAGCTAGGGCCACCCTGTTGCTTTACCTTGACTTGGCCATGCGAAAAAGTGTGATAGCCTTAACGGGGTATGCATATACGTCAGCAGACAACTTCGGTGAGTCGATGGACTCAAGTCGGGAATAGAGTACCTTCGCCATGGATTGTGCACTGTGGAAAAATGCACAGCAAAGAGCAGGAGAAGTTGTTTAATTCCATCGACATCGAACAGTGTGGTACACTGTTCGCATTTTTCGCTATTGAAGGTGGATGCCTCAGAACAGCTTATCGTGAGCACACAAAACCTGACGGAGTTGACCTATGACCGAAACGATTCCGAACTGAGCTAGACACGTGAATGACCGATTCCAAGCTGCAATCACGTGCGCACCCCATCACTTCCTCATCTCCGGCTTAGTCTATTCACGTTTCGCCATGCGTCACCGGGTCCACACCTTCCTCTCGAGCGTAACTTCGACCGCGTCACATCTTCCCAAATAACTTATGCTTCTGAACTGCAAATAAAGGCGCCGCGAGAAAAACGCCACATTGGACGAATAATACAACAGGTTCACCTCAACAAATACCACGAAATTGGGTATTTCATATGCAGTTTGTGTTGCCGAGGTCCATTCTGCAAGCAATTTTGACCGCCGAAGCATGTGGAAGTCATGGCGACACTGTAAAGCCCTTCTCACATTTATATTGCTTCAAGTGGAAATTGATTTTCGTTGAGGGTGGACGTTGTAAAGGACCAATAATGTATTCAACAAATCAGCATTATATTTGTGCAAAATTACCTTCCCTTACAACAATATCCGGTCACCAGATTTCAATAGAAACTTCTAGAGTTCCCACAAAGGGTGCTATCCACATGTTCACTCTGTGAGAGTGAGATACGCTAAGAAAGACGATAAGCGGTTTGAAGAAAGCTTTGCTTCATCCTCTCTCCCGTTCGGAATTAAGCGATCCCGATTAGGAATCTAGAGGATCAGAGCTGATCTGACAGTCGATATGTTGCGATGAAAAACGATGCATTGCTACTCGCATACTCGGTGTTTACTTGGCAGCTTTCGGTTATTTCTTTTCCTTGCAAAAACACTTCTTCGATGCTGACAGCTGAAAGTTTCGTAGTTCTTTTCCGGCTGTCAAACATTTCTTCGATAAAAACACCACAAACTGCGTAGCAAACACTCATTTCCGTGGCATCTGATGAATGCCCACTGCTTTGTGATTGTTCCGTTTCAAGATGTATCTCCACCAAATTGGGTAATAGTATGATAATGTCGACGGTTGGTCACCAGAACATCGGATACTGCGGCAAACTATGACAGCAATTATATCCTCGATGACGTCATCTTCCCTTGTTTGAATGTGGCTAAATGTTGCAATGCTTTCTTTGAATTCGCACAAAAAACATGCGGAAATAAATGACCCCTCACTCCACCCTTTGATCTTAAATGGAGTAACGCCATCAAAAACCGATCACAGTAGATGAGGGAAAATTTTGAAAAAATTCATTGAAGGAAGCATACAAAAATGGTTTTTTCTGTCGCACTTACGTACTTGCAGATCTGCGGACAATTAAAACTCAAAAAAAAAAACAAAAAAAAAAAAACAAAAAAAAACAGCTCACTGCAAGAAACAGACTCATAAAGTTCCCTGTTGATACATAAAAATCGCCAGTTTAAATTTAAATGAGCTAAAAATGATATCAATGAGGATTTCAGTGCGACTAAATACCGCATTTTCCGTTTATGTGCTTTCGATGAGGGGCTTAGTTGTATAAAGGGTAGAAAGCAAAGGGAGGTGGGGCGGGGAGAGGGAAGAGGGAGGTGGGCATTTGGTACTCGCAGTTCCAAAAACAATAGAGCATTTGAGAGAGAAATGGGAAGCAACTCCACCAAAGTGAACCCAAAGAGACTGATATTTGTGTTATATACCAGCGGGATCATATTGTGAGGCTTATGCCTCTAGAATCTCTCAAAATCGAAATACATTCGAGTGGAGAGGCTCGAAGAAGTGAAGGCTCTTACAAACGAAGAACCACGGTATATATCAACGCTAGAGCATTCTTATTTAGCAAGCATTTATCTCCTATTCCACATTCCTATCACAATAAATCTATTTAATACAGAAGTCTTTACATCAGATAAACGCAAACGTGCGCTAAAGTGTATTTTTTTGGGTATCAAAAATGATTCGGATGTGGAAATCCAACGAATTGAGAATCGATATTAGAAGAGGTAGCAAAAAGAAACGTTGTGAAATGCAAATGATTGTTATATTACTAAAGAAGAAGCAATCTAAATGAAACAACCCAATGACTTGCTTATGGTTAGAGATTGTTTCTGTGTATATTTATTTCGTCATTTCGTCATTAAAGATGTTTTGGCTTTGTCGATAGTGAAATCAGACCCCAAAAGAATGATTCCCTTTATGGTGATAACTTAACGTTAAAGGGAAATCCTTTCAAGCCAATCTCTCGCAGCTAATTTCAAAGGATATCTCAAGAGTGGAATGTCATAAGATGGAAAAATGGGTTTCTTGAAAGAAAAGAAATGAATACACTCGAAAGAAAAGAAACGAATACAATTGAAGCACGACCCGTAAATCCCAGCAGCAGCACTCTGAAGGACGCATTCATCCACTAGAACAAGATCCTGAAATAAAATCATTTTCCAACCTGGTGATATCCCGTTACTGCACAGAACAGTGCATGATTCCTTAGTACTGTATCGAATAACACTGATCGAATCTTCAAACCGCATCTCTGTGGTTGCGCCCATCCCAACCATCACTTCTCTGTCGTCGCCTGACCGTTTCCTCGACCAATCTCACGAATACTGGCGGAAAAATGTTACATAGTGCTCATCGAAGGTTGCACAAAATGTTACATACACAAATTCTACAGTATTCAACTGTCTGCAACCCATAAAAAAGATAGCTAATCGTAGTGAAGCCACATTATGGATAGCATTCTATATGCATCAAATTTCACTGCAATAAGTGTCCTGTTTTCCGAGTTGATACTATCGGAGAGGCAGACGGATGCGTATGCACACATAGACATGACGTTTTTATGATGAGCTACAGCAAAAATTTGCAGAATGTGGCAAACGAGATGTGCTTTCATGATGTAAAATGTCATACTATTACCACTCTGAGAGTAAAAATTAACAAAAACCACATTCGAACCAACTCTCCAACATCTAATTTCTATGAATTAAAGAACAGAATGTTTTTTTCCGTCGCAACTGCGGGCATTAGAGTTAGCGACAGCTGGTTAGCGGCACTGATGGGAACTGAGATGGCCGTGGAATCGTTTTCCCCTTATTGTCTCGAAAGTGTGAAGAAGAGATCGAACTGCTTTTGCATAATGCTGTGTATATGTTCACTAACCGTTGATATATTAATGGTTGCTTTTGCAATTAACCAACAATTGGTGTTAGCCGAAAGAAGCGGAATAGGTGAATGGAGGGAAAGGAGGGCAACATTGGCAAAATTTCCAGTGTGGTCAAATTTTTCTATCGACGCATCGTAAAAGTGACATCATTTTCCAAATCCTCAACACAAAGAGTATCGGATCCCTTTAACGCTTGAAAAATGTCACTATAAGAAAAACGGAAGCTGCAGCAACATTACAATGATTTTCACAAAGCGCACTGTGACGACGTTGTCTGCGGTATCGGTGTTTATTGGTTTATCTGGCGATTTCAACTAGAATACCACCGACGACAGACTTAAGGAACTTGCCAAGAATAATTTATATTATAGGGTTGCTTTCCAAGCCATTTTCCGTCATTAGCTTCGAAATGAACTTTAGAATAATTTTCGAAACTTCCATCAGTTTTTGGTGTAGATAATGAAGAAAATGAAAATAAAATGTATTAATTTCATCATCTCCCACATAGGATTGTTTCGCATACGTTGAATAGCTCATGACGGCGATTAATCAACTACATCGAATGCAAAAGCACATATCGAACTAGGTAATGTGGTGTGGTTATCCACTCGTTCTATTTAAAAAAAAAAAGAAAAGAAAAAAAACGAAAGAAAGAAAAACAACAAAACGTCGAATTATAAACAGAGTTGCGGCTGTTATCGATGCCTAAACGCATGTGAATCTACTGCAGTCGTCACGACGGACAACCAGCTGTCGGTTGTGGTTAGTCGTTGTGAATGTAAAGAAGAGCGAGAATGACAGATTCGCTGATTAATCACTAGGTGGGCACCTTTTCATTCCTTTCTTAATAGCATTTCAAGAAGCTGAACGTTGTATAGGCAATGAATGCAAAAAAAAAGCAGTTCGACATCTCTCAGTTACGTTTCAAATATTTGACTTGTTCGAATAACAGTCGAGTTCTTCATCAATATTTTTAGCCAGATTCAGAAATCAAGTAAATACAAACTCTAAACAAAGCGATTTTTGGTTACGTTATTGACCGGTAGAGTGAGAAGACCCCATTGATGCTCTCGAAAACGAACAAAATAATGGAAAAACGGGTCGAAACAATAACTTGAGGTAAGATAAAGAATTCAGCATATGGATTTGTCGAGTGATATTCATGAGATGAACACGAAGATCACGTGGTGAACCTCGTCGAATTGACACAAATAGTCGTGATTATTCAGTGCAATGATTAATGACAAACGATCGCTTAGAAAAGCGACTGGATTCCACTGAGTGAAGTTGAGAAATGCTATCGGACAAGGCAATCGAATTCCTTGCAGGCTAGCAAACAAGTGCTGTTATGCGCGCAATGATGTTCCAGAAATCCTATCTTGTAAACTATAATTTTTAAAGGTAATACGACGCAAGGACAGGTATGTTGCATAGAGGAGACAGTTTTCTGTCGTGAAAACTTTCGTCGAGGAGCGGTGTGATCTGAGCAGAACCCTCGCCAGAAGCCATCTGCCGAGAATACAGATCTTGTCAGGAAGGAAGTAGGGAATTTTCGTATTGTCTGGGTACTCGGCGAAGAGTATCTAAAGGAGCGGGTCTCTATAGCGTACCACCTTTGCCAAGTGGATATATATATAACGAAAGACTGCAGAATAATTCGAGTTTTCTAAGTGTTCGTTTGTTAATAGTATTAGATCAACTACATGGAGATTGAAGTTACCCCTCACTGAAACACCAATCTCATTCTGTTTATTGTGTCGAAGAGACAAGAATAACTGTGCCGCACAACGTTATAAACTGAAACGTTCAGCTCCCTTAGTCGGAATATTCAAACACGATCGCCAATATTAACGATCGAAAGAATTAATCGAGGCCGAAAAAAAAATGAATTCATTGAATACTATAAGCGAGAATCGTAGCGTCATGGAAGCATTTATAAAAAAATAGAAATTTCAAAATATGAATGATATAAAAACTTATTTCGCAAAATTGTTAATATTCCAGGCTACAGCTTTTTATACGATGTGTGTATTGAAATTGGCTCAAAGGAAGGTGTTAAATGTTTACCGACGAATGGGATTTCGATTGAAATTCCTTAGATGGCGGCTACACAATGGAAAACTCGCCTCCTAAAGGTGTTCTATAAAATACGACCAGCATAGTATCCAAATCTTTTTTAAGTTTGACCACCTACAACCATTCATGCTTAGATTCAATGACATTTCACCAATCGATCAATGTAATTGTAGATCATCCACTATCCGCAATATATCGCATAAATTTATTGGTTTTATAGGACCCGTTTCAGAGCATATTCCTTTTCGAATGATAAGCCGTGCTTGTTCAACTAGCTAAGACAATAATCTGGGAGGGAATAAACATGGAAAATTGAGGATCATCGTCAAAATATTGCGCTCTCACTATCAACACAATTGCCCTGATGCATAAGTACGCCCTTTGTGGCACCAATGTTTTCCTCAAAAATTGTGGCATCAACAGACTACCTACTGTGGCGAATGTTCTTAGAGGACCTAGAATTGCCTCTCGAACAATACTCAAACAAAAAACACCTATTCAATGACCAACGGTAAATAAACCATTTTTTTTCCAAATGGATAGTAATGACTTGGATTACAATCTTGATAAAAGCGTGGGAGGACAAGAAGGGAGGAGGGGAGGAGGTATATATACCGCACCCACTCCTATGCGTTATCCCACAACCAGGTAAGGAGCAATCGATTCTCGAGCCAAAACATTCCGAATACACGTGTTAATACCGACATGCACTGACCTATGCAACATCTAGCAGTTGGCTTAATAACAATTCGTCAATGCCGTTAACTTCAGATATATTCTAATATGAACAGAAATGGATGCAAACTATCGAGCATGCATCTTATGGCCACCGGTTGCTCAACGGCAATGTAAGCAGCACAACGGCCTGCAAGCATAAACCACATCTGCTGCATGCGAAAGATTCTTTGCCTTCTAAGGAATACTTTATAAGTCTTCGAGGGATGAAAATACTTTATAAGCCAAAATGATAATAGGAGACGTTGTACACTGAGCCATCAACAATCATAACACAAAATCAATACAATAGCACTTTAATTATGAAAGAAAGAAATGCAAACTCAACCAATCACAACAACAACCAAATCACTGCGTATTACTTCAGCTCAACAGTAACGATCATATCGGGCTCCGATGACTTCAGCTCACTTCTGAAGAGTTGTGCGTGTTGCCAGGCACACTGGCCCGTTCCACCCGAGAACGTCACCTTAATGTCGACTTGACCATCTTTTGGCGATTCGAGGGTCAATTTACCTGAATCATGCAACGGAATGCAAACATCTCCGCAGCACACAGTTGCTGTTACGATGCCCTAAAATAAACAAATGAGTGAAAGTAAATAGATAACACTATTAGGGACACACCATCTGCCTGAATGTCGATAATATGGAAGAGACGCACGTTGGGCTCAATTTAATGAACAAGAAGTGGGTGGTCTTTGTCGAGGTGCGTATATTTGATCATCTACTGCGGCATCTCTTCTGTGGCATTCGGCACGCGCTGCAATCGCAAAGAAATAATGCTTGGTGATAGTTTGTTTCTTTAAAGGGACATATTTAACACAAGGATGAGCTGTTCCCATTTCACTTAATGAAGTACTTATAGCGCCAACTAGTGGAAATTCATCTGATGCCCACATATGCAGTATAGATGAAACCACTGCAAGAATTATGAGTGAATTTTCGCTAAATAAAGGAGAACTTTGCTTCGGAGTGAGTTCATCCAATAAGCACTCGAATAATCAAAGCTTTATTTGCGGGAATACGCCTAAGGTAATTGTATTCAGTAAGAAACTTACTTCCTCATACTTGGTGATCCCTTTCAGTTCAACGCTGAGTGTTTTGATGCTGAGCCCTTCCAAATCCAACGACCAGCACAACTCGCCGGTAGATTTTCCCTCTTTTCGACAGATATAGGCCATCTTCCAATCACTCTCCTCGTTACGGAAAACGTCTCTTTGCTTATTGAGTAAGTTTCCCCAACCTTTTATCACCTCATCACCTCGCTTATATTCATCTTTGGCACATGTGTACTCCAATCTAAAAATAACTAACTGAAATCCAGAAAGCAAAGCATAAAAAACAAAAAAAGAAACCGGCCGGGAATATGTTGATGCAGTCATAAAGTTAATCAAAGTGTGCATCGAATGATGCTGCCAGAAGGCTAAACATTTTGAGGCAGCAAAAAGGAATGCCCCCAATCGTTTTTGTTTGGTGAATAAAAGGATATCTTCCGTTACTTCAATTCATTTCTCGAACATAAACCTTAAATTGAAGAAAACAGGAAGCCGGGTTCTTCTTGTGCAACGTTCCAGCCCGTCCAAACCATAAAGAAGACACTATTTCGAGGACTGCCTAATGGCAATCATAGAGCCACTTTAGCGCTGCTTTTGCCTATTGCCAACTTTTCGACCTTTCCGTATGCTGCAGTATTGTGGACCATAACAACTACGAAAATATGGAACAAACAGATGAAGCGAATAAAAGGCAATTTTAAGAAAAAAGCCACCTGAAATATTTAGAGGCAAGTTCATTGTCATTCGGTCTAAGAACCACGGAAATGGGAGCTGACTTCGAACAGCAGCCCAGTTCGTTTCTCGCCTCTCTCCACTTCACGGAGCCGGTTGTCCTGCCTTGATGCTCCGCTTCACTTCCTTCTCGTAATTGGAGGCTGGGGCTAAGAAATTCGATGAGCTCTTTCAAGTAACGTCGATCCAACTCGTTCTTTCTCTCCACAAACATCGACCGCTCGTAGCGGGCATTCAACTTCTACCATAAACAATTTGAAAGTAATCAGCACATCTGTATGCAATGAAGGAGATTCTCTCTTCAGTACTATCGTATGACGTCATAGAAAGACGATAGAATCATTGAGATTAGATACAAATGTGTATCTCAAGTGTAACGTATCTATTGAATCTCTAACTTTCAACGCTTGTTCGATTCTGTCTGCTTTAGAAATCTCAAAAATAGTATTAGTTTCTCGTGCAATCGATTCTAAAGATGTTAACAGCGAATACACTTTTCAATTTCCCATCGCGAGGCGAACTTTTTGTGTAAGGTCTCGCAAAGAAGGGATTCGCACATTAAGAGCCAATAAACCACATTAGAGAATTTTACATTACCAAATGCTATAAACAAATAAAAACTCCCATAATGAATGCAGAATGTTGTTACTTAAAATTAAAAGCAAACTCCTTCTCGCCTTCCCTACGTACATTATTCACGGTATTTGTTTGTAACTCTTCTTTACCTTTCCTGTCGTTAATGCATTTCAAAAAAAAAAAAAAAAAAAAAAAATCTCAAATATGGATAGCTTCAATACCAGAAGGAAAAAATTCGTAAAATTTCTACAAGGAAAAACATTTTTTTCTGATATAAGGAAGAGAAAAGAAAACATCTTTGATATATAGAAGGGCAAAAAAAAAACAAAAAAACAACGAGAAGCATTCTGAGGAAAATCGGAAGTTTTATTTTAAAAGATCACAAATACCACCTTAATGAAATTCAGCAAAACACTCTCTCTGCAAGCCGACCTCCTGCTAAGAACTTTCAAATGATCGAATGTGTATCTCCATGTAACGTCACGAACGTGATCCACACCGAACGCGATAACGTATGTAAGCTTCTTTCCCCAGCCCTAAAAAAAATTCGTTTCAACGACTGACTGCCTAAAAACAACGATTGAAACAAAAACAGCTTGCCTAAGAACACTGCCATTCCTTCATAATGGGAAGGAAACGAGAAGGGAAAGATGCCTCACCTTCGAAAGGCAGGAGAAGATGGGATTCCAATGTAATGAAGTGACTATCAAACAACTCACTGATTTTAATGAATAGCTTCACATGAATGCTTTCTATTGAATGGATTTATAAACAGGCATATAAATAATGAATGCTTGTTCATCCTATCCATATAATTGCGTTGTGAATCTATAATGAGTGAATAAGGTGGCGAATAAACAGAGTATAAGAATTGTGCTATTGAAACAAACGCGAAACGATAACCCTTTCATAAAGAAGAGGAGTGTCAATAACATTTTCGCATGGATCACAGTGTACCCATCGATCCATACTCTTGATCCATACCTCGCACCAAACGTGATCCGTTTCGTCGTGCACCCATCTAGGATATTGTCGTTAGCAAAAAATAATCAAAATATGAAAATCGTTTTTCAAACTTCAACCGTTATTATGCGTTTAAATAACCAGTGTGACTTTGAATGAGAAAAAAAAAAGGATTAAGCGACAATCGAGCATTCCACAACACAGATCCCTAATAACAAAAATCAAAGACTCTTGAATGCATTAATTCTATGTTCCATGAAGTCATCGTTTCGTTGCGGAAACATATGCTATAGATGAGAGTGCTACAAAGTGCTGATGGCTGATAGTTGGTAGGAGTGAAGCTGCTGGATGGCCACGTGAAATTGAGCTATTTCAATTCGTTGCAACTAAAGTATATAGCGCATAATTTTGGTTTTTTAAAATCGAAATTCGATGTGCTTGCTATTGGTTGTTTTGCTAAGCATCGGCTGCCTGTCTTCCTTTCAAGATAACAAATTTAGCCTCCCTTGAGCAATGCTCGTCGCTATTCGTTATCACAAGCAACTGGGTGTGAATATCTATAAAGCTGTTAATGATGGAAAGAAATTTGCGGCAGTCAATTCGCTAATTGAGAGTGCTCATCAAATACAGACCCAATTTTGCAAGTCCTTTCAGTCCAACTATTGCACATAAACGAAGTAGGAATACTATAAAAATTTGCTCCGTTCACTGATGACATTTTAAAGACTCATAAAGAGACAAAAGAGTTGACTCTGTCGAACGGCGTCAATCATCTTGGATAGGTCGACCATAACGAAACGTTGTGATATGTAACAATAACAAGCAACAAAAACACTTCAAATATAGCAATAAAATACGAAAAGTACAAAAGTATTTGCGACAACCTAATACTAGTGTCCATTCAGAGAATAAGCAGTGCAATTTTAATATATGAATAGAGTGGACTATTCGAATGCGTGAAAACTTCAAATATATATTTCTACATGAGAAAAGCAATCGGTCTCGGATTTGCAAAAAATCGATATAATATAGTTGCACTGAAAAATAATTACTGACAAAACTTCTTTGAAATGATTTCTATTAAGCTGACGCGCATATCACAACGATAATCAGTAATACAGAACAAACAATTTAGGTGCTACATTACATGATAGTTTGAGCAAAAGATATGTATTCCACTATCGCAATGGAACGGAAGTAATTATCACAATTTGCCTGAAAGCCTCTCACTAACTAATTTTACGATAGGCAACCAAAAGTAGTAAAAAGAGTAAAAGACTTTATCTAGAAATAAATTTCAAGTAGACAGTGAATAAATTCCAAACAAAACAAATAAAAAATAGAATTTCTATAGAATACTAACCGAGTTTCCAACTGAAGAGCTCGACAGCATAAAACAAAACAGTTCGCCCATTCTCCACAGCGACCCTTCCTTAAAATATATTCGAAAGTACTAATAAACGAATAGCCCTTCAAATACAACGCATTATTTCAACTTAAACAATAGCATTGTTTAGCTAGGTCTTCATCCCTAAAATGAATGACTATCATTGTCGCCATGAAATCTTTCCAACGATTTACTCATACAAATAACAATAAAGTCGAAACACATGCATCGATACGAAGCAACAAACAACCTGAAAGAGTGATACAATAGATTAAGAGCTCGTCAAATCACCAACCATAAAAAGAAGGAATGATTTCTTCATTTATATAAATTTGCTACTTAACCTTTTCGAACATGAATTCATAAATCGACGAAAGCAGTATGGAATCCATCTAATTTGTAAAATAGATGAGAAAATTGTGACAAACAAGTAAGTGATAAGCCAGGGGGCTGTAGAAGAGTGTTTCAACTATCAGTGGGAACAACTGCAGCACTTGCATCACCGATCAGCAATTCAATGAGGTGAAAAGAGCTCCTCACACTGAACGCTCTGTTCACTCTCGTTCAACGGCTTGCTTTGTTCAGATTAAAAAATCTTGGCTCGCTTTTGTTTGTTTTATGTTTAAAATGATAAAAATTTTGATTGCTTTATGTACGCCTCATTTGCTTTCTAAAAAATCGATTTGGTACAGTCGCCTTAGTTCAAATTTCGGTTCAACAACTATAAAATATTTTTTGAAGCTTTCCACTTCAATAATAAATAAAAATGTTGAAACACAGAACTCCACCTAAAAAACCCTTCGATTGCTCAGATCTAGTAGATAGATATTATTTAAGAAATTACAAACAGATTTCAGAACAGATATTATAAAGATAAGATTTCAATAATCCCAACGGCTCAATCAAAGCCGTTGGAATTAGCGCAAATGTTAGATTAACAAACAAAAGAGATTAGCGCAATTGCTAGATGACTCAAAAATAAGGCAAAGCTGACCTCGTCTCTAGAAGTTTCACAGGATCATTGTAGCGAGGAAAGCGAACATCTTTTGCACAAGAATTGCAGACGTAAACCTCAACACGATCGGCTCCAAATTCTCTTTCTTCCTCTGATGGTGTTCCCTTCTTCTCTGATAAGGGAAAAATTTTGGTTATTTTTATATTTCTTTGCTGTTCATGTGTAAAACATTTGTGCAACACAGCACAATCTTGACAAGCATAACTAAAGGTCACATAAGTTTCGAATAGGTCAAAGACATAGAATGAAGTGTAATGAAAAAAAAAAAACGATCTAATTTTCAGCTGCATTAAATGATACAATGTTTACTCTATAAAAAAAGAAATGCAGCACAATATGCAGTTGTCAATGCAACGCAGCGTCGCGAGCAAATTCATAACGTTTGCATTAAACCAAAGCCGATTAAAATTTTATAATTTAAACACTACAAAGGCATGCCATAGGAACGCCATGTCTGTCTGTATGTATGTATCTGTCTGTCTATCGGATGGTTTCAAATGATGCATTAATAAAACTAGTATTACGAAATTTAGTGCTCATATTGTATATTAAAAGATGACGCCTTTCACCATGGCCCAATTTTAATCTACCAACCTCGAAAGAAATTACTGACATATTTGTAGCGAAGAAAAACACAAAAATGCTTTTTTTTTTGCTGGTCGTTATTGGAAGCGGATGAGTTAAATCAAATATGAAAGCATTATTTCGCACATTTTTTATTTGGCTGCATTTAATGAGACCGGTTGGTTAGGTGAAAAAAAAATGCAAAAGCACATATTGTGCCAGCTCTTATAACACATTCCCTTATTTGTTCGCATTAAAGATAACGTCTATTAATCACCACGTAGTGGCAATTATACGAAAACCTAAATACTTTATCGCTTTCAATTTTACAATATCGCACCGAATGATGGAAGCAAATTTGCTAAGCAAAACAGCGAAAATTAATTGATAAGGGAACGACTGTCAAAGAAAGGGACGAATTATGCAAAAGCACTCAATTTAATTTAAGGTGTTACCATAAGCATAGAGATGAACAAAACAAAAACACGAAAAGACTCACTAGAAGCAGGTAGTGTAACACATCCGCATGATTCGCATTCGGGAGTATCGACCCACTTGAAAAATTCCATTTTGAACCATTGCAAAAGATTTTTCACCAGCTTGAACTCGTTTAACTTGCCATGCTCGAGACTCTTCGCCTTCAACTCATCCGATGGAATCACGCTCAGCGCTAACGTTTGAGCAACCTCGTCTTCATAGTTTTGCATCTGAAGATTCGTCCAGCTTAAAGCGTTTCAAAATGTTGCCTCAAAGAGATCACGTTTTCGGCTCTTCAACTTTGACCTTATCTCTGCAATATTTTGAACCTCACCTCATATTCACCTGCACTAAACTCTATAAACGCTATAAACAAGCAATTCTGCAAATGACTTCTCTGAAGTATGCAAATCGATAATCTCATGCCGATAATGCAAGTGTTTCACGTCTAAGTACGTACGCATTTAGAAGCGTCACTGCGAAAACAAAACGTCTGTGCACGTCCGCGTTTATATGATGATTTCAACTCGTAACTGCAAAATTTACAATACATGGGATCATTTTAGTCGGCTTCTTGCGATGCAGCTCGATAAAAATTTAGCCACCCGTGTGGATTTAAACTGTTTTGTCTGAAGTGTTTTTTAACTTTTCCCTAATTGGGAGTTTTCTCTAAAATTCCCCTTAACATATATAAACAATACCCTCAATCTGAAGACCCCACATAACTGTCCATCAGCACGAGTGGTAGAAATTTGTTTTCGTATGCATCATAACATGAAAAGCTTATACAAACCGATAATTCATCTTCAGCCGCACCAAAATTGACAGGCAAATAATTCAGCCTTCCCTCCTATCTCCTCACTGCCTATTAGCAGCTTCTCCAAAATGAATTTAGATCGGATTTAGATGAGTATAAGAAGAAACTAGCATGGGGCCTCACCCTTCGCGAATAATGTACATATTTTTCTAGGAACTGTTTCTCCTCCGGTGTTGCGACGTTCGGCGAATAGGAGGGTGCAGATCCACCCTCGGCAATACATCGAACAATCTTCTTCTCAAGTTCAGCCGCATCCGCGCCCAACAGTCGACCCACCTCTTGGTTGTTTCTCAAAAAAACAAACGTCGGCATTGCCTGTATCCCATAAAGCGCAGACGTCTCTAAAATGTGCGAACTAAATGTCACTAAACAAAACATACAGCTGAACTGCCCCATCCCCCCCACCCCCAACCCCTCCCCCTCCCCGCTTAATCTCCTCTCTCTTCTGCCATCAATTAAACGGACTACAAAATCTTTCATCAATCCAGAAACTCGATTATTAGTCATTAATAGAGGTAATGAAACGCCACTAAACGCAATGTTCGGTTTCTTTTATGAATGACATAACATTTCTATAACTTTGAGTCAATAAGGAATAAAGCAAACACAAAAAAATGCATCATAAGACCGACTTCCTTAAGAAAAGGGTCGGGATCTTTTGTTTATCGCAATATTCAACAGCAGAGTCTTTTCTTTGAAAGTTGACAATGGACAGATTTTCTATTAAAGGGGATTTGGCTTCACCCAAGTTCCGAAAAGAAAGCTTTCTATTCAACAACTTTCTCTTATTTTTCCCAAATTTTGGATAGGGACGGATGGAACGGGACCTATTGAAGTATTAGCTTATATTGGAGTAAATAACGCATGTTGTTATCGATAAATCTGCATGCGAAGGCAAAGTTGAAATTATTTCTGATAAGTTCAAATGTTTTGATTCTTTTTTGACTCCGGATTACATTCGGAATTCGTAATCCATTTTACCAATCAATTATGAATGCTTTAGGTTTCAGTCTTTTTTGTTCCTTTATTCCGTATACATATATAGGTAAGCATTCTATGACTGGTTACTGATCGAATGAGTAAATCGAGGAATCCAATTCGATCCTTCTCCTCTTTACTTCGCCGTCTACCTCCCCTCCTTTCCTCCCTTACAACAAACCTCTGTGAAAAAAACTAAGGGAAGTGGCCAGAACAAGTTCATTAAAGAAAGCATATAGACGTAAAACTAACGGGTGCATAGGTCAACGTTGACCTTAACAAAAAATGCTTCAGTGTATTGCTGTGCGAACTGCTCGAATATTGGAGCAATATAGCGGCAAGGTCCACACCAATCGGCATAGAAATCGATCACCACCAACTTGGAGCCCGCTCTCGAAAGATGCTCGGAGAGTGATGAATCATCAGTTATCGTCAAAACCATCCTCCCGACGACAAACTCCCCGACAGATCACCCAACCTGAAGTAATATATTTAAAGAACTTACTGACAACCAGAAGCAATAAATGTTTATTAACATAAACCAAACTTGGACGACAGGTAGGTCATGATAAAATCCCATGCGCCTGATTATGCAAACGTTCAAAGGTCATGAACCATAAGAACATATGTGTAGCAATGGAATCACAGAAGGCAGATTTTATATCAGAACTGGATTTGGCCAAAGCGCATAATTCGGCTGATCTGTATTTACGGCCGCAAAAAAAATTAGGGATGACTTTAACCAAAAAGAAAGTTAAATCTAGTCATTGTGCAACATCTAGAAGGGAGGAAAAGAAAAACTACAGTAACTGAACAGTGCTCTAACTTGAAATGCGGGATTCTGCATGCAGGTACCAACCACCTCTTCTCCTATTTACATATAATCTTCTTGGCATAAACTGTGTCAACTTGAGGAACAGATGGTCGTATATGCAGATAATTCACTAATTCACGAAGAGTGCGCCATTCAAAAGCGCGATTTCGGCCAGCAAAATAAATAAAGATGTGGCCAAAATTGACAGCCCTCTTAGGAGGAAACAATGCAGCTACATTACTTTACGAGTGTCGCTAGTGCATCAAGGACTCGACAATGAACAAGTGGGGATGACAACCGCATTCAGATGACTATTAGAAACAACGTTAAACACCTAGAATTAATATCAGGTGAATTGGCAAATTCTATATCACCTGAAAGCAATATGACCGTTATTGTCGGTCATGAGAACACAAAACTGCTCATAAATTGTGTCTGACTTTAGCCAAGATGATGCTGTTGCTAGCAGTGAAGGAGGTCTCTTAGGGAACCGTCTCGTACAACGCGTTAAAAAAGAGATCTATTTATTTATTTTCATTAAGCAAAGACGTCAACACAAGTACACTTGAGTAATCCACCTATCCATGCAACGGAAATAGCGAACTATAAGTGTGAAAGTTGTAAACTAAATATTGCTGAACAGTTGACTAACAACTAGCACAAGCTCCGGCAGGAGTCAAGAAAGCGGAGCCTATAGCTTCGTATTTTTTCATACAGACTAAATACGATCGTGCAAGAGTGCTCACACCTTTGCAGAAGATAAATAACATTTGCGCACTCTGTTTCACTCAAAAATTGGCCGTGCCAAAAGATACGCAACTCAGGTAGCTATATACTCCAGACTTAGTGACATTTAACAAAAAAATACGGTACTCCATTATTCAGAGACTTGGCAGCAATTAATGCCACCCATACGGGATCATCGTTTTATCATCGAGTGGGAGTACGGCAGTGATGGCACCAGTTCTTACTGCTAAAATGTTCCTTTTATACTACGATGTTCGCGTTCACATATTTGTTTAGTGCCTACAACGTCATTACTCCTACCTGTTATACCTATATTTCCCGTCTATATACGAAAACCATATTCCACTGCCGTTGCATTGTGCATCTAAGTGACACACAATTTGCAAGATGCTGTAGTGTAGATGTGTTAAATATGGCTGAATAGGATGAGTAATTTTTAAAAAGGACTGCGTGATGATGAGGGTGGTAAGAGATGATGTGACAGCCACGCTCACCATGAGTTTGAACCATTTGAACTGAGGGCATTTGTGCTTGGAAGGCATTTGTGCACAAATATTTAAACTCAGGTGACTAACCAAAGAGTGTTTACTGCTTTCGAAGAATGTCGAGAGGATTCAACATATTGTTCTCCTTTTGCGGTCGTAAGAGTGTGGAATAAACTCCCTATGGAATAAACTCTCAGCGCCTATTGTCTTTGCATTCACTAGTCGCCTAAAGCATTTCGACGTGGGAAAGTCCGTTAGTTTATGTTTTATTGATGCAGGTTTTTGATCATCGATTCTTTTTTTTTTGGTTCTATGTTTTGAACAGTCTTTATTTTAACGGAATTTTCTGTGAATCTCTTTGAAGAGCATTCGTTTATATGTAATTATCATCGGTTTTATTGAACAAAATGGAGAATTTGATGGAATCGTCTCGTTTCAAGTTATCAACGTATTCTTCGCAAGACTCTTTCTATTTTCAGACCAGTAATTAGGCAGCCGGTAGAGTCCATTTTGCTGTTATATTCTTTTGCCATTTCATGTCGTTGAGTAGCCGTCGAGTTATGGAACTTCACTCCGAGTTGAAAATGAAATAACAAATAAAAGGCATTAATAACTGGTTACAATTAGGGGTACTTAAATGCAGTGCAGTGGTCCTTTTCACTCTCCATCTCCACCTCGCCGCACACCCCCACCTTTTTAATTATTCAGACTTCAAAACACGTTGCAGTGAAATTCTGTAATGATCTGGAAATGTTATCCTATAGTACCACAAGAAACATTGCCTCGTTACCGGCAGCATTTTGCTTAGCATAGAACGAGGAGAAGTATAAAGAAAGGCAACTTTTTCACCGTTGCTATGCCATTAGCGCCACAGAAGCTTGTTTCGGACATTTCCGCCGTTTATAAACTTTACATTCATGTGCTTGTTGTACCGGAAGTAAGGCTTGTTCATCATAACTCTTGCACAATGAAATGGAGTTAAATGAAGTGATGTTTATCTTACAACATCAAAAGCATAAAAACTGCTTCGCGATCATGAATATAGTGCCGTATTTTTATATCGTTGAACTGTAGGTGTACATCGTAGATGTGGTGTACTTCTAAAGGCATTAATTTCATGCGTTCAGTATCCTTTTGACCGATATATTGTTCCGAACGTTCGATTGCGTAATGCAACAACCTCAAATCGCATTTGTAGATGTCAGTTGCTGCAGTGATCAGTGATATCAATTTAGTGGGGGAGCAGATCTTCGATCATACTCCCCTCATAAGGAAGGAGATCGAAAAATTCTTGAACAATTTCGAGAGAAATGAACGTCACAAAGAATTCGATGGAATTATACGTGCTAGTCATTCGGTTTGTTTTTGCTCATTTTTTAAATGAGACTCAACTATCGATGTGTTCATAAAATTTGCTAGTGGTGTGTTTAAGGTCAATTTTAGATGTCTTTTCCGTTTGTATAAATTTAATATTGGAGCGATTCGTTTATTAAAAAGAATAACGGCTAGTTGTAGTGGCAATGATATAGGAAAACTCTTTAAGAAATCATCTCCCATTTAGAAATTATATTTTCAATTCATTCGTAAATTTCACTAAGAAGTGATGCATTACTTGCATCGATTACGACTTTCTAAGATTGGTATCATTAAAAATTATTTGTCTCGGAAAGTTGCAAAATATTTTCGATGTTAAACGTTGTGAGATTCGAAATTGCCTTGAGTGCTTCATTCGTTAATGGTAAGGTGGTAATGTGCAATGAGTAAAAATTATCATGAGAATTTTTGCAGTGATTGCGAACTCAAAAATTTGTTATGATTTGTGTTGTTTCCCCTCATCGATAGATACTTCCCACTTCCCTCATTCCGAAGAACTGATACTGAAGTATGTTGAATTTCACATACCGACCCGATGATCCCTTTTGCCGTTGATTACACCTATCGTATGCTTGTTTACTGTAGATCATTTATGAATTACGTTATTGGGTTGTTGCAGCTCGTCGAAGCGGCAGACACAACACTCGAGTCTTTGATTGCCGAAGGAGTTTTAGAGCGCATCAATGAGGAGATAAAATCAGTCGCTGATGCAGTCATTGGCCTCACTGTTCCAACTTTCAAAAAGGTGCGACGTTTTCGAGATGCGAAAGAGCTCGTTTTAATCTTTATATAAATGCATCATACCGATATCCGCTATCGCCTAACTTTTGAATAAATTTAGAGGATCCGTTCCCCTTTTCCATTTTGGGCCTTCATGCGCAAAGTATATTTATGCTTTGACCACGATCCTCCCTTGCTTAAATCAGAGGAGGAGGGGGAAGGGGAAGGGTTAGCAGCTCACCTATATATGTTTCGAAGAGTCCCGCTCCAGAATCTTGGTTGTTTGCGGTGTTGACAGTTTAATTTCTCAAGAGGTAAATAGTTGTTTTTATGCATAAAATGGGAGTTATACAGCATATCTAAATGATTTATGCTATCGCTGTTCTTTGCACAATGTTAATATGAGCTTATTGAAGGAGCATGACGATTATTTGGAAAGCGTAAAGCGCGATCAAGCGGAACAAATTCGAATCGTTGAGACTGAAGTCGAACGTCAGAGACGAGCATTAAGAGAACGCAGCTCACGTGAAGGGACCGCCGATTCGCTAACATCACCTGATATGTCGACAACAAGTGAGGTGGATCTCAATTAACCAATTCCGCTCTCTATAATTTCCTCTCTTTTTTTTTTCGCTTATCATTCTCGAAAATATTCATTTTCCATATTTATTCGTTCATCTAATTCTCAATGAAATGTTTCCTTCTCTCTCTCTTTGCTTGTCTTCCAATGTTCTTCTCATCTCTTTAAAAATATCATCTATAGAAATTATGTTATATAAATGGGAAATATCTCTTGACTGATATACTATGCTACTTTTTTCTCTCAACATGGCCATATTTCACCGTTTATAACCTCCTCGTTTGTGAATTTATATCTTTTTTCCATATATAACTACAAACATTATATCACCTTTGAAAGCAATTTGAGGTATGTCCACCCACTCTCACAGCTTTTCATTGAGCTAACTTCTGGTTTCGAAGGTCGCCGATTTGATGAGCCGTGTTACAACCAACGTCCATCTTCGATATAAACGATGAGATATGGTATATTTCAATAGCACATATAACCTTATTGCATCCGCTAGAAAGGCAAATTCATATGAAGTTGAAATATGGCTTCTTATTTGTATTTTTTTATTCTCCGTAAAATGGTTGCAATTGATATTATCAGCAAATCTTGGACGATGATTAGCAGGGAACGTTCGTTGATGAGTCATTCATGTAAATCATTTGGGTTGCTTGAGTGTTCTTTCGTGGTGATGAAAGCAGTAATCCTTCAGCTAATAGAAACATACGTTTTTGTTCGTGATTTTTCGCTTTTTATGGTGTTTCTTACAATCACTTATTGATTGACGTAAATGACATGTAGTTGTGAAGGAGAATGCGGGAGGGAGGAGGGGGTGGGGGAAGTGTTGGTCGGATGCTAAGGTATCGAACTGTCCCAGCAAGGTTTCTGATTTCATCTCGCTTCTCGATTTCCCTTTATTGGTATATCAGCAGATGCATAGTATGAACATCCTCATTTGTTAGAGGCAAAGTACAGTGCAACGAGAAAATTTGCCGTTGTAATCCCGAAAGTTGGGCTGTTGACAATCTCATGCTTTGTGTCCACTTCTTTTTGCGATATATTTTTTGAATTTCCACACAAAATGATGGAGGGGGTGAGGAGTAATTTGGTCGTTTATGTACACAATATAAACATACAGCTTCAAGTAGCACTAGAACATATTAAAATAGTACAGAGATGAAGCATATAGTTTACAAATAATAGAACGTACATAAATCCAGCAATCGTTGCAAGTATTTAAAATAAAACATTCAACAGCCATAGAGTAACATCCTCTTATTTCGAATGCTGCACTTTTTCAAGAGTTGTTTGATTAACCGATCGGTAGAATGTTCAAAAATTCCAAGTGGAATACTCGGGCGATGGCCGTAGATAAATTTTTGAGCATTAACTAACGTCTCAGCTTTCTAACATATAAAGCACTTCGATATCTGGTTGAATATGATAAATACCAATCATATAACTTCCAAAATATTCTCCACAAAGTTTTCCCGATAAGAATATCGAAGCACTGGAGCTTATCCTTACAACCCATAGTAAAATCTTTTAGAGTATGGTTAAATGAAGGATTACTCCTATGAAGATGAGTGAGCAAAATTCTACTTACCACTTTGGGCAATTACCACTTTGGATTCCATTTTACGAGGTTGCTGCTTGACATAAATTACGAAATGGTTCATCTTCGCTATACGAAAGATGATCCATCACAAAGAATTTCGGTATGAAGTATATAATATAGGTATTGCAATGGACTCAATCACTATAGTTGATTCGGTTTTATTATTCCATTTTAATGAGCATTTATATGTTCGTCTCAATGAACTGTCAATAATTGGAAATGTGCAATAAAATGTTCAGTATTAGTTTTGTTATTATTTTCCCTGAATATCCGTTTCTTTTTCAGTGGAATATTTTTTTCATTTCTCATGAATCGTTTTCCTAATTTATTCGATTTATATGTTGAAGGATTCTAGAATATTTGTTCACTTCAAAGGATTCTAGAATATTTGTTCACTTCAAAGGATTCTAGAATATTTGTCATCTATTTTTGACTGTGATCGTTTTTTTTTTTTTTACCACGTAATGAAAATCTTGGAAGGACGAATGAGGAAATGATCGGAAATTACCTACAGAAAGTCAATGATGCTGTGATCTTCATTGCTATAACAGTGGCAATCCATTCTTTCTCTCTTTCTTTCCTCGCATACCTCTCTCATTTCTTCTATTTTCCTCGTTTGGGTACTACTGTCTCGCTACTAAATGTTTAAGTTTCTTACTTTTCTCCCTCCTCTCACCCCGTCTGCTCCCTACCCCCCCCCCCCCCCTTCCCCCTTATCGTGCAGCATTAGGTCACTTCCACTGTGAAGGCTGTTGTGATGGCGCAAGTGTCTACATTTTTCATTTTTTTGCACTTCCGCAACAGATCACTTTTGTGTATTCCTACTCATTTGACAATGAGTTTCTGTTTTGCAGTTCAAAAACTTTATTTTCCAACTCGGTTGTTTTCTAGCTCATTCACACTTTTGTCAACGAGGAAACGCTCCATCAGCTCCTCAGCAGCACAATTTTTAACAGTGGCGTCGATCAGCTCTTAAATTCCATCTAGTTGAAATGAGTTGATGATTCGGCCAGAAATTGGCCATCGCATCCTCACTAACGAAATGAGCCTGTGACTTGTCTGAAATATTGTTTTATATTGTCACGTCTTAGTATGCGTTGTGATACCAATTTTCGCAAATTTTAATTTCCTCTCTCTGGCAGAATTGTTCGTTTTTCTCTTCTTTCTGCGTAATCGAGAGTAGTATCACTTCATTCGCATAATTGTTTTCGCTATTATTCTCAAAATCTTTCTTTAACAAATTCCCATATTTTATTGGTTTGTGATGCTATACAATTTGCAAAATTTTATTATTCAAAAAATTCTCCCACTCAAATTTGAATATCATCAAATGTTGAATTCACTAATAATTTAAATACTAGTATTTGTGTTCACTAATCGTTTAATAAAATTACTTCATTCTTCAATCCAGACTGTTTGGTATTAAACTGTTTGCAAGCGATATCTTATTATGCATATCATCGGATTTGCAGGTTAAATCGAAGTGATTCCGCTGAGAAGAATATTCAACAAGATGGCGAAGAAGCGGAGTTCACTCAGAAATAATCGTCGTGGATCGGATGGCGAAAAACCAGAGAAACATAAGACGAAGCAACGACCGAAATTTGGGATGAAAGCAAATTCCACGTTCAAGAAAGGCGCTCACAGCCTAAATCCAGGTTTTTTTTTTTTTTTTTTTTTAGAAAACTTGATTCATCTGCGTTTGTAACGTTTCGCTGAGTTCCATCCTTTCATTTGCACTTCGTAATGGCAATGAGAAAATTTTTCTTTGGCGTTTGAAAAAGTTTCATTTGTTTTCGTGTTACATATGTCGATGACTGTTTGTGATTATATTTACATGCAATATACCGAATATAATATAAAACTTGGGAGGGTTTTCTGTACGCAAAGATATAGTTTAGGTTACTTTTGGGATTGCGCCTGAAAGTCATTTAGTTTTACGAAAACGTCGAAACCTTTAAAAAGTATCTGTGAAAGGTTGGTAGTGCCATAAGAAAGTAAAACAATAGCTGCAGTAGCTATAGTTTGATTGAAAGCGTATAAGATGTAATGTTTATTAAGATCGGGTACCAACTGGTTCGCATATGCGTTCGAAGGCGACCATTAATCGACTGCGAATGTATAAAAATTTCAAACCTGTACGGTAAGAATTTCCCTCAACTGTTTCTTCTTTTGGTATTATCTTTGCTTTCGCATGCGTAATTTTATATGCCTTCTATCGTTAGTGCTCAGTTGTTGGTGAACGGTGATTATTAACGTAGTTGGATGGTTAAAGTTCAGCTTCAGTTTGCAACTGTGAACTTCATTCGTCCTGATTTCGAGTTCTGTTTTGACGATTGGTTTCAATCAATTATAAGAGATTTGCCAGTTGCCAAATTTATCGCTCTAAAATATTGTCTTAAATGGCAATTTATGCAGTGCTATAGCACGCAGAAGTCTTTTTTACGTTGTATTCATTTGTAATTTTTTCAGCACAGGTTGTTTCTTTAAGAATCATATTTTATATCATTCCTGTGGGTAAAAAATTGAATATAGCGTTTAGTTTAACTGCATCAAATGCTCCATAAAAACTGCATTTATTGTCTTATTTCTTCTATCTTTTTTTACAAATGAATTTGCTGCTTAGCTCTCAATCCAAATTTGCCTCTAAATTATCGGATCAGTGAGGTTTTCAAAAAGTACATTCATTGCCACAGTTGGGAATTTTTTATGAGATCGCTGATGGGGAATTGGGTATTTGAATTGGGTTTATAAAGTACGAGACGATGATAGGTGAAGAAAAACGAGAGAAAGGAGGCGGCGTTTCAAATGGTTTGAGATGAACGCTTCAGCTGTATCGGATCATCGCTTAGCTAATGAAATCGGTACATATGCATGCTGTTCTCTAACTGTTGCATAAGTTTTATTGTCGAGCAACGTGCATATAGTATAATACGGTCTGGTATGATGGAGGCAATAGTGGATGAGCCTAGCCGTTGGTTTTCCAAGGTGTGATTTAGCCCATTTCGTATTATTAAAGTGCTCAACTCATCTTCTTTTGCAATCACTAGACACCAGTCCATAGCACCAACGAAATGAGGTCTTCTGGCTTTTTCTTTACAAAACTTTTGAGTAAAAAAAAGCTGGAAGGCTATACCCAATTTCGTTCTTTGTACCACGATACATACTTAGAGGAGTAGTGTAGAATGAAAATAGTTAGTGAGACACGAATAGTTGCTGCTGTGATTTGTTGTCGGTCGTTGTCGTGAAATAAGATCTCTCACTATATAAGTGGAAGTATTTTCTTGTTTTCATTTTCTTATTTGCAGTAACTCGAAAGGAAAAATAATCAAAGCGGCACCCTATCAAGAACGTCTCGCATCGGGAACAGTAGCTCGGGTGGAGCCGAATAGGAAATGGTTTGGTTGGTTTTTATTTATGTTGACAATTGTTGATTCGTTTTGCTGTTATACATCGGTTTCCTTATATCGTTTAATCGGTAAGTTTGTCCAAAATGTTTTTATGCGATCAACAACATGAAACGGCAAACTTAGATCTTATTGTGCTCAATCCAACCCAAGATGTCTTTTCGCATTATGAACACTGAGTTTTTTGTAGATGTCATATTATTCGTTGTTGAATTTAATATTAGAAGAAATTAGAGCCTCATCACTTCACACAAGTTACTCATGATTTGCCTTCATACCGGCTACTGAGGCTCAGATTCTTCTAATGTAAATAGTGAAGAGAGAGAAACGTTGTTTTTAACAGACCTGTTTACTAAACTGCAGTCGTGTTCCTGGTTGGATAGTTTGGAACAGCTGTGAATAGATGTAATGGAGTTGGTCTGTGAAATGCTCTTATAGGCAGGCTTTGCATCTTTGTGCCTGCAAGATGTGCACTTTGGATTAATGAATTGTTTTGCAGGTAACACTCGTGTTATTGGTCAAGAACAACTGCAGAAGTTCCAAGAGAGCATGGGCAAAGTTATGCAAGATCCTTTCCAAGTTGTAATGCGACAGACTAAAATGCCTATTTCATTACTAGCCGAAAAAGGGAAGGTTTGTCGCTTGCTTTTTCGATACGTTTTATTTGAGTACCTTCGATTGTTGTTGCTTCATATACTCTTAATTAAACAAAACCACGATGTGTCACTTATTGCACCGTTTCATTCGTTCCAACTCGAAAGTCACTTGACACAAAATCTATACTTCAAGGGCGAGTAATTATTAGTTTATGGTGAAGTAATCGGATGGACTAAACAACCTTAACCATCACTTCAAAACCACTTAATTAGTTACTCTTTCATTTCATTAGATTTCTTTGTTATTTATGGTTGCCTGCTAATTTTATAAGTTCATTGCAAACGTATATTCAAATAATTTATTGCTCGACAAATATTTGACGTTATATCTGATGAACAAATTTTGTTCTATATAACTATTATATAAGCTTTATTGTAATTTAATAGCTTATTTGTCACTCTTCATGGTTCGAAATGTTCTTGAGGTTTCATATCATTTCAGCAGCAACGTGTGCATCTGCTCGACGTGGAAAGCTTCGAATATACGTTCGGAAAGAAGGCTTTGAGGAAAAGACCAACACTCAAAGTGGATTCTGTTGAGGTTGCCCTTTCATTGCTATTCCGAAATTCTCACATAAGATGTGCTATATTTTTGCCGCAGTTAATTGCCTCTAGGTTAATTAGTGTTGCATCAGCTTCATGCGAAGCTATGAAATAAGATCACAGCATTCCTGAAGGTTGTAGGCGAAAATCTGTAAAATAAAGGCAGTTTTACGGCTGTTTTCACGTTAGACACTGTCGCCTGTTTTTCAATTCTTCGTCATGTGAGAGGGGCGACCTTCATCGACTTTTTGAGGCGATCAAAGCACTCACTCGATGTTGATCATTACAAAAAGCAGCTTTAGGTTGTGTTGTGATGTGGGTTCATATCGCGCAGTTGTTGTTGCGTTAGGTGGACGGGGTGAGCTGTTTGTTCAGAATGGAATGCTTTAGTTAGATGATTGAGTGCTATCGCTTATTTGATTGTGTGTAGAGTTACTGTCGCGGGATTAGGTTAGCTGAACTTAGCGGATATTATTGGAACAGGTACATCGTATTTTGATCGAAAGGTTTTGTGATTCGCAATTTCCCCGAAATTTTCATCCAATGTTGTTTTCAAATTTTCTTATAATAAAAGTGCCATGATGAACTGATCGAAAATGATTGAAATAAGAGTTTGATTTATTGTTGTTCCAGTCACTGCATAGCGACGCTTCAGCTCGATGTGAGGAGTATAGTCACGAGGACGATAGGGATCTGCATGTGGAGGATCACGACTTGGAGCGCTTCGAGAACGCCAATCCACTCTTCAAAGCTGGACAAAGCAATCGTGTCTGGGGAGAGCTGTATAAGGTTGGCAATTTAATTATGCTCCACTATCAGTTATTGTGAAAAGGTATTTGCAATCGGTTAGACACAGAGCTCTTTAATAGTTAATGCTTGGAAGGCACTATAATGCTCCCTGATTTGAAAAATGTTTGTGTGGATTTGAATAGTGGAATGTGTTTCTAAAGGGTTTTTGCTTGTCACATCAGCTGCCTATAAAATATACTGAATCTTTATATCGATTCAGTTCGGAAGTGCAGACATCGTTGTAAAATTTTTCACTCAGCATCTTAATTATTTGCCTACGCACCTCAAATGTTTCGAAGCGTCGTATAAGTTTGTGAACTAAGCGCAAGCGTTAATTGAACTACTAACAAAATATGAATCATATTATTGAACAAGGTAAATGTTATATGAGAGTAGATGTGTGATAGCTTAGTAGGTATTTGTCTTTTATGTACAGTTGGTAGAATTTTGCATATACAGAGTTCTCTTCAACAGTGATAGTTTGCGTCACTCGCGCTATACTCGGTTGCAGAAAGGTGTTGAACTTGGCAACAAGCACTTATATGATAATTTTAAGTGATGGAGGCCTTGAAGTGGTTGAAAAGAGTTTGATTAAAGGTATTAGATTCGTCGGATGTGGTTGTCGAAGTGGTAGATGCGAGAGATCCGATGGGCACCCGCTGCAAACACGTGGAAGAATTCCTTCGAAAGGAAAAGCCGCACAAACATCTTATTATCGCACTGAACAAAGTCGACTTGATCCCAACATGGGTTTCGGTATAGTTTTATTGTCTAATGTTTATTTTCCAACTCCTGCCATAACTGGTCATTTGGTCTACTCTACAACGTTGTCTCAATATTAGTGCGCTTATTGAAACGTTTTTCTTGAGCAGATTTGCGTGGTGGTATTTTATAGTAAAAAAGTTTGCGTGAAGTTGAAAAGTTGTTGTCTGCTTGCGATAAAGGAATTTGCTTGCTAATGCAGTTTTTTGGGAAGCGAGTTGTGATGCAGTGATTCAACGCCAAAAATCGAGCTGCCAAACATTGAGGTCAGCTGCATTGTTTAAAGATTTTTGCTGATCTCAGTGATTATTGTGAAAGGTTATAGGAGTGGAAGTCGATTGGAAAAAAACAGTATGCCGAATGGAGATTCTCCTTGGATCAAATACTATGCTGATGCTCAGCAACAGAACTGCGGTGATAAATAGTAAAATCTGAAAAGAGGCTTTGAAGATGGTAAAAAAGGGTTGAGGTAGAGAAGGTTATTTTTGTTTCGGAAACCTTGGTTTGTTGTTGTAAGAGTATATACCGTTTCCGAGGTTCAATTGTAATGGTGTAGGGATGTTTCCCCTGAAAGGCTTTAGAGGATGAGTTTGTTTGACTGTTTACAGTATATCAAATCCCATCTGAGCAGCTTCAAAATGCCATTAGTTTAAAGTTTTGATTTCACTTGAAAGCGTATATAGTGTGTACCGATGGTTTTAGAAGAAATGGCTGTCAATGTTTTCGAAGGAGTTGCCGACAGTTGCATTTCATGCTTCAATGCAGCATTCATTCGGCAAGGGTGCTCTTATCAATTTATTGCGTCAATTCGCTAAACTTCACAAGGAAAGGAAACAGGTAGCTTATTATACATTATCCATATCCGGGACGTGCACGATGCCGTGTCCCTCTCGTTTAAAATGATTGCTTCGACCCGTTCTTATCGTGTAAATAAGAATCTGCCAAGCCCATTGTTTAGCACCACCTTGTTTCTGTTATATGTCTATATTAATGAGCGCAATGGGATTTTTCATTTCTCGAAAGTTTCATATAAGGGCTTTTATAAAGAGCGCTTTTGGCTCATCTGTGGGCCCCGATCTACATAGAGCTTTGTGCGCTTTTGTTCAACGTTCAGGATTGCCTTCGGCAAATTGAATTTTCTGATTTGTGATGTTGTGTATATTTTTATTTACAGATCAGCGTTGGTTTTATTGGTTATCCAAATGTGGGCAAATCATCGATTATCAATACGTTACGCTCGAAAAGAGTTTGTAAAACAGCGCCAATTGCCGGTGAAACGAAGGTTGTTTTCTTTTCTTTTTCTATTGCATTCGATTGGTGAAACCGTATGTGAATACGGCTAAAAACGACTAATGTAGTGCAGTTGTTGCTCTCTGAGTGTTCCATGAAGGACATCTCTTGCAATCTCTGCAGAATTCATGAACTTTGATTGATGCATTATCACTGCGCACGTCTATTTGGCATTGAAATTTGGCACTGATATCCCTACTTTGATGCGACGGATCCTTCGGTTGCTTGACGTATGACGTCTTCCGCAGTACACAGAAAACCCCAAATGCCTCTTTCAGTTCATATTCTTCTGCGTTTCAGCACTTCAACTTACCGGCAGTGTAGCTTGTCTGGGCGTTAAACAAGCGGAGCATTGCCTGCTCGATTTCATTTACGGAATATAGTTTTAACAATTTTTTCTCCCATGTGCATATTATGCATTCTTCGGCCGCATCTGAGACGCCATCTCTATCCCGCCGTCCAAGATTAGTTTCATGGTTGGTAGACATGGTTTAAGTTACCGCTGCTTGTTTTATTATTTTGAGTAAGCGAGACCAAAGGAGGTTTTTGGAATATGCGAAATTCTTTTGATTTCGAAGAATTTTACCGCTTAATTACTCGTTACGCTTAATGTTCATGCTTTGCGTTCAAGTAAAACGATTTCGTCCGGGTAACATATTATTTTATTAAATACTTTCTTTCTGTTCACTTTAAATTTTTATTAACTAAGCGTCCTCCTAATGCACCTTTAAACTTTCTTATGTTGGCATTGCAGCATTTTGCAGGCGTTTATTTGTGCAATGAGTGAGGAGTGTCAAATGTTGCAGGTATGGCAGTATGTTACATTGATGCGTCGAATTTATATGATCGACTGCCCGGGTGTCGTTTATCCACAAGGCGATTCGGAGACCCAAATTATTTTGAAAGGAGTGGTCAGTGAATTCGCTCATTCTTAATGCACATATTAGCACTGATCTTTCAATATTTATTTCCTCGAATATGCTTTTATTATTATTATATTCAAACCAAAAAGTTGCATCGCGGTGGGGTATTAGAATACGTAATAATAGATAACGTTATTTGAATTCTATATCGACTGTTTGACTGGAATCGACTATCTGTGCTAGATTGGAATTGTATAGTTTAAAGGTGAAACTGCATATCTAATAAATTTCACTTTCTCTTTGATCTGAGAGAGTAAACAGTAAATTGATGTCGTTTTCAGGTCCGTGTTGAAAACGTGAAAGACCCAGAAAACCATATAAAAGGAGTTCTTGAGCGTGTCAAACCGCAGTATTTGAAGACCTTCTATGCGATCGACGATTGGACTGATGTGGAGGATTTTCTTAGTAAAATCTGCATCAGGACTGGACGTTTGCTGAAGGTGGGTTGATACCTTACCTTAGAATGCATGTCATTTGTAATGGGACCTTATTGCCGTTATAAGAAGCTTTAATGTCACTAATGAAACACTGTTTATGAGCATATAGAGATCTTATTATCTCATTGATTTGAACGTTCTTAGATTCCTTCATGTCGTTGAACAAAACAGCTTGTTTATTGAATGGCTGACTGTGTGTGTGTGTGTCGTATGTCAAGGCGATACTGCATTCAAAGAGCATGATTCAGTTTTTTATTTAATTTACCGTTTCACTATTTTCGTTTCGAAGTTCAGCTTTGTTGTAATACAATAAAAAAACGTGATTGATTTACGTTTGATGTTAATTCCGTTGTTTATTTGGTGCAGTTGATTTTGCGTTTCATTTCGTTTTTATGGAACCTGATCACATTGTGCGACATTTCTGCTGGTGAAGAAATAAAGCTTCTAAAAAACGATAGTTCGAAGATCTCGCGGTTGCTTTTCTGGCTAGGGATGCATTTTACTTAATCCCGCTCTGTTCTAAACTCGAACGTAGTCGATTGCAACGGGCATATTTCTCGTCCTTTGAAATCGAACTTTCATTATTGGCACCATTGTTCAAAAGGGGGAGGGCGGGGGTTGCCGTATTAGGTGACCTCTCATTTGCAAAATGTTTAGGTGGCACGCGATGAATGACAGCACTGTTTCAGGGTGGTGAACCGGATGTGCGTTCGGTGGCGAAAGCCGTTTTAAACGATTTTCAGCGCGGTAGATTGCCCTACTTCGTACAGCCACCAGGATGCGATTCACAGGAAGGAGCCGATGACCAAGTATTGCGTCATTAGATTTTTTTTATCGCGTTATTTTTTTTTTTTAATTTCGGTGATTTTTTGGCATTTTCTTTCAAACGTCTTATCGAAAGAAGCGTTTTCAGTTGTTACGGCCCACTTAATTCTTTCAGAGATTTACGACAAACTTATCCGACCTCACGAATTGTGTTGAAGCGCTGAAAACCACAGTGGCTGTTCTCATATCAGTGAACGTTATACTAATAGATTGCGTATTGTTTTGGATGGTTTTCCTGTTTATTAATGAGTATCGTTTAATGAAGAGGTTATTTTTCTCGTCTGTTTCTAAAGAAGGTAATACCTAAGCGCAGCAGAACAGACAGCCCGAAAACAGTGCACTGAGATATAGTACTGTGAGACGTGGCCGTTACACTCTACAGTTTGCAGCCGCCGTTAAATGAAACGATGGAGGATGAAAAGCCGGCTGAAACCGAAGATAATCGATCAACAATGAAAGGTGACCAGGTCAGTTATTAGCCTGTTCCCAATATGTTATTTCTTTCTAAGGTGCTCGCTGCGACTAGAATATACTATCGAATTCTCTGATAGCTTATAGAATTCGACCAGTGGAGAAAATTTTGCACTTCCATTTTCAGCCATTCCTTTTAACCGTGCATTGTCACATGGTTGAGGCATCTAATGATGTAATTTTTCATCACCCTTCATCGTTCTGTTCACCATTTGAACAGAATTAAAACTGTTGGGCCGGTTAGGCGAGCCATTTATTATAGAATGTCATGTCCGTCGTATCGGAACTTTTTTGAAAGAGTTGATGATTCATTCAGCGGAACTTGATGGAATTCTCATCAGTGCATTCCGTTTTATTCAAAGTTGTGCATTTGCTTCCCATAAAACTGTTAAAATAGACTTAAGAGGTAGCAAACCAAACTTCGTTTTACTAAATTGTAACATAATGCACACCTTTATTCGACATCGTCGAAAGTTTTTGTGATTTGATATTTATTCGGCACATCCAGGCTTATAGCCAGAATTTTGGGCCGAGTGTGGATGCGTTTCAATTAACGGGAGCGTGTAAAATCTGCTCGTGATCTGCGAACATTATTAAACTTCTTTTTGCTGCTTTTATTTATTCTTTCGCCTTTTAAGGATCCATCTAGAATCTGAGTTTGCTTTACAAAGACGTTTTTTGACTGGATATTAGATATAGTGCAATGGGAGGCTAATACCGCTGATATATGCTTTTAAAAGTAAGCAGACGCTTATTTATCATCCATCGATAATTTGAAGGGAGAAGACAAATGTTAGCTGTGATAACGATCAGAAGCATATTTTCAAGTAACTTGAAGGCAGAGGCATCAACAGGTGCCAGCGATGATGAAGGCTCATTAACGGATGTTGGTTCGACGTGCAGTGGTCTCACTGACTTATCTGGAGTCTCCGATCTCGCAGACATGCCTCTAACCGATGTGCGAGAAGATGCCGTCGATAAAGGCATCGACGACCACTCATCGGTTACTGTTCATCTATATTCATGCAGTGATCACTTGAGTTGAATTTGTGGTTGTTTGAAGTGCCATTTATGATTCGTCTGCGTGGTCTTTTATCACTTGCTCTATAGGTCTCAACCGTGGCCAGCTTGCGTTATTTTAGAAGGAGAGAACTTAGTGCTTAAGAGGTATTGCTCGTTGCAGGCTATTTCTACAGCTTATTGTATATTTAAAGATTTGTTTCAGCTGCGCCTTTATGCTGTGAGAGATTCTCGTTTGTTGCGATTTGGTAGATACTTAAGAGGCTTAGTGGAACAACTAGACCAGCATGGTTTTAATAAGAAATCGGTTGTAAACGATTGCTGTTTGGTATTAAGAGTTTTTTACTAATGTGCATATTTTTGCTTTATTTTAATTGCTCTAGCAAAAAGGATATTCATTCAAGATTGTCATCGCATTTTTTGGCACGTAATGGTTTGAGGTTTTCATATTTTATCGATGTTTCTTTATATATATTTCAAAATTCTTAGCTGAATATTAATGAAAAAGTAAAAAATTAATTAAGATTGTTTACTTTGGCTATCTAACTACCAGAAAGCTTTCGAAAATTCTGAATCGCAAACCATTATAGAAGCACAGTTGAATTGCCAATTCAGGAAAAGACAAAACCAATTATGAAACAGAAACGTCGCTCTCGTGGCAAACGAGCAGGCAAGAAGTTGACTGAGAAGCGAAGACGACTGAAGTCCCGAGGAGATATGAGAGTGGTGGAAACCGTTGCGTCGCGTGATGGCAGTTCGCCCCCAGAGGTGTGTTGCCTTCGAGATTGTCTCACGGATACCGTTCGTATAGTGCTGACAGTTTCTAACAAGAAAATGAAATGTCTGCTCTTATGACAGGACAGTGAACTTGTTTGCTGCGTTCTTTGCGGTTTCTTTACAATCCCATTACACTTTGTTGTCATTTTATTTTGTTGTAGTTAAAATTGTTTACGTAGTATGTTTACATCTAAACATGAGGCTGTAATGTAACCGAACGTGTTTGCTTATTGGAATTATGCTGAAATACCCCGCCTTCTTCGCTTAAAGTATACCGCCGCTTGATTAATTACTTCAACAAAGAGCCTCAGGCTACCATCCGCTCTCCATTCCCCTCTCCATCCATCGTCACTCTTCTTATGTAATCTATGTTGAAAATCGACGTTATTAAGTGGTCACTGCATCCCTTTTGCTTAAGTCTCGATTGGGTGTTGTTGGTACCTTTTTGCTTTCCTATAGCTGTGTCGCACCTTAGAGGGATTTTTCATTTATTGACGAATTCTTGAAGCAGCCTGAGAATCGTTGTATGGATATTCACAACATCTTCAACGCAATACTGGACATATTTTTGTTTGTTGCGTTCGTTGCTCATCGTACACTCGTTCAACTGCCCGTTTTTTGTCTCTGCGATATTCTGCAAGGTAGTTTTGGCCCCCAGCCGTCCTGCTTTCGTCTTATACTGTCTCTTACGTCTTAGACGAGATTCATCTTCTGCTCGTCTTGTCTATGACATACTTGTTGGTTATATAGGATGCAACATTCAACCTGTATACGTAGGTAGAAGTGCTTTCTCATAAATGACTTAGTGTGCGCAAGGTTTTCATAATCAGTGGTTGTTCTACAGATGACTTGCTGGTGCAGCGTAATGTTTTCACTCAACAGCGACTTGATGGGATTTGTACTGTTTAGAGACTTGAGGTTGCATCGTTGAGTTTATCACTATTCAAAGGTAAATGTCAGTCTGTTCGGCTAATGGAGTGTCTGCATAAGGCACAAAACATTGAGGCAACTTGTTTCGCCGACTGTTCACTACAAGCATACAATTTGCAGGGTTCTATGGGCGTTGTTGAATTTGGGATGCAAGGATCTGACAAGAAAAAGTGTATGTGGCGTAAAAAGTTGGGAAAACGACGATTGATCAAGCATCAGATCTAAGGAAGTTTCTTTTCGAAAATAATATTGCTTTGATTGATAATTATTGCCATCGCAGTGAGTACGCCTTGTTATGATTGCACTGTTGTTGCTTTTCGATGCACGATAAACAGCTGGTTAGTTTACGCTATGAGAGATCAATCGCGGAAAAAAACTTGTTCGGTTTAGTAAAGGTGAGCATCACTGAAGGGAAAGGTATTCGAAAATTTGATAGTTTTCCGATGTGGTGTCAAGATGGGAGGTGCGAAAGGTGTAACTCAGCAGATCTTCGAGATGCTAGACGCAAAAAGCTTTTGAAGTAATCCTTTGAAAGCTAAATGTTTTAGCATTTTCATGCTTGTAGTTAGCTGGTATGGGCACTGCTTTGTGACCATATCGCGCAATCTTATGAAGAGGTAGTGAGCCATTTATTTCTTCGGAACAGTTCATTTATTAAATTAGAAAAGCACATCGGGTCTTTGACTTTAATAATATTTGAGGATTGGGGAGTTTTTGAATCTGTTGATTATGGATATAGAGAATTCGTGGACAAGTTAAAGCTACGATGTGTACTTCGACTTCAAAGTGGTGTTTGTAGATGCTGAAGATTGTTGTTTGAAAAACTCAACTCTTTGGATGCAAAAACGGGCGTGTTTGAAGTCGTAAAAATGTTTCAAGAAAACAACTAATATTTAGAAAAAATTTGGGCGTCACATAAAAGTTTATCCGATCTTGTCAATTTTTACGTTTTAGCAGTATTGGAGAATATTCTTCACGAGAATTTCGCCCTGAAAAATAAGATGAAAATAATTGAGAAGTTTTGAATGAATGGCAATATGCAAAATCGGATACAACCTTAAGCAGAGACTGAAATCCTTTCAGACAGATGATTTATATGCAAATAAACATTGAAGTTTGTGATGTCGTTTTCTTTCGGCACTGTGATACGGCTGTCCATAAGTGTTGTATTGTTATGTTTATTGTTGAGGTGAACAATAAATCTGTTCCCATTTTCTTTTTGTAAATCACTTAGGTGAGATGGATTGCAATACGCTGTCGTATCGACTGCTTCTTTGCGGTTAAGGCCAAGTGAGCTATGCTACACTTTTGTACAGTTGTGCTCACTTTTTCATTACCATCGAGAAACAACGGCTCATTTTCAGAGGGTTATCATATAGCACAAACAATCGCTGAGCTAAAATTTGATTGGAATAGCGTCAATTGAAACATTTAATCGAAGTAAAAAAAATCGCCTTGAAGACATTCCGAATGTAATTTTCACATTTTTCAATTCTCATTGTGAGACCTATGTGAAGTTAAAAAGAAGTTATACTTTTTTGGCATTCATTGACTTTCACTGAAAGTTCGATGGTGGAAAATTGGAACGTAGTTCTTAACGCTCAGAAGTTGTCAACAGAAATATCAAGCTGCACGCAGAGTTCTTCATTCAGTTTTTTTTTTTTTTTTTTTTTTTTTTTTTGCAAACTGAAGCATGCGTTTTTCAAGTGGTACGTTCCACTTTTTTCCAAGTTGGTCTACATCTCAAGTTTGATGGCAATGCGCTCTTTTTTTTATTACATAGTTTTCTGGTGGCTGTTTTTTGTTTATCACATGAAAGCGTTTTAGGTGTGAGCGTTGCATAATTTTTTTTTTTTTAGAGTATATTGGTGTAGTTTTGTTTTGAAAGGGCTTTGAAAACGTAAGGAAGAGCTGTGATAAAAAAAGCTAAAATTTTATTTGAGTATGAAGTGTTTGATTGTCGATGTTGAAGTGCTGCTGTGCTTTATTCATAGGATATTGAGTTGCGTTGACTAGGGCATTTGCAATGGTGGCTTTGTTTGTTATTCGGCTCTATTTTAGTTTATGTCGAGTCATGTCAACCAGCATGCATTTATTGCCTTTATTCGTGATACGAAATTTACTGACCAACGGTCTAGCACAGCATTTCTACGACAGTGGCCGAGTTGACTTGTCATAGGATGGAAACCAACATCAATTATACATTGCTTATAGTTTTGGAAGCTAAACGCTTTATTTTATTGTGCAGCACATGCGTACTTAAAAAGATATATATTTTGTATCTGAATTGGTCATTTTACCATTTATGCAGCCAGTCTGACTCGAAATCAGGTAAGCATCATAGGTGCAAACTTCATCGCCAACTGATTATGAGATCCAAAGGATTGAAAGCCGTCAAAACTGCTCGTTGAATGATGCATGATGTTGCTGTGACGGTTGGCTCAACTCCGCAAAATGTCAAAATTTGTTCAGAGTTCTAATTTCGAGATGAACTATCTAAGCAGTGAACCAAAGGGTGCTGCACGTTACTTGACAAGAAATTTCGAACGATTGGGGTCTCTTCAAAAATGTCCTTATTGGTTACTAGTATGCTGTAAGCTTATTAGAGTTAGAAGATAGTATAACAAAAACATATAGAGAATTTACAGGGAAAGGAAACTGATTGTGCAAAAAAACATCGCAGAAGAATTAATATTTCAAGCAAAAATTTTTAAGTGACAGGTTGAGGATGTCAATCAATATTTCTTTGGATGGAGAATGCAATATGAGGTATTTGATGACTGGTGGACCACCCAAGAATATTTGTTATCAAAATTCGTTGATGACAAAAGAACATTTGTTGTTTATGCGTTCGTTGTGCAAATGAAATGTTGAAGCATTATTCCCACATTGTATTTATATGAGCAACAATATGAATTTTTATTCATATGCATCTTCACTGCAAAAGAGGTCATTATTATCAACGAGCAAAATAAACGCTTAAAGGAGGAACCGTTTAATAGAAGACTGCAGTCATAGAATACTTTTTTTTGTTTTGAAACCTATAAATGAAGCGCCTTGAATAATATTTCTCGATGGCGTAATAAGTTTGCTCTTCACTACTGATGATGGACAAGGGTCATCAACTAGTGCCTCGATGAGAACCCATAGAAAAAAAAAGAGCTCTAAAGATGCCAGTGATCACTGAGTTCAGGTAGTTTAAAAAAAAATTAAATTGCTGTAAAGTTGCGGGATTGTTCAAATATTGCGTTCTATGTACTATTTTGCTAATTTGCATACGATATACAAATTTACATACGAAATTGACGTGCGTTCCTCTGATTGAGGCAGCTTTCGAGAGAACTGCAATAAAGACCTAACTAGTGTTGTCAGGTTGCTTAGACTTTTGAGGAGGTAAGAATATTGAGAGTGATGCATATTCGTTCTTTTTTTTCGCACCAATAATAACCTCATTGAATTGTACGTCGGTTTGAAGCCGGATATGTTGCATATTTGAAGATCGGCTTCAGAGATATTCTCTTCTCTCTTCATTCACTCTCTCTCATACCCTCTCTCCCCACTGTACTTTTTCTCTGTTCCTTTCTCTTCCTCTCACTGCGCGACTTGTACAACAAACTATGTTCAAAATGAGCAGCCAACGAATTTCAGTAGTTATTTTAATTGGGTGAAATCCACTAAAGAAATAGCATTTCGGAGGGATTGATTTGCACTTCACATTTTTCACTTATTCGAACTTTTCTTGTAATAAAATAACGGTTTTGAACAGATGAAATCCATTCCATTAGCGGGGATTGTCGATCAAATCACGCTCATTTCACCTGCTCAACAACCAGGACAATTCCATATGACGGTATGCAATCTACGCTTCTACGTCGAACCTTCGTCTGATGTCGACTTATTAAGTTTATAGGGATCACCGGACTGATATGATTTATACGAATTGTTATTTGAAAGAGTTGAATGATGAAGTTTTACCACTTCCCTTCCTTGGGACTTAGAAGCAAACGGTTTCAGGCTTTAGCAAATTATAGGAAATGTTCGCTTGTGCTGTCGCAGAATTCAATGAAAATGATTTCAAGAAAAATTCACGAAGATTTCAAAAATCTTATGACTACCTGGACTCTACGGAGAAAGACTTTTAAACAAATCATCATCTACTTTAAATATGACTTATATCAGCCATGTGCGTTTCAACGAAATACCATTTTCCTTCATCTTGCAGTAGGTGAAGTAGGCGGGACTTGAACGATAATTGCCACTTGAGGAATTGCTCAAAATCTCCAATTATGCAAATCTAATATTCCGTTAAGCTGGTTCCGATGTAAGAACCGACTGACTTATGAAATGAATATTTCGTTGGCTGCTCTATAGTGTTCATACAAACTAAGTTATAATTGAAACATTTGATGAGTATTTTTACATAAACAAATGTAAACGGACGATTGCTCGAGCTCTATCGCAATTTCCATCTTTCTTCATATCTCTATTTACAAAGGCAATAGTAATTCTTAAAAGGCAAATAGAAGCATTAAGGCGATAAGCGCAAATCCAACTGAAGTCGATTTCACTGCGCCGTTCGTCTGAAAAATCAAAATAATACTTGCCTAAAATGTTGCAGTCATTTTCTTTTTAGTAACCGAAAAACGTTTGAAGCTTTAGTGCTGTGAAGACATATTTATTGTGGAAATGATGCTTTATTATTAACGATTTGTTTCTTGCGATCATTCAAAGCTACTGCTCCATTCGTAATTACAATTTTTTAAACGATACTTAAAAACAATATCCTTAAATGAAATCCGAACTTCCATTCTTCCATACTTTAATTTATGCTTCATCACTATAAAAAGATGCCATTCGTTTCTTGTTGTGCAACTAATTCCACCATCCCTCACTAATTCCGCTTTGGCATTTATGAAGTATTTAATGTTAACTGCTTCGCTAAGCGAATATATTTGTGTACATACTGAAGATTATATATAAAACGATATGTCACGTTTAAGCATATTTTCGGTGATATAATTGTCTTATAGATTCGAGCGTTGTTTTGCATCGACCCCGTCACCTTTCGCACATTTGCACAAAAATTTTATAGTAATGATTTTAATTGTCGTTCGACGCTTGCAAAATTGTGATCGTTACATAGCACATTAGAATTTGATCACTTCAAAATTGAAGGTTGTTCACTATGACTTTGTTTATTCGAAACATTAGCAAATAAAATCATCTCATCAAAAAGTTTTGGTAGCAATAAATGACCTCATCCGAATTCCACAAAAATTACGCTCATATTTTTCAAATCCAAAAGAGCCGACTTCAGGATTTTCAATGACGATAGCAATGAATTGGAAATTTAAAAATTCGATCTTTTTTGTTTCATCTACCAGATCAATGTGCGCTTCACGTCATAAATTTTATGCTTCCGCATTATACAAATGACATTGAGAAAAATGCCTAAATTGAAAGCTGCACAAAAGATTTGATGTATGTTTTGGGGAATTTGTGAAAATATTGTGAGGTTTTAATACGTCTTATAATAATTCGATTTGTGATGTGTTCTTAATAGTTTATCGATTTAGTAAAGTATGAAATGATCACATTATTCATCTCAAGAAGGAATTAAATAAACTGCGCAATGCTCGAGAATTGCTTTCTGACTGGGTTCTCATAAATAAACTCATAAAGAAACTCATAAAAATCCAGTGAACAATAACCTTTTGCTGTTGCGCTTCATGATGTTCATCACGTACTTCATTATTCGCTATTTCCGATTCATCATTGACGATCATAATTGTGCGCTCCGCCTCGTTCGAGCTTGTTGCCATTGCAATGTCATGAACCCCCTCAGTTGGCATATTCTCAGCCACCTGTAATGTTTATTACTGTTTTTGATGCGATCCCAATGGAAGATGCTACTCTTAACGATTCGAATGAAAAACTCACAGATGGTAAATATATTTCTCTTGTTTATACAATTGAGACCAGCTTTAAATCCCATTTTTTTGGTAAATGACGTTCCGGAAAGACTGTTGCTGTTTCTGAGAACGGTTCATACAACTGAACGCTTCCATTGGGTAGCATTTATTGAGCTACCGATGGAACAAGTTCAACTTTATTCTTTAAATTTGAAGTGCTCAATAAAATAGGTAAACATTTTAATTTCTCCGGTTAAACCTGTAAAGTTTGACAGCCTTACTTGATATTACAAGGTCTAGTTGCAGAAATCGTAAACTCCAGAAAGGCTGAGCCATTTATGATGCCGTGAGCCAATTAATGAATTTCTTTTGCAACGGCAGTATTCTCTTTTTATGGTTCAAATAGTTGCGATCGTAGTTGATTGTGGTGGTCGATTATTACTCGTTTGGGTTATGCGCTTGTTTTTGTCTCACTGGAGTTTAACTCATAAAATTTTTGGCAATAGGTGAAGTGACGAGAGGGCACTGTGAGCGTCCCTTACAATCCGAAATAGAATCGGTTTCAGCGTGTGGCGAATGTTACCCGGATCTGAGAGACTTTCTCTCCCTTTCTTACTTTTATTTGATCTGGTTCTCCTATTTCCGTGGGTCCTCGAGTCCCTCCCCCTCCTCTTCTTCATATTTTTAAACTCTTATTTCGCCTTCCAGATCACCTAAACGTAATCTAAAAACACATTCTGTTCAGAGCGTTAAATTCAATTGCAAGCGTCGAGCATTTTTGTGAGGGTTGAACAGTGAGGGTTGCTTGGACTGTAAGATTTGCTTTTGCTTGGTTTCTTCTGTCTACTTTTTGAAAGTATTCACCTTTTGTGTAGTGATGGCCATTGTTGTGTCGGCAGTTGTACTTTCGGTGGCCTTGAAATCGGACATAGTGCTTGATGGCCACTGCTGCTCGAACTCTGGCGTCTTGCTACTTGGCATAGGCTCATTCGGCTCATCCACCTCAGGAATGTGCTCCACATTCGATTGATTTGGCACCGGCTGCATATAAGCTCGTCACAAATTCTCATGGATGATTCTTTTACAATCATGAATAGGACTTATACTAGAACTTGTTTTCTTAGAGCGGTAGCCTGCTATTCGCTCTCTGCTGTCTCTTGTAACAAGATCAGCTACGATATCGAAAAGAGCTTTTTTATTAATAAAGTATTCAAGGCTGTTAACTGATCTATTATTGAGGAATCTTAATCGTTTCAATTTCACGAACAATAACGCTACCTTCACGTCGATAATAATTCTAACAATGGTATATTTTCGCTCAAAATGAGGAAAATTTCAAGCACCCTCTGAGTCCCCTATGGCGATTTTCCATCTTTCAACAACATACATATTGTCTCTTAGTAACGCTTCACCTAAACATTATGCGACAGCATTGCTTCACGTTTAATTCGCTTCATAAGGTTGCATTTGGAATATGCACTGATGGCAATGTTGTCGTCCAGTAGCTTCAGTCCCTACGTTTGCGTCTTTGTGAAATCTTCGACATCATCATTCACGTTGATTCAACTATTTCGAAGGGTGGCAAACATTTACATAAAGAAACTAAATAATTTGGTTGCACTTTACATCGATTGAATTTGCGTTTTTTGTCCAACAGGCCACAGAGAAACAGATATTTTACAGCTAATTTGTAGTAACTGTTGGGCAGTTGCACGACGAGGGCATTATTCCGCAAATTCTTTTCTTTACAGATGATTTTACGAAATTAGTCGGTGAGGTGGCACAACGCAAGAATGCATATCGTTCCATTTCCTCTGGCGCGTTACTCGATCTGTCGTCTAAAGCACAACTTTATCGTGTTTAGAATGTGAGACCGGGCGAATATTGTGAGAATATGAGGAAGCGGGGGCAATACAGCTGTTACTTGCCAACCTGAATTTGGATCTGCACTGGCGTTTCGGGTTGCGCAATCGCAGTGACAATCTCGTGGGATACATCTTCTTTTGCTGGCCCGAATGAAGGTGGGCCAATGGGGATCTCTGGCTCGTTAACAGGTTCGAAAACGAACGCATTGGTCGTTGTTTCGACCGATGAGCCCGTCGTTACATGCTGCAGTTTGTTTGTTTAACCATCGTTAGGATACAGCTAAAGCCACGTTGGTGGTCCGATCATTCCAAAAAAACCAGTCATGCAAGCAAGCAAAACGTTTCTTCTAAGCCTCATTTTAAAGGTCGTGTATCGATTCTAAGAGTAAAGTTTTTAAAGTATGGAGATTTTTTTATGGAATTTCTCGTCATGGCTGCATTTCTTGTGCACTTCCTCAATAAAGTTGAGGTTTCTTTTGTTTCTGAATGAGTGGTTTGTTTGCGTGTGGTTTATCGAGTTGTTCTTTCATCTTTTCTGGCGACTTTCAACCAAAAAAGAAATCAGTGCAGGAAGCAAACAATCCCAAGAAATATTTGCGCAGTAGATGCTGAGAATGGTGAGAGAAGACGCGTTGAGACTTGTGTTTTGCGGTTTTTGTCGTAGTCTAATTGGATAATCGTTTCATTCACATTGCTTGCTGCATTGTCAGAAATTTTTTTGGCCCTATGAGAGCGCTACACAGTGCTTTTTGCTGCCTTCACTTACAGCTAGCATGAAGATACTTGGGCATTTCATTGTTCAAAGGAGGGGAGAATTTCGAGCAGACATTACAGTTGGCCTAATTTTTCCATGAAACGGGCATATTCCATGTGACTTTGAACAGAGTTTCTCTTGGAGAGGGCAGTTAGGTGGAGAGGTGAACATAAGTTTTCATAATGGTTTAGGGAATTTGAATGAGTTGAGATTGAAGGCGTTTTATTATTGTCGGAGTGGGAATTATTGTAATCGTCAGAATTATGCAAGAGAGGTATCTTGCAAAGTCCGAGCGGAATGCAACTCTTACCCACTGAAAATTCGCTTAAAAATTTTTCACCGCTAATTGTTTCAAAATATTTGTGCAGCGGAAATTCCATAGCTTCAGCTTGTTTTTTTGTTGCTTATCTATGTTTTTGCTTGTTGATGAGCACTCAAACTGTCATAGAAACAAACACTAGATGGCATTGGTGTCAGGCTTAGGAACTTTCCAAAACAAACTCCATCAAAAAGTTGCAAAAATCGGAAACTAAAACTCTTTTGTAAGCAAAAGTCCATTCGTTAAAGAAGTAAATACCTCAGTGAAGAATCCGTCGGCTGGGATGGGACGTTGTGTGCCGCTAGTTTCAATCTCAAGCTCGACGATACGAGTGCTAACTCTATCGGGTATAGTGTCGACTGCGACGGTCGCCCAGATACCACCCTAATAAAGACAATAGCTTATATCAATAAACAAACATTATAAAAGCAATAAAAGCAATAAAACTAAGCAATAAAAACAAAAACAAAACAATAACTACTCAAGTAATGGGTTCACTTAAAGTATTTTTAATAGTATTATCAAATTTCACCTAAATTCCCCCCATACATCAGTTAAAATTATCATAAATTGTGCAACCTGTTTGGCACTTTGTACCGAACGCAGCGCTACTAGGTGCAAATACGATCGGCATGATTTATGTGTAACAATACATGAAAGCACACCAGGCTCATACTCCCCCCCTCCTCCCCCCCCCCACAAATAGTTCTGACCTGAAACAAGCTATAACGTATTATAGGAAATGGGCTCTCCTCTCTGTCTAGCCTTCTTCCCGCCTTCTTCGCCTTTCCAACACCGTCTGAGAATGTAACTCTTTTATGTTTTCTTCTCCGAGAATCTCCATTCACACATTTTTTTGGGAATATCTCTCTTCTGGCTAATTTGGCAAAATCTAGTGATCTCCACCAATACGCCTCATAGGCCTTTACGAATCTATTTCTTGGAGCCCATTCCTCTCTCTTCGTTGCTTCCTAAACATTCTCGTCTCAAAAAATCGCTTAGTGTATAATATTGTTGTTCGAGTAACCGCAGCAACAACCATTCTTTCTCACTTTTCAGCTCTGTAATCATATCCTAATGCCTTTGTGAGATCTTGCGTTATATACTGTTGCAGGAGTGCGACGCTTCCATACTTGTTAAATCAAAGAAGGACGAAGAGGCTTTTCTCCGTTTAATTCCACCTATTTTTCTTCCGTCAGAATTATGCGTGCCACTTAATAACAGTAACTGACTTTCTGTAACGGCTTGTTGGAACTGTGCAAGTGCCACTCTTTAATATAGATATTTCACCTGTGATACACCTGCCCCTACTCAGCGAGGATCAGGCAAGGCGTTTAATTGCTCACCATGCTTCGTTTCTGTGGACTAGATATGTGAACATATGTTGAAGTGTAGGTAAAAGTGGTGCACCCTCAAAGCCAACAGACACGATAACGTATTCGCATAGTAAAATACAAAATTCGGCAAACCGGTTGACTCTTGGGTGACGATGTCGTCGGCATGTTGAAGTCTTCAACGGAAGCTGTTTCGGTGACCATCTCAGATCCAAGTTCTTCTTCATGTTCCGCGAACATCTAAACAGTTTGCTGTGATTCTCAAAGAAACACCCAACGTTTTCATTAGAAAGAAAGAGCAAGAATAAAATACACCATTGCAGTGAATTTATCCAAAGTGCATAAAGAAAACTGAAGAGGAAACAGCCTCAGTGCACTAACCGTATCATATTTGACTGGATCGACGATATAAGCACATTCCTCAGGTAGTGCTTCAAGATAAATCTTAGCCAACTGTCCAGCAACTGGCGACGACGAGTTGTCAAGGTCGTTACGAAGGCGTTCATTAGCATCGAGAACTTGTTTAGCTCCAATATCCTCAAAAGAATATCAATCATGAGGGAAATATTAATTCTCCAATGCTCTCTGATATTAATTTTCATATTTTCGACTACAGAACATTTTAAAGAATATTTAGAGGACACATGAGTAAAGCAAAACTTTGGAAATACGAATCGAAATGAGAGATTCGTAGCCAAACTCTACCAGATATTAGATGTGTTACCGCAACTATGGTGCGCATTTGGAGATTACTGGAACTCACTCTGAAGATATCGCCAGATCCAGCACATTTCTTGTTCGATTCGGCTATTGAACACTTCACAGTACATTCGAGAGTTCTGCAACCACACTAATCAGTAAGAAGCCTATTTCGTTATGCCACGGAATTATATCGACTTACATATCAGCATCAACACGATCACCGTTAAAAATGATTACGAGTATGCTAAAGAGGAAAAACTAAAGAAAGTTTTGGCATGTTACGCTATCATCAAGAATATACGAATAGCATATCAGTTAAGCCCAAAAAATTAACAGCATAAACGATATTCTCGTACGAATCGCTATCAAACTATAAAATCCTTCTTAAAGCCTCCTCATCCAATAAACACAGCAGAAGAAGGCAGGAAACAAAAGTAAAAAAAATCAAAAATCATATTTGCTTTCCGCCAAATAACGGTTGAGTAAAACTACTCGCAATGTTAATAAAGGTGTATTTTCTAGTATTTAGAAGATTGCTTCGGTTATTTTCGTTTGACATGACAACGTCACCGGTGGTGATAACAAACCTGCAAATTGGACTAATACTGTCGAAGAAGGCGAACGGATTAACAGCCGCCGATGGTGATGAGTCGAGCTGGATGGTCGCACCAGCCGCATGTCCGCACTCATTGGCACACTGGTTGACCGTCTCGGTGTCCTGTGACTGTATGCACTCCTTGACCAGCCGAAACTCTGTAATGTCCTTCATACCTTGGTAACCGCAAGCAAAGCATCTACTGTTTTTTTTTTTTTTTTTTTTTGGTGCAGGTAGCGAAAGATGGTGCATTATTTCGACGTCATCTACTTGTTTCGTTACTTTTCTACGTCTCACACAAATGGAGACATGTGCAAATTGCCTCATGAATATGCCACTGATTGCGAATACTCTTCTTCTAAGGACATGTAATCGATACTGCAGCATAATACGTTTTAAGTATCGTAAGTTGTCAATCAACCGAAGAATATCATTTTCATCTATTTCCCTATTCAGCTACCATAAAGATGTTCGCGTCTTGGCATATCATGCGCACGGCGACAGATAAAAAAAAAGGAGACCGAAACCGCAATGAGTTTTGCACTGAGACGCAGAAACGCCTGTAAAAAGGTTAGTCATCTAAACGACCATTTACAACGTTCATCATCTCCTAATCTTTTCCAACGAATCTCCCAAAATAGACCCCTCAAATGGATCTGTTCGACAGCTGATATGGAGAAAGGTATATAATTTACCTTCAATTTTGCCTTTACAAATATATTCACTGAGTGCTGCACGTCTCGCTAACTCGTCACGATCCGCTTCGCTGCATGATGCTGTGCATTTCACCAACTGCTCGTATGTACTATAAATAGAATTTTATTGACACTATTCAGCTCTTGCGATCTTCGATCAAATAAATTATCAATTTTTGTGATTTTCTTTCGACTAATTACATTTTTTTGCACCCACTACTTATATTCTCATAGTTTATGTTCTTAAAGATATTTTCTGCAATTTTAATACATTTAAATAATGCTATGATTTCTGATGAATTCAATTTTTTAAGGGATAAATAATTGCTCCTCAGAAGGCGTTTCACGCCTTTTAAAAACTAATATGAAATTTTAACGGAGAATTTAAAACATTTAAGTAATAATAATTCGAGTTTTTCGCTGATTCATTGCTTGCGAAGTGTATTTTCGTACATTATAACGCATACAAATATTTTGCAACATTTGCTATCGTTCATTTGTTCCTTCGCATCAAGAATCAAACAAAGAAATTAAACTTTAAATAGCGGTGACTAATGCAAAGAAAAATCAGTGGGAAAAGCAGTTAGCATAGAAGCAAAACTGAATTAACCCGAATGTGCAATGAAGTTTTTGCTCTCAGGTCCTTCAGAAATTATGAAATGCTCTCAGGCGTGCTCTCCCTATTAACTAATGTGATTTTCATTACCTTCTTATTTTTGTTTGTCAATGCGAAATTGCATGTTTGAGGCAGTTCCCTTTAAAAACACGAAGAGTTGTGTGGTTAATTTGATTTCCCTTCCTCATAAACCAGTCTTTGATATCACAGTTATTATTGTAACAGCGCCCTCTGCGAAGCGTTTCTTACAACAACAACCGCTCGCGAAGTTACACCTGCCACACAAGCATGAGCCGAATTACCCATGCCGGAAATGGGAGCAAGAAGAGAGCGGAATGTTTTGGAGCACCGTTTTCAGCTATCTTCCATATATCTCTTTTTTTAAGTGGATAAGAATGTATGTGAGCATAAAGGTAGGTCATGGTGATGTCAACAACCTAACACCGCACTTCTGAGATATTGAACTATATTGTATGAATAATTATATACAGCAAGAGTTTACTACTTAAGAAACCATCACTACTACTCCCAATAGCAAGTTGGCTGCAATGTTATTGTATTTCTAGATCCCAGAATGCCCTAGACGATTCAGTTCCCAGAAGGCATTTCCTAAAATGTTTCAAATACTTGCTTATTTTTCTTGGACATCGTCGATTCGTGACACTTCATTTCGGAAGGAGTATAACCAAGTCAGAAGTTGTTGCCTACTACGAAGACCTGTTTTTTTGTTGTACGGTATGCTCATTGAATTCAACTTCTATGGAGTTGAGTTATACCAGAACCAGTCTAATTGAAAATGCATTAAAGGTAATAAACCAATTTGCATTTAGTGGAATGAAGAGATTTTTTCCAGTTCTTCCGATGTCTTATTCAAAAAAATTGTTTCAAATTTCTAAGCAAAGATCTCCTCACTTTCTTTCTTTCTCACTCGGTTGATTTTCGAGTTATTTTCTTTGAGAGTTTTTATTTATAGTGTAATAGCAAAATTTAGACAGCTGAATTTCCTCAGTGTTTTAAATCTTTGCACCTTTTTCCACTTCTTCAATTCATTAATAGCGAACCCTTTCACAATGCTTTCTTTAAAAGCACTATTCATCCAATACCTTTAAAAATCAGATCCTATTTCTTCTCTTTTTGCCCTTCGGCCTTTTGCAATGTGGCTTTGATGGATGTGGATACAAAGCGGAACACTGGAACGTAAAAATTAATACTTATTATTTTCGTTATTAAACTAGAAAAGGGAAGAGGGTCGTTGTTTAACAACACTGATACAAATGTACAACTCAGTAGCATAACTGCGACTTGAATAAGTGGAAGATGTTATGTTGTCATCATTTTTTTGAAGGTTTAAATACGTTTGCTTCTCTATTCACATGAATAGGCCATGCTAAGAATTTGATTATGGGTGTGATAAATTCTATGAATAATAGGCAGAAGAACTATTATGAAGTTGCGGCAGTGGGTTAGTGAGTGAATCCGCACGAGAAAACGAAAAAGCAGTCTATGAGCAGCTGAGTTGACCAGCCAAAATTTCGTTATGTGTTGCCATCGAAAAAACTCGTTCGGAGGTATTTTTTTTCGTTCAACGAGTATAACAAATAGGCTGACATTTCATTTTCCTCTCTATTTCCTCATTCACTGCCCTACTGATGTGATTGACTCCCTTCAGGAGACATTCAACATTTGTCACATTCCTTTCGTTGTTAGCTCAGTAAAAATTGGGCAGACCTAGAAATGTTGCAACAAACCGCTTCTCTGTGTAAGTATGTCAACTATTCTGCGAACTTTATTTAACTCATGAAGGAGACGAAGAGGGGACAGAGAGTCCGTTCCTGTCCTATTGATTTCTTTTAAGTTAAGGAAACAATATGACACGTTACGTATGAAAGACATAGATATTTATTGGAAGAGCACATTTTGCACACATCTATGAGGAAATATCTACGCCGTATCGGGTGAAAGTGTACAATCACATTGCTACTGTGCAAAAAGTTTATCGAGGCAAAGCGTATGCTTTGCTGAAAGGGGAGGGATAATACAATGGTGATGGCATAACAAGGAAGAGATATTCACTATTCACTAGCAGAATGTTTGTTGAGCTAGAATCGGTTACGTAAAAGGACGCAGCGAAAACGCAAAAAAATCGATTTTGAACAAATTAGCGGGCAGAGGAACTAGAAACGCATCGACAAACACTTCCACGTTGTAAAAACGGGTTTCTTACTCGCAATACGCACCAGTTTCTCGTATGTTATGTACACAGACAGAACACCATGCACGCACGCGCACACACACACACACACACACACACACACACACACACACACACACACTCATACCTACACACATACATACACAGATCTGCAATAATTGCAACGACCCACTATGGCAATGAACCCAATGTATGCAGCATCGAACCACGTCTTCTTTCTCTCATATTAGATGAGTTTGTTTATAAAGAGGTCGGTAAGCAAAAGTTTAGCTCAACTCTTTTGTCATTCGAAGAAAAGTTTCAGCAACATATCGCATTTTAGGAAATTCGGCTATAGAACAGTGGCATTAAGGTTTTATTGCTCTTTCGGATATTTAGCATAAATTCAGATCAATCAGAAAGCAATATTTTCTTGAGCACCTGTCTCATACTAAGAAAAAATGAGTAGTAATTCGTTACCAATGCGTGGGAGGGTGATGAATAAAGAGGCAATGCAATCAAAACATGGATTTCATTGCTTTCTTTATGGATTCTAATTACTGTACGCTAATATGGAAACCAAAAGAAATTAGAAGCGCTTAGCAATGTGGTGCAACTGTTGGCATAGCTTGAATGGAAGAATCTTGTATCTTTAGTCTTCTATTAAAACAGCAGTAGCGTAATTGAAGCTTCGCTCCAGTGATAGAAGTTTACATATCGAAATTCAGCTTCATCTTTGCAATGCAAACTTAAATTAAAACATTAGAGTCCATTGTTGATTGTTGCCAAATGTCGTTGTATTTGAAGGATTATGGCTGGACTTGAGGTGGATAAGCGAATAACCTACCTGCAGAACTGTTCAATGTTGATGATTATCTTCTCAAAATTACGAAGATTACTTGCAGCGAATATCAACGAGCCATCTTGGAGGCAGCCGTTCAAGCACGCGCTGCTCGTTGCGACAGCTGGCTGTTGTGGGATTTGAGCTGCAATATATGAAGATTCATTTGCATTCACTTATGATGTTTACATTGTATAGTAGAAATAGCCTCACGCATTTCTGAAGCCTCAATGAAAAGACAGAAAGGAATCTCTGTATGACGCAAACGCTGAAAAAGTTTCACAGCGCTATTTTGCGATCTCTAAGTTTTGAAATATTCTAAACTTAACCTTTTCGATGTTACGTTTATTAATATCTCTTCATTCGAGGTATCATCGAATTAGGAAGTCAACTTTTTAGAAGAGCTATAAAACTGAAAAAAAAATAGTGTGGGTCCTCCATCAACACTTGCAGACACGAAAACCCCCCTAAATTGAAAGAACCACCTCGAAGGCTTGTGAGAAGGTGGTGAATTACCATACTTTGTGTTCCCGATCACTTTTTGCTTTCAAAGGGAAAGGCCATCGTAGGACCATGTGATTTGAAGCGGTCACGGCGCCGTTCGACTGTGGGAGAATACTTTGTTATCCCACCCCTAGGAGACCTGGGAGGCTCCCTTCCATTCATTATTTATTTATTATCTAGGTATTTATGCAAACATCCGATCCGTTCGCTTATCTGCCATTCTCCATGAGCTGGGTCTGCTTGTATGAAGTCCATACAAGAGCCCGAGTAGAGAGAGTACTACGGATGCACCGCCTAGCATTGGCGCAAGCGAGTGTTTTTTTGATGCCGGAAAAACAAATCTCTGAATGCACATCCATAGCAGCCACTCTTTTTGTAAGAAGTGTTAATAGGCATTATTTATGTATTTATGCAAACATCCGATTCATTCGCTTATTTGCCATTCTCCATGATGCGCATTCCATTTGTTATGCGGCCTTGCAAATTTCCACTATTGCTGCTTTATCACCATGTGTGTATATATGCATATCTGTTTGCTAGTTTGCGAGTCACGTTAGAGCTATAAAGTGAACTGAATATTCGTTTATATAACTTTAAACTGATCTATCAATTTGTAAGAGATTATAGACGCTTGAATGTGACTAAAAATCTGGGTGTATTCTGTAGTCAACTGTGCTAAAGAACTCTCGATGAAGCAAATTTTTTATGCAAGGCATGTATGAGCGATCGATTCGGTTGATGCATGAATGCGCTGTTCGCAAATTAGTTGAAGGAAACGAAGGAGAGGGGGGAGAGAAGAGGAAGGAAGGAGGCGGAGGAAGGGGAAGAGAGAAAGAAGAGAAAAAAGGAGGATGTAGGATGGGGAGCGGTGGGCAACGCTCTTTGACTCGAGGTGAAATCTTTCTGGCTTCGCGGAAATAAAATGTAAGCAGAAATTCGATTCGATTCACTCGAAAATGAGAGACTTAGACACAACAAATCCTCGTCTTTCACAGTTTTCTGCTTCAACTACAAACGCATTCTCATCAAAACTCGTGAAATTTACCTTACTCTTACTTACTTTGTTTGAATGGGCGGAACTTTACTCTCATTTAGAAACGTCCTCTCCTCAGTTGGAAACTTTTCAAAGGAGAACCCATGATGTCAACGTTTTTATGGCCTTAAGTAAACACTTTAAAAGCCAGCCATCTAACAATAGAACGAGCATTTAAATACCGCAATAAGGAAACGACTCATACAAATGATTATTCGATAATATACTCAAAGATATGAAATGTATATGCGAAATTGAGTGTCAGAAGCAGTGTAATTTGAGTATCGCTTTTCATAAGTCTAATAGGATTCAGCGAGCACACACACACCAGAGTTCAGCATCTGTCTTCGAGCACTATAAAACACTAACATCCTATGATCACTGCAAGATTTGTCGCTCTCATTGTAGTGCTGGTGATTATAATAACATCGTGAGATTGTTTTTTTTTTTCAGTAGATTTTTTCCTCAAAAAATCGGCATAATCCGCTAAAATGTTGTTTGTGTTGCCAATATTAACAGCTGATCTCTGTTCGAATCGACAGTTGACCTTATCGAGATGTAGAACTATTCCAACACTCATCAAATCCTGATGAAACTTTCCTCAGCTCCTATGATAACAGTTTAAAGATCCAGTTATGTTTTAATGTTTTTTCAAGTTAATTTCCCCTTTTGAAACACGGTTGTCTATCAGTGGTCAGAGAAAATATCATTTACACATTGACGACCTTCAAAAGGTTGCCGTATTGCAATTTCGTGCTCTCAATTGTGGATCTCAAAAAAAAAAAAAAAAAAAACATAGTGCTGGTCTCACTATTTCACACGAATTCCTCATTCAAGCAATAAGCATATTTTAAGGGAGTTAAATTGCAGATTTAATACTCCATTTAGAAGCGATTCGATGCTCTATTGCTGCTAATAGTGAGTACTTTGTTTTGAATTTCATTGCAGTTATTGTTCAAAGAAATTAAAATGTTTTTGTACTCTCATTTACTCATTGAAAAACTTTGATGAGGCTGTTTATTAATGACTGCCACCTCTATACTGTAGAACATATGACTGAGTGCTAATCTATGGCCTATGAAGAATTGAACTGTTTATTGCCTTAATACAGTATTTTGGTTGTGTCGGAATGAATGTGAGAGTAAACACAAAGGTTAACAAGAGAGATGATTGTGACGTATTCTTTAAAGATTCTTTGTCACTAAGGGGTCACTTTAAAAATGAATGACAACCGTAATTTATTTTGGAAAAAATCACTGTGGCAAAGAAAATATAAAATATCAATGAATAAAAATATTACTGTAGAGAGACAACATCCATTAAATGATCCTTTGAGTAGATGCAAGAAAAAATATCACAATGTAAAGAAAGCTTTTTTAAACTAAAGAATAGAAGCAGTTCTCCATAAAAGAGATAGCTTCCGCTTGGATTTCCTATGAGCAAATTCAGATGGATTTCATTCGCCTGTAAGCGCATATGCCTAAGCACAATTAGCTCATCGAGAAATCGACCTGAGAAATTCCAAATTTAAACGAAAATATTGGTAGATGCAAAATTATGCAATATTCTGTAAAAGGATGAAAATATTTTCTACGATAACTAGTCATGTAACATCGAAAAGATGCTTTTAGAGTGCATAAAACTTTTCTTCTCTCTTGTTTCACTTGTGGTATACAGAATTCTCATTCAGTTATCAAAAGAATCCCCACTAAATATTAGAGTTTGAAATTCTCATACATGACATTCTATTTTCACGTGAAGCATCTGAAGCATTGCTTAACACCCGGTGAAAGTTTTTTGCGGCAACGATGATATCGGAGGGAAAATGCTACAGCCCAATTCGAAATATCGATTAATGAAAAGCAAAAATTTTTACAACCAGATTGCAAAAGGGAGAAATCTTGATTTGTTTTCGTGTGTGTATGTAAAAGTACAAGAAACATTCCAAATACCGAAGTTCTTTCGCAATTAACCAGATGCGATGCGCGTGGGTTGTTTTTAAAGCGCCCACATGAAGGGCGTGCTCATTTTAGAGTAATATAGAATGCTGTTTTCATTGAACATTCGAGATGGATGGACATGGCCTTACTAGAAAGAACATAGAGGAAACGAGTTTTTTAACCGCAAAACTTCAACGTAAAGCTCCAGCTTTTGAGCGAAAATGAATAAGAAAATGTATGCACTCCTTTCGACAAAAACAGAAGTATATCGGTTCGAAATTCTCAAGCAACTTTTTCGCTAATAGAATTGAAACGGTGGGATTTTAGAAATTGAATAGGAATGTTCTTGGAGAGAGAATCGAGAATCTGTAAGTTGAATTGGAAACGTAAACATTTTAAATGAATGGTTAAAAGTTTGGTTGTCATGCGAAATTCTAAAATTCATATAAGAATGATAAAGGAGTCAAACTGCAAAAGAACTACATACTCCAAATGTTATTGACATTCTTACGATAAAAATAGACAACACACTATTATACGTAGGTGTTTTAATTATGGCTTCTTAACGTGGTAATAGGAATGTGAAAAGTTCATTTTTGATTCTTTTCAGTACTTCCTGAAAACTAGTCTTTCCTCTTTGATATATTTCTGCAGCGCAGCCGTTCAGATGCGCAAAAATCAAACACATTTAAATGAACATAGGACGTGAACTGATTGGTTAAGCGTTAATAAGCTTTTCAAAAAATATATTGTTGGAAATTACATCCGAACAGTTTTTCAGAAATATCTCTGCTGTATTTATGCATTTATAAAACATTCAACACAACTTCGTATGTAAAACTTTTTTGTTGCAACATAATTTTCTCGCCAAAAATCTTTAGTAAACTTCAATGGTCAATTTTATTCCCACTACATAAAGGGCAATATTTTGGAAGGAATCAGTACTGCTTGAGAAATGTAATCATTACGCTTCTCCAATGAAACTCTCTTCTGAAGAGCATTTAACACATGTGCTCATGCATCCAATATTCAATATACATAATAGAAGGTGAAGGGGTTCTTGTACTGATTCTCTTGACTTGGGTAACGTATGAAAAAATCTTTCTCTTCACACCTGATTTCCACAACACCGAGGTGTCTGATATAGTTTTTGGATGGCAATGAAAATCGTTTATATAGACCTCCTTCGAATTATCTAAAATTTATATAAGAGTGGAGATATAACATCAGAATTACGCACGATCAATCAACGCAAACTTTTGATGCCATATTGATTGAAATAGAAGTTTTGAGTGCGGTAATTCAATTTGGGCAGTTTTTGGAAAGTCCACTTTGAAATCGTTGAGTGGCAATGAACAAACCAAAAAGGTATTGCCCTGTTTTTTAACATGCGCCAATTGCTTTCAAACACGTATACTTGTCACTGGCGTTGGCTAGTTGACCGATTCTTTGGTGTCTAAAATGCTGTCATTACCTCTAAATAAAGCAGATCCCGCGAAAAAGGAAGTAGTCCTTAGGATTAATAAGAATAAAAGAAATGCATTTAAGCATCCAGTTATTATCATGCAAAATATCTATGCGAAATTCCGATTATGGTAGGCTGAACACAAGCAATGGAGATATAAAAGCTCGAGTACTGAAAGTTTTCTGAGGAGAAAATTTCTTAGTCGTTTTAAAAGTTCTTCAAGAAAGGAACAGTGAGTAGAAAACTTGAAAGAGGCAGCGAAGTTTGTATGGAAGATAGCCAACATAAGGCAATACACGTTCAGATTAACTCTTGTCTTTAGCACTAATTGTCTTCTCATTAGATTATTTCTTCAAACCGATAGTGATGAGAAAAAATTTCGGTGGGAAAAAATTGCTCAAAGACAACTGCAGTGTAGAATTCTACAAATGACAGGTATGTTGTTAGTTGAGAATGTCAAACGACTCAAGCTATTAGCTCAAATTCGCACATAAATGCAAATGAATTTCATGGTAAATTATAAGAGTGACAAGAAAACTGGTAGGTTTATAGGTGCAACGAATATGTGCATTTGAAAACGAAAAATATGAGGTTGCGAATGATTTCTCAGAAAAATCCATTATTACATTCAAATATCGATAAGAATAAATTACATATCACGCTGTTCTTCTCCTAGGAGAAGTTATGGAATTTGGAATAGCTGAAAAAGGAGTGAACGCTGCATTTGAGATGGGTACGGTAATGATGCGGGAGATCGGGGGTGAGAGTGTGAGGCGGCTATACGGCAAACGGCACATACCGTAGACAAGCAGAGCGGTGACGTGTAGAACAACAGCTCGTAGAATCATTGCGGATGCAGACTGAGTGGGTAGTGGAACACACACAAAGCTATCAAGTGTGTCACAAAAAGCACCGCCAAGCTCGGAATGGGTGTGCGGTTGCTCTGTGCTGCTTCGTACGAAGCAATGCTGGCTGTCTCCGGACGCGGTTCTTACCGTCGCTTTTGCGACACTCACTCCCACCTGTGGGCGTGCCTATACCACTGAAGACGCTGTGCTCATGTACTGACAAAAAAACCAATTTTTGGCATTCGGCCCATTTCACTGGCATCAATGTAACAAATGCCCCTTCCACACAAAAACCACTCACGGTTAGTTAGTGAACTTTGCCAGTTCGTTCTCGCCGATATTCTTTACTTTCACTAATAGAACTTTTTGTAGCGACCTGTAAAAAGCAGTTTTTGATGAATGCCAAAAGTGTGAAAACAACACAGGATATCGTTTTTTTATCGGCTATGAAAACAATGCACAGATTTCATTCGTTCTAATGGGCATCTAATTATTGGTGTGAAGTGGGCCCGCTTCTTAGTTGTTTTTCTTCGCAGTTAATCTTCTGATAGACTGCATGAACGCGGCACCGTAATGATTTATATAAGAAGTCACCTAAGTAGTAATATGATGCCGTACGCATGCTAAACAATTGCATCCTAGCATAGTGTTGTTGGTCTAAGGTGGTCGCGCTTAGCAAAGTGTAGCTGCGGCTGAAGACCGGTATCGTTGCTTGAAATAACCGCTTTTTCATTGCTATGGTGGAACCAGGCTCCTTTTGAAGAAAAATGATGGGCAGGAAATTTTGAACGTCAAATTTCATGCAGCCATGTACCTCGTATGATGGTCAATTTTGTTTGCTGCATTTGTAGGGAAGAAAGGTATAGCCACTAGAGAGCACAGATATCAACGGTAACCTCCAGCATGAATTTTATTGGAAGGAGTTGTCTTGTTGTATCTTTCAAAATAAAACGCTATAAATGCCCGCCAAAGTTTAAAGAGATTGCAGCGACTCTTAAAGAGATTTAAAGAGACTTCAACTCTTTGAAAATTTTAACTCTCAGGGGTTCCAAAACCAATGAGTAGAGCTTTTCGATAACAATTCGGAGGAAAGTTTAATGGTTGATAATATTTGATCGCTACCTTCTGAACAACGACTTTAGCATATATAATGCGAACCAAATCGTATAAGTTATGCCAGCGGAATATAAAATATGAACTGGCCTGAGCTCTTTTGTTAAGCTCCAAGAATGTAGAGACTAAAATGCAACACACCTTAATTTCTCCCAGATTCTGATATAGGAATAATGTCGCAAGTGCTGCAAGTGTCAGTGGAGATTCACGTGAATTTTCATCAGCTGAGGGTTTAGATGTGGTAGATAAATGGAACAGTGAAAAGCGTATTCGAACAAAATTTCCGAATAAACTTCGGCTACTTGGAGTAGAAAATACACGCATCTCACTTTTCAAGCAAGTAGAGTGAATTACAAGGTAACGAAATGAACCTGTTGCTGCCGAAGATCCCAATTACGTTTGCGCTCATTTTGTTACGCAGCGTCACCATATCAGCGCCTAATGCGATTAGAGAAAATCTAACATTGAGGTCTTAATCAGATCTGATTGAGTTTATAAAGCACCATCAATTGATTTCATGATCATTAATTGTAAATCGGCGGCAGAATCATTATAGGATTTCGGAATGCGCGAAGTGTAGTCGATTTTGCGTTGCTTCTAACGTAAAATAATTTGAAATTGACAATTTTTCGACATTCAAAGATTTTCCGTTAAGATATCATGAGAAGGGGTGCCTTCTTCATAACTAATTCCAATGCACCATCTCGGCACTGCTTCGAATGTTGATTCTCCTTAAACGGTAAATATTGTGAAAATATGCATTAGGATTAGTTGCAACACCATAGTTTCGGCATCGAAGCTGGTTGCTATCATCTGCTTCGCTAAGTCTCGCATTTTCTTTGACTTAGACTAGCGATCTAGACAGCAGCACCAATCTTATAAAATTATATTCGAAGTCATAATTTCCACCTGCTCTCACTCCATATGCTCATTCCATGATGATCATATAAGCAAGTGCTTTTACAGTTAATTAAATGACATGAGATTTGTGTTCCTTCAAAAAATTGTTGCGTTAGGGAGGAAATTCGTGCTAATCCTGTGAAGAGCTCAATGTAGAATTGCAGAATGCGTCTTCGAGAAGATAGTATAAAAACGAACGACGTTGCTTAAACCATGGACGTGTTGTGGCCAATAATGACGCACAGAAAAAAGCACTGATCCATTCACATGCTTACCGCTCAAAACCGGAAAATTCACGCTAAATTTCAGTGTGTCAATCGGCATATAAATCAGTCAAGTTCATTATTGATTTGCCCGGCTTACTGAGCCAGACGATACAAAAGATAATATGCAACGAATTTTGGTTCCAATCACATCAGAAGACTGATCTTTTTGCCTATCCCTGCAGGCCGTTTTAGCATCAGCAGACACATAAATTTGTTATTATTTCGGATTCCAGGTTTCGTTTAAAACGGGGTTTGATTTCGAGCAGTGCTAGCACGTTTTTGAGCACAAATATTTTTTATGTAATACCCATAAGATACATGTACTTCATTGTTGAAGAAAATGTGATAGGCATAAAAATGAATCAAATAAAAAGTGTAAGCCATACCTAAGAAAGATGAGAGTGACAAAAAGATGAGATGAGTGATCGAAAGGGTATTTTGAAGGACGTAACCGTGGGAGTTTATAGTCAAATAGCAAACTTCATCCACGGCGGCCTTGCTCTTGCATCTCACATTCTTTTTTTTTTTTAAACACCGCAACAGGTCGGTTTCTCTAAAATAGTTTTTTCAGTATAGACTCTATATTTGGAATATTTCCTATGCCATTTAAAATTTATATAACAATTATAAGCTCTTTCATTTAACAAATCTTTCAAAATGTGTGGTGGCATAAATGTAATTAACAAATAACTAAAACTTGGCACTGATTTCATAGTTGAACATTAAATCATAAAGGTGAATAATCACCACTTCTAAAAGGGCACTTTTTATAGATCACAACAGGTTCGACTTGGGAACATGTGCGTTTCTTGGTGCAATAACAATGCTTACCACAAAAATCATAAAAACAGTTCCTTGTTTCAATAGCGCCGAATTTGGATGGCTGCTAGCATTTCGAAAAAAAAAAGAAGTCTCAAGGGACATTTTTTGAGAGATTTTCAAAAAAAAAACCTTAAATCGGTTCTTCAAGAAACACAATGAGAGTGTTGCGGTCAAGTTGAAGGAATACATCTCCCCTCCATAGTTATTTCCCACACAAAAAATCAACTAAATATTCATTTTTCGTGGTAATTGATCAAATGTAACTGTGGATTGTTTTTTGAATGCTGCATTCATCAACGTGCATGTTGGCTAAATGTCGAGGCAGTTTAAAATGAAGGTCAATATTTAAATAATAAAAATATACGAGATTCGCATCATTGGCTCTCGCCGACTAATGGCTATTGTGAACAAGTGCCAATCCATATTTGCATATTAAACACGCAAATGCGATAGTATTTCATCCTTTCTATCCAATCAGCCTTTTTCATCATTGTTCCTAATAATTTCTTATTTGTTTCACTCAACATCGCTCTAATTTATATGATAAAGAGCCGAAAGAGTGATAAGTTGAAGACTGTTTCATCACGTGCGATAATTAATTACGCTAATTTTCCATCAAAGGAGTTTGAATGAAAATTTTTTCGCAGCTTTCTGAACGTTAAATTGTTATTGCATAGGAGATGATTTATTGCTTCTTGATTTTGCCGACATGATCTTCATTTCTTTTTCTCTTGGAAAAACTTAGAAACACGCTGATTGCAAGCCAATTTTGATGAGCAGATAAGCAACGGGGTGCACTGCAGGATTTATGTTCTGGCTTGTTGTGAATGAAATTGATCGTTTTATATGCAAGTTAACGCACTATGCATAAAAAATCTACAATGTTGGCCATGCAGATTCTGTTCTATCAATGGATAAACTGATAAAGACTGAAAGGGTTAAATTTGTTTATAAGAAGCTGCAATATGCCGTAGGAGCATAAGTGGGAGATCTCAAATTTATAGGACGCAAGTTCTGACTTATCATCTAATAAGCTGATAATTGCTTTCAGTGACAAAATTTTGCAGGAGCGAAGTTGCAGGCACAAGGGCAATAATCATTGCATTCCATGCCAAATTTTAACCTCATCAATTGGTAGGTTGAATCGTCACTTGACAGAGTTGTTCTGAACCAAAGAACTATAAATAGCAGTGGGACGGATGAAGAATTCATATAGGAGCAATCGGCTGAAAAATCAACAAGAAGCATGCAATGAGCATCCGAAGAACGGTGAACTCTTCAAAATGTGCGAAGAGTATCTGCAGAATAAACGGGAAGTTTAAAAGGCGCTTAGGTGGAAAAATGCGGCTTTTTTCTTAGCGACATCTCTCTGCGCTTAGTGAAATCCATTTTCACAGACTGGGTTTCAAACACTTGATTGAAATCTTCTCATATATTATTATTGCTGAAGCATCTCCTGAATGACAGCTTGACTGAAATATACCTTCATGAAACATCGAAAAAAGCGGTCATAGCGGTTGAAATGATCTGTGCGCCATTGCTTTGTTAAAACTAACGAAGTGCATTATAGAAGCTGGAACGATATGCATTCTTACACCACTTGGTCAACTACATGGGCAGAAAATTTACATCTACATAATGCGTATGTCTAACCTATGGGGCAGTTTCAACTCGGAAACCACTGAAAGTGTGATTATTTAAATTGGTAGGTGTAATGTGCACTATGGAAGCACCACTATGTCCTATTTATGGCGATCCATCGACATCGAAAAAAATTTATTAAGAAGGAAAGTGGGAAGAAATTTGAATGCATTGTAAAACTGTCAGTTTCTCATTTACACCCACCAGATTATTAAAAAAAAAATCTAGCGCAATTGGCTAATTGATATATGAAGGTATTTTATCGCATATTTATTATCTGCTTGGAACTCACAAGACTGGTTTCTCAAATGGACGGAATGCAAAAGCGCATATTATGCAGCTTCTCCACTTTATAACAAAAAGTATTAAATACACGCAATTTTTTGCAGCTTTTAATACCTAATGAACCTAATGATTCGTTCCAAATTGATGATTCAAGTTGGAACATTGTGCACCCAACAATGCACATTACAGTGTATTTCCAAACTCTAGCATCACTGACTCCCAGGTTGAAATTCCTGAGCGGACAGATAGACAAAAATCCACCTACATACAACCATAATGCAGCTATTGTAATTCTGCCGATTAGATCATTCACTTTCATAGACGGTCAACAAGGAGTAAAATGTGCAAAGTATCTTATGCAAACTTCTTAGCACCCTTCATTGTACTTACACTTAACAGACACCCTTCATTGTAAAACCACTTGAAATGCACTCTAGGTCAGTCAGGCCGGAAAAAGAATCTGTTGGTTAAGACCTTAATGGTCAGTGAGCTCGATAAGAATACGAATGCCTTGTTAGGAATATTTTATTACTTGGTGCTGAGCTTCGGATTTGGTTAGTCTGATGGACAAGACTGCAAAGGAACACTTCGTGCAATCTCTTCAAGCATACTGATCTACGTATGACTCAATTACTGAAAAAAAATGTCATCAAATATGTATGATCCCTTCTCATATTATTATAAGTAGTGTAGATTACTTGACATCGAGTATCGTAACTTCGGTTTAATGGTTAGCCAGTTGAAACTAGTGGATAGACAGGTACATACGCTTAGTTGTTTCCGGGTACACATATAGATGGCTTCCGTTTTCCGTGTGACAGCAGTGTTACTCAAAATACATAGGTGACATTATTTAGTGTGTTGACTTGCCTCGCCACTAAAATGGAATACTGTTCAGCAAACAGCGCAATGTTAGCAGTCAATCTAGTTTTGATGGTTTCAATTTGTTTGAATCAGAAACTGGTCAAAAAATTCGAAAACAATAAGACAGATTGCCAAGGACAGGTACCATCATCACAAGAAAATATTTTATTTATCGTCTCTGTATCTTCGGTATTGATGGTATCATCGGTGGGGTCGATATGACATATATGGATAGCAGTATGAAAACCACTTTTATGTACGCAAACGAATGATGATGCAATTATGTCGAAGGTTGCTAAAGTGACTCATAAATAGTGGTTGTGATGTTGAGAATTTGGAACTAGATAAACAGGTAAGAGAAGACAGAAATATTTAATTGGACGGAAAGATGAGGCGCGAAGAAACTTCTGTGTGAAAAAAGGAGTAATTTCAGAGAAAAATAGTAACAAACGAAGAAAATATGAATCTTGGGAAACATGCGAGAAGGAAAATGGCATGAAGGAAGTTTTGAAAGAGTGAGTCGAGTGTAAATTGTTGTACCGTGGGGGACATTCGCCTTGCAGGATATTTATTCGAGTGGTTACGCTATTCGAACAGTATCGAAGCTATGGATCGTTTCAGTATAAAGAAATTAACTTGTTATAAACTTAATACAAACATGGACAACTTTGCATCAAACCTGTATTCTGAACAGATTAATTACAGTTATGTAGAGAAAACATTTTGAGCATTATCCGATTTTACCGTATCATATTATGTCATACAAACATTAAACGTTCATGAATTTATTGTTTCTGAAGATGGAGATTTTATTTATTTCAAAATTCCGGAAATCGTTCCATCATCTGTTTAGAACGCAATAAGATCGAAGAATAATCTAAGAGTCGTTGTACATGTCATACATCATGAAGCGCTGTTCAAATTCACCAAAACGTATCGCACAGTTTCGTCAAAAAGTTTCCAAAGTAATATTGGGGAACGACTTGTTTTTTTTTTCTGTTTTTTTTAAGTTGCCGACTACACTTTATTTTGACCTTGGATGTATTCATGTTTGAGGGCATGCCCTCTAAGCAAAACTCGTTATAAGAAATAGCACAATCGAACCACACCCAATTAAGTGTAATGCAATCTTTCGGAATGAATCGATGCTTTATCAAACCGTTTTAACAAGCGTTTTCACATCATTGCCTTTGTATATCGAATTCCTAATTTATTACCGTCGGAAAATTTTTGAGTAAGGTTTTGCTAGGTCAGTTCACTGACAGATTATGCGGCTTCACGATATGAGATCAAATGAAAATAGCTCCTTTATAAAGATGAAATAAAACATGATCAAATATCTTGATAAATCAATCGTTGCATCAATATTCAAAAACATGCGCACTTATTGACGTTTTTCACTCGGCAAACGAATCGGTTATTGTGGATTCTTCACTAAAAGATTCGTTTCTGCCCTGAAAAGCTGTGCAGAAATTTTGAATGCAAAATCATAATTAATCGTAACTGAATATGAAGGGTATACCAAATTTCAGCATCACGGTCTTCGCGATCGGCGAGTTTAGAGAACTGTACGGAAAAACAGACGCAACGTATATCTATGCAGACGCAATGTTGCCGGAATGGGCGTTGGTGAATTTTGCGCAAGTCACATTAAAAATGAGAAGAAATTCAGGATCAATATTTAAAATCAAGCACGCTGGCTAGTCTGGGAATGGGAAACGGGAAAAATTTTTTTCAAATTTTTTTCCTAAGTAAATATATACACTGCGATAGATCCCCTTCATGAAACTTACCGATTAAATTTCTTTATGTGTCAAAAATTTGCTGCTTTCAGCGAAAATAATTTCAAATTAAGTCGCAATTTTCGACATAATATGTTCACAGAGCATGGATGATTACTTCTCGATTCTTCCTACCTAATGATATTGTTGGAATCCGCTCGCGATCAGAATTTTTACAATAACGACCACCTTTCCCTGTGGAAATTCGATTCCACTTGTTATACGATCAGCATGCACTGTGCACATTAAAAAGAAATAGTCGTGCACCTTTGAGAATAGTGTATTGAAAATAATCAAATGTGCATTCTGCTTATCATGCATTATGCTATCATAGAAATCATTCCGTTCATCGCTAGGAAAGGGCCTTCTATCGCTGAATTCCTAACATTCATGCACAACCCGCACATGAATTTCTCTCTATTCGCCATTCGGCGCAGTTTTCTTTTTTGTTGTAGCATGACAGGTATGTGCGCACTAAAGTGTTTTGAAAGTGATAGACTCCGAAAAACGAAAATTTCGTATAACCAATTCGGTAGCAATTAAGAGACTGCACTAGAGGGTAAAAGAGGTAAGCATGATGGGCTCGTTTGTTATTCAATGTGCTGTGCCAGTTCTCCACTCCATCGAACGCGGTGACCCCTTGCTTGCTCACGACAGAAGAAACGAGGAGAAAACCGATGATTCATCGCTGCTATTTTGGTAGCAGACGGAAATAAAATCGAAATAAAAGGTGGACAGAACATTCCCCATACTGTCACCAAGCGAGTGAAGAGGATGGCGGAAGAGAGATACAAACTGCCAAAAAGCAGGATGGTCGAAGGATAAAGCGTGCACCCTTGGAATACCTTAGCAAATTATTCCTGTTGAATTTCCTCGTAGCAGTAATGAGAAACATTCGTCCCATAAACAGCACACTTTCTGACTACAAGAGTGGTTATTTTAGTAGACATGTTAAAAAAACCAAAATTGGCTGGAATATTTTATTGAAGATATCGACAGATTTCAACGATGTCATTTTGAAGAAAGTCTGAGGCCGAAAAAAACGTTCAGAGCGAGTAAATATGTTGTCGCAACTAGACACTAATATAACAAGAGTGGGAAATTTTTAATCAGAATCGCTTGCCTATGATATCGTAAAGTGAATACTACTCGCCACTCTCTATTGAAAGTCGGACTGTCCATGAATGCAGGTAGGTTATGGTCTTCTACAATGCAAATAGGTTGCATGAACGCAATAGTTGTTCACTCCAAAAATTAAAAAAGCATCTTCAAACAGTGCTTAGAGTTCTGCTAAAACGATGAACTCTTCAAAATTTGTTATGCAAAAGTGTACTCACTACAGGAGATCACGCAATGCAAAAATGGATATGTGACATTAAACATAATCAGAGAAGCTCTAATAGAAGACAATTTAAGAACTGCATAAGGCATTAGAGATAACAATAAACATAATCAACACTAAAGATCACACAGAATTTTTTTTGCACGCATAATGGAGCGAAAGGAGCTGATTGGGAGGGGGGTGGGGGGGGGGGGTGGAGTGGGTGGGTTGGTGAGACTTGTATTGCCCTCTATGGCGCTGAAAAATTCGACAGCAAATCGAACAAACCAGGACAGTGATTTTTAGCTCACATGAGTACATTCTCTGCACTTTGAGTTAGCATTTGCCCCATGAATGGTAGAGAAGCAAACGTTTTACTGATGTTATGCTAAAAAGAAGAAATGTATTCAAATTGTGCATATGTAAAGCAGATAAACAATAAATTCGATTATATCGGGTGCAATATCAGAGCGTTAAGGTTCATGAATTGTTGTTATTTGAAATGGGAGAAGGAATATTTGCTGACTCAAATTTGCGTTCAGTGAAAAATTATAATTCTTTCGAATTAGATGATCGTAAATCGCAGTCAAGAAGAAGAAAAGAAAAACAAACAAAAATTTCGGTAATGTTTATAAATTAGGGAACTTTAATTCAAGGAATTATTGTAATTAATGAACTACTAAAATTATCATACTGACACTCCGAAATAGTGATAAATAACTATTTTTACAGAGTCCATACTGATCAGTTGATTTATCGCATAAATACAAGAACATATTGTAACTTTTATCCACATTGAATTTCGCAGTATTTGGGACAACTCAGATAAAAATTTTTTAAAGTTGGGCAGCCATTGCATCTCATGGTGCACTACCGCAGTGGCAAAAAATGTGTTGCTCAGAACGAAGACAGTAAAGTTTAGGAGTCCGGTAAGCGTCATTAAGTGACACTAACCGGACTCCTGTATGTTGTTTTCATACAGTGGTCCTTTACGCCGGTCATCACACCGGGCAACAAATGTTCACTTTTTTTTTGTTTCTAGGTATTAAGTACGTCTTTCTAATTGCGCTGGAAAAGTATAAAAATTAACTATCATTTCCTATGAATGCTGTTTTGTTTTCAGTGCAGTTTTATTCTCAAATATCTATTTTTCAGGAAGTTGTAGGCAGGTTTTGCCTATGTGGATGTGATCAAAAACCTTAAGCATCCGAAAAATACAATTTCCTTTGCCTACAGTCAATTTATCAAGAACAGAGCGAAAAAGCATCCTTTGGAAGGATCAGAGGAAGAGTTCACAAGATTCTTCCACATTTTTCACTCATCGAGATAGGTGCGACCTGTCTTCAACCGAAATCGTCTACAACATGGACGAACGACATTCGTTCCTTGATATTTCATTCAAAACCTCAAGACCATGCTGCTCCATAATGTGAACCTTTGCTCATCTCATCCTCTGGCTAATTCGCTGCACCACAGAGATCATTTCAACAGGATCAAAACCCTATCCGGCGTCTTGAAGTGCGATGAATGCGGCAAGGAGGCCGCCGGAGGTTTCAAAATCACGCCATTTCTGAGGGGTCTTCAAGGCAAGTTTAACAGTTCCGCAATCACCGTTGTCTCAAGACACCGGAGACACCAAGGCGCGTTGCTGCAAATAAGAATGGCCTCAGCGAACTGTGTTCTGTGTGGAAAGGAAGGACATCACTAATAGACAAGGTAGCCACTGATGGACATGCAGAAGGTGGTGATTCCACTACTGCTCATCATGTTGCGCTTTACGCAACAGTTTGTGGCAGATCTAAATAAGCGGTCAGCAGCCTTCAAGCATCTCCAAAGTGTATTCATTGAACAACGGAAGAGCGAGGCTCAGCAACGCAAGGAATTTCCCTGACAAGCTTGATAGCGAAAAAGAAGTGGCTTGCAACAGCTTTGAAAATTCGGAGCCTTACTAAGCAATCACGAAGCCAAAACTAGGTAGAGCTAGTTGAGGCTATTATTGTAAGGAACTACGCAAAGGTCAGGGTCTATAAGACGGGTGTCAAATCCACATCCATGATGCTTACCTCCATATCTGGCCTTCAGAATCTAAGCTAGTAGCATCTTTCTGATTGTGAAATTCCTTCAAAATGAATTGTTTGCACATCAGTGTGGTGTATCACACTATAGCTTTTTTGTCCGGCAAGATTCAACTCAGTGTCATTATTTCGATTCAGGCACAAGCGTATTTTCCTGCTTGGAACCATGGAATGGAGAGTTGACAAAGCCGAGCATTTGGGATGCTTATTGCTTTTTGCTTTCGACCAAAGTCTTAAAACTGTCAAAGCCGCCAAATACATCCAACGTGCTTACGGAGAAGGCTATACTGCCGATTCGATGACTCGGAAGTGGTTTTAGCGCTTTTAAGAGGTTGTTCTGGAAAGCAGATGGAGTTCAATACAGGCTAATGCACTAATCCACGAGAATCTCGATCAGATGACTCGTGTAGTGGCCACTGAGATGGTATGCAGCTTTGTAGCAGTCGTTCAACATGTGCACTCGATGAAAAAGATAAAAAAGGTCGCAGTCCGGGTGCTGGAGGAATGAGTGCAAATAACAACTTTTAGCGTATAACTGTCCGCTCCTCACTGTTCGCTCGTCAACCATTCACCTAGCTTCAACGTCGGCGTTCTCTGAAGCTCATCGATACGAGGAACAGGAAATGGCACTTGTAGGTCGACGTGAAGCAAAGGAATAGTGCACCTTCAGAAAACTTTGCCGTTCGATCGGAATACTTGGAAATGCTTATGTTGCCTAAACGTTGGGAAAAGGTCAAGAACAATGAGGAGGAGCACATAGTAGATTGACATATTGCTTTGAGTTTGTTCGAAACTTCTTTTAAGTGAACGACAAGAAAAAGAGTTTGAAAAAAGGATGCGATCTCATTTTCCAATCTATCACATCTATGCAAATATGGTACTACAAGTGTAAATTTTCAAGGGATAATGGCAAGTTTTTCGCTCTTTTTAAGCACAAATTGTTATGAAATAACACCTTCTGCACGGGAATAAAAAAGTGTATTGGACAGTGCTATGATGGATTCGCTTCGAGCGTTAGGCGCGATTGAGTACTCGTCACGAGATGGCACATGTGCTTTTGCTATGCTTTTTAGCTATACGCTCAATTTCAGACACATCCACACCACTATACGCACGCCCCGAGGGCATCGACTGCCGGCGCTTTTTCATCGCCGATGGATGGAATCCGTGCATTTGATCAAGCAGCTCACCAAACACTTGCTCAACCTGCAAAGACTGCAAATTTATTTCAAATGAACGCTCATTTTGGGAAGTGAGCAGAATGACCAATGAAAACGAATTAGTATCCCCATAAGGTGAAGACTTAATGCAAGCCCGCATTCATAAAAACACCACCATGGTTTCATCAAAAATAATGTCGTGAAACTTGGAGCACCACCGAAAAACTACTTAAATTTGCTTTTTTGATTGCAGATCGATTTTCCATTGCAAGCAACCAACGGCCTCTCATCATAGAGAAAATTTTTGCAGCGATAAACATTTGCAGAAGCGGAAGGAAGAGGAAGCGTTCGTGCAAATCGGCAGAGAATTTTCATTAAATATTAACATGAAAGCGCCTCCACTTTGCATGAAAACGAGAATAGCCATCAAATAAACTTTAAAATGCGATATCCCCTGAGGAGCAAACAGAGAAATGAAAATGAACAAAAGCCTTCCCTTGATAGTTACTTTTGAATAAACGGATATTTACTCTTGGAAGAAAATTGCATCATTAGACATTATCTCAGGTTCTATCTATTGCTAAGATCTCATAAAAAAACAGTGGTCGATTCAGTTGAGCGTTTATAAAAATTTGCACTTTTCTCGCTAAAAGTTTCGGAACAGACATTACTTTGAAGACTTCCTTTTGAAAACAATTGGAAATCGAACGTACTCGATGAGCATTTTTTGCTGACACTGGCGCATAAGGAATAAGATGTGTTGATGCGAAACTTTTAATGTCTTTGCAAGGCCAATCGGCTTCACTTTCATATAAATCGCTCTTATTACCGAGAAGCAGAATCGGCGCCTTTTTCATGTTCCTCTCGTGGATTTCTTCCACTATCCTTTTCGCCTCCTCGAAGGATTCTGGATCGTCGGCAGCAAAGACAACCTGTGAAAAAATTATTGTGCAGTACTGTGATTAAAAGTGAGACGGTGGATTGCGAGTTGAGACAATGCAAGATGAATGCGAGGGGAGGTGCCGAAAGACTGAAGTGTCAACGGACAGTAATGGATTATGGCTTATCAAAAGGCCAAGACAGCAAGATTCACGGGACGAGTATAAATCCCATTTTTATTTTTCACTGTATCTCACAACGGGCTTTAAAGCATCTACCGAATCTCACCAGGCTCGTTGTGAAAAAATAATTTAAATCCTTAACCTTCCCTATAACCTTACGACACAATGCAAAAAATCCGCTACTCTGATCTGCTGAATGTCACACACTCTATGAAAGCTAGAAGAGTGCTTATCGCCTAATCCGGCACTAAACGTTGTACGTGAAATATGGCTCAAGTAAAAGTGTATCGCAAGAGCAACACATACAACCTATACGGTGCCGCTCTACGACAATAGCCTTTCGCTTTATTTTCTGACTTGCAGAGCGCCTTGAATGAAGTAGTAGAAGAGGGCATTAATGAGCGAAAGCAAACATCAACGGTAAAGCGAAGGTTTCACCTAACAGCATACTAGCTATCGGTGGAAAGAATTATACGAACCATTGAAAGCGTAACCGCAGTGGCGACATTAGCATCTCGGATATTTCCGCACGAGGAAATGAATAGTAAGGGAGGAGGTGGAAGACAATTTAAGAGCGATTCATGTGAGTGTTACACTGAAGCATCACAAGATTAATGTGAAATTTCTCTTTCCTCTTCTTAATCCCTCGTATACATGTGCGTGATGCAAGTATGCAGCGGTATATCCAGAAGAGTGTCTCCACGAATCTCCTCTCCCCCCATATATTTAAAGAATGATTGCTCGAAATCCAGATATCTTAAGCTGCTCAGCAAAACAATTCATGACCGTCTTCTAAGCTCAGCCTCAGCAACAACACCTCAAGCTTTATTTCAGCATGCGTTATGTGAATCCTCATTAATGGTCGCCTGGTGATTGATAAAATATTGCTGCCTCGAATATAGCGCAATGCAAATCGCTTCCCTTTTGACGCTCCATATTGGTCAAATGAACAATACTTCCATCCATCTAACTGTGCCCGATAAAACGAAAATTCAATTTTCTGCTGTTAAAACTACAAAGTTTAAAATAAAATGCAGCGTTTATCGCGCTCGAATCGCGCCGAAGCAGCGATCGATTCAAACATAAATATCTAGACTACGTTTGAAATCTTCTTTTCGAAAAAAAGCGCAGTGATTTCCCATCCCGACGATCACTTGCCGAGAGAATGAGCAGAATTTAAGTTTTACGAAAGTCATGCGCGATGGTGGCGTTGATCTACAGAATAAAGTACGGCGAGATGGCAAATTGCTATGACTAAATTAGCTGGAAAACCAGTGATTTTTTTTTTTTTTTTTTGTGAGGCGCTTATAATGGCATCTTTTAATGTGGTGCTCTTAGCTTCAACAACTATAGAGAAAGTGCACATTTTGATTTCCAATTTTCTTGGTTTTCATGTGGAGAAGCGAGTTCCTGTTCTAATTTGTTCGGACTGCAAAAACGTTGCTTTATTCGAGCACATTAGCACTTTGCGACCTCCTTAGATGCATTACTTCTTACAGCGAAATATTTTAGAGCGTTTCGTGGAAGAAGAATGTTGCAAAGAAAACGCATATCACAACAAGTGTTTGAGCTGCTGTCCCCTTGTTTAAGGTGGACAGCACATCAAACGCAGTGAACTGCTCCGAATGTACAACATACAAGCAACAAGAAGGGATTATTTCAAGTGTTAATTAGTAACTTACGATGAATGCATCGCCAGTCCTCGCGTAAAGATGTCGCATAGCTAGAAAATCGTGTGATCCACTCGTATCAATCACCTGTATTTATTTGATATGATAAACCTATACGGATGTACCGGATGTTCCGACCAATCGGGGCAACTATATCAACGAAGTACTTACTCCCTCGAGTAAAGTTACAGAGTTTAACTATGGAGTTTTGCCTCGAGACCTGCAGAAATATGAAATCTCTTTAATGCAAAACTCACTTTACTGTCAAAGAGCTGATCACTTTTGCACATAATTTCTTCTGCTAAGTATTTTCGCCACCCACCTAAGCAAGATTTTCCCATAGCCGCGAAATCAAGTAGAAATTTTACTTTCTGAGGATGGCTCTTCTCGATCTTCCAAAAAAAATTGCATGGACATGAGAGCCCTGCATTTTTGCATGAAATATGAGCAAGGTTTTTTCGTTTGTGTAGGTCAAGGTCATCTCCTTGTTAACGGCCAGTACTCGCACTTGCGAAGAGTTGAGTTTATAGGAGCCCTCTCTTAAAAACGTTTTATATTTACCACCGTTTCTACCGAATAAAAACTTCAGTCCACGTCTTGCATGGAGGAAGGGCCAAGAAGTCAGAAGCATCTTTTAGTTCAGTCTAGTAAAAGGCGATCCAACTGCTTCGACTCATCGCGCTAGCTTACGATGTGCGCAACTTTGAACAATTACGAAGGGAGCTTCTCGTCTAACACGCAGTTCAACTAAGCCACTTTTTGATTCTGCCGCATCTCATCGCATTGAAACCGAATTTGTCCGAACTTTTGGCTGACGTGCTAATAGAAGAAATGTCAGGTCAACACGGTCAAAATCTTAACTTAAGGTGTTGTAAACACAGTTTCTGCTATTCCGAGAAGTAGAAAGTTCCAATCAATTCAGTCTAATAAACACTATCCCAGCTAATATATTAGTTGTTACAATACCTGTTCGATAATACGTAAGTCCTTCACACCTGTAAAAGGAGTTCATTGCCGAACTCGTTGCTATATTCGATCCAGTTAAATTCCTCCACTGTCGGATGATACTCGGTGATGAAGCCATCCCAAAGAAACTGTCCAACCAAGGCGGTTTTGCCGACCTTTCAAAAATGTTTTATAACAAAAACTTCTTATTTAGTGAATACATTCGACAAAAACCAAACATTCTTACAAAGCCCAATGTGTTCATGTTAAATACGCAAAAATCTGCATGCTAGTCTGAGCAATAATTTCAAGTCACCCACGACGAAGCTGGACGAGTACAACTACACCTCACTTATACTGCATTACTAGCCAGCATTTCTGTAGCAGTTCTGGGAGATAAATTTGGAAAATTTTGCTAATCGAAATTTAATGGGAATCATGCAAAAGTATTTAAGATGAAGCTGCATAAATATTTGAGATAACGGATATACCGATGAACGTCCATGAAATACACAAGTCTGACCATAAGAGCACTTTAACTATCAAAGACCTTCGTCTACCGCTTGCATTCCGTTTATAACTGATACCTTTTTCCATGAAATTCAAAAGGAATTTTCAAAACCGGCGTGGAGGCCTAAAAACTTATAAGTCCGCTCTTAACCTTCGTAAGAATATTAACTAAGCATTTGCTATACGGCAACCTCCATGATAAGAGGTATTGCAAGATTTGTGTATCTGCTTAAGGTAAGTGCAAACCTAAACGTGCCGCCTGCTGCAAAACATATAAGGACTGCTGAGAATTTCACATTGGGGAAGTAGATCAGCTGCGGGAACTATGCTAAGAAGGACAATTTATGGACGTGAAACACAACATCATCAATGCTTCGCCTCCGACTGTTCATATGCGATAAAACCAAGATGAATGCACAGTTGTTATTGATATTGATGTGCTCACAGTGGAAGGGAACTTGTCCAGGTGCAAAATCAAGAAAGCGCATCTCATTAAGAAAATATGTTCATAAGTCAGTGTTAAAACCTAAGTAAGAGGGACCATGAAGCTTTTAGAATAGATTTTTATGGTAATTTTTCATCCCATGTCTTTATTCACCTCCTCGAACTGATTGTTTTTCTTTTCTTTCATATTCTATCCATTTTTCCAGCTACTGCATGTAAATATTCTGCTGCCCCAGGATGTGAGAGTAGGAGACTGCTAATCACCGCTTTCGAGGCGGTTCTCTATAACTTCGGGTGTTGTAATTATGTGCGAAGTGACTTACATACAAAGCAACTACGGCAATAACTAGTACTGATGGGAGAGGTACTGAAGAGGTCACTAAGGGCATGCGGGCTTCATCAACGGATAATTCCTCCAGAGTGACGTCAACAGAAACGCTCGGATTTGTCTACTCTTCCTTCTAGCTGTTTGCTCAACACGTGCAGTGATCGTTGGATTCATGATCGCCATATCGTCTACCTACATTGCTGTTGGTTGTGCTTGTATTGCTGCTAACCTTGTTCAACCCTACAATGACGTCAGTGACGTCACGCTCACCTTTCCCTTTCCTTCGTGTTTGCTCCCTCGCCTCGTCCGCACTTCCCTTTTTGCAGCCCGCCAATACCCTACAGGCTCTTAACCTGATCCTCTTTAGGTATCGCACTTCCCCCCTGTGTTGCTCGCCTCACCACTCATGTTGCCGTTTTAACGGCAAAACGCACAACTGTATGTGTATAGTCTGTTGTGGCCTATAAGGGGATTGTTGTTGCAAGAAACAGCGAAGATGCATATTTCATCACCGATATATATGCTGATCATGGAATAAAATTTGGTGTGGAACCAGCTAGGAATGACCCAGTAGGGTATTCTTCGGTCCAGGTTTTACACCACAAGTGACCTCTTTTGAAGGAAAGGTATTGACAGATGCTTAATCATTATTTGTAAGTATTGGTCTGCTCGACAAAAAGATAAAAGCCTCAACCGTACCAAGCCCCTAACATACTCTCGATTTACTTTCAAAATATGCGGAACAGAAGACGTGCTAACAAACCCTTTCTTTAAGAAGGATAAAACAAGGAGAAAATAAACGAGAAAGCCATAATTTTCAGGAATAATATGCGAGGCACTCTTATTGAAGTGCTTGCTCATTTCACACTTCAAAGTAATATGGAAGAACCATTTGAACTGGAAACTGAGTACGGTAGGACGAGTAGTGAATTCTAATTTTCGAAGACGATTTCACGGTCCTGTTGACAACGAATATTCCCACTTACGCACGATGTTTAGTGAAAATGCTGTTTAGTGATTTCACTGCTCTTCAGCTACGTCGTCTAACTTCTCGAAGGGAGCACCTAGCGTAATCACATCAACTTTGCAACAACTGAACACTGAAAAGATGCAGCTTAACAAACCTTAGATGCACCAAGCACAATAAGAGTGTACTCTTGAGGTTTAATGTTCGGCACAGTTGACTGAGTGCGACCACGGCGCGTACCTATAGGACGCGCCGTGCTGCAGCTTCGTTCAAGGCGTTTTGGCCTCGTCGCCCGCTCGAACGCCCTTGAGCGTATGTCGCTAGTTGGGTCACATTTCACGCGTTGAAAACAGCCACTGAAAACGAATAAGCGAGCTCTCAGATAAAACGAAACATCTCCGTATTTCTGCTATAAACCTTTTAGTGGTTAAACCATAGTCAAAATTCTCAGCTGCACCACTTTAGTGCGCGTTGCATTGTTCGACCAGCTCAACCTATTCACATAATCAAAATTCGAATTTGTTAGAGGACAACCGAATTTTATCCGAAATCCTCCATCCAAATACAAGAAATTTAGCTGCGTTACCCAAATTTTACACACTGCAATTGATAAACAGTTCGAAAATTTTCCATCGTTTGGATGAGGGCGCCTATGGAAAGTATACACGTTCGAAAAAACCTACCCGCTGCGTTTACTATTCGAGCGAGTGAACGGTGAGCTCTGGCAGTCGAACATTATAGAACCCCAACCATATGTTGAGAATTAGTTCCGTTTTTATCTGTAAAGTACGGCCCTCATGGAGGCGAATCGAGTCTTAACGAGAATAACGAAACGCATAGAAGCTGTGGAGGAGCTCTAAAAGCGCGAAGTCACGAAACTCCCGTCTCTACGCCATAGTCTCTTCACATTTCGTTAGTCTGTCTGGAAGTGAGTTTGCCTGCCAAGGACAGTACCTCACGGGCAGTGAGTGAATAAATTCAAAAATGCAAAACGTCTGACTATTCCGCAATAATCGACCTATGAATTACGGCGGTCGCTGGATCGAGCAATAAATGTTGCCTTTTCCGCCAGTTGAAGAATAAGTGCTATACATGATGACTTTTTGAAACTCTCGGAAATTACATCCACTGACGAAAGCACATATGAGCTTCGAAAGAACATATGCGTCCTATTGGTGCCCTTTCGTCACAGAAATCAAATGATGTGCAAACGACACCATTGTGAAAGGGGTATGGGCCATAAATCCTGCCAAAGTGAGTGCTTCATGGCATAATCTATGGATTTTTGCTGTGGCCATGCTTTTCACGAGATGCATTTCCCAACTCTAAACTCATTGGTTGAACAAGCAAAAGCATCAAAATTGTTTTTATTCTTTCAGAAACCATCGATCAAAAGTTGGTGAGAAATTGACCAGTTTTAAAAAAGAAAAATACGACGGTGAAGAGTGCAAACTTTCGGCAAAATCCATAGTAGCGCAAATAATCCACGAATACTTTTATAGATTTCGTAGGAATTAGACAAAACTACCAAGCGAATGATGAATTCGCTTAATAGTTTTGTTACCTGAAAGACTCGGCTATCTAAAAAAAGGAAGTTATAAGCACCCTATTCTCGGCATTATAGTGTTTATAATAGTTATTCGATATTTGCGAGAATAGGTGCATTACAAATGATGGCCATTTCTCAGTTGTGGAAGAAATACGAAACTTTTGCTCACCTCGCACTAAAAGATATATGGAAGCATTCGGTTGAATTAGTGGAAAGCACAGCTAGCTGCCTATGAAAGAAGATTAGTGCTAGATTATGGCGTGGTGTCGATTTGCCGATAAATGAGCGCATCAGCACTGTTCAGCAGTGAGCTGATGTGTTTCATGAAAATGTAATCGCATTAATTCCAACACCGGTCATCATCCCTTTTAACTGAGCTATTTGCGTAATCACAGCCGACGTCGCTCATTGCATAAGTGCATAATCTGGGCACCTTCCGTTTTAGGAACTACCTTTTACGAGTTGAAATCTGTTAGTGAAATCTGTAAGGCTAGGAATAGTGTTTGCAAAGCAAAGAAGATGAAATGAGATAGATGCAAATCACATAAAACTGCCAAGTAAGATCAGAAACAGTGACCTAAAGAGCTGATTCAACATATCCAGAGGCGTGGGAGGTTGGGGAGGAAGAGACATAAAACCCTGGAGGACTCCGTCTATGAGCAAACGAAAGGTTATTTTCGGTATGAAATTTCATCGGTTGCTAGACGAATCGTTGCGCCACGCCTCAATCCGTGAAGGCGAAGGATTGTTGTGGGAGCGATAACATTTCTGCGGAAGTAGCGTGAAGCCGTCTTCGAACTCTGAAGTCGCGCTGCTTTCCCGATTATCACGCTCTTCCGTAAACCACAATCAATTTTTTTGGCCTAGATCGCATTCAGTCGGTAAACTCATAGGATTTTCCCGCTTCTGTCACGTTGTAATTTCGACGGCTATAACAAATTCTTGAGTCCAAAAAAGAGCAGAACCACGCAAGGCTGGAAGCCTAACATATGTGCTAATTGGCGTATAACCATCGTTCGAATAAGACATCTGCTTTAGGGACTCCTTAATTAACAAATAAGAGTAATGCTCGAAATAGCGCTAACTGAAAATTGTGTGAGAATGTGCCGGCACTTCCTCGAGGAAAACATGTTTGATGCAACTGCTATTGGATTGTGCACTCGCTGCTTCATGCGGTGTTAGAATTTCCGACGATCACCATTTTTTTTTCCTATTTCATTGATTCTTTGGGACTTTTCTGGGGTTGGGGAGGGGTGGGGGAGAGGAAGCGAAGCAGTTTGACTGTTCACAATTTCAGCTACAGCTATGCCACTAACGCTTTTCGATTTAATAAGAAGTTCGCTTAACAGTGATCAGTTAAGCTGATGAGGAGAACACGCGTTCTTATGACCTGACAGATTTGAAACTTGAACTGAAGATTAACTTAGTCGAAATAACATGTATTTTCATGCGATAATATTAAAATGGGCCTGAGAAAGAGGGAAAAATAAGTGGGGGAGGAGGGAGGACAGGATAGAATACATATTTTTTAAACCAACCAACCAACCAAAAATGAATAAATGGATAACGTGTTCGGCAGGTATGATATACATTTTTACAATTCAGTTTCACATGGAAATTTATTGCGCAGATATACCAATGCAATGAGAAAAACCCATTTTTCTTCCATGGCACTAGCCGTGTGTAAAAATTGCAGATCAGAATTTATTTTGGCCCAAATCCGCTCACAGCAGAGCAAATTTCAGTGCAAATTTGATGGCGCCATCAAGCACAACTTCTTTGGAGTGCGGTGAATCCCAGCAAAACTGAGGGGGTGATGTTATCTTAGGATGCAGATTAAACCCATTAAGTTTCATTTTTGCAGCTTGTGTGGCAACATGACATGGTCGTAATGCGTCTTTTCGGGGATTTGCAGTGATATTTAAAAAGTGATATTGAGATAAATTAGACTAGTTTTAGTATAAATCAACTGTCTGGAAAAAGAAAAGTTTTAGTTCAGTGATTGACGTTTAGGGAGTGAGCTGTCGATGAGAAGTCTGGAAGTCTGCAAGCAGCGAACGATTTCTCCTCTGCAACCGTTTATTACTTTCATAAAGTTCAAGTCGCGATGGAAATGTCTTTCATTTAAAAGCAGTGCATGGAGTTCGATCTTTTTTGAAGAGGAATGCATCTTTCAGCAATGCGTAATTTCGGATTCTGTGCTGTGTATCATTGCCAGATAAATAGCAAGTGAATTGCAATTCAGCATTTCGCAGTGTTAAACAACAAAACACGCATCGCTTGCTCAGCTCATATTGTTGTCAAATATGCTGTTGAAGCGTGAGTGAATTCCATCAAAAATTAGATAGTTTCTGTCTGAATGAATTTGTTATATGCTGTTAGCGCGAATGTGCTCATTTTTAAAATGCATAACGATGTGCAATATTTTATATAAAGTGCACTGGAACGATGTGGCACATTGGTCGGGTGATGCGAAAAGCATGTGTCTTCATCAAGGATCACGGAATATTTTCAAAATTAATAGCAGTCATTGGTGAGTTCAATCAGAATTGCAGCGAGGTACAAATGATTCAGTTTCTCTGACATATTGAGAGACTATAAATGAAGCAGGGGTATTTCGTTTAATGAATTGCCAAAGGCGGAAAATCGTAGAGGAAGCAGTGATGGAATAGGAATCGCTTATCACGGTCTTAGGAAGAGAGGTAGCAAAGAGGGAAAGATTACTTGCAAAGCAAAGTTGAGTAATGTTGAGCACAGCGTTCTGTTCTGCGCTGAGCTTTGTTTACGCATAACACCGCCGTCAGTTATTTGTAATGTTGTAATGAATGCATATATTAAAGACCTCGAAAACTCGAAAACTCAATTCTAGTTCAGGTTATTTTCTTCTTGTAATTCACCATCGTTGGTACTATTGTACGCTTTTCATTTCATTTCAGTTAAGTGGGTAGTCCCTTTGGTGGTTATATAAAAATTTATCGAATTATTTGTGCACCGAGCAATTCAGGTGAATCAAGACTTCTCAAGTGATCCTCATTGGTGTTTGTTACGCACAACACCGTCCATATCCATCCCGTGGGAATTTTTTCAACTCTTATAAGCATTAGTTTAATTTGTGCTTGAGATATATGTTATGGCTAGATGATAGCCATATGAGGAGCTGGGAATTGCATCATCTAGAAAACTTGAAATTGGCCGAGATTATGAAGCAACTGCCGAAAACAACGCAGTTTCTCCATCTTCTATGAATATTGATGAACATAACTGTTTCGAAAATACCCACAGGTTTACCGGATATTCCGGCAATGCCGAGAGAGGTTTTTCGTTGATGAACAACTCGTTGATAGTTTTAGGTGCTGAAATTCTGTGCTAAGAGCAAGCGGCGAGACCTCATTTAAAAAGAAGAATCTTGCAATGCAGTGCTTGCCGCTATACAAACAAAACTCCATTTACCTGCACTGTTTGGCCAATTCTTCATCAACACATGAGCCAAGGGTCACGAATCCTATTCCGCATCGCCTTGCATTGACAAATGCTCAAATTTATAAGTCTCAAACGTCTCGTTGCGAAGATATTGACGACAGTCATACATGACCTTTAGAGCATTATAGTACTGGCGAACATATGACAGCATCCGCTTTAACGGAGGTAACACGTAACAACGTTCCGAAAGTGTGCTCCTGCGAGTGAGAAATTTTGAAAGCGTGCGATTTTTGAAGTAGAGATTTTGAAAGTTGTTTGATGATGGAATAAAATTTGACTTATGCCAGAGTGAGTTGAAATTGTTAGAATATCGCTTAACGGCGTCGGACTTCCTGTTTAGGTACAGAAGGTCGAAAGGAAGCAAAAACAAAACGTTATGCACAAATTCTCGTGGAATTACACAGCTTTTTTTCTCAAAATTTCTGTCGCAGATGAAATAAGTCATTTTATTTGAGCAGTTTAAAGAAGCCATTTTAGAGAACAGCGATAAGAACTGACAACTGAATTTTTCCTATTCTTTCAGCATATATTTTAATTCGGAAGATTTCTTCTAGTAAGAAATGTTGAGTGCACTCATTGTACGAATCATCTTTGCAAAGAGAATTAATAAAGCGGAAATTTTTAAGTGAATGGAGCGAGTGGAAATTTGTGAACGCACAAGAATGGAGTTAGACAAAAATTCAACTAGAAAACAGTCTGCTTCTAGAAAGAAGTCAATAAATTTTTGAGCATGATGCGAATGAAGTTAAAATCAATACACATATAAATATAAAAATCCCACACGTGGGAATGAGAAAATATGAACTTTTTGTTGAAATTTGTGCATCAGAACAACGAACTTGCCAGCAGAATTTATAAAATGCTGGATCAAGTTGTTGAAATTTATGACATAAAGCGACACATCTAAGTACCGATTGCACAATAATCTCAAAGGCAGTGAATCTCTCCATATTTTCAAATCACATCATCTTTGTGCTTCCATCCTTAAATCATGTTGTTTCATAGATAGCTCCATTTTATTGATGCTTCAAAATGAATGCGGCTAAGTGTTAATATGTTCTCCGCTTTGTAACGATACGATGGAGGATGAAACCTCCTGATGCTATCATCTGAGCTCCGCTGCGATAGCGGACGAACAGTGAAGAATGAAGTTTTCAAAGTTTGTCACAGAGATGGCTTAACAAGTGCGCAGACCGTCATGAAATCTCATAAACCATGATTCCAAGGCATGAGGATATCTGGAATCACACCTTAGCAGACCTAATCATCCAGAAAACAAATTATGGCCGAATTTCACAAATGGAGGGTATTGAAACATGAAGGCATCTTAAAAATCCTTTCCTTTGCAAGACGAAATTCTTTGATGCCTTTATATAGAAACTCTTCGAAATGTTCAGAGTCTCGCCACATCTTACTACTGCCATGAGAATGTGTGCCTTGGAGGGCATAGAAGTGATTCCTTGTCGAATGACTTTCCTTAGAAGTGCTTAAGAAACCATAAAACTTGATAGACTAGAAGCTTTCGAGCATGCCGATGCCAAAAATGATTTTGTGCGAAAAGATTAAAATATTATATCCATGTCTTTGTACCTGTACGGAGAGCTGGCTTTGAGTTCGTTTCTTCAATATGTATTAAATTGCAAAAAACACACACATATCCTGTAATGTGGAGTGCTGTCTAATTTTTCATGCCTGTGGCAGATTGAGTTTGCTCTTTAATTATCAAATAATAGGAAAAATACTTACGTCATTTGAACAGCTGGTTTATATAAGCATTCAGAGTTTAGTGGGTCGTTTGTGCGTGGCATATATACCATCACGTTTCCCGAAATAACTTGCACCACCACCGACTACTTTATTCAGCCCACTTGCAAGTGATATACATTTCCTACAAAACAGCAATCATTCTCATGGCTGAAAAGAACGCTTATCACATTGACACGTGATTGACGCAATCGCACTCCAGCAAAGCAAAATGTCACGAAATGCAAACCCTTCATAATGGTTTTAGATCTATGAAGTGATCAACATTTCTCTGTATCGTTTTTATGCAGAAGTTTGAAATATTCAAACGAATCTCACTCTTGGGAACAGGAAGGCTTGATACAAACAAGACTGATTTCAGGGGAGAAAGACCCCATTTGGAAGACGCATTTCTTTTTCAGGGATTCTCATTGAGTGAGAAAAGCGCTGGCAGAGCAGTATACATCCTTGTGCCTTCGAAACTACAGATTGATTCTAAAGATACCCGCCAAAACTATGGGTACTGAAAAAATTGCATACTTTATGTGTGGGAAAATTTTATGATTGTTGCTGAAAACCGAAAAGCTTCTGCTATCGACTGAAAAGAATCTTGTTGAGAATAAGGCGATGAGTCGTCCTTTATAGCATTGTAGGTAACATCACTCTTTCAAGCTTAGTGATAGATGGCATTACGTGGGGATGCTGAAAAGTTCCACGCCTCACACTCTTCAAAAACGTGGGAATAATTTTTGTATTGTAAGTGGAAGCCGTATTTTCTAAGAAACATTGCAATTTGACGTGATGGGATGAGTCGGATGTAAGCAATTGCATATTTTCCAAAACAAATCATTAATAAGATATCTTCCTAAAAATTCTACGATCAGTCGTTTGGATTCCTTTGGTTTCGTCACGCTTTATGAATTCTGCAAGTATCGGCTGCTCTTAAGACACAATTTGAGTATGGTTCAATATGATCGTTTATTAGCCAAAAAGGCGGTCGAAAGCAGTTCTTATATTTCGCTCAGTTTTCTATTTGAATATTTTACGGACGAGCGACAGCGAACATCAGTAGTAAAGCGCAGATCTAGAGCGATAACAACATCAATGGTAAACCTCAGATCTCACCAGCGTAGCATACCATCGATCAGTGGAAAGAATTATATAAACCATTGAAAGAGGATCTGTAGTTTGTCTCTATCACTATATAGTTTAAACGCCGCCTGAAGAATCACCAGTCTAGAAGTGTGAAGACATGAAGATTCGATAGCAACCACTGCATTTATTTTCGTAGAGGTAGATATTTAACCCTATGCAATAATGAGAAGTGACCGAACAATAACCGAAGTCACTGCACCGCTGAATAAACGTCGCGCATTCGATAAATCCCAAAAAGGCAGACGCTAGTGTAGAATAAAAATAGTGAATAATGTGCACTAGGCACTTGATTTGTCCAGTTTTAGTGCAATTCCATTATCATGGATAAATACTTAAACATTCATTAAGCTAAACGGTGAGCGTAAACGAAGCACAAATAAAAACGAATCGCTTCTATTCTCGCCGCAACTGGAGGAAGAAGGATAGGAGTTTTAACGAAATATTCGCTAAAACTAAACAGTGAACATTGAAGCCGAGAAGTGAACGCACTGAATGGAGTGTGGTTTCAGTTAGAATGCATAAACCCACAAAGAAAAGCTGCATAGTTTTAGTAACATCTATCGTTGGTTCATTTATTCATCATGTGCCTATTGTTCAAAATGGCATTGGCCAAGATAGCACAACTATGGTATTGTTGGATGCTCAGCCCCTTACCGTCACAATGTTTGAAATTGCGTGCACTGAGAACTTTTTTCATTTCCTCACCGGAAGAATCCTTTTTTTCTCAAAATTATGAGAAAATAACGCAAGTCGTTTTGTAGCATAAATCAAGATGGAGAAGCCCGTGACAAGTGCCATGCGACCCTGTGGCTCTGGCCTCGGATTCCATTCTTGCGTGGCTGCGCATGGAGATGAAGGATCCGCGGGTTTCTTGGCCACAAAGCAAAAGGATTCAACGTCCCTTCCATCCCACGCAGGAGGAGGATTTGATGTTTTCCTCACGTAACAAGGCAATCCATGGTCCCGTCAGCGTGTCCTCGGATGTGCAAATGGTCTTTTAGCACACTTTGACATTGCTTCAAGTACTTAAGTGCCTCATGATCAATTTAATACTTTCATACTTCCCCCTGCGGACTGCCTGCCATGAGTTTTATAGCTTTGCATAAATTATAGCTCGATAGTTTCTCACGCCCTAAGTGGCCGCGAGTGCTTAGACCTTATAATCAGTAGCCTCGTAGTTTTGTTCGGTAATAAGTGAGCTATGCGTTTCTTTGTCTCATATATACGATTGTTTGAGCTTGACACTGACAGAAAAGTGCTCCTCAGATGTCGCAACGCTTCATGGCACAAATTTTCATTCGTTTTTGTGGATGATTTTTATCTGCTTTCTTCTGCAAATTATAGGCGCTTTTTTGAATTTCCCTTTCGTTTCGCATTGCATTTCGACCTAAGTTCTTTATGTGTGGTTCATTATCGACATCGAATTTGTGGTCCAATTTGATGCCATCGGATAGCAATTTCAATGAAAGCAACGCAAAATTGTCAAGAAGCTCAGTTAATTTCTTGTAGCACGAAAAACTGAAGTCTGACTCTTTTTCGCGAAAGCTTTCGTTTTTTTTTTGCCGCTAAAAAAGCTTCAGCTAGAGAGTCTCCAAAAATGCGCTGTAATTATCCCCACTTCTTGGCACCTTCTGTTTTGAGTTTTTGTTCAGCTTCAGTTCATTGGTAAATCATTTACTGCTCCGGTGTCACGCATCATTTCCCTTTTCTAATTTCTGTGTAATAGAAATTTGTCTTGTAAAGAAACGAACGAATCAGTATTCGATACTGAAATGTAATAAATTTTCAGATGACACTTTTATGACACATGAGCTAAATATGTTATTTTATCTTTTTTTCAGCGTCCCGAAATGATAAAACATAAAAAGTATTTGAAAGTGGACGACGAGAAAGGCAGCACAGCAGACGGCGAAAAACACGAGAAAAAAGGAAAGAAGAAAATTGTTCACAAAGCAATAGTTTTAACTAATAAGCGTCCGGTACGTATAGCAGCAATAGTACGTACATCGAAACAAATGAATCCACACTTCAGAGACATCCAGCATTAATCTTAAGTGCCGATCATGGCGGCTACTCGTTGAATAGTGGATGCTATCAGAAGTGATCGCTGGTAGCTCAGTGTTATAGGCCTATCAGCCATACTTTAACCAATGCGTGCATTAAAAACGAACTGAGAAAACTCATCCCTGAGGTGAGTTAAGAAGCAGAACCAATTTAGAGTGGGAACACAATTATTTATTTATGCAGTTTTTTCAGAAATCATTCAATAAAATGTTTATTTAATGGCTAATAGTAACGACGGACTTTGTAAGTAATCGTTAGTTTTAACTGATATGAATGGGAATTTCGAGTGAATCGTATTCCCGTCCCAAATAAACGGAGAATGAAAGCTGTTCAGTCAATGGTCAACTTTTGCATATTGTTCATGCCCTTAGAAGAGCAGAAAGAGAAACTACTTGATAGCAGGTAGCAATTGACAAGCAAGTTTGCACTTTTCACTCTTTTAGCGGTGCTCATTTCGCCAGTCGCTGGCAATAGCAGCTACTATTTAATGAGGAATTACGGCACTAGGCTAATACGAGAAGTGGATGAAGTGGGCATCTCGAACAAACGCTTTGCTATTATATGCTCCCAGTTATGTTTGTATGTTGGATGCGCGAATTCTACTCATTAATCCGGCGGAAATGCATCTCCCGGTCTAGTACTACGGAATAATTGGCTTTTCGATAGAGTTTCTATGATTCAAATTGCATCAATGTAGGAGGGAAGTGAAAAGCGAAAAAAATCGATAACATGAATTACGTTGAATACTGATCTCATTTTTCATTAGCCTCTATCTCTCGATTCAATGGTGGTTTCACTTCATTGAAATTTGCATGATGTGAAAATTCGCACATAACTAATTATTAGCATTAAAAAAAAAAACGATTGCGCAATAAAATGAAGTCGCTATGCACAAACTAAAATCAAATAACTAAGCAAATTTTTGATTCAAAGATCAATTTGATCTCAATTGTAAAGGAGTAAAATTGGCGAACGATGTTGTTGTTCCTTTTCGTGCTATTGAGGTTGGCATTGTTTGCTAGCTTCCATTTATAAGTTTCATAGTTTTTGTACCAATAGCGTGCGTGTGGCGTTGGATTAAAAATCACTGTCGTATTTATATGAAATGTGTTTACGATGTGCGCCATTGAGGGATATTTGTTGGTGATGAAGGTGAAGAAAACTTCTAGAAGGGAACACAATGGCAACTTTTTTGCGTAATTCATTCATCCACATGGCTATCATTGCAGTATTGAAGAGTAGTGTCGCGAGCATAGCCTTCGCGACTCAACCATTAAGAAGAAGAACTGAGGCATAACGCACCTACATACGTGCTTTTTGATGCGCTTGAGGCTCAAAACAAAAATGGTAAATGAAGTGAAACATATAGGCCCTGAAATGAAGATTGACTAAAAATGCACAACGGTCGGAATGAAAAGAGCGTTGCGAATTCAGTTCCTCCATACGTATGACTTCGAAAATTTCGTCTATTAATTCACGGCTTAAAGTGGCGCTGCTCAATTTCTTTCGTAATTTAAACAAAAGCCGAATAAGCATTGGATATTGCACCTTATAAATAATAAATTAGCAAAGATATGATAAAAAGTAACGCCAAATTCTGTCGGTTACGTTTTCAGTGAACCTAAATGTATGCTCTCGAATGCATTGTCTTAAATGTATTTCATTAGCGATTCATCAGAAAAGAACAGCTGAGGATTACTGCTATCAACTATCAACATTTTTATCGTTTTCAAGAGTCCGAAATAAGTTGCTCCATATTCTATGAATGGTCACGCAACTATTTTTAGACGATTCTAGCGCCCACTTGGTTTAAAAATTAAAAAAAAACTTAGAAAACAAAGGGAGAAGATAAAGGGTTCGAGGCCAGCATTTTCTAGATTAAGAAGACCACACACGTGCCCATCTTGACGGCATTCTACGCTTTAGTAATTGGTTTCTACTGTTGCCCTTGCAACAAACTAGATCAAATTTGTTTTACGTTCTCATAGCTAATTTTGAGCGTTGAGCTGCCACAATCGATTAACCCAATAAAAATGTGAGGAAAACGATTTTTTTTTAAACCTCAGAAGCCAGTCTCTAAAGAACGTCAAGCTAAAAACACAGCAGCATTTTTTGAATTCTTTTACAAGAAAATTAAGCTACTGCGGTGCTGTGCTGCAATGCTGTATTCGGCATCACCGACGTAAAACGGCTAATGTACTGCACAAGTAGCGCTTGTTTCCGTCAAAGCGCCGCCAAACTACAACATTTCCAGACTATATAAATGACGTCTTCGGATGAGGTTAATTTAATGGCGCTGGAGTGTTATTGCTCTCTGGAGGCAAACCTTCACTGCTCACCTATTTCGCATTATCTCACCACAGTGCACAACAAATCAGACTGAAATCTCGTGTTCATAGGCACACACACACACTATAAGAGCATACCCACTTGTGACAATGAAATATTTGCATATGCCAAAAGAATTGCGTACATTGTGAGGGCGAATCGTTGAAGACAAGACAGTGATTATCGGCGACGTCTAATTCTTCTAATTTTGCTATCAGTGAATTACACATAGCATCCTTTCAACCATTTTCTTCGCCTACTAAACACCCGTTGTTGAAGGATGCCCTAATGCTATCAAAGAACCGGGCGTTCATTATTTCTCATCATTTCCTTACGGATGAGCTTCAAATCACTGAAATATTTTGGTTTTACTTTTGAGTTAATGAATACAGTTGGTACATATTCAATGAGGGAAGAACAAATGCAACATTGAGGAAAAAACTTTTGAGAAAACTCAAAAAAGAAACAACAAAGTTTAGCTCAATGAATGTTTTCCTTAGCATTGTTTTATTTAACCCCCCCCCCCCCCCATTGAATCAACTTGAGCAGAGGACATCAATTAGTCCGCTGTGGTGCAGAAAGAGAAGTCAGTTCTTTTGCTACAAGAACAACGATGATAATTGCGTTAACTGAGTACGGAATATTACATACGAATGGCGTAGCGCTTACTACGATAAGCTTTGTGCTTAGCTCATAATTAGATTGCTATTGTGGTTTAGGAGAAAGCTTAGTGCTCCCTTTCAGAGGTATGTTCTGTTTTATTGCCACGCAGCGATCAACGATCGATCTTATTATAGCGCAATGCTGTCACCTCGTTGACAGTCCCAAATTCTAATATTACAGCAATGAATTTCGACAGAAAAAGTTTAATCACTTCGATAAAAGCAATCTTCAAACGAATTCCCGTTTTAGCGTTCAACTTTTTGCAATTCTAGAAGCTGTTAAAGCATTAATGAGATGAAACAATTCAAATCACAAAACAATTTTGCAGCTGGTTTACATGCGTCAAAAAATAATAAAATCACATCGAGTTTCTTCCGATCTCCTTGCACTTGACTGCATATTTCATCACTCGAGCTGATTAATAAACTAGATTAAATATTTTCGTAATTTCGACTTATAATTTCTACCTATTGGTGACTAAAGTAGAAATCGAAGAGATTTGATTTCAACGGTCTATATTGGTCACAAAATTACGAGTGGTCAAAATGTTGTGGTCTGATAAGTGGACTTTTGAGTATGACTAGAAAATGTCTCTTCACTTTTTCACTAATGCTTAGTGGAAATGAACAACGTTGGCGCATCTATCGACAAACGGGAGAAACGTGAAAGATGATTCGAAGACAGTGTTGCACTTATTTTATGATAAGTGACAAAAAGCGTTCATTCGAATTCTTCTTTATAGGGTTGCACATCAGAACACCTGGCCGACCGATATGCCACTCAAAGCGACAATGAAATACGAGAAATGAGAAAACATACAATATTATTGGGGAATTGGTTGAACACATTAATGGAACCAACGCAAGGGGCAGTAATATTAGCACGAACTTCCTTAAGTGTGAAAGCGCGTCAGCTGAGCCGAAAGAGTGCGCACGTTTGCATTCCAGTCGCCTCCCTAATAAACAACATTATACTTGAAATTCGACCATCACTGCGTCAAATCTGCAAAAGATTCGCTTTCTTCTAACGAAAATGCGCGTAAAATTTAGCAATTTGAGTGCTTAAAACTGACGTTTATAAAAGTGCAAAAAACGCATCCCACGAACATAAAAATAGAGGGCGATTAGAAAACTACACTGCTAGAGAAAATTTCAATTCGAATATGTGGTTTCAAAATATTAACGAAGTGATGAAATATTCAGTTGACATGGCGCAACCGGTTTTTTTTTTTTTTTTTTTTTTTGCTTGTTGGGTCAACAATTGCATAGGCGGTTCTTGGAGATGGAAACTAGATTACTCTTTGAATTTCATTCATTATAGTACGGCAAATTCCGCATATGAAAAAATCACTGGCGATCGTTGTGAAATTAGAGATTTGCAGTTGAGAAAGCTTTTAGGGATTGTAAACGATACGGCCAACGGAAGTATAGATCACTTTCTTAAAACAAAATATACAGAATATCTAGAATGACCTCTTTCCATTTAACGTTAACCGGCGAAATGGGCACACATAGTTCTTTATAGAACGATCAACGTGATGAAATCAGGATGGATTATCAGGATATTACCTCAGCAAATATCCTAAATTACTAGCCTGCAGGAAATATTAGTCTAGGAATAAATAAGGATATAGCTAAAAATGTGAACTATGTACGAGCAATGTGATAGCGTATGAACGTCGTTGTGCCTCTTCCTAATGAGACGTTGCGTCGCAGTAAGTGATAGGTATTAACGCACACAAATAGGCGAAATTAATTGCCGAGCACGAAGAAACCACACGATTCGTAAACATCGAATAGATGCCAAACCAGGATGGAGCTTTATGACCCATGGGAGAAAGCTTGCTTCAGCTTTATTGTCTCAAAATGGTGTACGTTAGCTTGAAACCATTTGCACGAACTGCATATGTTGTTTTGGGTTTTCATTTTGCAGTACGCGTTTTCACTGTGCTCCAGCCCATGAAGTCCTTAAACGCTTTCTGAGCAGTCTCTCAACATAATGCTTTCACTTTGTGGAAAAATGCAAACGGAACGAATAGCTCTTTCCGACCCAAGATCACCTGCCGAAATATGGAGTTTCAGCTTCCGGTGATCCGAGAAATTCTAACTCCGCAATTCGACCACACATAAAAGCAGAAGGAGAAGTTCTTACTGACTCCATTTCGAAAAAAGGAGGTATGCTCCAACGTCGTCTCCAGCCAGCAATCAAATCCAAGAGTTGATTCCAGATTCGGCTTGGAGTCGACTCCAAGAGTGCTTTCTCTGATTTTTCCTTTGGAGATCCACCACGGCGACTATTACTGATGCTATTCGCTGTAGAGTCTCAGGAAAAGTTTTGAGGGCGCCTATTTGCAATAGACGCGTTTGTAAACATGATGTCGAACGAAACCAACCAGAAGTCCTCTTCATACAGTAAGATTTCGTTTACAGCCCTTTCACACCGGAGAAAGTTAAGCATTTCTGATTAGAATGTTCTGCAAAGTTGTAAAATACTCGAAGATTTCCTTCTTCATCGAGGAAACGCAGAAACAGTCTTTCTCAGCTACATAAAGTTGCTCCATTTTTTTCAAGATTTGGGGATTTTTTTGAAGGTAGAAAAATGAAGGGGTGGGAACCAAAAAGTCATACTATGAGGGATCAGCAATCGGAAAAGCAGGCTTCAGGAGGAGGAAGCGGACTTATAGATTACTACGCGCAGTAAAAAATATTGCGTTTTAAAATTTCTTTACCTCTACAGATCGTACTGCCCACAAACAGTAAACAGAAGAGGCCAAGGAACATAAATGAATACTGCTAAAGCATAACTAAAGAAACAATAATTAAAATCGCAAGTTGCGAAATGAAGCTGTCATTTATTTTAAAATGTTCTGCAGTCGAGTCCAGGCGATTAACTGTAGTTATTATTTGCCAGTATTCTTTCAGACAGAGCATAGATTCTGCCGGATTTCATGTTGCACTTTCAGTAGGTGCTCTTAATGGAAATCAGAACAGTGTGTCTGTGTCCGATAGCAATATAGTAGGAAATTTCGAATATAATATCGATGTTCGGCGATGTCAGTTTCCGAAAGCGTTGAAAACGGGAAGTTTTCGGACTGGCTACACAGAACTGGTGGTATTGCAGCCATAATTTTTCTTCGTATCGACATAGTAATATGATGCTCTTGTTCGTAAAATCGTTGTACACGCCTACTCTCAGTGCGAAAATGGAAACGGAAAAGAGCTAAACGTAAAACTGGTAGTGAAGCAACTCGCGATTGGAAATCGCAATGATTGAACACCTGTGCAGCATTCATTACGACCCCACCTATAGCGTTAGCCCGCCTCACGAAAAACTGATCTGCAACACTGATTATACGATAGCCCATGAAGTTCTCGAAGAGCGCCGATAATATAGGAGACACTACCTGGCATGCATGCTATGCTCCGAAAATTATGCAGGAAGTAAGCAGTTCAAATGTATTGTAGTCCTTGCTTTTTGCCAAAAGATGCAACTTAATAAAAAACGGATGTGCGAAACTTGCGAATGTGACAGGTCTGTTCAAGGTGATTTTGAATTGTAGTGCAGAAATATTAGAAATCGTTAACATTCGAACTCTAATGGTACTGTAGCTGTCGCACTGCTTAGTGGAATAGAAATGGGTGAGGTTGCAGAGGTAGCAAATTTCCCGTTCCCCATCTTTCTCGTCAGAGTAGTTCGAAGATTCTAGGTTGATAATCAGCTTAATAAGTGCAAGATTTTAATATGCGAAAGCGATTGCGCTATTTTTCTTTGAGTAACAGAAATGGCGACAAGACGAATTTTCAATTGTTAGTATCAAAATCATTCACTACAAAGCTCAGCCTATTTGTAACTGCATCAGTTAATGCTAATCTCATATGGTAGCACTGTGCTTTCATATGTCATTAGTGGCTGCAACAATTGCTAGAGCTTATGCTATCTACTACTGCTGCAAGTACCATTTCTGCTAGTAATATTAGTGGCATCGGTAACAGTAGTATTAGTAATAATTCATGGCTGGCCAGAATTACTTGTACTATGTAGTATTGCAAGCAAGAGCACAAAGATCTAGGAAACATCGCTAGCACTTGCTACTCCTATGATTGTTTCTGAGTGACTAATCCCATTTAGCATCACTAAATGGAAACAGTAAAATGTCACTCTAGGTGTTAATTTCTATTTACAGCAAATAACTGCTAGTTCTATTTGCCGCTCGTGAGAGTTGTTTGTGATGATTAGTAGGAACGATGCAAAACTATCCTTTACTCACTTATATCGGGACTATTTTTACTAGGCCACCTAGTAGTGCAACTTATGCCACTACTACTAAAAGTATTGCTGCCAGTATTGAGTTGGTATAGCACTTCTACCAATGCCGAGTTGCTTAAGTAAATAAGAAACTTAGTAATCAAATTAAGTACCCGGCTTGGTGATGTCTTGCTGGCCTGACTGCAAATTCAAGGGCGTCCAGTTGGAATGTTGCACAGGAAATCCCCGACCGGCTGTGATGGCATCGAAAGTTCTTAAATTGGCAGCCAGGCCAACGAGACAACATCATTCTGGGATTTTGCATCAAGGACCTTCAGCGTCCTGACGATGGCCTTCGTGTGGAAGACGCTAGTCTTGTGGAGGAAAAAATCCTACTCTTAGTCAGTTCGAATCCAGCAAATGAAACAGCCACCTCTTCTGTACTGCGTCAACCACCGGCTTCAACACCAAAGTCAGCGAAACTGTTCAGTCCGGAGTCGGCTCTCCGGAATAAATTCGTCCATCGCCCACCACTGCTGAGGAATTCCGTAGTGGTGCCTAGCGGGAGCTATAGAAGAAAGTAGGAAGCAGCACAAAACAAAAATCTGCAGATAATACGGAATTCGATCTTTAATGCCTGTGTGGAACAATAATATAGAGAATTTTATATTCATCGATATGGTAATAAGGCAAGGTGGCGGCTATATCCGCAGCTCTATGATTGCATTAGTGCTGCAATTGGAGTGCAGTATAAACCAATAAAGTGTGCCGATTAAGAAGGAGATTTCTTTTTGAATATGTGTGAAGATAGCGCATTAATTTTCAACCGCAGGCAGCTAGCTCTGCGAGCTCGCAACATCACTTCTTAGGAATATTCCTTAGGAACACCACTCTTAGGAACAATCCTCAGGAATATTCAATCGACAATTTTTTGTATGCAAATACATGATGTTGGAAAATCGAGTAAAGATAGGATCGTTCTATGAAAAAATATTGCAGAAAGAATTGAGAAGCATCGCTCACAATATTCTTTGATCGTCCGAATTGAATGGTGAGCCAAGTGATTGAGAAGCCTTCCATCAATCGTCCCTTAATTAGTGTTCTTGAATCAAACCCTTAGGTATATATTTCTGAAGCTGTATATGAAAATTATGAGTTCACTAGAAAATAGCAGCGCTTATATATATCACAGATCAACTCATTAGGTATTCCGTTCTTTATTACGAGATAGCAGCGTAAACAGCGCTCATAATGTGCTTCGTTATGTGACGTTGGCTTGAAATGACAAACAACTCTATGGAAAGGTCATCGTGCTTAAGACCACAGCAATAACTCAGCACTTTATTGGCGGGGCTCATAAATGAACTATCAAAGGCTGTAACTAATTCCATTTATAATTTTCAAACAACACGACCATATATTATGACGTAAAACCAGTGGGTATGAAGTGAAGTAGGTTTTTCTGAAACAGTCTAAGTTTCTGAGAATCTGAAATTAAATTTCTGAGAGCCTGAAACTCAGATAATATTATTTATCACTTTAACCTTTTTTTGTTATTTCAAACAGCTACGCCCCTTTCCTAGTGACTGTCCACCAAATACTTTCGACGCCAATAGCCCCTCGGAAAGCAGAATAGTTACGGATAAATGAGCATTTCTTGGTGCATAGCAGTCTCTAATGCACAACGAAAATAGTTTCCTCTTTTCTGATTTCTTGTCAACACCTATAACGGCTTTCAGAGCAATCATCCTGCCTCATGAAGAAAAATCCATGAACTCATTAAAACAACTCTCACAAGCATGACAATCTGAGCACACCCATGACAGGCACATAAGCAGAAATGACAAAGCGTTGATCAAAGATCCACAAGCTCTGCGGCAAACAAATAAGCAACGACGCGAGAATGGGTTTGTTTACTGATCTTTCAAGCAATTAAAATTTCAATTAGAAAACACATGAGTATAGTCTGGGTTTGCTACGGCCGAAACCTAAGCGCCTTACCTTAATGGCCTCATCGGAGCGGAGAATAAGAGTCCGCATTTGACTTTTGTCGAGGAGGTGGAGGAGGTGGGGAGGGGAGGCGAGGGGGGAGACGGGAGCGGATAACACTCCTAATTCTGGCGCCATGGTGTGTGCATGATCGAACAATGAACCAAGATTAAGAAACGTCGCAAATGTTACATGGAAGGCAACAGGGGCAACAGCTGCTCGGGTATAAACAACTCCGTCCATAATTGAATATAACCATTCTAAGCATTTTCGATTCTAAATTTAATGCCGTAGGTAAGCCAGTGATTCACTTATGTTTAACCGCGACCAATTTTATGAAATTGCTGAAGAAATCCATGTGGAAAAACAGAAAATTGATATTACATTTGAAGGAAATATGGCCGATTCTACAGATAAATGTTTGGATATTAGCAATGAAGAGATAAAAACCAACTTTGTATATCTTTATAAATAGAGTTTAAACAAAAATGTGCTTGATACAGCTCCATAATTCTAGATAATCTGTTGATAATTTCCGCCCGTTATCATTTTCCTATCAATATATTAAATTCTTGCATCACTTACTTCCAGTTTTTAAACACTATCCTGGAATGTATTTATACAATTGGCGACGTAACATTTAAAAGGACCATAGATCAGCACAGCAATGCTAATAATAAATCCATACACTCCTTAATACTTAATGCCTGTAAATTGCATAGTTTGCACAGTTTATGCAATATACAACCTTTATCAACATAGTTATCATAGTTATTATATTATTATAGTTATTACATTTCAATGTTATTATAACTTCTACATAGATCACCCTTACATGGCATACTTTATACATTCTGAGTGAGGTCGCTATCGACCATTACTATACACTACCGCTACACTAACCATAATTGACCTCTTCTAAACTTGCGACTACTCGAGTGCACTTTTCATGCTCATATTGTTATCCTTATTGTTCGCACTTTTGTTCCCTATTTTATTTGCACTTCAACTAAGTTTACATCAACTCACATTAATTTCCCAATCCTTAATTCTGCCTGCAGTTTACATCAACTCAAATTCATTATAAAATCCTTAATTCTCTCTAAGCTTTTTCCTTTGTAAATTCAAGTTCCCTTTATATATTTAATTTTAAATTAAGTAAATTATGATTTAACAAATAAATACTACATTAAATCACGCAATTGTCACTTTGATTTCACTCATTATTCTTTCCTATATCAGTTTTCTTTTCCGTCAACATACTTCCTTTCCTTTATTAAATCACCTTCATCACACTTCATTCAAACTTGCTTCAGTTGTGACGATTACGCATACCGTAGCTCAAATGTTAACGCCAACTGATAAGAGCGAAAAGGTTGTCACCTCTAATATCTCTAATTTTAACATCCTCATATTCTCTAGTGTATGCTTATATGGGTCTTTTCGATCCTTTTTTATTTGCCACTTCATTACGAATCTCTTTTCTTGTTTTTTTTTCGTATAATTTCAACTTCTTTCTATCCCAAAATTATGCTTCAGTCTTTTTAATCCTAAATCTCATCGTTATTTAAATTCTTTTACATATCCGTCTTTTGCCTTTATTATTGCCGTTGACCTTTCATTCCTTGTTATAGATCATTGCAACTCGTTTCCTTACTAAGCTTTACGATAATAAATCCGAATATATAACGCGAAAGTTATGGCTAAACGATAATAATGCTAGCTAGATGAATTCAGCAGTATACGATTAGGCGGTGTGATAACAGTTCGGACTAAAAATTTTGCTCATTGAGGGAGAACACAAAACATTCATAATATCAACACCAGATTTTTGCTTTATTAGTAGACAAAACATATGATTCACACCTATGCTATGCATGTATTTTCGAGAAATTACAGGAGTTACAGGTGTTAATAAGCAGTGATTATAATATGGATTCACATAGGGCTTTTGCATCAAATTCGTATTATTTCGGTGTAATTAGATGTGAAATTTGAGGATGGTGAGAAATGCTGAGCTGAGATAATTCGTTGGTAAAGCAAGATAACGCCATTGCTGGTATTTTTTTGACCACACCAACATCAGCAGCGATGTCTAATGCATACGAAAATTTATCAAGTTGAGCGTGAAATTATTAAATCGTCGAAAATGAAAGCATTACAAAAAAGTTGTTACTAGGCGCTAGTAGGTTATATATTTTTCCAATCCATCTGTATGGGGAATATTTGTGTCAGTGTATCAACAGACCTAAATAAACCCTCCAGAAAAAGTAGCGTCTGCGCTCGGCTCGTTTCGTTATTTATTGGAATAACGAGCAGCATCGACCTGAGGATGCCCAAATTTCGCAGAAATCCAAAGTGAACGAGTCACGGAAGATGATTACGTGAGCGTATCTTCAATGCACCTAAACAGCACATCCTAACATCTGTCTATTACAACATAGTATATCAACGTAACATGGACTTGATACGCTGGTCTAAGAACTACACCTTTTCTTAATTCTCACAAATTTCGTACAATATCCGCACTATGAAAAAAACAAAAACAAAAACAAAAATTAACCTCAACCGGTTACTCCACTCGACAGAAAGAGAGTAATTTGTTGTGCAGGCACGTTTACAGGGTGGAAACAATTCCTTTTTCAGAGCCCAATGACTCTAATAATTACCGAATTTTTCATCCGCACTCTTCACCGTCTAATTGACCAAAGTAGGAGGCGGACGAATGCAAAAATTTTAGAGCCTTTCAACCTGAAACCACACAGCAAAAGTAAGATAGTGACACCACGCTTTCCCTTTCTCTACTTAATCTGAACTGAGAAGCTCAGCTACAGTCGACAGTCCTCGTTCAGAACACAAACTACATCTCATCACATGGCCATAATTCATGAGGCAGACGTCCAGATCAATAGCAGGGTTCTTGGCAAGTTGAAGAGAATGAGTGTGCTGATGTTCAAAAATATGCAGTAGGATTTCCACTCGAATTTTTCCTTGGTCTCATACTTCACATGACAAAGAGGTTCTTTCAAGCATCAGATATGAAGCAAGCAGCCCAACAACTTATTTCAAGTAACCCAAAGACCAATAGCTGTGGGAAGTAGGGTGGATTTATACACATATGACGTATCGAATCGCAATACTTCAATAACTTTACATGAAAGGGGAGTTTCAAAGTTAGTTTTATGCGCTCTATAAATCGACTTTTTCAGAATAAATTCCGGTGATACGTTTCCTCAATATTCCAGTCATTCATTCCCTTCATAGTCCCATCAGCAGATGCATCAATGTCTATAACATGAGGTCGATCTTAATTTGTAGACGAATTATGGACAAAATTTCGACTTTTAAGGGAAAAGAAACTCGAATATCACTGTTTCTGAATAATTCGTGATGGAACGCTTATCTACTACCAGTGAACGTCTAGGAGTCCTCCAGGGAGGTGGGGAACTCTTCATAAAACGCGCAAAAAATGTGCGTCTTCATAGGTTGTAGGATTCTTTGTTCGTTGAGGCTTTTCGAAATTTTCGTTCAATATTTTCAGGTAACTTTTTTTAGGATAGAAGTTATGCTATCTGCCAAAATATTTCTTATTGAAACTATTTACAGACGTCCTTCATAGAAATCCTTAGAGGGAAGCATACTAGCTGGTTAAAGTAATTACGTACCATAGATGAAGAGATTACTCAAAATCAGATTGCAGAGCAACACTAATAAGGTTATAACAGATTGAGGCGAATTCGACCAGCACCAATTTAGTCTCACTCCACTTACACGTTCATAGAGCTCAAAAAAGCTAATATTTAAGAAACACATTTCTCTTATAAATGTATCGTTAGCAATTATACAGAAAGCGTCTTTGATATTTGAAGTAAATATTCTGTGGAAAGCACAATATATCACCGACATAATACACGCACAACCATAAACGTAAATCACCTAGTTCTAATGAAACAGCCGAACAATGCAGATGATGGGTGAAATGACACAAGAGCTGCCCCACGAGACAGGAAAACAAGCGCGGAGAGCTAATAAATAATTTGCAAACGAGTCTCATGCGGCATTATTTTCGCGGTCGACTTGAATCAGCAGTGCAATCAATGCGCATGCTGCATTCAGCCAGGTCGACTGCTGCACCTCTGCCAGGAGCCTGTCCCTTTGAGTCATACCTAGCAAAAGGAACAGATTTAAGGCGCATTAAAATCCACCTAGATTCATGCAACATCAATTCTGGCTGGACCTTCATCTCCATAGCAGCACACTAGCAAAATACTTTGTTGTCATACCAACAATTGACATATGTGCTCATCCCTGAAAAGGAATCTCTTTAGTTACTTCCGCTTTTTCTCCGCATTTCACATCATATCTGAAAAGGATTGCGGGAATGAAAACTGATTTATCGTCCGAATACGTTTTGCCGGTCGCAGATCTCATCCTACCGCAGGTGAATTCGAACGGACACAGTCAGCCACAGAGGTGACCAGTGAACTTCGGGACCAGACTACCCTACTCATTCGTAAAGTTCAAATGAGATTGGGCAATTTTCAAAAAAAGTAAGAAAATGATGAGGCCCATTGCGCAGCATGGGATGTACAAACAGTATAAATGCGAGTGAGACTATTACAACTTCATATGACAAACGAGGCAGAGTTTTACGTAGGTGGTTTATTGCTCAATTTTTTGAGCAGTATACGAAGTTGCACATCAGCTAGCAGGAATTAGCATGCATTTCTCGTTACTTATGGCATCAGGTAAAAAAATAATTGTTGTTATCTTTCAATACCTTGTAAGTATAGGGCCGACTTCTCATTACTTCTATGATTTAACTCTGTAAGTTACTTACTTGTCACTTATTTTTAGTTTCAAAAATTAAATGCTTTTAAAGTTAACTGAGACTCTTTAACTCGCAGATGCTATATATAGATTCCCCAATTGCAGTAGTAACTTGGGAGCGGTACATTTTTATAACTTTGTAATATTGCGTCCTTGCCACCACTTACTATGTTAGTAAACAGTTGTTGCTGATTTTCTGGCAGCACTTCAGACTAACTTACCACATCAATGGCACTAACTTATCAGACGCTTTTCCGACCGTCTCAATAGGCTTGAAATGGTCGAAAAACGTGGCTGCCTGCAGCAGATAATTGATTTCATACACTTTTTGAACGTGCAGCTGGAAGATGTATGCCACTTTTGTCATGAGTACACACAATTTTCCAGTTCTTGTTAATCGCATCAGCTGATAAATGTGGATGTTTGGCAGCTATACTCCCATACACTGGTACATAGCTGATAGAGCCGCAACAGTAGGACGACTGCAGTGTCAGCATTCTTACGCTTTTATATACAGAGTTGTTTGTTTTATTGCTATTTTCAGTCGGCCCTCCAATTTCATCATCAAGCACTTCAACTCTGTTCACCTGAATCTCGGAAATTAGTTTTACTGCTTTATTTGCACTCACTAACATCATGGACCAATTTCAGGTGTGTGAACTGGAGCAAGGGTCTCTACAGTCCCAGGAATATGCAATCTAATCTGCATATTTAATCACCACTTCTTTTTGTTTACTTATTCAACTTTCTCAGTTCCCCAACAAGATCATAGGCGCTTGATGCCTTTCAATCAACTTAGCACACCAATGCTTCGTGAACGTGTCATGAACAAAAACAACATTTCCTAGTTGAAAGCAAATGCATGATGGAACTTAACCATTCTTCTTCTGATCTCGTCATAATATTCGGCATACGTGCATATACGTTTCTAAAAGTGAATGCAGACAGCAAAAACAAAGGTTTAAGTTTTAGCTAAACTCGACGTTGAGCGTTTTCATTGGTCTTCTTTGGTGCTCACTTTTTGGCAGTTTGTTTTGATTGTTCCAACTACATTCTTGTTTAAATCCCTCAGTGTGCTTGCGTCTTCTCTTTCTGTGTGTCAGCAAACCCTGCAATCAATCACTTTTCGGTAATGTTGACATCTTTTGTAACATAATTACTGCTGCACTTCGAACAACTGGAACAACGATAAGGTTCAGAAGTCATATTCCTCACTCTGTGTTGTATAAAGAGTAGATGAGCACTGACTGTGGCCAGAATGGCCAGAATGTGCTTTTGAAGTGAAATTTCATTGAAGATCGGTATTGTTTGCCCCATTTATATTTGGGATTATTCTGCAATAGAATGTTTTTCTTGGTCGAGTTTTGCCAGCCGTATCTGGTCATACTTTTATTCAAGTTTAGCCACATGAACTTTTCAGTCAGCTTTCTCTCACTTGTTTCGTATTTTTCTTATCGTAATCTTATGATTCTTCCTCACTGTCGACTGCATCCACTAACTGAATTCCAAGAGTTCAAGTTAGATCGCGAGCATCTACACTAGATCGACTAGTTCCGGAAAAAAGCATAGAAGACGAAGGTCGTGAAAGTGTGCGCTGAGGTAAACCCACAGTCACCTCCGCTTCACCTAGGTTTTGTCGTCGAGTGAAATAATGATCTTCTCACCATAAAGCAGTTTTGTACCAGTTATTGCTTTTTACATCTAAGAAACTTGTCTACCTCAAAAAAAAGTCGACACTGTTATGCGACACTATGAAACGCTGCTAGGATTCCGAAGAGATGTCAGTTTTTCTTCTCCAACTGCATTGTCCCTCACTCTTCCGTGTTAGAGTTTAATTTTCTAGATTTCTTTTAGAGCATTATAGGTTGATAATTTTTTGACTTAGCTATTGTAGCCGGTTTCGTGCTGAGTCGTCGTTGAGTACTCAGATAGAAAAAAAATCACCGCATTAGAAGCGTAATGAGTTTAATCCTGTCGTGTACCTAGTCTTTAGAGGTTTGCAACTTTAAATAGTGAGTAACAAGTAAGAACTATCATTAAAAAAGGTAGCGCATCTAAGAGTAAAAAGTTATGAGAAACCAACTGTCCATTTGTAACGCATCGCGACAGATCCACATTTATTGTTTAGTCCTATGCAGTAAGTGGCGAAGATATCCTACTATGCAATCACCATCGCAGCTGTAGATATCTTAATATACTGTCCAAAAAGCGATACGCAACAAACTGCTTACGCAAAAAAACCTTCCATGTTTCATGCTGCAAACACCACTTCGTAGCTCATGTTGCACAGCGCTCCCAGTCACACTCTTCGCCTCTTGAAAATCGTCCAGTCTGATCCGATCTTATCTTTAAAGTGTCCAGAAAACTCAGTTTGTTCAGATCCGATCCTAGGTTACCATTAATCCTGCTGGAAAGCACACCATCGACTCCAACAACGCCAATTGCAGATGAGGCACCTGATCCTTTCATGTGCGCATCCACATTCATTATGGTCGTATGAGGAAACGCTTAGAAATCAGCCATGCAGAAAGTTTTTGAAATATATTTAACTGATTCTTTTGTACTTTTCAGGCCATGAGAACCGATGGATCGGAATACTAGAGGACTACGGCCGATCATGCATTAAGTTAAGGGATTTTGAAGCCTATCCACATTTGTCATCTCCCACAAGTTTTTATCATTTATTATTAGCATGAACCGCGTAGAATAATCTTTCCGAAAGTTTATAGCAGAAATTCTTTGAGGTAGAAGGCGGATTCACAAGTTTCGGAGCTCTAATAGTTGTTGGACTCCGTGTGAGAGTCCCAAATTTTTGCTCACAGATTTTGACTAGATGTAGTTAGAGGAAGAAGTGGGATATTGGCCAGGTTGAGCACGAATGGCGAATTTTTTCTTTCATAGCACTTATTTCCAGAATTCCTAACTCCTTTGGCCAAACTTTGAGGTTGCTGCTTCAGACATTTCCTTCAAAACGAACTGATAGCGGAAACGTAGTTGCAAAAATGTCCTCATTCGTTGTTTGCAAAATGCAACGGACTGCGCCAAATGAGATCTACTGTTGCTAATCTAGAGTTACGGAGGAAAGCAAAAGGAGCGCTAAAAGCTTGGCAAACAAGGTAGCCATGGAAAATTGATCTGGAAGAATTCATCACCACATCTGTGCTTTAACTGGATTCTATAAGAAGGGATTAGTGAGCTCTGTTACCTCGTTTGTCAATAATGCACTTACGACGGCAATTTCTTGATGGTGAGGAATACAACTCGACGATCAGTGTAAGTATTTTCTTCACAATCACTTAGGAAGATATTGATCTTCCGAAAAAAACGTGCTTCGACGTTGACCTTTTAATCATCACGCATAATATAGCGGGAGCACTCAGAAAAACTGGGTACGTCTGCAGAATAACCTGTAAATGCTAGTGCAAATACTCTGGAGAATCCAGACGTACGCCACAGTAGAATTGAGGAGCACCTAATAGAGCTGAGGGGCCATTGCCAACCCTAATATGTAGATGTTCGGATGGCACAACATAGGGTCAAGAAGTACTTGTACTTGATTCTTAACTTATTAATGCAAATTATGCATAGTTGAGAAGATCCGGTTCAAAGATGCATTATGCAAGTCCAAGAAACTAATTTGCGTAAACCCAATAATAATTGGAAAACAGAGTGGTGGGCCCAACAACCTGGCTGATAGAAATAGAGCGGCCTCACCCATCTTTGCCATTCTCAGAGTTTCGCTTATTGCATTCCACTTCTCTCTCATGTCTGCCATCCTCATCCTTGTCTTCCCACTTATTCCTTATACATTCTACGCTTAACTTCTGACCAATTAAATTAACCAAATTATGTTATAAATCTAACTTAGCTTGCCCAACTCGACTCAGCTGACCTAATTCCACACACTTAACCTATCTAACGTAATCAATCTAATTCAACCAAGCTAGCATAATAAACAACTGAAAGAACAAAGAACCTGATTTAACAAGCCTAATCATGACCAGCTTAACTCAGAGAGCATTACGCCTCCAACCTAAGTCAGTCAGTCACACCTAGACCAACTAATTTAACCCACATAAGCCTACAGCCTAAATTAACGAAACCAACCTAAGTGGCTCAACTCAACCAACCCAACGTTCAGTGTGTCAGTAAATAACAGCAGGAATATGCAGTAAACTAACTAATAGACGAGAAGAGAGCTTGTGTAAACTAAAATAATACCATCACAATTGCTTAAGCGGGTAATCAAAAGTTAACACCTACGAGTCGAAATTTATCAACACAACGCTAAGTTACGCGCAGAATACTCCATCTTTTCAAAGAACACAGCGAAACGAACAAGTGCGAAACGAAGATATTGGCATAAAGCACGCAGTTCAATTGCTCATAGGCATAGACATCTCGGTTTCATGGTTAATTTCAATAAAAAAGAGAAGCACGAAATAAACGCTTCAGTTGCTCTTAGTACGAACGAAAATTGAGTTCACTTCTGTGGAATGATTTCATCCTTTGGGAAGCATTTCACAATGACGGTGTTCACCAAGGTTTCACTGAACTGATTTAGAAGAGAAATTGTAACGAAGCCTTAAATGAATGTTTATTTTATTTGAATGTTTATTTTTTGAATGTTTATTGAGAAGAATTTTATTTCACAGCTTTCATTAGTTGCGCAATATAGCATCAGTTGGTCACTCAAATTTCAGCCCAGGTTTCAACAGTTGGCGATTAGTGAGGGAATTTTTGAGGGTCGGAAATCACTCAAAAACATCTATTGATGTTGGTTGAAATCCGGAAACAATGAATAAAAATTGCTGCATCTGCGCCGTTGCTTTTCTATGAAAAATGCATCCCTGTATTCCGCGTTATCACCACACGCCTAATACAATATGGATCACCTTAACAGAAAAACCGTCCAGTGGTGGATTATCTATATCACTGAAATATTTCTAAAATCTCAAAGTTTGGACATCAATGAATGCGACGTGTAAGTCCAACTTTAAAAAAGTGTATTCTGGTTGTATTGGCTGACTACGGAGAGCAGACGATTGCGTTTAGACTGCATGCAGATATGCTGCAAGCAGCGCAAGTGATACTGAACAGTTCTCCAACTAAATTCTCTCGAAAGAAAATAAAGACATTTTCCAGCTCTTGAAAACAAGCTTCATCTGTAATGAGCATGCTTCTGAGGAATTAGAGACAGCTAATGAAACTGTTTTATGTGATGAAAGCTTTGAATTGAAAATTTTCCACAGTGGGACCTATATTTTTACCGAAACAATGGCGACAAATTCTTTTGTATCTGAAGAATTTCATAACGAGGATTCTTTAATGAGTTTGCTATAATTCCATGAAATTGAATTTTTTTAAAATACAAACTAGGCTTCAAATTCTCCATATGATCGCGTATATGAGACATGGCTTTTTGATAATCGGGATGTAATCAACCTGAAATGTTTACCTATATTCCGGAAGTTGTTTAAAACACTGTCAGTGATCATAAGGCGGCATTTTACTGACTATTTCTTTCCAGCAATTACCACTCTTTGTCGCATTTAAGAGACCTTCTGACTTGTTGTTCGTTCATATGATAGAATTAAGAGAATACAAATGCATAGAAAAGAAAATTAATGAAACTGTTGAAGAGCCGACCCGCTTTCAACGAAAAGTGCAGTCATCTCCATTTCTATGGATTTCCCTGATCACTTAAGCATAGACGATATCAAAATTTTCATTCAGAAAACCATGAATATAAGTTTGATTCAACTTGCTTCGACTGAAAGCAACTGAAGTTTCATCAAATTCCACACCGCAAGTGGTCAAATTTAATTGCATGAAAACTTTCTCAGCGGATTTTCTTCCCTACTTCCGTCAATGCCGGATTTTTAGAAGATGCAAATTCCATCAGATACACTCTCAAAAGGTGGGAGAATTTTCGTTGATTGAACTCTTCATTAGCCAGCTATTAAATTTTATCAGTATTATGCGCTTTCTGCTGCTTAATTTTTGCTCGTCCACATATCTACAAAGTTATCCAAACATTTTATTTCACTCCATTATCGACTTTAATTCAAGACATCGCCCCACCCTTGCCTACTCCCTCCCTTTTCCCCCCCCCCCCCCCCCCTCACAAATAGTTTCTTTCACGCTTTCTCTTCCTTCGTGTTTATCTCTCCCTCCCGTTTCCTCTCTCTCGCTCTCACTTTGTTTTCTGATAGAGGCAGCTGACTGCAGCAATGCAATGCTTTTCGGGTAATTGCGATTTTTACGACGTTGCAGCTTGTTTTGCGCAGATGGTGGCATTAATACTCTAATGAAGCGATCAAATCAAATTTCGCCCAAATAAATCATCATTTTTGTTTTTATATAATACCATAACCCGATTTTTGGTCCAATTTTTAAAGTGACTTTTAATGCGTGTGCGTCTGTGCATGTCCGTTTGTCTTTCAGGTTATCGCTTTCTAAGTACTTACATCGTTTTGAAGGGTGTAAGATGGCGTTTCGAGACGCTTTCAAATGGGATCCGCTGTTTATCATTAGACAACTGAGTGCCTCTCGCAACTCACTGTCTGTGATTTGGCTAAGTGCCTACACTTAGTACAAGAGCTATATTTTTAAACTGTTTAGATAAACCTGAATAGCTCAGTAGGGAAACTCAGGTATATTCGATTTTCAAGCGGTGTAGAAAAAGGCGGGCGTTGGGGGGGGGGCCTAGTTCCATATTGTAGAGAAGGGTGGAGGTAGAGTTGAGTTGAGTACAAAGCAAATCGGTACCGAGCCCCATGTTGCTAGCGTCGTAGAAACCGGTCCGGGTAGCACAGCGTTTTAGAAAATCCCGGCTTCTCAGCAGTCGATTAACTACACTTTGAGTTCAAAAGAGGGAGTGTTGGATGAAAGGAGACTGGTGATATATCCCCCTGAGTAATCGTTGAAAAATGAGAGAAGTGAGACCGCGTTCCCATCCGTCCACTGCGTTCCCATGGATCCATCCGCATGTTTCCTTTTCGACAAACAAAGCAGTGGGTTCATCTGCTCTGTTAGCTTCTAAGCACTTATTATAAAAATATGATATTTTTTCTCTTTTCCACTTCGTCTTTGTTAACTCGGAGTGCTTCAAGTCACTCCGACAAAGGGTTCACTTATGTGGACGCACATAAGCACATTTAACTCTTTCGAGATTTTCAGTTTCTTTTTCGATTTTTTTTTTTTTTTGGTCAGGTGGTAAAATTTATTGACACAGTTCAGCTTCAAATTCTATAAACGAAAATGTTTCGATAGTTTTACAAGCTCGGATCGCTTTATGCCTACAAATATTCTTCCGCATAATGTCTGTTTCATGAGCCCTAAAGTTTTTTTTTTTTAATATAGCTCAAAACCGATTGACGCAAAATGATTTTCTTGATGTTTGCACAAGCCAGCCGCAAATAATCTCACACAACGCGTCATTCATTAGTCGTTGTTTCTTTGATGGAAATAACCAGAGAAAACATTCGAATTGGCAGCCGCTGTCAATGGTTTCGAATTTCCTTGAGGCGACGAACGCGGTGAATGGCAAAGCATTAGTGAAATTAGTGAAGAAGCAGCGCAACTTGATGACTAATGCGTTTAGACATTTTCAAGTATCTCAAACGTCTGATTGCCTTATTGCCGATAAATGAGCAACGAACGAGTGCGGCAAACGGATCGTGGAGAACGGCTATCATCGCTAGCCTATAAGCTGGAATATCAGTTCATAGATTAGTGACGATAGGCACATAAGTCCCATATGAGATGTAGTAGCAAAGGGAGGAGGGAATGCTTCCGAAGTCAGCATGCATTCCAACAGAAAAGTTGAAAAGGCAAGTCAAAAGGAAGCAAAAAGCACAAGTTTAAGTGAATCGTACAAAAAGCGCTCTGGTCATCTTCTGTCAACTGCATCGAAATTGCACGGAAGCAAGTCATTGGCTATATGAAGGGGAACTCGCACTACAGAGGCTGCTTTTAAGTTTGGCAGCATCTGAGAAGGGGATTACGTATTGGAGCAGCCTCCAAAAATAGGCTGTATTCTAGAGCGTTTCATCCTTTCAGCATCTTTCAGAAATGATTTGGAATATATACTGAGGAATTAAGGGACCTCACCATGCTGCAAATTTTTAATTGCTCTTATGAAGCGTGTATTTCTCATGTGCAGTGAATATTCTTCCTTATTTCGTGTTTTTTACACCACACGAGCACTCAAAAACTGAACGGCGCATAATCGCCATAGCGAATAGAATAATGTAGAATAGAATATAATTGGTTAAGCGCCTTTTTTTATATATATATATATATATATATATATATATATATATATATATATATATATATATATATATATATATATATATATATATATATATATATATATACGTATATGTACAATGTATTAAAACGAGTACTATGGCTACTGTGGCTAGGGATTTCGGCAGTGTAATGAGTCCTGAAATGATTTCTGTAGCAGGGCTGTTTTTGAATGATGTTATTCACAGCCGTTTTATTGAGCACTTTTTCGTTTTTCGTTGTTGGGCATTTTTGGTGAAACTAAAAAGATTGATTATTCATTTTTTTCGCTCCATAGTGGATCAGAGCGCAAAAATTATATGACGCCACCCTCTCGGTCATGTTTTTTTCTGGCGGCAATATTAGATTTGAAAGATTCCTGAAGGAGTATGTCCGCATGATGCTCAGAAAAAGCGCACGATGCTCCTACAGGTGCTATCTTCTGCATACAGTTGTTTGTCGATAATTACTGTTTGGTGATGTTGAAAACGATGAAGAGAACGTTTTGATGACGGTGTGCACAATGTAAGAGAGATAGATACCAAAGAGTACTCAGCGAGAGGGAAGTGCAGATGTGGACAGAACAGAATGAAGCATGATTCACCATATTTGGACGTGGTTTGATTTTGAGGTGGTTGGATATATCTGTCAACGGTGCGGTGTTAAAAAATGTAGAGGATCTTTTAACACAACAGATGCAATGAAGCACTTACAGTCATATCACAATCGCGACTGTCAATAGGTGCTGAAACAAATGAAGACATCAGCAATGCCAAAGAAGAAAAGAATAACAGACGTATAAATAACCAATGACATTTTCGACTTGTTGCTACAATAAGAAATGGAAATACGGAGCGAATTCAAAAGTCACAAAAGTGCGACAAGGCGATACAAAATTCCTCTAATAACCCCAACGCATTCATTACTAATGCTCCCGTTCTCAAATGACTCTACTGATGGCGCACTGATTCCTTTCTACAAACCTCCCCCGTAGTAGAAAAAGCTGGGCTCATTGCTGTAAACTCGCTGCTGAAATGAGATGTTCCTAGGTCGAGCAATCAAATCACTGGTGCCAGACAGCGGCGCATGGTCCATATATTTGCTGCGTGCGAAATTGCTCACCTTACTGACATCACATGAGCAGGAAAACTTAATTTAAATGCATAAACCGGAACAAAAAGCTTCAGTCAGTAGCACAATTGATGCTTCAATTCGCGTCACTCATCTCGAACTAATGTAGCGTATATTTTATTCGTACGAATATTTGAACCCTACAAAGCAGCCATTTATCACACTGTCACACTCTACTGAAATAGCAGGAATAGCTGCAGAAGACCATTAGCTGAGACAATTTGTATATAATGAAAGCAGAATCATGCTTTAATAGCTTGAATGTTGAATAGCAAAGTCAAGGAAGCGTTGTGATAAGCACCTCTTCTGCGTTCTACCTCCTAGTCATATCCACACCATTTCAATCATCAACTGCCACAAGTATCCGAACGTTTCTGCAATTAGTATGCGCTCGCTGTCTTTCCACAGTAAACAATTTTTTCTTCCAGATACAATAAGCGTTTTTTAAAGCGACAACTCTTAAGGCAAACAAGTTAGCAAAAATATAGAATAGACTAATATAGTTTCTTAGACTAGCGGGGCGATACATAATAGTGCAACATAAATTTATTTTTTTCTCGCCAGCAATGTAATCATATATCATAGTTCAAGCCACGCGCAACATATCAAAACACTTCATAATAGTTCACTTATAGCGACAAGAAGTTTAGTGTAAAATAGTAGAGTTTTCGAAAAAATGATAGAGAAACATCACTGTTTTGCACACAATTCTTACCGTGGCTTGCAAACAGTTGGCTACGGATGATTTTACTTCATATGCAATTCGCCCGCAAAATGGATGCGCAAGAAATTTCTATACTTTGCAACACTTACATATACGGACTATGATGAATATGGGAGTTGTGATAAGGGCTGAAGCGGATTTGTTCTGGGCTGATCGTATATAAATAAAGAGTTTCACGCCTTCAGGTTATTGAAGTTTTTCGCTTACTGTTTGAACAATGGACAAAAAATTGAACTTAGGTACAAATGAAATCTTATGTTCTGCAAATAAAGCTTGATGCCTCTAAGTCACAACTTTAGCTTATGAACTGATACGCTGGTGAAGTCGAGTTAAGGGTCAAACTTCACACAGAATATTGCTTAACCATCTGGTGGGTTGGTCACGCAAGCTGGTAAAGTTGGGTTCATGCATACGCGGTTCTTGATGGTCGATGAACACGCCTACCAAATTTCATGTCTCAAAGTTGCTTGCAGCTGGCGGCAAAACTATAGATGGAGACGCAAGCACAAGTACAAGCAGATAGCCAAACCGAAGCCCTAATGCGTCTTGTATTATGATGCAGAAAACACATGGGGAGATCTGTAAGTTTTTGAATGAACGAAAAGGTACGAACCAATCACTTGTCGCAAGGGGTGCTAGAGAAGTATGTGCCATGGTGTGCAATCAGAATTGTTCTGCATAGTAAATCTATTACGTTTCCCGGCTCATATTTTTTTCAGTGATCAAGAAAGCTTCTAAAAACTTCATTACGCTTCACCCAAGTGTACTGAATGAGCAAAGATGAATAGAAGATCAATGATCGCCTCGGAAAAACTTTCGTCCTTTGATTTTTTTACTATGTTTTTTCTGCTTAAAACTGGTAACTTTGCCCAACTGACAGGTGAAAGCATTTATTTTATACATCTAAGCCTATGTTCTAAATAAAAAGCAGATGAAATTCTATTTTGCTCATTTAAATGCGATCGAATGTGTATGAGGTGGTCATGGGAAGAGAATGAAGATAATTGAATCGAATGAATTAATCAAAACTCATCAATGGGAAAGCATCGGGACATGAGAAAAGTGGGTGGATGCGAACTGATGTCTTTTCATGCTGAAATTGTTGCGCATTAAGACATCGTTGCGCTACCCTTCTTTTATGGATTGGCAGCGACTTAAAGTGAAATATTTTAAAGACAAACGTAGGTGCATAATTAGGGGAGCTGATAAGGCATTTGTTCATTTCGTTCAATTAGGCAACCAAATGCACAATAGTTAACCTGACTGCGAGCATAAACGTCCCACAAAACATTCTCTTTTTCTAAGTGGAATGGTATAGAAGGCAAAACAGATCGGTGTAAAATGCGGTGCAGGTTTTTTCCACTCGAAATATCTATAACTCCTTTCAAAATTGCGGCATCACTAGGAACGGTGATAATAAGAGATCATTTCGTAATGTAAAATATACCCACTAAATTTATTAACCTTGCCTTTACCAGTTCTCAAGTTGAAATTACCAGACAGACGTTCACACACATTATTATGCGCTAATATCACTACCATAATGCTCTTCGCAAATGTAGATTTACAAATTTTTGTGAAAATACGAGGGGAATTTTATATGGAGTTTATTTGAGAGCGAAAAAAAATTAGAAAAATCGTCCATGACTCGACGCGTCACCACATAACCAATCACATATTTTTTAGTATATTGCTATTCCAAATCAATAAATTAGTAATGTCTTCATCGGCTAGTTCCACCAGTCGAACTTAATTGTGCCAATTTTATACGTTTTGTTGTGGTGACTACATCATGAAATTGCTAAGGGGGCTTGAGACAAAGTGACGCACTGAATGTACTCCATTTTCGATGCAATAACTTTTTGTCTAGTTCATAATTAGTGACAATATAAGCGCTCATATTGTGTTCTATGGTTTGGTCTCAGGTAGAATCATGGTTGACAAAGTGAGCAGCATTTCAAACTTCTACCGATAGGTTGACAAGCCAGTAGTATTGCTAGTTAGTATTCTATAGGCCATTGAAACTGGACTGACTCTGAGCATAAATTACTTGATGATTCTCGACTTAGTTCTTTTATGCTTGAACGGCTCGGATACCTCTGGAATCCGGAATCTTGGGGCGTTTACTTAATAAAGCTGTACTTTTTTTGATGAGGCCTTTTTCATTTTGGCAGGAATTTCGGAAATTTCCTGTTAAAATGCTTCATTCAGTTTCCCCATTCAGAACACTTGGATGAGTAAGCACATAGAACATATTACATGGTAAACGATAAAACGGGCAGCGAACATGCATTATATTGCCATATGCTGTTTCAAGGAAATTCAACACGAACAGAAACTCACGGCCAAACCCCTTCAATTTTTGAGAGGGCGAAAAGGCCATAAGAAATCTGCAGAGACTAATTTCTGATGAAATGATTTTTTGCACCGTACAAAACAGATTCTTATACAATAAATTTTTTACGAAATAAGTTTCAATTCACCAAAACACTTCTCACATAATGCATTTCTATCGTGATCAGAATCGTCATTTTCTCCTCTCCTGACTGTGTGCATCACACAAGTATAGAATTGAAGCATCGTCTGAACTCCATGACCGTCAGTTTGCTTTAGAACTCTTAGAACCCCATGTGTCGAAGATTCAACTCGGCGTATTCGTGTTTACATTTCCGTTGCAGAGACCCCATGAGCTGTGAGCTCAGTAGCAACACTGCTTTGCGCATTGTGACTTTTCTCAAGCGTTTTGTTGAAAGCAAGGTGAAGCGTGATTAAGATTTCCTGCTCAGAGCGTTACTTATAATGCACAAGCGATCATCACTGATTTCAAATAGATGCTAAGTGCCATTTAAAACCCATTTCTTCAACTCTTCTGATCTACCCCTGTCGTCAACTTCAACGCGAGTTACTTGGTTTCTGCAAATAATAAGGCGAAGTTTGGGAGAAAGCGTTTTGATATATTGCTCCTTTTCAACAAGAACCGTTTGCATCCATTGATAATCCCTTTATAATCGCAGATGTTCGCAGAATTGATGTCCAGAACAAGCTTTCTCCACTACGGCCTTCGACTCCAGCCATTGCAGCCTGTCAAGGAAGTCGCTGAAAGCAGATGCGAAATGAAGCTCAGAAAAATAGCAAAACATTCGAAGCAAAAAGTCCACAGTGTTTGTATCCCCCTGATATCTAGTGAGAGGAAACAACCCTAAGAGACTGCAGTCATTATATTCTGTATCAAATGGGGATACAGCTGATGAAAAAGTGAACATTTCTAGTCATGAGTCACCATTGAGCGCATGCGTCTAAGTATGCCAACGATACTTTAATGGGTGCAGCGCATAAAAAAATAAAACCCTACAAAAATTCCATAATCTGGGCTTTAGCTCTGAGCATGAGAGAAATAGAGCAGAAGTGAGGCGTCCTTCAGTTGTTGGCATGGCTGCCGTGATGGTTGATAACTTTTACAACTCAAATAACAGGTTATAAAAAGAATTCCTAGCATGTGCCAGGGCAGTCAATGCACCTCAACAAAAACACTTTTGGTAATTACCATAAGTCCATTGGAAAGGATAGGGAAGCAAAGGAAAAGCAAAAGAATTCTGAACCCTGGGCAATGGGAGGGTCAGGGGTGGAGGAATGTTTTGTCAACCGTGGGGAGTGATAGTGCGGGAGATAAAGTGGAGCAAGAGGTGTGTCCAGTTCACGTTGGGAACCCAAATCTCGATTTTGTTAAAGCAAGTTTCGAAACTGAGTTATAGAAACTGCTGAAACATTCGGAAAAATGGTGTGGCGTTAAAGATGGGATCAGAGAAATTTTAATAGAAGAACCTCAGGTGAATTTTACGTTGTCCTACAAGAAATCTCGCCTTGGAAGGCGCCATCCTTCTGTCTGACGAATCCAGTCAATGTCGTTCCGTGTGATAGCTCAAGAAGAGAGGCATGGTAGTTTGATTCCGCAGAAACACCGAGGGAGAAAATCTGATACCAACGATCTTTCTACAATCGAAGGAATATTTTTTCACGGATAAAACGTTTGAAAGCCTGGCAAAGAAAATAAACACAATGACTTTGAAAGCGCTGATTCATAATACAATAGTCCGATGTGTTTTTGAGCGAAAGTCTTGATCCGGGCATACCAGAGATGCAAATGAAGAGGCATGAAATATCGACGTGCATAAAATAGTGTTAGGCCTATTGTTTGCTTCATTCAGCTTCAAGATCTGAAGTCGTTGGCACCCGTAGAATGAAGTCGAGACAAGAAAACATCTGTTGGAGGCATCTAATATTCACAAGTAATAAACAAAAAGGAATGTGTGTGGGACACTGCACTAGGCTGTCATTAACGCTCTATAGACGTCGTTTCGGGGCAACATCCTGTGAAGAAAAATGACTGGTAGGCAAAATGATGTTCATCGAAGCATGGTCCCCTTCTCAGCGGGATTTAAGCAATGCTTGGTTCTATTATACCGTATGTGCATATGCGACTGATGTATCTTTTTAATCAGGGCATTTTTCTAATTGTCGTCACAGAGTTATCTTTTCTTTGTACTTACAATTCACAACAAAAGGGCTTCTGGCAAATGCGAGTGATATACTAAATATCTGTGATCATTCACTATAATCATCTCTGACCAGCTGTTAATGCCATGTGTTCGGAAGAGATATCGGGAGGCTACTTCTTGTACGGTCACTCTATTTGGGAAAGCTCATACTTAGAGACATAAATCGGAGTAATCAACCACGGTTATAATAGTATATCAATGCTAAAATTTCACGTGCGCGACAAAAAGTTGGCAGTCCACCAAAATATGTTCTGAAAAAAGCTCGACAGAAAGAAGTTGAAATCTTACAAGCTTTGAATGAGCAAGCTATAAAACTGAGCCCCGGAGGATGTTTTGCCGGAGTCTCGCATGAAAATTCGTGTTAATCGGAGATGAAAGCAAAACAAGTTGCGAGGATTTATTAGGTCTATAAAATGTGAGCATAACTTCTTATCGTCTTCCTCAAGCGTCGATAATTTACTGTCTCATCTAATTTTTCGTGTTATTATTTCCTTATTGATGTTTTTTAGACAGTCGTACTGATTATAGCCTTGAGGCAAAGAAGTGCTGTATTCAAATGCTGTTTGGATTGAAAGCAAAATGGCGAAGTTCTCTAGAACCACAGCGTCCTTTCTTGTGTTAATAACGTGCACACTCGAAGACATTTCACTAATACACTATGCTCGCTAGCCATGGAAATGAGCTCGGAAACTGCCCTCGGTGACGAGGTTCTTTGAATTGGTGCTTGCAGCAAAAATGCTAATTTGATAAATAAAATACAATTAACCGCTTTCTTTGCAGGACAAGACGAGAGAGTGCTCAAAAAAGGAAACTCTATACAGGATCAATGTCGAAGTTGCACTATTTACATCAATCTTCTTTTCATTGGAATTCTGTGACAAAGTACTCCAAAATTTTTTGCAAAACTTGATTATTTTCTAGTGCAAAAAAAAAAAAATTTCCATTTCTGAGCTCATCAGAACGAAGGTTTAAGACCTTTTGAAAACTGCTGCAAAAAACAAGCGACATAGAACAGACAAAATCCATAAAGCTTGCAAATGACAAATTGTAATTTGAAGCAAGTTTGCATAATATTATAAATAACAAGGCACTTTGACAACAACAACTTATCACTAGAAGATAAAACTTTGGCAATGTGGTCATGGACCAAAGATGTTAATCTTATAAAACTTGCTTTTTTTTGCGAAACACAGGGTTGTCAACTGAGAGTTCGTTTGCCGATAGAATTCTCCGTTTGCGTTATGTGCATGGATTCGCCATTTATGGAATACCCTCATGCAAAATGTGGAGTAGCCTGCCATATATTTGTTTTACATAGATGCGCTTGTTTTTGGTTAATGAAAATTCAAAAGATCAAATGTTTGAGTAAAAATATATGGAGGCGAAACGTGATTGCTAAAAAGGGTACTTCGATGTTGTTTCAAATGTTTTGTTTTTATTGCCGTTAATCGCAGATCACTATGAAACATGAAGATCCTTTCATACCTTAAGCATATTTTATCACTATACCAGATGGTCAGAATTTCCACACGTTTTAGTATACCTATGGCTGGCTATTCGGAACAGAATCTAGTACCGCGGTGTGAAACTATTTTTTGGTTATGCTTGGTTTCAACTGCGATCGACCTTTGGCTCAAGTGAGAAATGTTACAACAGGTGAAAAGGTATTTTTTCAGATAGGCGACGAAAGTAGTGCAATACTTCTTTGCGCGTGGCGCAGTTCTTACTATTAGAAAGGTGCTAAAAGAAAGAATTTCTGGATGTATTATCCAATCACAAACATTCAATGAGGAACGCTTAAATAGAACAGCAAAACTATGAAAAAATGAGCATTTTAAGCTCTGATGATGAGGTAATCGCAAGCCTTCTTTTGTAAGCTTTAAACTTCGCCTAGTTTCGCTCATTGTATCAACTGTAGTACGATGATAGGTGAGAATGAGAAGAAGAAGCATGGAAATGTGGAGCAGCATTTCATAACATGTTAATCCACACAGGATGGCTGTGCATTGCACGTAGAGGAGGCAGATGCGAAAATGCCATAGAGTTTCTGAGCAACGATTACGTTGATTTCATTAAACTTACTCCTCGTTCAGAAGCGCTGGGGTTTTCTATCGAGATAATGGAAAGTTACGGAAAAGCAACTTGCAAACTGCAATCGCAATCACAGCCATAAACCAAAGAAAAATCTTTTGCATGCGCTTGTTGACGATGATTATATTTATTTTCATGTTTGAAATTTATCGATCTCTCTACCTGGCGTATTTTTCCGCTCTGTTTGAAGTTTATAACAACATTTTATGCTTTCGAACAATGAAGCAGCAGTATCTGCGTTATTTAGTCAAAATGTCGGAACGAAAGGTGAAGCGCTTTTGCTCTATCAACTGCATAGTGACGATGGTCTCATAATATTTCCTCCTTGTGTTTGTGCGGATTGGATTGCATATTCAGTTCTTTATAAAACAATTGCATCATCAAGTGACTTGAATAGAGATATCGAGCAACTACACTATAAATAAAAACTCCATTTCGGCGTTCAGAAGTAACTATAGAATACTCGTGAATGATGCAAGAGAATTTCATTATGGAATTAATGGAATTAGTAGGTTTTCGATTAAATATCAGATCAAAATTAATCTCTCAAACGAGAGAAAATCCTGATTTGCAGACAACACGAGCTTATTTTTGATGGATAAAAGCGCCATTCACGGATTAGATTTTATGTGAGCATTTTTGCAAATAATAACAACTGAGACATAATTATGCTTGCACTATTCGAGCTATGAGATTCTTCAAAACTCATTATATAAACTATGTCTTGTTAGCCGATTCGATATTTCAAACAGTTTCTGATGTGCATTTTTGCGCTATAATCGGAAAATTCTAGGAAAATTTTGTTTGAATGAGTGAAAACATAATGGTGCCTTCAATCTCAGGAAATGCTGCATATTATGCATTTCTTGAGAAACTTTCGTTATTTTAGACCGTCACAAAATTCATGCACAACCCTCACAAACAATCCTTTCTAAAATAGAAAATAACTTCAAAATCTTCATTATTGTGTGGTCAGATTGGATTAGTTTTTATGTCAAAGTACATAAAAATGGGAAAGAATGTAAAGACGATTGAAGCGATTTTACTTTAAGAACTAATGTCATTTGATGCATAATTTTACACAATAATTCGCTAGTAAAGCAACGACTGTGCAATAAAATATGCAAAAGTGATTCGCTGATTGTTGTGAGTTGTTGAATAAGTGAGCAATAAACGGCTGTGCGCCATTTTTCGGCATAAGCATTCATAATAGCAATAACAATGCTAACAATAAAGCGAGCACTAATAACAGCAACAAGGTGCATTACCGCTGAATTCGCTTTCTTCAGGACGATGGCAGAATTTATGGGCTCAGTGTGGCAAATTTCCAAGATTCTTTTGCCTTGCAGTGCTCAGCTCATCTAGATGGCCAAATATGATGTGAAAAGTTACCTAAGCGCCTTTGCTCGTAAAATAAAGGTCGAGCGATTGAAATTGCTGGGAGAGTAAGTGGTTTCGTATTTAAAATGCTTGCATTAATCAAAGTGAACTTCAATTTCAGGTAGGCGTGCTCAGGAAGAATCCTAAGCGTTTCTATTGTTACGTCTGCTTGACGCATTTAATTACACTCCTACTTGACAGCAGCAAAAAAATGTATGCGTAGTGCCGCGAGATGAGAAAATTTGCAACGGATGCTTAGTAGGTGGACAGCTTTCTCATTCTCAGTAACTTCTCACTAACAACAATAATTTTCTCAATTAGTACTCAAGAGCACGCCTTTGAAGTCAAAACTGTTTTCACGTTCCACGCACGTTTCCCCGCGAATGGTTCCTTGTTTTTTTCCACATGACTTCATGGATCAGCATATCGCTTATACATTAACGCTCATAACAATGTTCTCCTCTAACCGCTTCTTCGAAAAGGCTCACATCAAACAGAATCAAATTAGCTGGAAAGGAAGATAGGAAGAGGAGAGAGAGGGACAATCAGAGAGGGCGAGAGCACTTCAGGAAACTAGTTCCGTGATATTCGCAACATCCTTTCTCGGACAAACTAATAAAGCTAATAAAGCAGAATCAAGGGGGTCGTCTATTGCCACAATTTTGTGTCATCATTTTGGACGATTCCTTATTGTTGGCCTCATTTTGCTGCATCTGCTCTGCTCTGCAAGTCAAGCATGAAAATATGCTCTTCTCTAGCAGCATAATGTCGTCTTGTAGTCGAATTCACTGGTCTTCTGCCAGCTATAACATTTCTCCCCTATAGTGTTTACGTCATTTACCAGAATAGCATAGAGAATATATGCGATTCAAAATCAACAACTACCATCAACAATCATCGTCAAAGACCAAATGATGGAAATTAAGCAACTCACACCATCTAGAAATCGAGTGCTAACCTCAATTGGCACGCAAACGGAAAGAGGAAAAACGTTGCATAAATATTTATAGAGTTTTGGCCAAGAAGTGATTGATTTGTCGGGCATTACGGAGCAAAAACGGCGTTATTTTCTCAAATTCAATTAGATTTTCTTTATTCGCGCAAAAAATATAGAAAATGACGGGCAAGTAAGCATGCATTTTTCAACAATGTCACTTGCATCGAAATGACAAAGGAAATGAAAATGAGAAAGAGCGCTATCTGAAGTGATGCTGAAAACAGGCAAATTGGCTTTCTAATCGTTGCGCTTTGTGTAGCAAAGCTGCGTAACGAGACAACTTTGATGTCGTAAACAAAACGTTACTCAAGGGAGGATTGCTGTCGCATTTGACTCAAATTTCATACTCAAGCTTTCTCTTTCAAATATTCTCACGGCTAACATCGATTCCAGCATTTGTAGGTGAATCGAACCTAATGATCATTTCCGATATACCCTTTTTGTACAAATATTATGCAAAAAATAATCCCTCACATATAAACTATATTTGAATTATGATAATGGGCAAAGATGCTTTCATACGCGTTGAAACGTACTATGCTCTGCAATGGTTCACTGTAGCATAGCGCAGGATGGCTTTTCTGCACGCACGCATAATATAGTAAAGAAATACATCTTCAAGCGAGAAAACATGCTGTATTATAGGTATATCGCAAGAGAAATCAGGTATTATTCGACAGAGTGCACTTTAATGATGGATCTGAACTGTTCTAAAAAGTGCACATATGCTTGAAAATTACTAATCACTACGATGAAAAAACAGCGAGAAGTAATCCTTCAGAATGAGATTTTTGCTTAAATGAGCCTAGACCAGTAAATGATGAGCGTGCACACGTGCTATATGCATATAATACAAATATGAATAACAACGAATGAAGTAAGGCTGACATATTTGTATAAGCGGCGATGGATAAATTTAAAAATTTGTGAGATAAAACGATTTATAAAAAACTCTATATTCTCTACTATCAAAGTTTACTTACCGGCAATTGCTCGATAGGCTGAGGCGAGTGAATTGAATTGAATACTCTTTTAAATGTCAGTGCCTCCCTGTTTACAAAAAAAAAAAAAATTCAGATGTCAACACCCCATTGATAGAATCTGCATAATTAGGTTTATCGAGCAAAATAAGCGTAAAAAATGTTTATTTGCACCAGCTGATTGTCAAACAATATTCTCGGCTATTTTAGCTTAGTAGCATCTATCCAAAAAAAATAACTTCTCGCACAAGCGTTGTCAATTTTCTTCCCATTTCCATTTCGCCGTAGGAAATCCCAAACCTTCCCCATATTTTGTTTCACGAGAGGGATTTCGCAAGAAAACATTTCTGATTTTATCTGCCTCGTGCTCACTCTTTGTATATGTGGAAGCCCGGTACTTTCAACTAGGAAGTGACAAAACCTGCGATGATAAAATATTGCGGGTGCTATCTGCGGCAGTAGCAATATCCTTTCATCATTTCTGTTCAAATTGTTCACGTTCCACACGAGTTATTGACGCAAGAAGGTCCAATAAAATTTAATACTCAGATGTGTACCGCTATCGGTTGAGCGCAACACATCAACAAAGTTTTTGAGTCACGGTTGGCTTCATGGGAAAACGCATCATTGGGGGCCTCGTTATTGCATTCCTATATTAAGTCAACTGAGTGAGCTGGTGAGCGAAAATGCAGCAGCACATATCGTACTAGCCCTTGTGGCACACTTTTAACCTTACTTCGTTGATCAGCGATTGTTTCCATAAATTTCAAAATTTTATTGCAGCACCCCTGGACACTGTTCACAGCAGCGAAGTTGTATTTGGAAGCTTGTTGGACGTCAACCTTTCCGTCATCTCCTAAAGCGGGGAAGTGCTGAATATGAGCACTACTCTAATTGAATGTTTGTGTATATTTCGCAGTCGATATCCTTTTTGCTTCAGTTTATGAGCGTTTTCACATGTTGCTGTGACCGAAACTGATTGTTTATGCTAAATGTGACTGGAATTTCATCTGAACAGGATTTAGTATCGTTCAGGGTTGACGATGCGAATACTTTTGTTCAAGCAGTGGGATTTGATAGACATGTTCCTGTTTCGTCTTTGCATCGAAAAATGCCGTGTGCAATTCTAATACGTACTAAATGATTGTTAGTGCCAATTCTGTCAAACTTTTATCATTTCGTTATTTTCAAAATCTTTCTTATTTATTGAAGATGAAAAATTATTACTTTTGTAAATGTGTATCCTAACTCATTCATAAGATGCGCAAAGTAGTCTCCAAATTGTGACGATAGAGGTCTAAAAATGGTTCACTTCGATCTCATCATATTGCTATTTATTTCGTGAATGAACTTCAGAAGAAGGTCGGAACTAGTAGAGATACTTACTGAAGCATTGCTTCAACGGAAGGAAGTTAGTCTGCTTTAGTTTCGTTAGCCAGCAAAAAGTGCAGTTGGATACCATTTCACTTGACCCACTTGCAGCAATAACTAATTATGTGTTCAGAAAGCAGCGGTTGTTTCCATCTGCTCTTGCATCACCCTTTCATCGATAATAATTGACTGGAAGCAAAATTCAGTTTCTACAGGGCTGCCTTGTCGTACTTCAGAAACAATGCGCATGAGCAAAACGGACAGTCTTCAGAAAATGAGAGTCAGTAATTCAGAAAGCTTTTAATTTGTTTCCGAATGTTATGATCATCGCCGTCGACTGTCTCCCTTCAGTGTGAATTTGCTGTTCTTTCCAGAGGAGAGGGGAGGTCATAATAGGATCTCTTATTTTAAAGCTAATTTTATGCCGATTTATTTGTTTTGTTTATTGGGAAAACTGAAAACATCCAGCTTGAAAGGCGTCAAAACCGTTCTACTTTCTTTGCTTCAGAGTGTTGCCCTGGGTTATGAGATGCCTAACTCCATAGAACCACATCTCCATTGAATGTTGATGAAGTTAGCGCGAGATTATAGAGAAGTTTACATGCCATGGAAATTTGAAAACTACTTTTTTTTAAATTCTTCATAGGCCTGGCTCATTTCATGCTCAAACAGCATGGTTTTCCATCCAAATGTTGCTTCATTTACTTATAATAAGTCTCGACCATTCGGTCGGATCGAAATTAGACACCATGATTGGGTTCATATTCGGGAAATCTGTCGTGAAAGAACAATCGGTTAGTGAAACCAAACTGCGAATCGTAGTGCTAAGCCGCAGTTGGATTGATAATTTCTGCTGACCACAACAGCTTTTTTGCCACTCCACCAGTTAAGAGATACAAATTTTGGCCGTCCGCCGTATCGCTCCGGCTATATATTTTAGGTGGTTGGATTCCATAGAATAAGCATTGAAAAAGAATAAAATAGGCACTGAAAAAGAATACATCAGAAGCTTAGTTCGAGTTCACCTTTAATATATACGTATTTCTTGTCGATGGCGTCTTGAGCCCAACATAACTCTCACAACGCATGCAACATTTTCATGACAAAACGGCAGTATTGGCAACGGAATAGCAATATTAGTATGGGGCTAAGAAATCTTATGACAATTCCAAGCAGTACAATGAATTTTAAAATGGATTTATAATGGACGAAAACAATAACACTAGTCTTTGCTGGTGCGAAGAATTATTGCCGCAACTACGTGTGAGATGAGATCGTAGACAGTCGCGTAGCATTGACAGCATCCCTCTCAGTTAGAAATTACTACGATCTCAGCAACATTTAAGATTTTCGCTATGGTTTTGGGTTTTGAAGTACTCAAAAACTCGTCGGATCGTCGCCGTCGACGAGCAACCTTTCTTGCAATATTTTGGCTAGAAAAATTGGTAGGCGCTAGAAAATGAGGCTGATTTTTGTGCAAGGAAGGTCTCTTTCGATCGACCAATTATTTTTGGTGGTCGATTTCCGTCAAAGTATTTTTGACATACTGATGTGTGTAAATAGCCGCAAGTATATTATTAGACCTTCATTTCGCCAATTATATCTAGCGCTCAAAAAGCGCCGCACAAAACTTCTGGGGAATTGCACGCATTCTGCAATTTACGGCGATTTTTGCAAAGAATGCAAGCCAGCCCGAGCATCCAATTATAAGATATTCATGGAAAAGCGGGAAGACATCATGTGGCAGAAGACGCAGGGGATAAGAGCGATTGTAATTATTCCCGCCTGACGTGCGAAGCTTTCCGGCGAATAGGCACACAGACGGACTGCTAACTGGAAAACGAATGAAATGAGAGCACAAAATCAGCCAAGCACATATAAACGCAAAAATATACAAATTTGGCTCGTTATGCGCCTCACAAGAGCACGGCTATTCTCATAGCTATGCGGTCCGCATATCCACATCTGCAAAACATTCCAAGCACTTAGAGCAGCTTGTGCTTAATCAAACATCAGGTTTTGGTCTGGCAACAAGTTAACCGGAAAACCATTCCAATCAAAATGAAGTCATAGGTGGGTTGGAGTTCGAAAAGTACTCTGAAAAAGTTAAGCGCAATCAATTCGAAAATTTTCATAACTTTTTAAAAACTTGCATCTGTCCTCTCTTTGAATGCAACTTATTTATGGGGAATTCCGCTGCCTTCAAACCTGTTAATCTAATTGGAAACATACAATGCAGGTTCATTACTAACGCATGTCTACGCAGAGGCAGGATGATCCTGAATTATCACAAGAGACTTTGTATATTGCAGCTTCAATGTCTTGAGTTGGGACGGTTCTACTCAGACCTTGAAAGTTTCCAAGATATTTCCGAAACTCAGCTCAAAATTCCAAAATCAGCAGCTCTTTCCTTAGTTTCAAGACTCATCTTCGTTTCACAATTTTCGCCTTTTAAGCCACAACCGAAAATTTTTCGCCACAATCGAAAATATTCAGCGCACAACATCGGGAATTTACATCCTGCAGCAGTGGTTAATTCTAAACATCCTAAGATCTTCTTTTTGGGTCTTGAAAAAACACTTCGCCGATAGATTTCAATTTTAAACTTCTTGTTGAACAGCCTGTGTATCCATCGATGTGCGCATGCATACGCGCGCACCCAGCTGTGTTTCTTCTATCGCTCAGCTGTATTCACGTGATGTTTGATCCTTTGCACATCAGCAAGCTGTAGTTAAAAACCAATGTAAAGAACATCACTCCGCAAAAGCCTCTTCCGCTGTTTGATCCTAACGCTGATTTCATCCCTCTCCTCCTCAGAAAAGCCATCCATTACGAGGAAGTCTTGATCGAAGAACAAATTTCCTTTGAACAATTTTCCTTCGAACAGGAACTCGCCCAGAAATAGCAGACTGAAAGAGATCTCTGCATTCGGAAGTGTCATTGGCTTTTTGTCTGCCATGAATGTGCTGACGTAGATGAACTATCGACTTAAGTCTGCATAGTCTAAGGGATGAAGCAATCTTAGCAATTCCTAAGAACATAGGCTCAGCGAAGCAATCAATCGGAGTCAATGAGTTCCAGTTGAACCTTGGATTGGTAGCCAAGTAAACGCAATAGGGTAAAACCGAATTTTGGCTGAAATCGACATATTTAGAAAATGTTGGTAGGTAACAGATAAAGGCATTCGATTGAAACTAAAAAATCAGTTTCACGCAGGAAGTGCAGTAAAAGGGAGGTGAGCAAGTTCCTTTCCCTAAGGCTAATGGAAATCGCAGCTTTTAATTTAGTCGTGAGGAGGACAGCAGGTTGGTTACCATCAAATTGTGGAGTAAAGTCGCGGTTCAGGGGCCACCAACGCAGAAGGGTTCAGTTGTGAGACTCTGAGCCCTGGAGTTGCAAAAAAATGCCAGTGTCACACACCTGAATCGAGGAGGAAATGCTAGCATGACTTGACCTTCTTAGGCTGCTTTTCGGTAACCTGACGCTCCGCAACTCTGACTTGTAAAAATTTTGCTAAATCAACGCTTCTAGGGCAGGCCGTGCATAGTGCTGGAAAGCTGGTCTGTAATGATTCGGTGCTTTGCTTGGCAGAAAAACTCTTTTTCTTGATGGCTTGATCTGCTAGACGCTTTTCTAGTGAACGCTGACGCTAAACACATGAATACACTCAGAGATAATTTTGCTCCTTTTCGAGATCCGCAATCCGGAGTTCCAATTCCGGGACGGGTAGATTGGAAGACTCAGGAGATAAAAGATTGTTTCTTTGGAATTCAGCTTAAAATAAGGTTGAATAGCAATTTTAATTTCGTTAAAATCGGTTCAGGGAGATCCAGATTCAAGGAAATGTTATTGCTAAGTCCTAATGCCGAATCTGACACATGTAGTTTTAATCTAGTCTTACCAGCGAGCCTAGTTAACTATTGCAAAAACTGTGCAGTGCTTGAAAACCTTCAAAATGCCACACTCATCTGTCTTGACGAGATGCATTACCTTTTTCTCGAATGCTTCCTGCATGGACGTAAAGCTTTGCTCCTAGCAATGGCATAGTTAATGAAGAAAAGGAGAGGCCACTTATCAACATTACAAACGATTGCTATTACAATTGGTGGAATCAATCAGCCATTTCATTCATCAATGAATAAGAGTGCCTACAATACATAAAAATGATAAAAAACAAGCGTTAGAAAATGATTAGCTGTCCTAATCAACCACACTTAAGATCGGCAAAGACGTGGGGATAGAAAGCTTTCAGCTTTTAAATAAACATAGACGCATTTACGACAGTGATCACATTCACGGGCAATGGGTTCCAAAACAAATAATTCGGAAGTGAGAGAAATGTATGGCTTTGTCTGGGTCATGCGTTCTGCTAATCTAAATGGTTAGGATGCGGATGTTTCACTCTTGATGGAATACGCTCATTGAAACTAGGCTCAGTAAGCCTCTGGCAACTTTAAAACACTGGATTGGGACGATGGGAATTCTTTTACATTTCTGGCTCTGGGAGGAGGAGTGAAAGATTTGAGCAGAGACTTTTAATTAGAACTAAGTACGCCTATAAAGCACTTCCGAAATATCTTGCTAGTCAAATACCACTGCACACTTCCGAAACACCTACCAATGAGTGCTTAAAAGTTGACCAATTGGCGCACGTTGCTCAAGAATTTGCTGATAATAACAGAAAAGGCCTTGCTAGATGGTTCAGTACTTGAATAAAACAGTCCTGTCAAGATGCAACATAGCTCCTGAAGCAGCCTCCTTACACAAGGACCAAAATTCGAGTCACAAATTATCTGAATGCCGGACAACATTCTTAGCGACTAGCAATGCGTTTCCATTGAATCGAATCGAGGCTTCAAGCCGAAAGTTCATATGTGAGGAGTAGGAAACAACTGTGCGGTTGTCAATGAATCTGGAATGCCCACTTTAGCAAGACCAAACTACTCAATAAGTGCTTGCAGAGGTTACGCGGAGTGGAATAATTGTGCTACAGAAGGAAATGATTTAGATGCCCTACTTCGTTTCTTCATGGGTGGCCTTGTGCATAGTCATCTTACGAAGGTTTCAGTGAAAGCGCTAGCTTGAAAAATGCGTAAAATTATCGCAAAGAACAATTTATTCAATTCTTATGCTTGGTGCAGTCATTGACGTCTTTCATACTCTCAGTTCTCCATCAGAAATAAAATCGAATTCTAAAACCTTTACTTTTATAGTGCTACTCGAAAACTGATTTATTACCCGTCTGCGATTCGCCTAATTTTCCCTGCAACTGATACCCTCGGGTTCAAGTCATATCCATACCGAGCCAAGAATTTATACCCAACCAGTTAATACTCAATTCACATTTATATGCACCTAATCACATCCATATGTGCACAAACGAATGATTCTTTTCATGGCGCATCCATGACATACCCGAGGCGAGAATTAATTGTAAAAATGGCTAGATCATGAAACATCTGATTACAACCGCAGCCTCTTTTGAGTGCCAGAACCGCTGTAATTTCGCAGATGACAGGGAAAACGGAGATGCCAAAAGTGATGCAATTAGTGGACCGGGTCATCGGAACATACGCTTTTGACAGGATCGCAAGGTTTTCCAAAGAGTGTCCTGATCGCTGCCAAACCTCGCAAACTGGGATTTTCGAATTTGCGGTAACCCTTGTTGGAGACCCAATAGAATGAGGGGCTGCTGACAAGGCCGCATTGCGTTCGCAGGCTCCAACAGCCCCGTACCTTCGACATCCTCTAAAGCTCCACAGCAGCACCGCATGGGGCCCCCAAGGTATCTACTCCTTGCGCGTCCCCGAATTCTAACAATAACCGAACGACCTCACTCCTGCTGAAAATGTGAAATTTCAATCGATTTTAACCGGTAGAATTCCGGCCTCTGGCAATTTCGTTGCATTTTTAAAAGCCGAAATTCGACATTAATAGAATGTCTTCAGCCGGTAGCCAACTGTTTAGAAATTAGTTTGTTTTCTGTAGGGCGTTTTCGTCTTTATTTTCCCAGATGTTGAGGTGAGCATCTTTCATCAGATGATAACCTTTTAATAGCTGTTGATAACAGTTCTCAGATAATGACGGAAGCAATTTCCGGCGGTTCTTTCTATCTCCTCAGCGCAGTTGTCAACCGATTTTCATTCGTTCGGCTGTCTCTCATTCCAGGTGCAATCTGCTGGAATCAGAGATGTTGTCTCGCGACCATTTTTGCAAAGCCGATCGAAAGCTGTTCCTTGCAAAGAAGAAATGACTATGAGAGTTTGCACTTTGGGCACGGCGTGAAGAGTGCATGTTTGTGAGATAACTGAGGACCTAGAAAAGGATCTCGAGCAGGAGTATTTCCGAGCGATTAAATGCGACAACCCATCAACTCCAAAAAGTTTTACTCTTTCACTAGCATCGTATATGCGCCCCCAGGAACCCACCGATGATGAAGTCGGATGACGATTCGAGTACCGAAACACTTCACTTTGTATGTCATCTTTCAGCTACTTTGAAATTCAGTTCCAAAAATTTCCATGCTTTTCACTTCAGTGTTCCATGATATTCAGCTCTTCCTATTAATTCAAGCAATCGGGTTTGAAGTTTGGCGCTAGCAGCCCTTCAATGCGTTTTTGCCAACTTGAACTTTAAAAAGCGTTTGTTTGCGAATATCTGTTCATATGTCTGTGGGTCATGATTCAGCGTGTGCATGAAGATGTCTCTGCTTTTCTTTAGATTGGAAATAAGTGAAACGAGATAGGTGTTTTAGCGGGGGCAATATGCATTGCAGATTAGCCTCATATTCGAAAAAAATTGTAAGCATCACGAAGTAAAAAAATTCGTCAACATTTTTTATTGCACAACGACCAGTTCTTCGAAAAAATGACTGTTTTATAGAAGAATTGCTTAAGCTGTCAAGTTATTTAAAAGATGAGAGCATTATTTTGGGCAATTATTATTTGCTGGTCACTTATGAGATCTACTGGGTAGATGAAGTAGATGATGCATATGGCATCAATCCTCTTTGACCAACTTCGCCACTTGTTCTAGATAAGCGAGCCCAACTGATATGATTGATACAATATACGCTCCAGACCGCCCACAGGCATCAGCTTCGAATAGTGGCATAGTAGCTATTGAATGTCTCCGTCGACCTTTGGCCTCTTTGAAAAGTTTCAAGAAGAAGCGGAGCATTCCGAGAGAGTTGAAAAACCTATCTCTTTAGGCAGAAACAGTTAAGGCAAAGCGCACTTCGCAAGCTTCGATAAGAAATTGAGCGAAATTCAAGGTCAAAAATTTAACCTTCACTTTCCAGCTGCTCGGCCGTCAAGTCTTAGCGATTAGACATTGCGGAACGACAGAACACCCTAATTTTTCCGATTTTAGTTTAACTGCTCGAATTGTTGAGCCTCTCTTCATTAAGTATGACTTTTTGCAACGTCCTTTCAGACCATTGTGGCCAGATATCATGCGAACAGTGTACGGTCGCCCTTGCCATGCCTCGCTGGGGCCATGTGCACAACCATAACGCTATATAATTCTGTTTAACGCGCCCTCTATCTCGTGGAGTTGACATTATACTTCGTAGCAAGAAGGCGAGTTGACAATTTCTTGTGCTGACAATACTTCGTAGTTGACAATTTCAAGTTCTTTAATTTGTGCTCAGAAGCTGAAATGCCCGGCCACTTCCATTATGAACCGCCATAGGAGGTTGGTAACCGAACAGTCAGGGTTGAAAAAAATTTTGACAAGTATATACCTTTCTTCGAGCAAGCCAATATAAATTCTTTTACTTTGCATCTTAGCGTCCCGAGGTCCAGAAAGATAGCTGCAACTCCCGTTAAAGAGACATATCTCTTCTGGTCTTGCCTGCAGTTAGCAATCTGGCATGAGCGACAGACGGCTGAGCAAGGATTTCAGAGTTAGGCTGCTGCGCTTTATTGAATACCAATGCATAGTCAAGTGCTGCCTCGAAATGTTAATGACTTGATAAATTTGCCCGAGAGCGAGCATCGCTACTTTTCGAAGTCTGAGACGAAATCCTTCTATAATATGGAAGAAGCTAAGGATTATTAAGTGCTAATAGGTTATATTTAATCCTTATATTGAATTTATAATATTCAGTTTAGGGCTAGCGAGTGTTTTGAGATATTTGCATTTTTGGATTAAAATTGTAAGGCTCACAATATCGGGGGGTGGTGCTGCTGCCTCGGCTTGTTTGTTTTTCGGGTGAACGAGGATCGCGCGCACGATGCCAATTCTAGTAGTAACGACAACACAATTTCAAAGCCGTACGAGCACAGCGACAGCAAGCTCTGTCTCTTCGAACACCGAGGCAAAATCAGCGTCTATTTTCTTTCGAAAATTCTTTCTACTGAATATCGCAGCCCTAGCGTCAATCTTGTTCTTTTTCAACGCAAAGCGTGTAACACTTACAATATAGAATGTTGAGAAGCTTGAAAGAAAGGTTCCCCCTAGACAGAGACAAAAAGAATCTGAATGGAAAGCAGTAAAACTATGAAGTAAAATGAGTGTGTGGATTTTAGACATATTCATATCGCCGCTGTTAGTTGTTGACGCAAAAATATGGTGCATATGAACAGATCTTCCTTGATATTCGTTCCATCCGCTTTCAACTTATTTGTTAGCATAATTTGTTAGAGGTCCAGCTTTTCCATCACTGGAGTTTACTAACTGCGATTTTTTATTTTAAAGCATATCTTCTTTATAGTTTGTCACAATGGTTGCTTCATATTTGACAATTCATTAGTGGAGGTGACATTGTATATGCTTACAGTCACATTTACATCCTAGCATCAAAAGAGTGCATTACATGGAAAAACATGCACTTCACTATTTCAATCAATATTAGAAAGCGTTTTTGCAGTAAAACATTGCTGCACATGAGGTTACTGTTTTGCAGTGCTTTATGTAAAAACTTTTGACCTAAAAAGTTTAGACAATTCACTTGCGGTCTGTTCTTGATGAGGTGGTGGATGATGTGTAACAGAGCGCCACCTGGCTGGTTGAGAAAGCTGACGATCGCAGTTGAGGTCTGGAAGCTGAGATGAGGAGGTAGCGCTATAATAGAACAGTTGTTTTATGATCAGTTTGTTTATTTTAGATCACCGATGATCAAAAGACTTTATACGCAATTTAAGTAGAATTATTTTTTAAAGTTTGTAAGTTTGGGTGCAAGGAATTTGTTTTTTGTTTTAGTAATTGGGTAATTCCTTTAATTCGCATCTAGCATCTTTTCTCGAATTTCCGTGATCGATTCATTTCAAACACATTTCACTCCCGGTTAACTCCTGTTGATAAGACTACTTTATATTATATGATTTGCTGTATGCAAATTTCCGCTACCATTTTGTGAATATTTTTTCGTCGAAACGAAGGATGATATAAGATGAATTTCATGAGTTTTCCTGAACATTTATATTGACAACCTCATTTCGCACTTGTTCTCGTTCATCTTGCCACATTTCATGAGAGAATCCCACGCATTGATGAGAGGACTATTTGCATGACCCATTAGGCAACGGAACAGTGTTTAGCATTTCCCTCACATTGACATGTATTTTGCGATGTTTGAGCTTCTAATCGTCTTTACAGCATAAAAGCCTTTGAGGGACCTTCGGTTACTGCATACGAACAGCTCGTGTGCTCTTTGGCGTAAATTATGAGCAATTACATTTGGCCAAGAACGAAGGCCATATATTAGCCGATTGTTTGTGTCAAAACTTTGAAGCACTCTATGCGAATTTTTGACAATTTGGCATCACTGCTTTCTTCGTTGTTCTCGTTCTGAAAAGTTTGCATTTACTTTGGGATATTCCGTTGAAATATACAAATATCGCATGAAATCAGTGTTCTTTCCTTGTTGGCGACTACTGGCTAGATGGTGTTTGCTCAGTAACAAGTATTCTGCAGAAACAAACTGCTGTGCTTCTCTCCAGTGTAACTGCGGACAATGATGGCATTCGGAAGTATCTTCTATGAGCAAATCAGTTGTGCTAGAAATCCTAGTGGAAACAGTATACGTTCGCTGCATTGAACAACTGGGCTATTGACTTTTCGTGAATGTTTGTACAGGTTCCCTTATTGTGCTGCAATGAAGTGATGTCAGTGGCAATAAGTAGCAACATTTTATTATTGCATTAATGGCAAAAATTTTCTCGACCTCTACAGTTCAACCCCATTTGCAAATAAAATAGATGGCCGTAAGGGGTTCGCACACTGAGTTCCCTTCATTTCTTTACATCTCTCAAAAATTGAGGTTGACTTGTGAAGGTCGTTCTGCAAGCGTGTGCAGCTCTACAATGGCCCACAATCGCTTGCCGATCGACCAACCACACAATCCGTCGTGCGCCGGCACATCTTTGTCTTCTCCTTCTCTATCGCTCACGAACCGATCGTTTGTTGTCACGCTGCCCCTTTCTCGGCAATCAGCGCTCTCTTTAAAGTCACTTGTTTTTGCAGTTTTTTAAAATCACCCATTATTTTAGGCATTAACATATCGGATTAGTCCATCTATATAGTCATTTCCATGAAAATCAGTAGATATTGTTATATCCGCACACATTGCTTTGTATTTTTCGAACTAAGGGAATCGCAAATAGAATAACATAGAGTATTTGCTTGTTTTCTAAATGCGAAAGTTAATCAGAAAATGAGTCGAACTCTCCTTGATGGCCCTAATATGCAGTGGTCGCTATCAATAGTTTTCAGTACTAGTAATTCGCTATTTTTTACTTTCATACGTTTATCATATTTCAGGGAACTTTTATTTTCTTGAGCAAACACTCAATACTCACAAATAATGTAATGGAAAGAGAGCCTTCAAAATTGATCACGTCGATGCCGATAGTTGCAAGGTTCAGAACGATACTTACGAGTCGATATAAAACGTCTTCACAGAGGGGTTCATTTATTGCAGTAATGTTGAATGGCGCGCCAAAATAGCTCTTTAAGTGAGTACGCCAAATGCCTTCGAAAATCATCATCCTTAGGTGGTCGGCGAAGAGTGCGATGAGTCATACAACCGACTCATTCCTCTCTCGGCCGATTCCTCACGGCGCTTCCATAGAAACCGTTGAAGAGAGAACAACAAAGAAGTAAAAAATTTTTTTGAAACATATTTCTGACATCGCTGCTTCCCTAATTTGGAATGTTGCAAGTATAGCAGCTCTTATAGGCTAATATCCGCTTTAAACAGCCTCAAACGTGAGTACTTGTATGCACGCATGAATGCGAATGTATGAAATCTTGAAGCGTTTGCAAATCTAGACGATTTTTAGCGATGTTGATGAGTTTATTCGTTGCAGCATTAGCGATTAGAAGGGATTGTGATGCTGGACAGGCTGTGTGAATTTGCAATGAAAAAATAGAGCTCATTGTTTTTAAAGGAATACGTTTGAAGCGATTCTTCTCAATTGATGTTCTCATACATTTATAGCTGCAGCACAGAAGCGTCATGAAAGTAGAATGATTCAAGAGTGCTAACCACTTCCCGAGTCGCTACGTTGTGTTCGAATGTCCGAAGTATTGACCGCTAAGTCCACTTGTATGTGAATCTGCAAATCGACTTGTTGCAAAAATCATATCTGTGCATGTGTGTGTATGTGGCTGTCTGCGTACATATATATTCGCTTATTGGATGCACAGGATTGTCCATCCTATGCATCCAATTCATGAAGCGTTGGAGATATAGTCATAAAATTTGTTGAGTACAGTTCGCACCATATGCGGGTTCATATACCACGTTTCGCTTTAATCCATCAATGTCGAATGGGCTACTGACATTAGAAGGTGTCAGAAATCTGCATGTGTTTCACGCCGGTCGGATTTCGGTTTTACACCAGCTGTTAAAAAAGATATCAAGCTTTCATAAAAAATTTTGCTGGTGACTGAGTTATTTAAAATATAAGTCCATTGTTTTACACAATCATTAGGAGTTGGTAACTTATGAAATTGCTTGTCCAAGTGAGCGTGCAAAAGCACATATCATGCCAGCTACTGTGGCAAGATTCTCAAACTATTGTGTGTTGTTGGGGATCCGTCAGAATGAGAGAGTTTAAAAAAGAGCGTAAACAAAGCAGCTGCAAGTCTGAGAATAATTAAATGTATGAATTCGATAGGCATATTCACAAAGTGGCCGTATTGACCACTTAAACGCTAAATAAACATTACAAGAGGGAACAAGTTCGATGAATGTGTGCAGTTTTTATTATAGAGGGGTTGCGTGTGAAATTGCTTCCTTTTCGACTGGACGAATGAATAAGCAAACATATTTAACGAAACATGCTCAAGTAAAAATGAACGGAAGTAAAGTTTTGTAAATGAGTCAGCATAGAAATAAATTAGTCGGTTTCTTCCACTTTTCGAGAATGCGCCATATTCTTACAGGTAGGAAAAGTGGACTGATTAGTGCAACTTTGATAAATGCTGCAAGTGACAGGTTTTTCGAGAGATGATGTAGCAAAGTACTATATGATGAAAACGACTGAGAGCATGTCGACTTTTTTGAATGCTATTTCTGTTTATATAATGACCAGAGCGCAAGCTGGACAGTTGCAATAACGACGCAGTCAGACTGCATTCAGAAATTGTGCAATTTTTGATCATTTTTTTGGCTGAGCTACCAGTTGCACGTCGGTTAACTTTTGATCTCAAAGAGGAGCCAACTTGTCATCGTTACACTTCTGGCTGATTTCCAGTCTTTCCCACTCATCACCTGAGAGCTCGTGTAAATGTGGAAGGCATTATAGAAAACATTGCTGGCTTCAGCAGCGCCGAATCAGAAAATGTTAGGCGAACGAGGAAGTGACGTATTGTAAGTGGATGCCGTATCACTCAGCGAAGAGGATGTAAGGAGACGGCTGAAATGAGTTCGTTTTTGTTTTTAAGATTGGTTGTGCGCTCGTTGAAATTCTCTTGCATTATGTGCTTAGATGTGCGTGCAGTGCAGCAGCGCATTCATCCGAACGTCTCTTCTTTCTTGGTCCATAAACGTTTTATTGACAGCCGTCTTGTTGGACTTCACTCGACAGATTGCATTTCATAGTCAGTGCACATCGAGCATTGTTTCTACGCTGCCATTGTGAAGAAAATCTTGAAACACTTCTTTACTCATACTGGTTATGCATCTAGTGATATGTGCTGCTTTGAGTGTTTCCTGATGACATTTCATATTTCATTGATGGCTATCTTATTTGTCGAACATCCGGCTTCGTTTCGTAGATTTAATCTCTTATTTATATTTACATTTATATGCATATTTATGTCTATAATTGTGCTTGCATTTTTATTTATATTTACATTATCTACGTTTATATTAATATTTATATTAATCTGTACATCAATATATATACTCGTGCTTGTACTTATATTTATATTTATATTTATATTTATATTTATATTTATATTTATATTTATTTATATTTATCTTTATATTTATATTCATGTTATATTTAAGTTTATATTTATATTTATATTTATATTTATATTTATATTTATATTTATGTTTATATCTATATTTATATTTATATTTATATTTATATTTATGTTTATGTTTATATTTATATTTATATTTATATCTATATTTATATTTATATTTATATTTATATTTATGTTTATATTTATATTTATATTTATATTTATATTTATATTTATATTTATATTTATATTTATATTTATATTTATATTTATATCTATATCTATATTTATATTTATATCTATATTTGTATTTATATATATATATATATTTATATTTATATTTATATTTATATTTATATTTATATTTATATTTTATATATGTACACTGCATTTCGCTCTATCCGAGCAAAAGGTCCATGCGAAACAGAAGCGGAATCGGAGAGGGTAAAGTATAAGTATCGTTGTTTTTACATTGGTGAGTTAAATTTGAAGCATGCAATATTATTCCGAATGAAAGCTTTTTGTTTCATGAAATACCTTTAAATGGAAAGCCTTTCATTCATCTATAAATCGCATGTGTTGCAGTGCAATTCCCTATGTTCCATGCACGCAAAATTTTTTTCCACTTCTTAATTTGTCACATAGCGTCGCTTTGAAAGTTTAGCAACATTTTTAAGTCAAAGATGTGTATGGTCTTTCGGTAGATCAATTGCAATGACAAAAGAATTACAAAGAAAGGCTTGTTGGGTCATAGGATGATTCAACCGCTCACTTCCGGCTCATGCTTGTGTCTGTGACTCACTTTTATTGTATTTATGGCTATGAGTCATTAGGGAATTTTGTAGTACCTTTTTGTAGGTTCTCTTTAAATAAGGCTGCTGTTGAAGTCTCGCCTCCATTTTCAACATTTTCTTTAATATAAGCATTCTTAAATTCCATTGAGTAACTCTGAATTTCCATTTATGATAATCACTTGAATTTACCTGCCATTCTTCCTAGAATCTTGATTGTAACTGTGGTTAGAGCGGCATGAACATAAATAAGATGCTATGAAAGAATGCCTCGTTCTTCAAAAATAATGTCGTTTTTTTAAATTGCGACCACTTTTCTCGTTTTGAATGCGCCAGCAGTTTCTACAACATTTAGCCGTCTTCCAAATTCAATTATACACCACCAGAGCTTCTTTTTTCTTCTTTCCGTCACGAACGGTTGCGGTTTTTTGCAATGCGCACAGTCTGCGGCGTTCCTCTTGAAATTTTGAAGCCTATCTGAAACACGATTTCGGTTGAGATCGATTCCTTGTCGACTAATTCGTCTGTGACCTTCCAACCAGATGAAATATCTCCAACGCTTTTTTGCGCCTAAATAATTAGGTTCCATGAGTTTTCTAGTCATCATTCATCTATGGTATGTGTACTCGTCACGTGCTTGCACGCGTATATACCTCTGCACCCGTATTTACATAATGAATGGGCATTTTGCTGGCCAAATAATTCAAAACTGCTTAGCCAACTGAATTTTCATATTTAATAAACCTTCATTCAGCGACCGTTGTTGACATATTCGCTTGCCAGCACACAAATCAGCACTTTTATGATGCCATCGAGCATCCGTTCATTCAATTGGGCATCATTTTTGACGAATTCCCATTTGTAGCTGCAAAGAAATCGTCCTAAGCTAGCGATGAGCGGCGATTAGATCAACTTCTTCAACTGTAAAGAATTTTTATGCATATAGACTGAAATGAGAAAGCGCGTTTCTTATTACCTTCCTTGACGGGTTTTTTCTGCACATTAATCTTGCCGGAATTCTGTGATCTTTTTGGGTTTATTGATCATATTGGAATCTTGTCGCAATTATTCGCTTTCTGTCTTGGGTAATTTCTACAGTTGGCGTGATTTTATCGTGATCTTCTGCTATTGTTTCTAAAGGTTACTTTTTTGCTCTTTGCGCCGTTATTTCTGCTTCGCTACTTCGCATCACTACTTCTGCTTTTCTGCTTTGCATCGCTGCAGAATATATATTTCTCTTCTATTGGTCATACTTTGCAAGAGTTATTCTCACTTAATGCGGTATCGAATTGTCAGTTCTGCTTAAGTCAGCAGTAATTGTGATTCGGTTTCAAAACAAACGTTTAGGTAAAGAAACTGTAGAACCGGGTGGTGTTGATTGAAGGAGTTACTTCGTTGTTAAATACTTCATTGAGGCATTACTTCATCGTTAAATTTTAAATATTCGTGCGATTGGCTGTTAACTTTAACGAGGGGATCTGCAAATGGAAATAATTGTGCTAGTTTTCACGGCATATGTTCCACACATTTACATTTGATGCTATTTATAGTGATTTTGTCACTGTCCTCAATAAGCAATATCCTTTTTCCTAAATGACAGTGAATAACGAAGAGGCTGAAATTGCCTATAAGTGATCGGTTGTGATTGATGTACACGAAAGCGTCGCTAGTTTCTTTTCATCTAATGCGATTTCACCAATATGGATGATTACATTGACGCTGTCGCTTTCGAGATTTTGAAAACCTTTTACAGTTCCACGCTCAAAAAGCTCGCATTTTCATTAGCACAGCCCGCCGTCTATAGAGTGGAGGTAGAAAAGACAATGAGGCAATTCAGACTCGTAGGCGAGACTGGTTCGAAAGGTGCGCACTTCCATACTTCGTTCACAATGGATTGTTGATCAGAGCTCGCTGCAGTTTTGGACCACCTTCCGATCTCCTCCTTGAGCGTCTAATCAAATATAGTACTTCTTTGCCTTCGAATGATATTTTCTATATGAGTGGGCTGTTTTTGTATGTGTGTATACGTGTGTATGTATATGCATGTGCACAACATGCACGTATGTCCGTGTTATGTGTGTGTGTGCATGTATGTCTGTGCGTATGTACATTTGCATATATGTGTATACGTGTGTGGGTATGTGTGCACGTGTGTGTATGTACCTGTTTGTGACGTTCGGTGTAGTACGGCCTTGGAGGATAGGTGTGTGCAGGCTGGTCACGATTTTATCGCGTGGCTGACGATCACGTTGCGTACACCAAGTGCACTCATCAGTCATCAACTCGACGCCTCAGCGTATTTAGTTCTAATGCATTCCATGTCTTCTCGACGCTTTCGGTGCTGTCTTAATGAACCCTCGTTGAAAGCTATGATAAATCAACGTTTTGATGTTTTCCTTCTTGAAGAACTTCTTTAAATGTGCAAATTTTGATGCTATCGCTTTCACTAATCTTGCTCTCAAAAAACAGTAGAGATGATATCGTCCCTTTCGCACATAATGTTTCTTGGGCCAGCAGCCTGCCATCGCGAATCTACAGTACAACTTCGAGTGAAGCTCAAGGAGGTTTTTTTGCGTTGGAGCTATTTCCCTCCCAAGAGTTCCTAGAGGAGGTTTGTTCGAGGTCTTGAGGCATTAGGAATTTCGATTGTAGGCGGATTTGTATTGTGTTGGGCCATTCAATCTCTGAACCAGCACAAATGAACGTCTATTCGAGTGATTGCTCCCGCCGTCATAGGCATGGTTGAGAGGGTTTCATTGGCTTGATGCTTTTATATTAAAGCAATATTTTATTATGTGCAAAGTCTGCCGTATTAATAAATCGGATATTGGGATTTGATAGTCCCATTGTTCACTCGACGTACTGCATTCGATCGACGGAAGTATCGGCCTTTCGAATAATAAGTGGCGATGAGTCGTATTTTTGGTGTCGCTACTGCGAATGCTGCCTACTTAATTCCGACAATTTGTTTGTCATTTTGTCACATTACCGTGCGTTTTTGGATTTCATATGCACAATCCTTGCAGTGCAACTCACTATCCGCCCTGCTCATGAACTAGTTTGACATGCTGTATAGTAGAGAAGTGATGCCCTGAATGAATCGACCGAATCTTTACTGAATGAATCTTTACTGTGAGAAATTCTTTTTTCGTGTTGGTGGAACGATTATCTCGGCTTTAAAATATCGGCTTTGATTGCGTCATTCTCTCATATGACAATAAGGTTTAAGTCGTTTGGGTAGTGCAAGAAGGTGAGGGGAAGTAGGCGTTGCGATGTGAGTTGAATAGGTAGGTTCTTCACGAAAATTTTCCGGCGATATGCGTATAATACTATAAAGGCACTTGGTGTCACCTAAGCGTCTGCGTTTAAATAATATACCCCCACCAAGTGGTCAGTAGGAAACTTGAGCGTGTTTGTTTACGGGTGTGCTGGCTTATGCTGTCGCGAATGTTTTTTTTTTATTTTCCTATTTATGCGAATACTTCGTTAAAGAATCGATTCTAAAGTTTTCTGCATCAAATATCTTGCAGTTATTTACTTTTGAATGAAATATTATTCAAGGGTTCATGTTTCCTCTTTGAAAATAAGCACAGGCTCATAGGCGATGTTGTGACCTCCAATGGAATACAATTTTGCAACGCATTTCTCTCAATTCAAACCTAGCACTTACTACAACGAAAATCCGACTATTAAATTGCACATTGTTCACATTGAGTGATACTGCCCACTCGCTGACTTCACTAGTGTTCGAGCTGCTGCTGTAGTGCGTTCAGCACGTTTGCACTCCATACCTCACTATTTTCTCTTCATTGTGTGCATTGAACGTCAGGCGAATTGTAACCGAAAGCCGTCTTAAACATCAAGTACACGCAAAACTGATGTATTCTTTACGTTCATTCGTATAAAAATATTTGTGCATTTATTTTACATAAATCTTTCGCATTGAAATTTCGACAATTAAGCTTCATTGAATTCATAGTATTGTTTGCATCGTTTTGAATATCCAAAAAATGTGTTTTATATAATTCTATTGTGCATTTGCTTTTGCTGTTTGACTTATTACTCTTCAATAAATAGAAATAAGCCATGAAATGATACAATTGCAAACAAAACGTTATCCAATTTTTTTCATAATAAAGGAATTCTGATTAGGGGTTTTTCTTTAACTTTATTTGTTGCAATATTGAAAGTTTTTCCAACAGGAGTAATAATACGATAAAAAAACGAATGTTTTTATCAATAGAAGCTGAGTTGCCAAACAAAATCTTGTTGAATTTCATGAACACATGCATTTTATAAAGTTGTCGCGTTAGTGATTAAATGATTCACTATTTGTTGGCGTTCCCTTTTTGCCGTAATCCTATGACCTTTCCGAAGCGATAATTGCTCATGATAGGACGCTAAACGCTGCTATCGTGTTGAAGCGTTTTGTTGCGAGGACCGTCACGGCATGTATTTGCCAGCTACTTTAGGCCCTCTATTTAGAATCACAACACTGCATGCAGGTATTAGGCGACTGTCACTTCGCCCATTTTGAACTTTTTGTTAGTGCGGGAAATGTGTGCATTTGAAAATATATTGATGATCCGAGATTTCGTTACTATATTTAACTATACGGTGTGTCCTGAAAAATAGGGCAGAAAGCTTTAGATTTCAATTTGGAAACGTTTTTTGCAAAGCGATCTTTATATTTCAGTGCTTAGCACTTTTCAAGTGCTCCTATCGACTATCGAAAGTCTCAGACAACCACACCAATCAGTATCTTTTATCTTTTCATTTTATAAATAGACAAGGCCTTCTATTCATATTTCTAAGACACCCTCCATTGTGACATATCAGAAAGCCTATTTCCATATGTGCGCTATGCAGCTATGCTGGAAGTCTAATTCCTGAACTCCGTGTTTCAGCGGCTGGTGTTGGCACTTTTGAAATAATGTCTCCAATACGGGATTTTTTTGACCTGAAACCAGGAGAAAAACCGGACCATTGTGCGTTGCAAATTGCAAAAAATTCGTTTTTGCGTGATTACACTGGCTTTGCGTTTTCTACGAGCCTTCCGTCAAAAATATGTACGATCCATCAGCCACAACTTTTGCGAGATGGATCGAGCGCAGATGAGGATGACGATTCTTAACTCCACTCCTTGTTGCAGTAGCTTACAAACCTGCTAAAAAGAGCCGTCCGACGTTTCATGGCTTTGACCGAAATGCAATTCACCTCCCAGATGTGTGATACTTCATGGAAGAGGTCAAATAAGTCAACTTCCTTGAATGAGGTTCATAACTTTAAAATGTTCTGCACCCTAATGTTTGACCATCGGTCAACAGTGAAACGATAAATATTGCGTTCACTTGCTTGCTCATGTCAGTTCGAAATTCGTTAGCATCTGCGAGTCTTCTGCTCGCTACAGTAGCTCCAGGCTGAAAATTCTGTGCTTAACTTGTTCCCTTTATATTACAAATTGTGCTTGTAGATTATACAAATCCTAATTTGCAGCAGTTGTTTGAATGTCTGAACAAATTTTCGGAACATCGTAAATTTTTTTGTTGGAAATAAGGCTGGACGTTACTCTGTTGCCTACTTTCAGCAAACTGCAAATTCCTTGATGCTTGTAACGACAGAAGTAACGCTGATATTTGTTTCCAACTCACTTCCAAAATCTATTTGCAGCTTTCCTCTTTGCTGTTTTCAAAATTTCCTTTCAAAAACAAAAAGGGTTTTTATCTCGAATAATGCATATATTAGAATAATGCATAATAATGGATATATAGAAATATTAGAATTTCAGGAAAAGCCCACGAAATGTATTGCAACCTAGATGAAAACATCACGTTTCTAGCACAGATACAGTGAGACCTCATACTGAGTTGCTATGGTTCTTGAGTTTCTAATTCACAGGCGCGTTTAGGCTGTCATCGGTCGGTTCGATCCATCTTGTGCCAAACAGCTCAAAAATACCCTAACTTTTGCGATGGGATGTGTACCCTGAAGACAGGGCAGTTTGAACTTTCATCCATCGCGTTTTCTCCTTAAAATGAAATGCTGTCTCGGAGTTTTTCTTCTGGTCGGGTTCCAGTTACCTTCTTCGATTCCGGTTCACGATGTAATTTCTCAAAAGTGCTCTTCCAGTGCAGTCCTAGTGCAAAAGTATCTTATAGACTCTGCTAGAATTATTCATCCGCTGTTTCTTATTGCACTCAGCTCGAGTCACCTCTGCAACCCCGTCCTCATTTCCCTGTCTCATTATTGGCACTTTTCGATTTCTTCTCCTGGAGTCCATTTGCTAAATTTTCTCTGCTTCTTTCATTATTCCACCACTTTTTTCTATATAAATGGTTTCGTTAACTCTTTGGTTGCTTGAGGGGAAGACGCAATTTGAATACTATATTGCCTAAAGGTAAACGAATTAAAACGTATCGGTCTCATTTCTGTTTCAGAGTGACCTTTTTTCGTCGCTTCGGTTTACATCAGCGGGTGATCACCTTATTGCAGAGGTGTTTTAAATTACCTCTTAAACCTTTAATTGTCTTTCATATTATTCCCATCTCATAAACAAAGCCACGAACGCCGAAACATCGGTGTTCAGCGGTAGCGCCTCTGTTACATTCTTTCACATTCCGCCACATCACGTTCCAGAAATTTTTTTAAATATAAACTGCTTTTCCTTTCATAGACCGACAAAACACTTCCTCGTTAGCAAGTACAAATTTGCGTCTATTATGCTCCATGGAGCGAGAAATGCTTGGGATGGGAAAAGAGTACAGTTCTAGAACAAAAATATGTCTATCCGGATTGCAGATTCGCTGACTTACTAGATGGTTGTCTCAACGGTTTGCCGCCCAGCCCTAAATGTGGATTTATTCATTTATTTATTTCAACTTCCCAAAGTGGGAAATATGAAAAAGGTATACAAGCGTAAATAACAAAGAGAAAAACATTCGCAAGGCTACCACCTAAGCGGATGGATATTCATTACGTAAAAGCAGCATTAGAGTGTAGACCGAAACGATTCAGCCGCAGTTTAAAAACTGAAGGGGTGGGTGGGTGTGCATTAACGATATCGGAGCGAAACACTGCTTGTGTAGCAACATTTGTTGGCGAGCTGAAACTGATGCCCACCCACATCGACTTCGAGGAGGACAAAAGGAAACATTTTGAAATCGACCATCGGATTCTTAATCTTTTCAGCCTTGCTTTAAAAAAATTTACTTCCCACTGATGCAGTTACAAATGCACATTTCTAGTTGTTGTTTGATGGAATTTTGAGGTGATGTTTGTCTTGTTATAAATCATCTCGTCCTTGTTTTGTCTATTCTTTGATACTTGTAACATTCAGTCATATAAACGTCTGTTCCGTTGCTTATTTTCTTCATTTACTTCACTTGCAAGCATCGAATCGAATCGATTCACGAATTAGTCAGGAGTATAGCGTGATGACCCAATTTTCAATGCCATAGATAGAGCTTGTTGCGCCTAGCTTAATTAAGCGCTCATGAACAGAGAGCATCGTTTGGCTGGATTATCTATCGGTGGCCGTAACTGGGCGCTTTGGCCGTCTGCTTCAATTGCCATTTTCAATTCAGCAGGGAATTCGAGAGCAATACGCTTTTGCAATTCTGCTCAACCTCAGCTATACAACTGCAGCATCATTCGAACTTATTTCGTCACATGGAATAGCTGACCGACTTTAGCTTGCCTCTCATTTTCAAACTGTAGTTTATAATGCATGAGTTCCGCAGACACTTTATATCGGGTGAGTTACTGCTTCGAAACTGTTCTTCAACTTTGTCTAACATAGTTGCCATCAATGAGCACCTATGCACCTTTAATGATGACGGTAAGCATGCTACTCAATCTTCGATTGAAAGCCGCATTCTGCAAAAACATTTTCACATTATTTTCTTGCTAAGCGAGTCGATTTTTGAAATATCAGTTTTTTTAATAAATTTTAAATGAAAGTTCCTCGGAAATATCTAAGCAACCAAACTGTTGCAATGAAAACATTTTTCTAAATCAAACCAAGAAGTTATTAATGGAAATGATGCATTCATAAAAAGTTTACTGCAAAAAAATTCGTCCCTGAATTTCAAAGGTTGGCATAATTATATCCGATTGAATGGAAAAACGGAGTGTTGCTTTCATTTTCTGAAGACAAGTTATACAGCTAAGAAATTGGAGTGCGGCATTCTGCTTACGCGATTATGGTCAAATTTTTCGCATCTGCACTCATGACAAGTTCTGCGCCTAAAAACAACTGTATCAACCCATCTTTTTTATCTGCCGCACGCTGCAAGGAAGTTAGTGAGCAAGTACGAATAAAGTAACTTTAGTCACGTTTAGCGTTTCGTACTGCGATGAAATGTTTTATTCAACCTTAAATGTTACCTTCGTTTTGTTCGCACACCGCTTCTAAAGGGATGTCAATGTTTTGGCAGTCAGCTTCATCGATGGAGCGATGTGATGGCTCCTTCATTGAACTTAAGACTTAAGAGTGGGAGGAATCTCTGCACGCCAGGAAAACATGACCGATTGTACGCACATTGAAACATTATTGGATGTGGATGTTTGCGGCTTTGGTGCACTCTAAATGTGGAGTGGCTATAGTTAACTGTGAGATCGTTGCAATCTTTCGATGGATTTGTGCGACTGCATGCACTATTTGCATTTTCTTGATCCTCAGAATTTATTGTAATAATCTTCAATGCTCTCCCGTATCTGTGAATTCTTGTTCGCATATATTAATTAACGTTCATACTTTCGGTTGCGCACTTAGTTGCCAAAGAATTGACGTGTTGTGATCACCGAATACAGAGTAGCCATTGAGTTCCTATACTAATTATTTCTGTAATGAGTTCCTATTGGTCACTTACTTCGTTGTCAGCGAAATACCGAGTGCAAATGATCTGTTTCAATGACTCTCTATTGGTAACGGTCATATTTGACGATTTCCATCATTTACAGCATAATTAGAAATTCCATCATACTCAGGTAAAGTTGATATGCAAGAAAAGCAAAATGCGAAAAAGTGGCTGTGAGCGATATTTCAGTTCGATTATGCATACGCTTCGTGCATCCTCATTTACTGGAACGAACAAGTCTTATGGAGGCATGTTGTTTAACACGATCGTTAGCAATCGCCATTTGCAGCGTTATAAGCACACGCTTGAATCAGCATTTTCTGGTTTCCTAATAGTAGTTATGTGTGCGTATATATTTTTCTGTTTGTCCCGTAGTTCCGACTGCGGATCACCAAAGCTGCGGTGATGTAATTTGTTCAGTGTGTTCCACATCATAAATGACCTCTTGACCTCAATTTCACTGCGATTCTTCATCCTTTGCATGAGTCATTAATGCTTAATCTATTGATTGGAATGGCAACACTTCATCAGCGGATCCCCTCCCCGTTGAGATGAGGCCAATATAAACTTTTAATTAAAAAAAGCCTGTCAATAATAAATCTATCTCCCTCCCTACAGAAATCCGAAAATTAGGGCATGCAGAGTGTTTCGTTGATCTGCACCATTACCATAGTCTCTAGGTATTTATGATTTTATATGTCGGTATTGTTGGTTATGCGTTATATATATATATATATATATATATATATATATATATATATATATATATATATATATATATATATATATATATATATATATATATATATATATATATATATAGTATTTATATTCCTTAATATTCCTATAAAATTGCGCCATTTAAGAAGTGACAGAAATATTTGCGAAAAATTTATAAGTCTTGGGTTTTGTTCCAAGCAATCTGATGAATTAGCTCTATATATTTATTCTGTAACTAGCGGATCAGGTCAAAAGCTAATCGTTTTACTTAAGGCCACGCACAATTATTAAGAAAACGCATTATCCATTTTGCCATTATTTTTTAGGCGATTGGTGACCCGATGGGGTGAATTGCAAAGGTGCATATCGCGCCAGCATTTTCTGCACCTTTCTCTTTGTTCCATTCGCTTCTGCTTAAATTCAGTCCCAAAATGCTCAGTTTTCCATCAGATAGCTAGCAGCCATTGGAAATGATTTTTGGTCGTTACTGTGCCATTTTGGACGGCAGTCATCTAGTGTCGTGTTTGACGGTAATGATTTGCTGTTTGCTCAGTAGTGCCCATTAGTCGTGCTTCGCGTAAACCGGCTTATCAAGAATAAAGGTTTCATTATTTAATGTACCAAATGTTCCTCAAGGATTCAGCTGAATATTTTTCTTAATTAAAAGGTGAAATAGTGATTCCATCAATGTTGCAGGTGCGCGTTGTTCTGACTCATCAATTGGTGCTGTCATAGTCGTTTCACTGCATCATTGCACGTCCACAAAATCATTCACTTACCTTCAACTGCAATGACGAAATCAAGGTGCACATTGATGTCATTGCCCTCTACCATTGCAAGTTGCTGTCCTACAACATGAAATCGCAATGGCGACAATAATTTCCATCCAACGCTTGTTTCAATAGGTGGATTGTTGATGGTTGTAGCTATGTGATTGCGCCTTTATCTATCTATAATTACACCGATGCACTGGAGCAAGCCTAAACGCTGCTTGATGATCGAAATTGGAAAACACCGAATTTGCTCATATTCGGACTTCTCATGTTGTTTGCGCTTTTTCCAAGTTTTGTGCCTTCTTTTCTCCTGAATTCTTTCCATATCCTTCGAGGACTATTCCTTCAATCACATCCGTTATATAGACGACAGCCGATAAATTCCTTGGTCGCTTTCATCGTTCGAATTGTCATCTTCTTTCTCTCCCTCTCTTTCTCTCTCTCTCTCCCTCTCGTTGTCTCTGTTTTTCTCAGTGAGCAATTTTGTCGTCGACTTTTCTTTTTTGGCATTTTACATTAACACCTACACACGATTTCTTTTGTGCTGTGTACTTTTGAGATTTGTAGGTGATTGAATTATGATGGAGAATTAAATTATAGTACAATTAGAACTGAGTAGCATATTTATCGACAACAACTGAAACTTTGGAGATCAAATTGTGAAACTTTTTTCGATTCGTTGCATTTCACTAGTAAAATTAAATCGCTGCAAATCTAATGAGAGTGATCACTTTGACATTAATTGAAGTTCTAAAATAGGCGGAAGTAAAAATAAGGTAGAAATGTTGAAATTTGTTTTTATGCTCCATACAGACAAACACTTCAATGAGGCAAATATTTATGAATGCACTTCACAAAAAGTAAACGAACGCATAAAATCTGTGATTGTCTGACGCTTTTTGAAGTGTCATTTTGATTTCAGGCGATTATAAAATTTTAATCAGCAGCATTATTCATTTAGAACAAGTTTCATTGCATTCCATTGTACTGTTTACAAGTTACCGAGCAAAGAGCATCTCAAAAAGGAAAAGCTTTGCTTACTCACAGAATTTCTTTAATTGAACGCTCATAAAACAACACAGAATATTTCATGATCTATTAGGGGTTTTATGAAAGCTTGTTTTGGTGAGGGTGTTTTGTCGGTGATATCTAAGCAAAATTCAGCTCCTCACAACTTAAACCATTACCTGAACCTAATCTGCAGTTCTCTCGTGTATCATCCATTAGCCCTGGCTTGCTTCGGAACAAATTGACCTATTTTTCAGTCATAGTTGTTGTCTAGTTGCGAGTCAGCAAAATGAAAACTACTTATCTTATTTCCATAAGAGGCATAAGGGATACCCCACACAACTAGGTCGCTTTTCAGTAAAAATCACATTAAAGGGGTTCTTGCGTTTTTCACTTCTCATGATTCTTCCGCTATCAAGCAATCGTGCACTAATGTTTCGGTAGAAAATGAAAGAGTACTGGGAAGTGTAGAAGGGATCTTACTATGCACCAGACTTCGTTAAAGACTTTTACATTAATAAAGTACTATAGCTTCTATATTATCTCATGGCGAAGAGGAGAATCTAATTCGAAATCATGAGGGTGGAGGAATCGCAATTCGGAATTATGTGGATTTATCGTTTTCTCATTTGTTTTTTGTTGTATGAATTTAATCACTAGTGATGATTGGTCGAAGGCGCTACCTTGCTAATATTTTGCCGATTTTTTTTTAGCTAGCGAATTTTTTCATAGTGTGCACGTGTGGAAGTCTGATGTTTACACAGTATATAGCATCAGATGAAGCGTTCCCACGAGGGTTTTCCTTGTAAACAACCGTTCCCTAAGGAGCGCAATGCTACCCACAAACATTGTGTGCGGTCAAGAAAATCAACACGCCACTCATTGTGTTCACTGCCATTTATGTAAGATGTCGAAACGTTTGCTACCCCACACTTTCTGCTCCACATTCTTAATTCACTGTTTCCACGCACTTTTCACTACGCTGCGTAAGTGATGATGAAGTCTTGTCGTTATTCCATAATGTCAGATAATACCGCTGCATAGCAAGGCAGCAGGTGGATAATTTCCTTTACCTGTACTTTCTCACTGCCTATCGTTTTAATAAAGAATGGAATGTAACGAAATGAATGGAGCGGAATGAAATAGAAAGGACATTTTTCTCATAGAGCAGTCGATGATTGATCACATCATTACAGCGTGCAGTACGGCGTTGAGGATCAACAAAACGATCCGATAGCAAGAGTAATTATTTTCCCTCGATGTACTGTTCAACAGTTTTGTTTTCTGTTGCAATTGCAGAATTGATTCTTTGCTACTCCACGCATACAAATGAACGGAACAGGAAATAAGCCACCTTTCAAAATTACTTATATTACCTTTAGAGATAAGAGTGAAACTGTTGAATGGGGCACGCAGTCGATGATCGGTTTGTGTTGTACGTTCTGTGTGTTTTGGAGAGCGCAGCTGTTCAATAATCGAATAGCAATTACTTAGCAATTGCGTTCACTGGTCCGTTTGTTCATTGAACTATGTGACTGCCCACAGATCCCCATTTCTTTTTCATCTTCGTTGATCTACGACCACATTAACAACAAAACAACGTTGCGCCGCAAAGAAGCTCCGCTCTTTTTTCCAACGATAGCACCGCACCTGCAGTGATAGCATATTTCTAGTTCAGAAAGCACTTCAGAAACTTCTCAGAAAGCTGCATAAAACTCTTTAGTCACCTAAAACCATAATGACATTAATAACTGAATAATCGCTCGTGTGATCGAAGCAATGACTGTGAGGTCAAAAATTTAACTCTTTGGCCGAATTATAATGCAGTTGCTGCAGATAATGACATCTTGCAAAAATGCAGACAGTCCTATTAGATAGATCCCCAATTTAAACAAACCAGCCATCTGTCACTTTCAACATCTGAACCAAGATAGACAACTTAGTAGGCACGACACTGATATTACTTCTTTGAGTGAGACAAAATTAAAAAAGGAGTTGAACGAGAAAGTTATTGCAGTACATGAATCGCCGACTAACGGCGACGTAGCCAAAAGTACTTGCCTAACAGATAATAATATCGTCGTCACAAAACACTAATATGCTTTGCTGTGATGTGTTTGCAATGCGGCTTTATTGTTGTGTTATGTTTATTGTTGACATCCATAAAGTATTCAATTCAGTCTAATAAACTACCAGATAGACTGCAACATGAAATTTGCGAATATACTTGATATTACTAGTTGGCGAAGTTGAAAATAGAAGCTGAATCCTTTACCGTTCCACTCTTTACGAAACTTTCCATCCAGTAAAATCAGAGGTTTCAAATGCTCTTCGCGCCTCATTAACAGCTGCTGTTCGACTGTTCTCGGCATTCCTCATTTTCAAGGTGCATGCAATACGTATGCAATGAATGGTGCTATTAACAGGCCTGTTTATACGTTTTCAGCATACAGCGCCTACTGTGGAGCAGGCAGCTGTGTTTGTTTACTCGTTTCCCAGTATCATTCATTCATTCATGCAGTTATCTAACTCGTAAAATCTTTGCTTGGAAAATTGGTGTTTGCCACTTTCTTGGCCATCTCCTTCTTCCTCCTTCTCCGTCTGTAGTCTGAAATATGCACAAACCAAAATTTAATTTCATCCATGAACCTCCTAGCTAGAGTTCCATCCATATGCTAGGGTGTTCCTAGCCGAGACTGGATAATTCGCTGAAGGGTATGAGTGAGCTCATTGGATGCAAGATAGGCGCATTTCACAAGATCGATTAGATCTTTTTTTCCCATATGTGAATTCTTGGAGAGGAGTTGAGAGAAAAAAAGTAAAAAATTTCAATGGGAATTTGCTAAGAGTGGTTTCGATTTCTGGTAAAGATCATTATCATCGCTTCAAAATACTGTTTGCAAGCAGGTTTATTTTTATAGCGCAAAATAATGAAGAAATATGCCTCACGCAATAGACAGATGGCAACCAATGTATATTTCTTTTTACGATATTCGAGATCAGGAATAGAGGAAATGTGTTGATTCAAGATTGATGCAACCACGCTGTTTCATAGGAAATAGATGTTTTATCATTTGTTACAGTTTTCGAAAAATTCGAGCGAAGTGAAATAGGTGAGCGGGATTACATAAGCGCAATTCCTCTTAGCCTCTCTGATGTTGTTGCTTCCTGTTTGAGGCATGAGTTGATGTAGAATGAAAAGTCGTTCTCTTAACTTACTGTGTATTGTTGTACTGCAATGCATAAATTTATTTGTGGCTTTTTAGCCAAATAACGCTTCCAGCGTAATTTTACCGCATTGCTTCGATTTGTTTTAGGAACAAACTGAAGCTTCATGCTTTGCCTCGTGTTTGTTCCTGCTTGTTTCCTCACACTCAGTATCTCCGTAGATTCGCAACATGTCCGTATGATGGTCGTTACTACAGCGTTATAAGCTTCAGATGGAACTAGCCAAGTTTGGATAAAATAGTTTGTTGAATTACACAGTTTGTGGATATCAGGGAAGAAACGTGAACTCATCAGCGGGAGATTGGAGCTGCTGCGAAGTAAGGTGCCGATTGCGAGCATGAAAATCGATGTGCGTCGATAGAACGAGTATTGGGCGGTATGCACTGCTGCTGTTGTTGGTGATGCGCTGATTCAGCGGTGGAGCTGACTTTATTTATTAGTCGGTTGGTTCGTCTCCAAGTATCGGCGCCTCTCCGTTCAACCATCCTCCTCTCCTATAAATATTGCAAGCTATTGCTGGTGCTGTCGAATCTATTCTCGAACCGCTCCATTTCACTGAACTTCCGTTCGCAGGCTTCATTTTTAACGTTACCTTGTTTGGTCATCTGCACAAGCAGTTCAAGTAATTAGTCGAGAAGTTGCTAGCTAGAAACTTCTTTAATAAACTTTTTCAAACCCATGGCACTTGAAATAGCCTTCTTTTCCTCCAAATTATGGAGCAATAAGAGAAAAGACTCGTCTCCAGTAGAGCAGATGGTACGGCCGAAAAAGCGGCACATTTTACCACACTCCGAGAGCTGAACAATTCACTGAAAAATAAAATTTAATCGGTCCGAATTGGTCATTCTCGTCAGTTGGTTGACCACTCTGTTATATTCAAAAAAGCAAAAAATTAGTGACCATCACAGTTCATTTGTTTCACATGCATACATATACACACATTCTGCGTTGTGTTCACATAGTATCACAACACTTGATCGGGTATGCAAATTTCGCCTTTGTTGACTAATTATTAGCAGCGATCTGACAAACGCTTTTTCTCATCCGCATAAAAATTTCCGCTAGAATGTTCACTCTATGATGGGAAGCCATCGATTTTCAGGATGAGTTGCTTCGACGAAGAAGTGTGCTGCTAATTTCTGCTTGAGTGATTCCTCAATTTTTTTCATTATTGGTAAATATTTTCCGTCCTAACTAGAACAGTTTACCAAAAATGAATTTCACAATGGCCAAAAAGTTTGCCAAGTTGGCTAGATCAATAACAGTGAAATTTGCGATCTCCATCAAATGAATGCAGCCGGGTACAGTATGAGTGTATCAAGTATCTTATAAAAACATATTTAAAAAATGCACTCGTCACTGAATCTTTACTTTTGCAAATATAATTGGCCACATCTAAGTGGCAAGGATATGCAATTAATTACTCATGATTTCGATCTTTTTTTTTTTTTTTTTGCAAAACTTGATTCATAAATACAAAAATCGATTCAAAGACTAACAGTTTAGCTGTCTGAGTGAAGCAAAATGTTTCAGCTGTTTTGAGTTTTTCGCGCATTGCTGTACAATTGGGGGAAAAAAAAGAATGCAGAATGCTATTTCAAAAGCAACGCGCTCAGAGCATTGCCCAGTAGCGTCAAACGGTCTACTTGAGGAGGTCGTTTGTAAGTTAAGCCATCTTAATGCTGTTGTCATGCGCTGAAAGTTGGCTACTCAATTCGGCGACCAGTTGACTCTACTCTACCTATCGTTCCGTGTAATATTCCTCAGATGTCTCGCTCGATTCCTATCCTTCTTGAGCTCTACTAATAGTGGTCATGGTATTCCTCTTATGCCTCGATGAATCACGTTTTTCTTTCAATGGAAGCAATTCCGACTCATTTATGTGCGGATCTCTTAAATTATGCTAGCGTGATTTGTGACAAATAAAGTGAAAGTGTTTGGCATATCTCAGCAACAATTCTTTTCTTGGAAAGAATAAAGTTGTCAACGTAGGAAACGTTGGGATTAATTTTTTTGCGCGCATCCTAATAGGTGCGATCATAGCAACCTCATCGCTTAGGTATTCGCATACGCGGTAGGGGTGACATTTTGCTGCTCCCTACCTCTTCAGTGAAAAAAAGGTGGTGTCGCATCCTGCCAGACGGTTCTTTTTTCTGGTAAAGGGGATGCTTCCGTCCTGCCGATTTTCCTTACCCTTCTGCGAGAGAGAGAGAGAGAGAGATAAAGGAAATCGACCAAAAACCTCCTTTACTGGCAGTGCAGTGTAGCAGTTGCTGTGAATCGTAATGGTTACCGAAATAATTTTTGCTGTTAGCATTACTTTATTGTCATATTTACTCCAGCTTTTCGTTGGTGGATGCCTACTATTTAGCAGCGAGTGGGACATGGAATAAGGAAAGCTTCAGCAGTGCCTGCATATCCATAAAGCGTTTCTCCGAAGTGAGGCTTCATTTCTGATTATAACCTGCTTTTGTGGAAGTTGTCAACGTTGGAGAAGTTGAATGTGCTAATTGTTGCATTATGGTACGATGACTGCTACGTCGCAAACTGCGTCAGCGAAAGACGTGCATAAGGTAAAGTGTGCGCAACGCTACATGTATGACCCAATGGTCCATCTCCTGATTTATCGTAATCGGTGGTTGCTGGAAACGAATGTTTGCACAAATGTTACATTTCCTTCAGGACATTATCGAGGTTGAGTGCCGCCTGTTAGACTATCGTGGCAGCACTTGAGAAACGAGCATGCTTTACGCAGTGTGCGTGCTCGGTCTTATGACCGTAGCCAATGCGCATGATGTCTTCGCTCGACCTGCCGCCGCTATTACCGCTGTACCGTTGCCGGGATTTGCACCAACAACAAAGGCACCCGAAAAAACCCAGTGAGTTATCATGTGATATATTTTTTACATTAAAAAAGGAGGATCTTCCCCCGTCAACTATGCCGAATTCATTCTTCCATGTTTGTTGCTCTTTCAAGACATCTCATCTACACTTTCGTATCGTTTGAAGCAACTTTTCGGTGGTAAAATCGCATAATAAATCGCTTTTTCACTTATCAGGTTTTGAACTATTAATTTATGACGCAAAGCTTAGTGTTTATTGAAAAAATCAACCGAATTTTAAATCTTTAGTGTCATGTTTTTAGTTTTCTTTTCCTGGATCCTCTGTCTTTTTCTGATTATCGAGGAGGTTTGTCATCGACTTTTGTTTTGTTTTTTTTTTTTTTTTAGTGAGGGAGGAATAAATTTTCTCAAACGACTTCCATAATGTTTTAAGGCTGCAAGTTTTGCACTTTTTCGATCTAAAGAAATAAAGAGACAAAAAAGTTTTTATGATTGAAATAATATTTTATGATCATTTTCCTGTGTGTTGAAGAATGTGCTGAGATATAAAAAATACACCGATTTCCTTTGCAGTAAGTTTCTTATTACTGATATGGGAATTAATATGGGAACGTTGATATAGGAATTATTCTTAATTATTGTTATTAGTATTTTACTGTTGTCATTACTAGTTTCGTTCCTTTTTCCGCTGTTTAATGTGGAATAGGAAGCTATCTTTTCGTAATTCTCTCATTAATGGCGCGGAATTTTGAAAAATTTGCTTCATTAAGGATTTGTTATTAACATTCTGAGTAGCTGAACCAGTTTGCAGCTTTTCCAATCATAGATTGCTGTGTTATTTTCCGCTAAAACATAGAAACATGACTAATACTGCAACAGTTGCTACTTAATTACCCGTTTTATTCTCTTTTTCATAATTGTCGTCCATTGTGATTGTCCAAAGTTGAAAACAGTTGAAATTTTAGAAATCTTCAAATTGTCTCGAGTAATCGACGGGACAGGTGAATCGCTGAGAATTATGTTTGAAAATATTTTTTCTTTATTATTTCCCACTTAGCGAGTCTTTCGCAAAAATAGAAAATTGTGTCGTATTTTTTGGTGGGGTTCTTTTCGCTACCAATGATGGTTTCGAAAATAACGAAATCGGCTGTAGAAGTACAAAAAAATGCAAGCTAGAGTCTATTTACTAGAAGAAGTGAATTTTAGTGCTGGTACATATTTGGTAATCGCTCCAAGAGTTGTGAGGCCAAGTTTGCCATACGCCGTATCGGTCAATATTTTGAAAAGCTCCGAAAACGAGCATATCGTCAGGGTGGAGGTAAGGACGACGCAGAACGATACAATCGGTGCGAGGGTTGTCAATAACGTCAAAACGGGTTCGTAATTTATCGTCCTTTTCTTGTCAGATTTCCCCATTTTCCATGTTGTTTATGCAGCTCGCATAATTGGGATGAGTTGCAATGACGACGTTGTAAACTATGTTTTTTGCATGAGCCATTGTCATTCTTTTTTCGATGGTTTTCGCAGTCGTTTGTCAATGCGAGCAATAATGGTCCGTCAAATATCTTAAATGTTTTTTTCGCACGAATCCTTTGAAAGGCGTACGTCGTCAGTGCTGCATTATCAAAAAATGTCCATTGCTGGAAAATGGCAAGAGAAACGGTGATTGGAATGTGAGCTTTGTTTGAGGGGAAAATTTTTATTGTTTCCTTGTTGAATTTGTGTACTTTTGGGGTCGCTGTATGCAATTTTTCTTTTCTTATCCTGTGGACTTTAGATGCTGTAGCTTAAGAATCCTTGACATTCATGGTAATTTGAAACTGATTATAAGCAGTGATTAATTCTTTGATTGAACGAAGAAGAACAGAGCTTTAATTGCTGGTTTTTCTTGTTTTTCTTAAAGCAATTTGCGCGCTTAAGTAAGATATTTTTACGTGAATCTCTGCTTCATAGAATTGAATATTAATATTGACTATTTTCTAGCGAACATTACTTACAAATTACGTCCTTTGAATTTCGGTTGCTAAAAATTTCAGCAGATAGAGGAATTTCCATTGCTTGATCATTTTATTGCCACCTCTAATAGTCGAGCATTGCGAAACGGCAGAACGTTTTGATTTTTTAATTCTCCTCTAGGAGTTGTCTGACCTCTGCTTATTAAGACGATTTATATGATGCCCTTCCCCCTTCCCTCTCCTCCCATCCAATACTGGCTAGGCATTCCTGGGATTTTGTTGCCGGTCGCCTCTACGGGGGCCCTGAGTAAGCTCTGTGCAAACTGTGGAGAGTCCCAGCTTTATCCAGGTGCCCTTCATTTGCCGAGATCATACTTCATGGGCAAAGTCCGAAAAAATCGAATTTTCGAACTGAGGTTTCAAAAATTGGTGTTCGTTTGTCCGTGATGTTCGATTGCAAGGTCAGCGTCGAGCTGCCGAACAGTAAAGGCTGCCTAGCATATGTGCGCTGTTGAAAAACAAACGAAATGATGATGCGTAAAGGCAGATTTTAATGATCTGGTCAGAGTTAGCTAAAGACATCGGCAATGTGGTGTACAAAAAAGAAATTGAGGAAATTTGTGGAAGTGAGGGAATTGACTTGACATGGCAATGAAATCACGACATGTTTTCGTTAAGGATTTTGAATTGCATATTTAGAGGAGAGATGTGAAGTGACAGTTCGAAGGTGAGAAACCTCTTTCATATCATATTCAGTGATTTTGTCCAAAATTCGACAGTAAAGTTTTCTATTTTTCTCAGCTTCAAAACTTTCTCCGCCCACCTTCTCTTAGACCAAACTTTCGGCTCAACCCAACGACTCTTTGTCACTCTTTGAAATCATCCATAGATTGATGTTACTTTTTATTGGTATAATATACTTTGCAACCGCAGTTTAAGCTCTTCTTTAATATGAGCATCCTCTCTTTACAGCAAGAGTTCTCTAAGCCCCTCTGCTCATGTTTGAGGCTGCTCAGCAGCTTCGCCAAGATGAATTGTGCACAGGGTGTACCGAATTTAGGAGGTACGTTGAAATGAATTTAACGCTGTAACTTGAGAAAAATTTTATGCTATGGTTGAAAAAGTTTCCTCCAAGTGTTCTTCATTCAAAAGAGGTGAGGTCATATGGGACGGCGGTATTTAGTGTCGCGGATAAATAATCGAACAACTACTTATACTTTTTTCGTACTGCAGAAAATGAGTTTTCCTTTCATATTTTCCAAGGTGCCGCATCTATGTACGACTATTACCGGAAAATTTCCGTGTTCTCAGTTTCCATTTGCATTCTTGTCGAACAGTCCTTATGATAGTTTTCGCCCGCTAATATCACCGAAGCATGAACTTATTCGGAAAACGCTCTTCTGAATTATAAAGTTTCAAACTGGAAACCGTTTTTCCACTCTTTCCAACTTCTATCCATGATCACTTTTGTTGTAATGCACTCAAAAGAGGATTTTTTTGGCATTTGCAGGAGTGCCACTAACAATAACAATTGAGGAACTCTCTCCCGATAGTCTTCTGCCAGGATCAACCTATAAGGTGTATGTACGTGGCGAAACAATTGGGTCTAAAATTTTATTCGAAGAGGAAAAAGAAGTGCAATTCGATGCGAAGTCGCTGTCGATTTTTGTACAAACCGACAAGGCGATTTACAAGCCGGGATCAATCGGTAACCCTTGCGACTCTCGTTGTGTTTTGAATATTGACGAAAAGAGCGCATCAACAGCGTGTGTGGGTGATTTGGCAATTGGCAAGTCATGTACAGCCGGATTGGAACACACAACTGTGAATAGTTCCAAGGCATTTCCTAGAAGTAACTATCAATTACTTGAGAAGGATATCTGCTGAGGAAACCTATAGAGGTGAAATCAGTATGAACGGCTAAACGATGGTCAAAAACAAGGGATGCCTTATTAATATACAAACCAATTACATTATTGCGCCGGTTGATAGAGCTGCTAATAATTATAGCTTTGTGTGTTAAAAATATCCAGTCACATAAGAATTAACAAGTCTACGGATTATTCAATCTGCTCATGACAGCATCTTATATGTAGATGATTGCGAATTTAACAGTAGCAATAGCAGTAGTTACAGTGCGATAATATGGGCATATGTAATGCATACTATCAACTTTAATGTAAAAGAAAGTAATGTTATGTTTGCTGGATATAAAATAAAGGCGCCTCATGGGAGACGACGGTAGCGCAAATTTTGCGGATCTTATTTTATCGGCTGTAGGAAAGTGGATGACTTCCGTTTCATTGCGACCACTTTTATAAAAGTGCTAAAGAGGTTTATGGTAATGAGGTAGAGCCTGATGTCACATATGAAAGAAAAATAGCTGATTTTATGGATATAAGCGCATATAGAACTGATATCGGCACGGAACGAACCATGTATGTCAAAACGCACCAGTTCAATTTTAAGATAAATAAACACACATGCTTAGATAGTAGCAGCTGCACCATTATACGCAGAAACGTCATATTATCGCAAGCAAACAAATTCATGAAATCGTACTCAAGGAGGCAAGAATTTGGTAACAAATCTGGCGAGTTAGAAATTATAACCGTAAACGTTCAAACTTTATTGAGTAACCTCGATAGAACGGGAGGGGCTAATGAGGAAGAGGCTATTCCCACAACGGGAAGGATCTGGGATCATAGGAGCAGTGCTTGTGGAAGTGGGACCACCAATACACATTCAAGTGCATCTCTGGTCAATTTTCTCTGCAGAGTTGCCATGGGGTGAAATTTTCACAGGGGCCTTGGATCGTTTCTTCTTAAGGTGTTTTCTCAGCAAGAAACTTTTTGTATTGTTTTCGAAAATCCTACCTTAACGTATAAGCGTTACGCAGGCCAAATAATTGTTTATGATCCACTAATCAGAGGCGCTGCAAAGCGTTCTGAGTTTGTGATTAGAATATGGCGAGTTCCTCGTCGAATAGAGAAGCTCTGAATCCTCATTCCTATTCCCGTTTCCTGCTCCATCTTTCTTTACGATAGTAGGAAGAAGAATGGAACAGTTCGTGCGACAGTGAATAAGTTGCTGAGCAGAAGGCTAGCCAGCGAAATATGAATTCCATTCAGTTTTTTTTTTTTAATTTCATTACTTGAAAAACAAGCTGAAGGCAGCCTCATTGGTACCTCAGTGATCATGTTCGAAAGCGGTCATAAATACAACACTCTTTAGTAAATTCAGTGAGTTAATTGATAAATGGATCTCCTCAAATAGACTCAAGGTGGTCATAGCTGCGTGCTTTCATCGCTGAGCTAGGCAGGTGCTCTTCTGCTGTTCTTTTGCAGTCAGAATAGAACGAACGCACAGTTGTCGGAACAAACACTCATCTACGTTTCGTCCTAAAAACAAATGGGTAAACATATCTGAAGAATTGGCACTTAGATGACCAACCACTCTCACAGTTTAGCAACAAGTGAATAAAGCGTATAGAATATTGCCTTCTGTTTCAGATGATCCGACCACCGCATAAGTTCATAAAAGCTTTGTTTTGTTTTTTTACTGTAATCGCACTAATACGAAATGGACAAGTCTAAATACACACAAAGATTTTTCAACACCTTTGGATGTCTTTAACTTTTTTTGTTGGGTGAATGTGAAATATAGCAGGAATGATCAGATAGTGTGCCGAGGTATCTACCAAATTTCATGGCTCTAGCCTGAGTTGTCCCCGAGTTGAAATTTCTGTACAAATGGACACACGAATACGTCGCACAGATATGTTGTTGGCAGAGCAAATTGGGGAGAACGTACAAAAACAGAAGGCATCCTGGACAATTCGATCAGTTGAACCAGCTGTCCTGCTTCATTCTCTTCCCTGTCCCCTCCCTTCCTTTCGTCTGTTCATCAGGTGGATGGTGGATATTATCGCTGAATTTTTCTTGACTACTTATCGGTGATAATCATTGGATGACAGTCGAGAGCGGAGATATCAATCCAGTTCGATCCGTCGAATATTAAGGAGCATAGTCCAGAAGGCACTTCACTCTTGAATTTTTATGATATTTCATTCACTGTAATTCTACTTCAAGCGGCACCACTGCACAAATTAATCACATCGAAGTTTTGATTTGATTGCGTTGCTTTGCATTTCAGTGCGCTATCGAGTGGTGGTTGTCAATCCCGACCTAACGCCCTATGCAGAGACAATCTCAGTGAAGGTTCGCGATCCAAATCAAAATATCATCAGCCAACAAAACGACAAACTACTCTCAAAAGGTTCTCCATCTCATCTGCCTTTAAATACTTTCTTCGACTTATGTAGCAGTGGTCAAATTTAATCTCCACTAGTGCATTTATGTGACGTCAGTGCGACATGATGTTATACAGCGTAATTTAAAGCTTAAATTAATGTAACGTGTAATGCATTTTCAGTGGAAGGTTACGTTTTCGCATTGCTTCTGAAAGTCGGTGTTTCTTTTTGGAATTTCATCTTCATTTTGCTCGATTATTCATATTGATGTAATATATAGCCTAAAAAATATTCCTTTCCACTAAATAAGCATGGAAAGTTTTTTTTGTTTCCATGTGATTGCTCGGATCGTTTTTTTTTTTTTTTGGTGTGTTTTTTGCCGTGCTCTCCAGTTGGAACGATGGACTAAGAAGAAACCACACCAGTATCTTTGAGCTGATCGATTGCAGGTATTCTCTCAAGTGAGCTTGAGCTGGCGAATGAGCCTCCACTAGGCGATTGGCAGGTACTCGTCGAGACCAAAAGTGGAATTAAATTCGAAAAGGCTTTCACAGTGGAAAAATACGTTCTGCCGAAGTTTGAAGTGAACATCAAAACGCCCAGCTTTATCACAATCAATGACGATCTCAGTGTTTTGGTCGAAGCGAAGTACGCATTTTAAATTTTCATTTTCCTTATGCAGCGGAAGCAGTGAATAGTAAACTTGACAGTAATTAGCTAAGTTCACTAATGATCCTGGGCGGATAGCTTTTTTAAAAGTTATTTATAAATTGTGATAGAATTTTTCCGTATCTCGCCTAGCTTTTGCCCAAGGAACTGCTCGAATATCTGGCTATCCATTCCACTGACCGTAAGAGGTTGTTATGAGCTTCGATGTGTTGGTACTGATGCATCAAAAATCGCAGCAAAACCGAAGTCCATGCTTCAAAAATCTCTTTGTGAGTATGAGCTTTAATTAGGCAAGTAATTGCCAAATGCAGTGCTCATCAATCACAATTGACAACATCTGCTCCATATAACTTCACAGCTTCGTATCATCGGCGTACCTCTTATTGCAATAATCCTTGAGCCTCATTTAGCTAATCCGTTGATCGTGTGATCGATGATTACCGCATGTTGAGCGAGGACATAATATCTTTTGTATTGTTTGAGCTTCAGTTCGATTCTTTGGGATTTCATAATTTCGATTTCTGACTTTAGGACTCGGATTTTGTGAGCCTTCGTTCATAGAAATGCTGTTTTTCTAAGAGTTTTCATGTGTGACGTTATTTGCTTCAGTTAATTAGTCGATGAATTAATAGCTTAATTAAGGTACACATATGGGAAAGGTGTGTCTGGTAAAGCAAAGGTGACACTCGAATTGCCATGGCACAGGTGGCATGGCATCCCGTTCAGTGGTGATGCAACAACACAGGTTTGTAAATGATTTTAACTGTTCCTCAGCACTTGGGAATTCTCTTTTGTGGCACAAGCCGACATTTTGTATAGAAAACAGAGAACAAGCTTCATCACTAACGTTTAGGCTTCAAGCATTTCGATGATTCTTTTCGTATTTTATTAAATATAAACTATTGAGTCAGTATCTCTACCTCAAAATCCTGTTCACTTTTTCTGGAATATTTTAATGGTGGCAGTTTTACATATGCACATACGCAAAGCTGCACAACAGCTTACTGCTGAATTGTTGTAGAAAATCATATCGATGAAAAAAAAAATTTTTTTTTGAATCTATCGCCTCTTTTTTTCATTCGGTTCATTTTTTCAGCTTATTTTCGACCTTCTCACATTACTGAATTATAGGCTTACGGTGCACTAGATATTAATACATTCAATGCGTAAAAATGCTATGAGATATTTCTATATGCATTTTGCATTTAGGATGAGCAGGACAGCGTTATTGAGCGCACTGTAAAGCTGAACAATATGGGAGAGACGACGGTCGTATTCACAAATGAGGAATTGAAAAAGCACAAATTGATAATGGACTATGGTGGAAGCTCAATTCGTATCGCAGCGAGTGTTACAGAGGATCTAACCGATATCCAAAGAAACAGTTCTGCGCAGGTTTCTTTTGCGTTGGTTTCTTCTTGAATGTTCCATTATATTTCTATCCAGCTTTGTCTGTTGGTTGCTTTATTCATTGCAGCAAAACTTTCTCTCTCTGTTGAAGCAACTTCTTGCAATATGTCTGCTGGGATTTTTTTAAATGCAAGTCGGCTATTAAATCCCTGCATTTTATGCAATATGCAATTTTGAAGAAGGTCGCTATAAGCTTTCATTTAAATGAGCTGCATGAAGAGTAGAATTTATTGCGCAAAATTTTTGCGATGTTTTTGCAATCGCTAATAGAAGGCGATCTTTTAAGCTAAATAATCGCTCGCTTCTTACAATTTTTTCGGCATTGCGAGATATTAAGTTGTTGAAAAATCCGATTAAATCTTGGCTTGCTGGTTTCACTTTGATTAATTGAATGTGGAATGCGTGGTCTGTTTTATGAAGGACCATCCTTTCTGTCATCTCATTCCGTTCCCAAACAAATGCATGTTTGTGATGTGTCAAAAAGTACGAACAAATATTCTGTTGATGAATTGGGCAAATGTTGCACAAAGCTTGTAAATACGATGCTTACAATTGTACCTTTAGGTGGTTGCATACAGACACGACGTAAAGTTGGATGTCGAGAAGCAAGGCGATACTTTCAAGCCTGGACTTAGCTATAATGTGGTAGTGACTCTTAAGCAAATGGACGATACACCTGTGAAAGCAACGGTGCCAAAACGCGTCCAGGTATATACGTCTACTGCCTAACCATACGCCAATCGAATCGAAACTACCTGGAAAATCGGATCTCAACTTCTCATTCTCACGCTTACTTTATAGATTAAAGCACCTTTTTCAGTGACCTTCCGGCGGTCTTATCACAAATTCTTCCTTGTTTACTTTTACCATCCTTTTTTCCCACAATTTGTGAGAAAAATTTCTGCTGCTAAGTTGTTACGGAATCTCATATTCATCGAAATGAATAGGATACTTAATCTGTTAACGATTTTCTTGAAGGTGACAACGTACTACAATTATCCTTATGTACCAGACCTACCTACACAACATGAAGATAAAGAGGTGAAAATTGTGGATCTGGACGCTCATGGAACGGCCGTCTTGAACCTTCAGCCGCCTCTCAATTGTACGGGCGCGAGAGTTGATGTAAGCCTTGGTTACCGATATATCCATCGTGATAAATTAGCCGGATATGTTTAAATTGCTTAGAAACTAGCAGCAAGAAAAGGTGATAGGTTCGCTGTCAGCAAAAAGAAAACCAAAATATTCTTTTTCAAGGTAGATTTAGCGCAAAGTCATTACCATTCGTTCAAGCATAGATGCTAATAACAATAAGCGAATCAAAGTTTTGCTGAACAGTTATAAATATGATGACTATAAAATACTGAAAATAACTTCAAAAGTGGCGAACATTTAACAGTAACCTACAAGTAGACCCGTTTTTGGTGTAGCGAAGCTGTTGTATCGAACCGATCCAGATTGATTGTGAAATGTTTTATAGGTAAAGAGCTGTGGTTTCCAATTTCTCACTGTCGTTGCTTTATGCTTGCCATCAATACCCATTGTTATCAGTTTTCAGCGGAATAAGAAAGAAATTGAATTTAAATTGTTCTATGCAATATGAATGTTTTTCTTCTATTGCAGGCGCACTACGATCGACTGGGAAAAGATAACTTCACGAATGCGATGATCTACTCTAGCCTATATGTGGAAGCTAGTAAAAGTCCGTCGAATAGTTTTCTGCAGTTGCTCGCTGATCACGAAGGTGTTGTAGATGCTGGAAAAACACTTTCGTTCACTGTGAAGGCCACTGAACAGCTCTCTTTCATTACCTATATGGTATGCTTCAGCTTTATAGTTGGAGTCTTATTGTTTTCATTATTGAATTAAATCCCTGTTCTAAAATCACCTCTAATTTTAGGTTCGATTCATCTGATTCTTCTAAGAAGTATGGGGACGAGTTTAAAATGTAAAATGGCAGTGCAGCAAATTCAACTAAGCAATAATCTCAGATTTTCAGCGTTATGCCTCTCTGACTGAGAAGTGTTAAAACTGGAAGAGCCATTTCGGCTCTTCCAGTTTCCAATTTTAGCATAAATTTGCCGACATACTCTTGGACTGTTTTCTTCATCAAGGATGCCTTTATTTTTTTCACTAGCATTATATAACGTGATTTTTAATCCATGCTAATCAGCGTTATTTCTTAGTTGCTTATTTCCGAAAAGCGTAGAAGATGATCGTTATTCCGCTTAAACTTTTCTTTTCTAACCAAAGCAGTGGAATTTTGCGATTTATTCATTTCGTTAGAAAATAAAGCAATTTGCATAATTTCGTTACGTAAAATCGGACAAAAACAGCATCAAAATTAACTCGTACTTGTTACTACAGTTATGCAGAAATACTAGTTTTTGAGATCACACTGCTATCATGAATCAATAGCCAAATTAATCTTCCACGGTATTTTGTAATGATCCTTCGAGAGCGGAGCTCGAAGTATGGCACATCCACTTTGGGATGCACTGCTTCTGCAGGCGCACTGCCAAGTTTTTCTCGAAGTCACCGGGATGAGCATCAAAAGTAAAAACTTCGAGAGATATTACCCCAATGTGCCGCAGTTTTTTTACCGTTGCCTCAGCCAGCTGCTGTATCTGATTTTCGCCTTTGTGGTTGCAAATGAAACTTCTAACCAGTGCGGCAAAGCTTTTCCTACCCGCTTCCTGTTCACTTGTGAGCTTGTTGGGGAAATTCCTTGCACTCAAGGGCCTTGTTTATCTGTGCTTACACGAAGACATGGGGTTTGGCCTTTACGTCGTACAGGTTGAAGAACTCTTGAAAGCACTCGAAGGCTGCCTACTCCTTGTCTGGATTTCCTAAAAATACTTTCATTGGGCCAAGCGTGTAGTGCAGTAGTAACATCGGCACCTTCCGAGATTTCATCACTGGCTGCCCATTGTAATTGTCGCTTCCCACGAGAACCTAGTTCGTTGAGGTCAGTCCAGCCTGTAGTAGTGTGTTTTGATATCTTTGCTGTCCCAGAGTCAAGGATGGCAAGGATATTAGGAGAAAGCGCCTTGGAAGGCAGTCAAAAATGCGACCATTTTGAAGTCTCCAATGACTCTCAGTCATTCTCATCACACTTCGAAGCGCCGACATAGTCTTGGTGTTGCTGAAATTCCCCTTGAGGACGACACCAAATGAATATGCCGGAATTAGCCTTTTAGGCCGCAAACATCGCAGCAGATGCTTAAACGGAGTAATTTCTCGCTCTCATTTCGACAAAATGGCCGCAGACATAAAAAGATGCGTCTGCTGCATGTTTACAGCCTATTGATACAACTTCCTAGGCAGAATCTGTCAACAATGTTCTGAATAAAAGGCATATTTCAAAATATCTCCACTCAAAAGCATTCTTTGGAGATAGCAGATACTTTCTATACTTTTGAATTGTAAGAAATTAGGAAATAGCACATAGTATCTAAGAACTAAAAGCTAGGAATTTGTTACATAGCGTAGTCCACTGCGAATAATATAGACCACTGTTTTGCGACCGATTGAGTAGCAAACTATTGTTAGGTTTGAACATTCTCATTTCCTATACAAAAAGTGACCACTTCAGATGTGCTAAAAATCCTTCAAGTAGTAGTTCTAAGAATCGAACAAATCTAAACTCAGGAAGAAATGGACTTTCACTTTTTCTATCCGAGGTTGGGTCTTATTACATTCATCAGTGAGGTCTTTGGTCGTATAGAAATGTTGCATCTTATTACATTCACCAATGATATCTTCGGTTGCATAGAAATGATGTTACAAACCCTCATAGTGTCAGCTGGTATGCTCGCTTTTTATGTCTTAAGTGAATATATTGTAGGTGATAGCGAGAGGGTCTGTAGTGTTGTCGCAAGAGATTTCTGTCAATGGCGATCTGGCAACGGTGACTTTCACTGCCACACATCAGATGGCCCCGAAGTCACGATTGGTCGTTTACGCAGTGAGGCCAGCCAACCAAGAGATCCTCGTCGATGCTACCGACTTCAAAGTTGACGGGCTTTTCCGTAACAATGTTAGTATTATCATATTTCCGCTGACCAGTCCCAGTCTGTATGTTGAGTTTTTCTCCGAATAACTGCCGAACATCGAGTAATACTAAGAAAGTAGTAAATCGATTTTTCATTGTCCTTCAATAATCAGATCATACATAGGCATCCCATCCCCCTAATGTCGACAAAGTTTCAGAGAAGCTATTTTTTGCGAAACTTTTTGGTACCATAGTTCACAGAGAGATTCTAATTTTTGCCTTTTCCAATCATTTCCGCAGCTTTTCTAACTATTTTCTTTTTCAGTTTTCTGTGCCAGTGGTCGAAATTTCCTGCTGTCTCTTGTTGATCCTTGAAACCACGATTTTCGGGAAGCGTTGAAAATGGCGAGGTTTTCAGAAATCTCTTCTTCCTGATTTTGAAAGGGAGAAAGAAGGCAGACTGCATATGAGCATTCATCGTTTTGCCTTGTCTATTGGGCGGTCGGTTGTGAAGCTCCGACCAGAGTTGTCGGCCCCGCTCAGCCGAGCCACCTCGTCCAGTACCCTCATCAGGACGAGGGTGGCGGAACAACTCCCGACAGTCATAGGACGAACGACGGTGAATCGGCTCGTCAGCATCCGACGGGCAGGAGACGAGCCTCAGCCCTAACCTTCACGCGACTGACCTGCAAGAAGGAGAGGCCGACCTAAAGACCACAGGAGCCAAGTGCACCAGCGAGGCATTGGGTCAGAGCAGGCGGAAGCGATATGAAGAGACATGTATTCGTAATGAATGCTGTGTTCATTCAAATAAATAAATAGAGCCAAGTGCATATGAGCAAGATCGCATACTGTTTACAAAGAGAGAATGGCCAATTTCAGGTCTCACTGTCACTCGATCGAAGTACAGCCGAACCGGGGGAAAAGGTCAAATTCATTGTGAAAGCAGATCCGGAGTCATTCGTTGGACTACTTGCCGTCGATCAAAGTGTACTCCTTTTGAAGTCAGGCAACGATATCACCAAAGAATTGGTTCGTTGTTGACTTTTTGCCTTATTTTCTTTTTCAGCGTGTCATTTAAAATTTACTCAAGTATGACCCTACACAAGCACAGAGTTAATCAGTGAAATGTTATCCCATATTATATAGTAAAATTTGAACTGGAAATACAGCGCTAGTTCGCCTATGGATGATTTTGAATCTTTGCTGCATATAAAACTCAAAATTCCAAGGAACCGACTTTCATATAGTAATTGACTGTATTTTTCAATCTAGAAGCCTTTTGCAGTAAATTTTGCTTTCTGCACTTACGTTATTTTCGTTCATAATGCATTCCTCATTTCTAATATTTAAAATACCTACATATGCGGTATTCTACGCATCAATGCAACGTCCATTTGTGTCACAACGAACTAGCTGACGACGATTATATATATTGCTATGAAGTTCTTTCAGAGAGTTGGCACCACATGCTCTTTAATTCGTTTCAGCTGACTATGGTTGCGCTAGCTGTTCCAGCTGACCAGATGTTCTTGAATCCTTGAAAATCCGTATGGCTACGCTAGTTGAGCGTTTTCAGACACGTGCAATGTCGTCAAGACTTCTATCTCTGAAATCATTTGAAACCTGACTTCTCCCTTTTTTCATTGAGATTCTTCGCGATGCTTTTAACCCTACTACGGTTTGCTCGTGCTATTAAATTGTTTGATGTGCAATAAAAAATACCAGAGCTGGAAAGTTATAATTCCACTTGAATTATGGGAAATGTATGAAAGAAGTGGAATTTGATAGTTTCAGTAAATCCCGAAAAGTGAGGGTTACAATGCGCGCAGAGGCATATAATTTGCATTACACAATCTTTCAGTCGTGCGGTCATAGGGCATCAAAGATAGTTCTTCAAAAAGCGTTTCAGGTTTGTGATTGAGTTACTGTCTTTTTCTTTGATATCGTTGATATTTCCGATTTATTATTAATACTGATGTTTCAGGTGGAACAAGATATCGAGCAATATGATACTACCGGCTCTAATAGTGGATTTCGACCGTGGGAGGCACCATTCCGTCGCCGACGGCGTTCAATTTGGTATCCGTTTTGGGGAATCGGTGGTAAAGATGCCGCAAGCATATTTGAGGTTTCTCTCTGTCTTCGTTCGCGTTTCCTAAGCTTTATATTTTCTCTTACATAAAAAACCGAGAGAATAGATCCTTTAAAAATTTAACACTTTTTATACTGAATTAACTTGCCCATTCCTCTGATTTCCATTTTGGACATTTTTCTGAGTTCAAATTTTTTGTTATGGAAATTTACTTTAGGTTTACTGTTTGCTAGAGCCCTGAAATGGTTGTAATACTGGAATTGTTTCAGAATGCTGGCCTTGTCGTTCTAACTGATGCCTATTTATACCGTGAGCCTGAACCACCAAGTAAGCTGTTATCCTTTATCTCTGGAACAGTTTCACAGAAGATTTTTTAAATCAAGGAAATTTTTCTCATATAAATAGAGTGAAATTCATATCTAAATTGTAATATTTTGAAATCTATTCGGAAAGAAGACGCCTCTGACCAGAAAAATGTTTTTGTTTCTTAAGATATTATAACACGGATGTGGTCCTCATTGGTTTAAAATTGAAAGCGGAAATGGAAATGACGATCTAAGTATAAAAGAGTAGAGGGCAAAGTTGAGCCTCTAAGAATGCGTTTTGAGAGTGTAATGCAAGCGAAATGTTTGTGTTTGTCTTGCTTACAGCTCACGATTGCTTATAAATCGTTTCTAAACAAAGCGATGCGATGCATGCTTCTACTTGTTGCTTTATTTGCACTTCACCTAACACACAAATAAACAAGCACTCATTTCATCGTTTCTTAGCGAATGATTTTTTCTTATCACTCCTCTTTCTACAAATAGCGTTCGTAAATATTTCACGTCTATTTTGATTTGCAGACCTCCTTCTTTTTCCTTGATACTCTTCTTATTGCTTTAAATTTACATAAAGGTCTTCATCACTTAAGAGCTCACTATCTTTCTGTACAAAAAGTTTAGGATAATATGAAACAGAGGACAACTGCATAACCAGTATAGGTAACAGGCATTCATCAGAAACGCTGTTTGAATTATTACGACATCACTTTTATCTTTCTTTCTTCAGAGACGGTTGTTTGCTGTCTCTAGTATTTCGAAACTCTGGTGCTGCTGCAGTAACAACTGATCTATTTACCCTGAAGCGTCCTTCTTTGGTATCACAGTGGTCGGCCTCTCTGAGGCAACGTTTTCCTGATTGGTATAGCGCAGGCTTGAGGAACTTTTTGCTTTTTGCGAATAATCGGTTTCAGCAGTTTGCCAACACTGCTTCCAATAATCTTCCTTTCATTGCGTTTGGCCACATTTGCAGCACCGCGGCACTAAATCTGATGCTTTATCACTGACTTCTTAAAGCACGATTTCTCCGCAGGTTTTCTGGTTGACCTTACTCATCGATCCCTTTCTCCATGGGTCTACCTATTTCCTTTCTCGTAAATGTTGCTCCTTTTCCACCAGCTGAAACTATGCAGGTTTTATTAGTGCGCATGTGATCATACTTGTGATTACGAAAGGGGAAAATAGCCTTGAGGTGTCTGCTGGGTGTTGTTAATAATTTTTTGGAAGTCATTTCTCTGTGCATGTTTTGTCATATCTCATACAAACCGATCACTGATGTAAGATGTGATCAGACTGCAAGCCGATGCAATCTTTGAGCGATATTGTGCATGGAGTGCTGTCCCTTCACATTTCGATCATTCGAATAAACCATCTTGCCACCTTGCACATTTGCGATACAACGTTCCTTTCCACCAACCGTCAATGAGCAGACTTTACATCAACTATGAAATTTCTGCATAGGACTTTGTTACGAAACTTTTACTAGTAATACTTTCATAGCATCCAGTATTAGGGGGTTATGTATACATATACTGAATCCTAAACTTACAGTGTTTGTCTGACCGATATATCCTTCATGATTCTGCTATTCTTTACAATTGAACAGATCACTTGATTATCGCGCTTACCCTCCCTCACCGCTAAAGTGCTGCCCATAGAGATACATGTATTTGGTCAAAATTGATCATTCAATTTAATGCATCAATGAAATGATCAGAAAAGGCGCCAATTTCTCACTTAATAGGCCATAAATTTGTTGATATAATACCACCAATTATGAGAAACAGTTACACTTCACGCTTGTTACTAGTAAAAAGGGTTGTTTTATCATTAGTGAAATCATGCAGGTTGTTTTCTTTCGAGTATTACTCTAAGAGCTCTTTTATTACTTCGATAGCACAATGCTGTTTATGTTTATATAGAGAATTGTTATATCGAAGCTTATGGTTCTGTTTCCTCGTCATGATATTTCAAGCGCTCTTAGCCTCTGAAGAAGTTGGGGGTCTTGGAAAGGTGTTCAGAAATGCATTTAAGTAGCTGACTGAGGATTTTTGTGAATGGTCACTACATCCTTCCACTAGGTGACCACTTGCTGAAATAGTCGGTCGCACTGCCATGCCCGTTTCCAAAATCTTTGTCCCTGAGTACTCCGCTTGGTCCGTCTCAGTAAAGAGATCAGCAGACGCTACAGACTGCTTGTGCACAGTTCCATTTGTCAAACATTGCGTTATATTCCCCATTTTGCACATGTTTGCTTATAATCTAGCTGCTTCGAAGTCCTTATGCATTCATTGTAGACTTTTAATTCCGTTGCCATATAAGTTGATCCTCCCGACAGGTGTTGCCTCTGTATTTGCCCCTTAAGAGATGGGAACTTCATTACACGAACTCCCCTCGATTTATCAAAGGCAGCAATCGTAACTTCACCCCTTTTGATGAGTGTTTAAGTTGTTATGGGCTGACAGCCTGGGTGCCTCTCAGACTTCCAGGGATTCGAATGGATGCATGTCTTCTACCTTAATTTCGGGAAGCTGACTAATTTTTCCTCAGATTTTTACTTCTTGTTACATAGGCTCTCTGAGTATGACCGAAAGGTTGAAATGTTAGTCTGGGAAGGAAAATCACAAGCGACCGTTGCGCAGAATAGGAAGAATAAAATGTCCGAAGTGATGTAACGAGTTGAACAAATCTTTTTGAAAGATCTCAGAAACATTGTCTGCAGTAGCTATATGGTTATATGCAAGTTTTGACAGGCTAGAAATGTACCTAAGAAAGGCATTTATCATAAAAAATTGTAATTGAACACAGTCATGATGAACCATTGGGCATTGGGTACTTAATCGATCGAAGATAAGTGGGTACATAACTTCATTAATGACCTCTGAAATGCTCTTCGTGGCAGCAAATGCGGTACTGTACATCGTTTGAATTTCGCTTTGCTGAAAACAATATTGCGCTCAAGCACAAAATTCCATCAATTTTTTCTATGCATACTTGGTATATGCATCCATCAATAATTTATTAGGCACTTTTGGCATCAACTTCGAACTGACCAATTATATGCATCAATAAACTTCGAACTGAAAATGACACTTCTGAAGTATTCTCAACAAATATCCACTATACGCATTCGAAGAGTCGCATTGTTTAGGCAGCTCCGACCAAAGCGTCATTCAATTGGACCACTGTTGGCTATAAAACTGCCTACAGTTGCCCACAGCTAACACAGTGACGGCTTTACCTAAGCAGGCAAGCATATGCACGCTCTTAATGAGATTAATGCGATCGCAATTTTCTTCTACATAGTTGGTTAAAGGAAAAGAGCATTTAAATTCTGAAGACTATTCGACATTTCATGCTTGTGTGCTTTCTTTGCTTAAAGCGCAAAATTCAACGCCTGAGGGTAAAAACATCTAAAAAGAGAATTTATGGTTTGCTAAAGGGAAATGCTGTTTTTTCTGGCAATGGAATCGGGAGAAACGCTACGCATTTTTAAAAATTTGAATCTTAGAATTCGTTCTCACTTGTCAATGAGAATCACTACATTTTCCTCTTGCTCATTTGTCGGCCTTCTTATTTTTTGAGCCCTAATGGTATCCTTTTGAGTCATTTTCCATAATCCTCGTTAACCCTTCAATTTCGTTTAAAGATGCTAAAGATTTGTACGCATTTCATACCAATCGCATTTTCACAGTGCAGCCATGGGTCACGGAAAACTGAACCGTTTCCGAAAGGTTTATGTGGATGATCGGATTAATTAATAGTGGAGGTATTGCTCCGCGTATTCTGCTTATAGTTGGTTACTTGTTAAATTGGTTAGTTAACTAAGCGGGATAGAAATGCGCATGTTGTGCCAGCTCCCATGGCAGATTTATTCACTTGTTGTCTTCCACACTTGCCGTCTCATTCTCACCACTGCAACACTAACCTCTAATCGTGAAATCAACTAGGAAGTGCTCATCGCTTCTCTTCATTTATTGTTTTGTTAAGAATGTTTCTTTTCAATATCCTTTCTAGCATCTCTATAATCGCCCATTAAGTTTATAAATAATTTAATTAAATTTAATACTTTTGTTTTTGATAGCGATTTGAGAGCATATTATTTTTGCTGTGCTCAATGGTGATAAGCAAATGATGTTTGTGTGTGTGCATGTTTCAGCCCCACGTGTTTTCTTTTCACCGGCTACCGCAGCAGGTGGCGGTGCATTTGGTGCAAATTTTATGGCAGAGAAAAGTACGTTTGAGAGGAAAACTGCTAGCGTGAAAGCGACCGAGTTGAATCGAGTTCGGAAGAACTTCCCCGAATCGTGGATATGGATCGAAATTTTGACGAAAAAGTGAGACGTTATTTCATTCAAATACAAAATCAAACGGTTATCCATTGCAAAACTGAATCGGCGTCATTTGTCCTCTCTGTGATTTGGGCATTTCTTCGCACTGTTAATCTTTTGTTCCGGTCTATTGGTGATCTGAATTTTGTTCTCATTCAAAAGTCTTTCACATGATTACTTCGATGTGCAACGCGCTTCGAGAATATACCTTCCCGTGCACGATTATGTGCATATATATATATATATATATATATATATATATATATATATATATATATATATATATATATATATATATATATATATATATATATATATATATATATATATATACGCATATGCATGCACATGTGCCGCACTTTACTAATTACAGGCGCGAGGTTTGTAGCTCTCGTAATTTTTGATCCAGAACGGGCACATGCTCAGGAAAAAGTGAGTTTTGCCGTTCGGCAATTTCTATTTCAAAAGACACTTATTTGATGAGAAAGCGAGGTGAGGCGAGGTTAGGGTATAAATTGAGAGAAGTTGATGAGAGGATGTACATCGAAGGGAGGCTTCATTTACGTGTTGCTAGCATGTTTTTATATCTCGGACTCGTTACCGTTTTGCTGAACTCAGTGGACCTAGCTATTAATCTCTATCAGAGCTATTAGGATAAGATAGTAGGGCTATTAATGAACCAAATAATGAACTGAATGGGCCAAATAATGGACAAAGTGTTTGTCACTTTAGGTGTGCTTTATATGCGCGAGATGACTTGCGGCATTCTTGACTTTCCGGAGTGAATATTCATTAGTAATGGGCTCATGGGGAAGGAGTTGCTGATGGGAAAACCCGTTATGCGTATGTGCAAGTTTATTTGTTTACTTATGTGCACATATTTATTTATTTACACATATTTACATACACACATAAGCAAATGTACATGTATATATATATATATATATATTTGAATGTTCGATCATAATCTATTATTTGTGTGTAAATGTAAACGTTCGATTATACCGCGCAAATTATTTGAGCCATTTGAACTGTCAGTGGATTTAACCATCGAGAAGTTGCAGTCTAACGAAGAGCCACTGGCTTCATTGCATGAAGAATTTGTAGCATTGTCTAAGTGTGATTAGTGAAAGGAGCTGCTATAAATAAGTTTAGTGCAATAATGTTGCGCATTCTAACATTTTACTGTTGCTTACTGCTATATTAGCCTGAGAGAGAGAAAAGAAAACAAGAGAGAAAACAATAGCGCTGGATAGGAGATGACGGCAGATACACTGTCTAACTTGACCTAAGTTACGTCAGGCTATGAAAGAATTTGTTGCAAAGAAGACAGTTTCTGGCATTGTCAATCGCACTTTTTAAAGTAGGGGCCCCATCAGAAAAAAATTTGATGGCGTCCAGTTCCAGATACGCTTTGAGTGCTTTTTTATTATCGAAGTTGTTTCATTTCTAAAAACAGTTTTTGAAAATTTTTGGCTTGTAGTTTCATATTTCTCAATACGTATTTATTCACTGGAAGTATTATGCCTGAGGTTATTTCATTCTTCTATTTCATTTCACTGACGATAAGTGTGTTTTTTGCCACTGAGTAGCGTTTGTTAGAAAATCACTTAATGCTATGAGCAAGGAATTTAATCTTAAAAATCCTTCCCTATCTTGTGTGCTAGGCCACATGGGAAGGAGATTGCGTACATCAGGCGACCCATTTTGAATGGTGGGCCATCTCTGTGAGATTGAAGAAAGTGGAACAACGTCACCTTTCATTTGAAGTAAATGCAGCATTTTCTTGATTACTTTGACCTGTCGCTGTAGAAGACTATTTGCAGGAGCATTCTTTTCTAGCATTGCTTTTTTATATGTTAATTGTATTCTCTTCACTGAAAGCTGAAGCATTTTATTAGCAAATATCAAGAGCGTCATTTGTTCAGTTTATGCCAAGGCTGCAACTAGGGTGGGAGATGGTGGCAGAGAGGTGATGACACCTACACCATCTGAAACACCGAGAGGATGTTCATAACACTTCCGATTAACTTGTTGAAGAGCTGTTCAGATGCATTCTGAGTTAATTTTCAGATCTTTTCAGAACCTTTAAATGCATATATTTGTATCTTCTTTGGCTGTTCCCTATACTTCCTTGATTCTTTTTTTCCAATTCTCTATTCTGGCATTCTAACTAACGCGTCTTGTAGACTTTCTTGTGACACCTTTGGTTGATAAATTTCAACAGATAAGGGCAGAAGACGTTGCAAAAAAAAAGATACTACAAAAAGTATGGCGCGTATAAAAATAATTCGTCCCATTTTGTTTGACGTCTTGTAATATTTCTTTGTAATCTTCTATTTGCATTCAATGAGAGCTTTGGGTTCATTTCGCATTCTCATAACTTGGTTCATTTCTTAACGGAATTTCACTGTTCATTTCATGCCTTATATGATATACTGCACCCGTTATGCGCATTCGGTCGCATATTCAAGCCAAGAAGGCTTTTCAAGCTTTTCTTCGTTTATTGAAATATATTAATATGGCATGGAGATGTGGGAATGGTGCGTGTAATGACGCTTCGCCTAATACGCTCCTATGCCACGTCGCATTATCATCAAACGAATCACGTTGCTTTTGCTTGTGCAATAATTTATAGTAATTTCCTGTTGATAAGTTGAAAGCATTCATGATTCCTACCTGTTATCAAATAATTGCCAGTGCACATTGAGACTCCTCTTCAGATGAGTTATTCTTTAACGGATTTAGTATCAGCTTCCTATATGGAAAAAAAGTTGGTGTTCAGTGGTGGGCGTCAGTGCATTTGAAGGATTTCCTGATGCCCTCGATTCACAAGCTCCAGTCGCACCGGCAGCACCGATGGAAGCTATGGAAGAGAAACTTAGCGACGATGGGGGCGGTGCAACCGAAACGCGGGTCCGAACTTCGTTCCCAGAACTGTGGATATGGTATCTAGCAGAAGTACTTAAGTGAGTTATAATGTTTTCGCAAGTGCTTCTCTCTTGCTATAGACCACTAATGTATCCTCGTCGATTTCCCTTCACCGATAGTCCTTTGTAAAGCTGAAGTTATCCTTATCGGTTACAAGAAAACAAATTAAAAAGCAAACAAAATTGCTTATATGAACATCATCTAGATTTGTACAAAGTTTAACTGAGAGCGCATTTTTAATTGATGCGATTATTCTTTCCTCTTTTTGTGAGAAATATCCCGTTTGTGAATTTTCTCGTTCTTGCGTTTTTTTTTCGATGGTTTTAAGCACTGGGACTGCTAAAAGATTTTGGTAGAGAAATCAGGACCCTTCGAAAAAGAGGTGAGTTTAGCGGTTCTAAAAAACAGTTGAAAGAAATCTGCTAATTTTTCGAAAGAAACTCCACGATGACAATCCCAAAACATTAGTTATGCGGATTGATGATGTACTAGGCTTGTGATATACAGTTTCTTTGAAACTAATTGGAGCAGCATTGATTGCCCAGATCTGTAAATGAGAATCTAAGTGGAGCAACTCATTCACGCTGTTGTTTCTTCAGTGGACACTTATGGACTTTGGAATTGAAGCTTTCCACTTTTGCACTGTTCGTATTTAATTTCCGAATGTTGAAGCTAACTAGATTTTTTGCATTAGGTTGTATCTTCGGAGTAGGCGTCATTCAACTGTAACCATCAGAACACCACCATTATCGCTTTCAGAGATTGCCTTCCATGCCTAAACTGTTCAGCTTCTCATCTATTGAATGATTTAAATCTGCTTTGCTTATTGCTAACTGATTATTGCTTTTATGATAGTAATTCGTTTAGTTAATTGCCTACCTCCACAGATTTCTATGCAGTCTTGATGAGGGCATTCCACATTTTTAAGTGCGAAGAATCTGATGACTGATTGAACGTTGTGCTTCCTATTAATTGGTGATTTGTTGCATTTTATGCAGCGACTCATCACCACCGGATGCAAAGTCTAACGATGCGCATTCGCACTGATTTCACTCATGCGATCGTTCATTTCTAAACCTAGTTATTGTCTCATATTACGCGAATGATACATGCAGCTTTGACAATTATCGTCTTCTTATCGCTAGTTCTCTTTTAATTTTTGATGGAGGAGTGTGCTTATGTCAGGCAAAGCATCAGAAATAGATGTTTTTCAGCCACTGAGTGCTTCTGAGAGCCACCTTGTGTTTTTTGTGTTTGTATCGAACACTGCGCGTATGTGAGTGTAGTGCTACCATATGACGTGCTGGAGCGCTACCTAACAGGAACTTGGATGTTACATAACAAGTGTTACTACGCTACATAATGACACATGGGGTAATGGACAGCGGTGTTTTGGATACTGTGCTCAGGACATGAGGTGAGAGTAAAGGCCAAAGAGTTACCTGAGTTCAACATTGTTTTATAAATAGCATTTCCTTGACAGCATTTGTGCCCTCAGGTCCTGTAAAAAATGTAGGAATACAAAGATGAACTGAGGCGTCGTATACGGATATGTTACCTTTCTGAAGTTTTTTGTTCTGTTTGCATGAACGCCTTTTTTCTAACCACCTTTGTGCAGAACTTCTGTTTGAAAAGGGCAAACAAAAAACTAACAGTTCCATGTTTGCCTGAAATTCACTAAATGCTTCGAATTCACTCCTTTTTATGCTTTATTTAAAAGTACTTTATGCTCCTTTTGCATATCATGCATACGGAATGTGGAATAATTGCATGTGTGCCTGTCTATAGGTGTTTTAAATCTTTTTTTAAAAACGCTTGTGGGTGAGAATTCGGGTCCACTTCTCAGGTAGTCTTTTTTCAGAATTTTCATGCAGGTTTTCATTTAAGAATGAGTTAATATCGGCGCTATATATTCCTTTTTCTGAATGCACTCGGTATAAATAGCCATCCTTGTGCGCTTTAAACGAAGGTTTACCATATCTTGGAAGATCGAGAAAACTCGACAGATTTACGTGTTGTCTAGTAGACGCTTCGCTTCGAATGCTACAATTCTTCGAATACAATACTACAATTCTTCGCTTCGAATACAATACTACAATTCTTCCATGCAGTTCCACAGCAACAAATGTACATTTATCACTGAGTTGGGGTTACTTTCAATATAATATTGTTGGAGCGCGCTTTGTCTTACGAAGGCTTGTTTGAGCAGATGTGTTTGATACTTCTGAGAAGAAATTTCATAGAAAGGGATATTTTTTGGATCAGCTGAACTCTAGCAGAAATCTCATTTCCTGCAAATTATCAGTCTATGTGATGGAAGAGGCGTTTGCGAGGCCACTGGCGACATTCGATTCGGTTGCTGCGCCCGTTCTTTTAACCACTACTGCATCCGCACGACAGTCGGCGGCCGAAATGCCGACTTTGAAGACACGTACCGTCTTTCCCGAAACATGGATTTGGAACGACTTACTTCCGGTCAAGTGAGTTCGTTGAAAGTACAAAAAAGTTCGAAGTTTCGAATCGTTTTCGGAATTTTCGCGCTAAATTAGACAATTTGCAATAAATTATTGTTTCGCTGTTATCCGTAAACGGAAAGACTCTTTTATGATGCAGTTTCAGCTGCAAATGATTCCCGAAACAAATTTGTCATTTGAATGCGACATTTTGTTTTCACGCTGAATTAGACGGTATAAACCAAATTTAAATTAAATGCTAGATATTTGAAAATCTGTGGAAATGATCCTTTGAAATTTTTATTTAGAGCAGACGTTGACGGTTTCTCAGTAATTTCAAACTGGTTTTGAGATTGTTAATATGGATGGTAGCCTTTGCTTCGTTTGCATGGCGACAGATGGCAGAAGTGCGCTCATTAAACTCAATCATTTCTCATTTTTTCTGTCCCTTATTCTTCCAACAATAATGTTATCTAGTTGAATGTGAAATTGATTTTCATCAAACACAAGCCAATCGTTGCCACTCATTCATCTTTCCTTACCCATCCATTATTCTTTAAGCCATTGCATTTTTTGCAAATTAATGAATGCATCACAATGTGTCCGCATAAAATTCCTTGCAAATTAGTTCGACAATTATTTTAATTCTTATTTGTTTTTCTGAAGATGAGAGAATTCTCTGCGCAGATAAATATTCGCATTCTCAAACTGATATCATCCCTAAGTTACTGTCCGATTTTCTTAGCCTCTCCTTCCTCCCTCCTCTCTCCCATCCTTTTTTCTCCTCGCATTAGGATCGTCATTTCTTACTGTTCTATATCACTTCATAGTGGTCATTTTTATTGCACTTTTTAAACCTTTGCTCTCCTTTACTTGCCCTCAGTCTCTGTCTAGGCCGACGAGTACCTTCTGTACAGAGGCATCGATCATTTCTGGGATAAGCAGTACACTTTCACTCTGTTTGCATTTGACACATAGCTAACCCGACAATTATGCTTCCCTTGCGAGTCTAAAAAGTCGATGAATGCTGGCGGCAGTAGTCAGTTAATCCGCCTACCCTCTGCATCTTCGAGTCAGAGAAAATTGTTTCAGCTGCGCGGAGAGACACTCTCTGCTGTTGATGAAGCTTTCTTTGATGAAATTTGCATCGTTGCAAGCTTTCTTCACATGTTGCCGCTCATTGACTTAAAAATCCAACAATAGAAACGTCCTCATGTGCTGATATTTCGTGTGGCTTGCTATGTCCACATTACTTCGGATGTAGTTTCCGTGGGAGCAGTATCAGCGTTCCATGACTGCGTGGGTTCTCCTAATTTGTGACGCTGTTTGTAGACTACAGTGTCAAATTTATTCCCTCGTTTGTGAAACGGTCCCTTAAAGTTGTCGAGAAACGCTAGGTAAGCCTGCAGTAATAGAATCCGCAAAGCGGATAATTTTGCTCTTTCGGACGACGTCGATGATATTATTTGTACATCGACGTTTTATACATTGCGGTACTCTCCGTTGTTATGCAAGCTTCCTGTTACGTCAGTATCTCACAGTGCAGTTGTTGCTGACCGGCGTGTTCCGCACAGTGAAGATACCCGTGAGATTAACATACATTTGCTCGGGCTTATGCAAGCTTTGTTGCAAATATCGTTTTTCAAGAAGTACTGAAATTATGCGGCCTAAGACCGCGAATGGATTCTGAAGCGTGTGCTCTTCATACTAAATATACTTCTGCCATAAGGATATTTAGTAAGATTTGCCAGAAATCCGAATTCTCGCTATGCGTTGATTAGGTATTTTTAAAGTCAAATTATAGATATGACTTATTGCAGCTTTATTAGTAAATCAGCTTTCCTATGTAGGTTATTTATCATTTCATGTGAAATGGATGAGCATTTTTGACTGTTGTGAATTTACTCCAAGACCACTACTGCATGCGAAATTCACGTACTATAGGCATAGGCGTAAATGCACTTAACGGCTGGTCACTAGCAACGAATCTCCTGTAACATTTTGAAAGTTGTAATCTTTGGCCCATTTTTTGCCGCTTGGGATCAACACTTCTTGAAATGCATCCGATAAAAAACTAAAAGTTTTAGCAGATTCTAACTGTTCCCTTTTGAGAAACTGGCGTCGATATTAAGTTTCACTTTCATATCCATTCAGAGATTATTTGCTCGATTAGAGAGCTTCAAATCTTCTTCGCGTATTCATTATTAAGTTACTCTGGCCGATGTGATCACCAGTTTGTTTGTGCTCTTTTGAAATCCTGTTTTGCCCTCTTTTATTGCCTGTATACATTTTATTATTGCAGTTGTTAAGTATCTAAAAGAAATTCTTTCCACCTATTCAACAGCATATAGACTTATTAAAGGCAAGAACCTTATAAAGCCACATTTCGTCGTTGGTAACAACAATTTATATGTGCGCTGATTAAATCCTAACAGAAGAGAATGGCCGGGCTGCAAGGTGAAAGCATGTTGCGAGTTTTGTAACAAATGTATTGGATCCATGCTTGAAGAGTGCTTTTAAGTTCTGTAACATCATAACTGAGTACCCGGTTTTGATTCTAACTATAAAGAAAACCGCATGAAATGAGGTGATATGCGAGCTGTTAACTGCTTATGTACGTTATGTTGTTAGTGGAGGCAAATTTTGTCCAACAGTGAAAGCATCTTATGAAGTTGAATGGGAATTTCGGTTTTTTAAATTACAAAATATTAGAACTGGAGTAAATTTTCGGAGCTCACCTCTGCAGATTTTTTACATGTTTCCTAGAGGCTAAATCCAACAAAATGACCACTGTCTTTTGAAAATCAACAGAGGGCAGCTTGTTTTATGGTTTACTGATCTAGGACTTCACAGCACCTTGTAGTGCCATAGAGGAGAGCAGTATAAAATTTACTATTAAGGAACGGAAGTATTTTGATCAGGATTTTATCACATAATGAGAGTTGCTGCATTGCCCCAACGCGCGTTGCTCGCTTCGGCTGCCGGTGTTCGTGGCCCATCGATGAGAACTGTAGACGTTTCACGCAGACCTATGGTGATGCCGTTGAGAATGCCAACGATGCGTGTTACGCCCAAACTGCGATACAAATTTCCAGAGTCGTGGATTTGGCGCGACTTCGTAGCAAAGTATGACTTTCGCTATGCATCTTATTTTTTCACCGCTTGGCTGTTTTTTTTTTTTTTTTTTTTGATTGATCTTGTGTGTTGATAACATTGATCAACGCTGGAAATGTCACCAAGCCGGAACCAGATACATTAAGCTGCTAAGTATAAAAATCATTGATTTGGATGATAAAAAGAGCCTTACAAGTAGTTAACAATAAAGTTAGGCTGTTTTTTTCATCCTCGAAAAACAGTCTATTATTAAAGCCAATCACAAAAATTGCCGGAAGTCTCTACCACAGCAAACACTTTAAATGTGATTTTTGAACTCATCGATCTTAAACTTCCCGAGATTACCAGGCGTTGATTGATCGGAAAAAAGTTGGGATTAATGGACGAATACAATGAATTGCAGGCGTAATTGTCATTGAATAGGTGTCATTCTTCCATTTCTTTAAGGAGTCTTTCATAGCATGTCATAGTTTGATACGTCTAAACAGAATATGCGAGAAATAATCCATCTAGATTCACATTCTAAGTGAAAAATCTGTGCTCTCCTAAGCTCATACTGTGTAGTGGGAAGGTCTTTGCCTTCCGAATGAGGAAGACTTGATTACTTTCGCTGCTGTCTTTATTGTTGGACATCTATCAGTGTGATGTTATGCTAGACTCGAAAATAATCTTTTTGTATTTGCAAGCGTTGCAAAACGACGAAGAGACGTATATCTTTTCATATGCTTCTTTTAATGTGTCCATATAAGTATGTGCTGATTTATACCTTTTCATATGACAGATTCAACTCGCGACGCGAAAAATTATGATTATGAGATTTTGCACTTGTAAGTTGCCCTCATTTCGGGTCTAAAGACAAAGCTTGAATTATGCCTGCCAATCACTGCATCGATTTCGAGCCAGTAATGTTGGATCTTACATCGAGTATTGTTGTTTGGGATAACCGCGTAATTTTCGGATGTGAAGTCCGCAAAATTGGATCTTACAAACCAACCGTATTAATGCAGAAACCTTTGTTCAATTAGTGACCAGTATCCTTTGAACATTCAGCGCTGTTCAGCGGTGCTTTCCACGTTATTTCTGCGTTTCGCAATAAGCAACTGTTCTTACAACAATATCTGCATCGTCTACTTGACACGGATGTCTCCCCAAATAGTGTGAGCATGTATCGCGGAGTTGACCATTGCTCTGCCCCATCTCGATGATATGAGAGACGATGGACACAAGAGTTTGAGTCCACGCCAACTTACTATGCTGCACAGCACAACATGGACGTTTCGAATCATTCGTAGTTTGCTAACGCAAGCCTATAAATTGCAATGAGCGGGACGTTGTCAGCAGACAACTCGATTTCGGTGTCTTACGCACATATGCCTGCATAAGTCCGTTTGCAGTCGCCAACACCTAGCATACCTTTGCGCTATAATCGTGCTCAGGAATCGTAGACTTGCGATTATGTGCAAGCGTGGAGCAGTGGCGATATTCGAAAGTGTCTATGCTTATATCTACGTGTCCGTTTCCTTCTGCCAGTTCCTGCCAGTGCATTGACTCGTACGTAGATTACCACTTTTTTCAAAGTGGCTTTCCACTTTTCCCGAAAAGATTGACTAATTTTTATGTTTTTGCGCCAAGCTCTTGAAGAATTAAGTCGAATGTGGCCTCCGATTTCGAATATTCTTATATATTCATTATTCATGAAATATGCAATAACAATTTTCACTTGCACGCTGCCAAATTTCAGATATGCTGCTTTTTATGTACAGGTTATTCTCTACGTGTGCCAGGTTTCATCCAAATTGGCTCATGGTTTAAAAAGAAACCACAAGCTATGGTTATATGAGAGACGTTCCGAATACAGTGCCTATCGTTCTACTGAAATCACCAACGAATCTTGCAAGATTTGTGAAACCTTGATGAAGATTGAGACGATATCAATTCATTCATGTAGTAAATCTTGATGCTTGCATCCCTAAGTTGTTTTCTTCGTGCATTTCAGCGCAGATAATGAATCGTCAGGAAAACGCATCTCGCGCTGTTCTCATAATGCGTTTACCCACGGTGACTTGATTGACGCCAATTTGTTAAGCAATTATCTTTTGTGTTATCATCAGCAATGTCTGTATTACGGATCGTTCCACTCTCATAAAGCTGTGCAATACTTTTAATAGGGCCTAATGTTTTACTAAATCAATGCCAGTAGAACATATTGCTAGCGATCTGCCTTCTTGCGACAAGTCTATAAACATATCAGCAATTTTATTCCGATTTTTCTTGGAAAGTCTTCCTATCTCGTCAGAAATTTCTATTTCATTAGAAGTGGTATCGAGAATGCATGCAGATTTTATCTGCTGATTATCGTTCTGTTGCGTTATGTGATTGCTATGCCTTATTTTCGTTCATTAAATGCTCGCGTGATGTTAGTCTTACAGAAATTTTTTCGCTTCCTTCACCAGCTCACCTTGGCAAGGTATAGATAAATACGATACAAATTGGAAAAACCCAACGGTTGCCATATTTTTCCATCGATAAACTGTGCAAAATTTGCAACAGAAAATGAATGAAAGTTTACAGTCAAACTGATCGTGGATGCGTTGTGCTAGCTCCATTTGTTCAGATTCACTTAAATAAGACATCCAATGAATGCACTTCGCCGTTTCGGTGACATTGATGCACTCAGGTGTTGGATTAGAACTCAAACGCTCTTTAGAGAAGCGGATTTTTCAATAATTTATGAGACTGTCACCACAACAATCGCATGGTTATGCACGTTGGCTGCATTACAATCGCATCAGTTTCATTTTCTTAAAAAAAACTTTTTACGCTTTTATTTTTATTTTCACTCGATATAGGATCGTATTTAAACATTTATGCTGTTTACTAGGTTGTCGCTTAACTGCTATTTGCCACAAAACTTATTAAATATTAGATTTTCCTTAAGAGCCGCTATGTAACATCATCTATTTGTTTCCAAGTAGAGCAAGAATGAGGTTAGGTGAGAAAACTGAAGTCAAAGTGGTGATCGACTCACTTATTGAGTTGTTTGGACAGGAAGATTTTTGCAATTTTGTATCGTGCAGCTTTCGACTGGTGAATGTAAATGCTGAGTTGCTCCGTTTAAGTTACAGCATTCGCAGTTCGTTCCAAAGTGATGTTCCACGATGGAAGGAATGAGCTTCAGGTTCGTGCATTCTTCCCAGAATGCTGGATTTGGGTGCACATCATATCGAGGTTCCTTTTTGTTCTTCTCCAATCGCAGTGGCCAAATTGTTACTAACACTGGTTTCGAAGCACAGATAGTTCCGCAGCTTTAATCGTGGTTGCGGCAGCTATGTAAAGAAAACGAATTATTGGCACATGCAGTGCGTGAGATTAAATCAGTTAATTTCTCCTCAACTGTTGATCTAAATTTTTGTTTAAGAGGTCGAGACACTGGCTCATTTTGTTTTCCTTCCCTCTTTTAAAAATCGTTTGCTAGAAGAAAAAAGTGTTCTTTTCCTTTGGTCTCCTTATTACTATGTAGAAGAAGCCTAGAAGTTTTTCGTTGCTATGCATATAGAATATGGTTCGATCCCATTTCTAACTAACAACGGTGTTCTATGGGTTCCATCTTATGTGGGTCCTGGTCGTCCAAGTTTCGAAAGTTTAAATGCAGAAGCCCAATTTTGTTAGGTGTTGCAAGTTCTATGGTTTATTAAATCCTATTTAGTGGTATCTATCACTATAAAAAGCTCTCGAGGTGGCTAGATGCGTTAGCGTTTATGCACGTTTGCCTGTTTTGTGGTGAGGTTTTTCGTCGTTTGTCACGCTTTATTCATTTGTCAGTATTTTTGCAATGCTGCTAATTTTATCCAGCGATTTCAAATATGAAGCGCTCAAAATATGATTAAACGATCGTTCGATGAGTTGAAAAGCGCATAAAAAGATTGACGTGACATTCGCCTCCTGCAATCTAGACAGCTCAGGCAAACTGTTTTACGAAATTCGAAAAGCAATGAAACAATTCTTTATTGCATCAAAGACAATGAAACAAGGAAGTCCAAATAATAAAGTAATGAGTAATACTTTTCATCAATGATTATCTAGTTGCATTAAATCCGGCAAAAAAATTCTTCCCTTCTATTTAACAGGGTTTTCTTATGCAAGGTTTTGTATCGTTTTTGAATGTCCATAATTCGTATGTGTCCAGATGAGTGCCGAAATTTGAGTGTATCGTTTAACAAAAGCGAAGTTGGCTTTTGGAGGCAATAGAATACATTGTGTAAATTTCATCGCCACAAGTTTTTACACTTGCTGCGACATTTGCACCTGAATTATTTTCATAGTAGTGCCATTTTTTTGCGAGATCTTATTCCAAAATTTAAAGGATATGATGTTTTTTTCCTCAGCTGTAAAGAGTTTAGATACTGCTACAAATTTTTCGGAAAATTTATGAAGACCTTAAGCGATAAAGGGTGTTTTCTCAAAATTCGCCAGACGCTTAGGTGATGCAGTGTGCTGTTGTCAGGAATTATAGGAAATCTTTATGTGGTTTTAACGATTTGCTGAATTTCCACTAAACTGTCGAGAAGTTGAAACGATGCGTTGAATTTTCTCAAAAAGAGCTAAAAGTAGAAGGACGTTTTTGACTTAAACCGCGAACGATCTTAACAGGGCAATGAATTTTTACAAGGATTCATGACAAATTTGAACAGTAACGATGAATATCGATGATGTTTATAAACTGTTGAAAGTCCTAATTGAACCTATTCGTTTAGTGCCTGATAAAAAGTAGAATTCTAAAGAAAATCTGTGAGATCATTGCACTTTCATGAGAAGTGATTTGAGAATGCTGCGCTTTGACCTATGTGAGGCGATACTACAGCTTGTCACCGCACACCAATCCTTATAAATCACATACCGCTCTCGTAGACCTAGCGATAAGATCTGTGCTGAAAATGTCTTTATTGCGACTAGCCCCCTCAGAGTCGTGTGCGTCGCTGCAGTCACTTTTTGTGTAATTTTCGCAAAAGCCGTAGTATTTATCCCCTTAGATTACTCTTTATTCTTTATTCTTCCAGGTGGACTTTCCTTTTCAGCTAATTTTCAGTTATTATCATTCAAATACATACGAGATGAATTCGCGCTATTTGGTTGCGTATGCTATGAAAGGTCTCCATTATACCTTCCTCGAATGAAATCGTTTAGCGTTTAGCACTTCTTTCATTGGAAATGTCTGGATGAGTGATTTATTGGCTACATAGAGAGCATTTAGCACGAAGTGCTTGCTTGCTTAGAGGCGTACAAAACAAAAAGCATATTTTTGCTTCAAGTTGGAAAAGAAAATTGGCAACATTGCTTGCTTTTCATTAGTTTCGAAAATGTGCATCTGGCTTTAACGGCCAATGACACCAAGTTACATCGTTAGGAATTTGAAAACCATGATTTTTATCGGTGTGATTTGATCTATCCATTAACTGCAAAGGTCTTCTAAAATGGCGACGACCAAAAATTCCGACTGTGATTATGAGTCGATCTTATGCATTAGAGGGCCTAGATTTAGGGGAGTCCATGACGTTGCATATGAGGGGGAGGCGCAAAATATATATTCCTCATAAAATGCAAAGCAGTGAACACTTCCAGTGTTCGCAAATATTGCCTTTGGTGAAATTTTTCGTCGGCGTACAGTTTTTTAGTTGTCGCCAAATACTTTGCATCTCACTAAACGACCGATGCAACATATAAGGTCGACCCGATGCTAATCATCAAAATTTTTTGTTCGGTTTCATGCGGTTCGTCGACGTAGAATCTTGCGATCCATTCACGATCTTAGCGTTATGCTGTCGCGTATATTATTTCAGTATTCAAAGTCGTTATCTGAAATGAATAACCAGTTTTCCAGTATCAGTTAGCCACTTTATATTGAATTATCGTTCGTCACTTTCGAATGTTTGATTATAGAGGATGGGATATTACTTGTATTAATCGCATCATTGCAAACAGACCGCTGCCACTTTTGCTTGAAAATGACGCAAAGAAATTTTCAATCGAATTCGAGCTTTGTCGATGTTTTATATTCTAGTAAAAACTTCCCGATAGCTAAAAATGTAGTAAAGGTGTTTCCTTCTGATGCTTTGTTTATGTCCTTATAGGGTATAAACCGTCGTTGTAAGGCAAAAACGCATGTGATACGTTTCAACGAATTGTAGTGCAGGCTGAAAAATGATTACCGATTCCAATCTCCGCTGACCGCCCCCCTCCCTTTCCGACTGTCCTCCCATCGGCTGAGGAAATACGGAGAAAGGTTATCGAATGGTTTTCTCGGATGGATTCGGACATGAATATCTAAACTATATGCTGCATTGCTGCTGCTCTAACAACGGAACTATCCTGTCTGGGATTAGCGCCACGTCTGTGGCAGTATCAACTTTGGCGATTAGGTAATAGTAGCAGTGAGGCATTGACTGTAAAAATTTCAGTCGACAGTCGGGCGGTGCTCGTGTTTGATCGCTTCTTTAACAAAGAGCCTCTCGGTGGTGACGTATTCGTTGATGCGACTCGCCTCTTTGAGCTGAACTACTTTAACGTGATGCGGATGCGCACCCATTTTCCGCATACGTGGCTCTGCCCTGATCTGCGTGCCCAACTTGTGAGCGGACATCATGAGCCCACTGAGTCTGACTTGCGGTGAGCTGGTCGTCGTGGTGTAGCCTTCCTGCACTGCACGCTAATTTATACTGAATTGGCCAAATGTAACTTCACGAAATGTTGCATTTTGTGCCGCACCGATAGGCCAAGCAGTGAAAATGATGCGAAGAAAAGGGGAGGGGTGTGGGAGGGAGGCGGCAGAGAGGGAGAATGGAAGTTGTTGTCTGTTCTTTGCATCTTAGTCGATTTCCTTTTTTCTGTTTTTCGCTAAATTTGATTTTGTTGATCTTTCATTGACAGCGGTTCCTCTCGATTGCAAGGGGAACTTTAAACCAAAAGACATTTTTGTTGGCCAGTTCAGCACTTATCTGCACAATATTGATCGATCAAATATAAAATTTAGAAAGCCTAATTCAGTTTTTCTTGCTTGCTGCTGAAATGTGGAGCGCATTTGCATAAAAACAATGCGCATTTTAGCTATAATAGATATTGCTGATTCACGCTTATCGAAATTTATTTTGTGTTTCATCTTCACATTCCTTTTTAAAGTTTTCAGTTTCTCGCTTGTTCTCTCTTCACGTATAGGTTATTGACGAAGATATTATTGTGGGAGATGCACATCGAAGAAGTGTGAATCTCGTCATATTTGTAAACGATTCTTCATACTTGAATTTTTGGGCATGGAGCTGTTCGTTACTCTCAATGTTTTCCTGAGAATTGCTGACAAATTTCACACCTTCGACAATTTTATCAAAAGTCAGCTTTTGTTCAGAATGGATTATGACCTGAAGAATTTTGACATCTCTATTGCAAAGAATTTCTCTTAACCTTTTAATTATTCAACGTCCTTTAAGAAGGTTATTCTATTTGTTGTGATTTTGCTGAAACTGCTGCGTTGAGCACATCACGCTTGTTTATGAAAAACGATTCGCGTTTGTTTTGCTTTGTTGATTCATGTCAATCCAAAGTTGATAAGCAACAGTCAGATTAAATTACTCAATTTCGCATATATTCTAACTTCATTAGCTTTCTAGGTTCCGCGATCTCTTCTTTACTTGCTTTTCACAATGCTGACTTTTGTGAAGCGAAATGTACCACACCTCTAGTCGTTAACAACTTTTCATGTTGAGAGGATCTTTTATAGTCGCCATGTGAAACACTCCTAAAGATGTATTTATTGAAAAATCTTCATCTGCTCATCGAAAGAACATTTCAAGCCAACATTTTTCTTCTTTTTCAATAATATTTTAACAGACAAATTTTTTTCCACCGCTGTTTTCATCGGTTGGCGAAAATGAAACTCATTTCGCTACCGAATATTATTCGGAGCGAACAAGCCACGTTTCATTATTCTCTTGCGGGATCTGCTAAGACAGCATTATTTTTTATAAGCCAGAAGTGTACGTTGCATCAGTTGTGAAGGTGAAAGACTATACGTCGTACAAAAGAAACTTTCATTGCAAAAGTGATGTGCATAAATGTGAAGGGCTAAAAAGCGAAGAGAGTTAAATTTTTATGTTCGGAAACACTCGTTTCCAAAAATATCGGCCACGTACGCAGCCAAGAGAAATGTCCTATTCAAAGACTCCCTAAAGATCGGCACGCGAGTCAGATCCGCCTCACTGAGGAGAAATGACTGAATTTTATTAGTTCAAAAAACTTTTTGGAGAGGGGGAGATTATCGTTCGGGAAAATTGACGATGCGTACTGATTTTTTAGGAGTGAAAGAATACTGCGCTTTTACGTCTCTATGATTTAAATACTAAAGGATTTTTCGGAAATGATGCTGTGAGATTCAACAAATCCCACAAAAAATCTGCACTATCTCTTCGAGATTTAAGGTCTCTGAGTCATATCACTTTGGATTTTGAAACTCAGCCCCTGAAAAATTTAGTCGGTTTGAGCCTCATTTCTAAGTCCTCTACCTTTATTTTATTTGAGTTCAAGTTTATTGCCACTTTTTTTCTAAATGGTTGCGTCGCTCTATTCAGGTTATATGTGGTTGGTTTACTAAAAATTATGCCGTGACATATCCCGTTCACATATTTTCACATCTTTTTCTGCAAAATCGATTCCAAATCTTATCAAAATCACCGAGGACGAGGAAGACATTTGAAAATTTTTTTAATTTAAGGCTAAGCTGTCATTTTGAATGTATTGTCATAGGCTGTAATTTAAAAAGTCGATTAATGCTTGCTTAGTTTTCACATCAATGAAATTAGTAATATTTGCAACCTTTATTTCATGTATGCTATGGTGATGTGGTCGGGCTTATCATTACGTAGAGCAAAGCAATGCGCAAAATATGATGAAATAAAATGGCAAAGGCAGAATTTCCTGGTAGAGAAGAAAGATCTTCGCGAATAGATTTATTTGTGATGAATAGAGGTTTATCATTATCATATTTACTGAAGCGGAAGCCTTGATCTATTTCAGGTTCCTCGTTCTTATATATTTATCGATTTTTCTAAGATTTTGCTTTCTTTTCTGCAATCGAGTGTAGAAAAAATTGTTCCATTTGAAATATGTGCAAGTTCTCACATTAGCGCTAAGGTATATATGGGATTGCGAACTTCTAAAAGAACCATTGCTTGACGCGTTTATAAAAAGGAAAAAGATGCCCTTCAGACGCACCAATTGTTTATTCGTGTAATTTGCTTTCAGCTTAAAGACTGCTGAGATTGCATCTGTGATTGTGTTCTTATCGCCTTTGATGTGCCATGTTTATTTTCGAAGATTAGAGGCCTCCGATTCGATTATCAAATTATTTGTATTGTTTGTAAGAAATGGTCTTATACGCAGCAATAGCATTTAGAACCTGCTTTTGTAATGTGCTAAGGCGCAATATGACCGGAGTAGGCGCCTTTCTTAAATTTAATTCTGTTTAATTCTGTTACTTTTGTTATCAGCCATTGCCTTTTACAATGAATTAAATTGTATTCTTTTGATTTTTAAAACTGATTTCATGCTTTTTACTCAAAAAATTCGCCTTCAATAAATATCTCTATTCGAAGGTATACAATAATTTTACTGTTATATTTTGTCTTTGTGCTCAAATATTTAAAAAAGCGTTACTTACACAGACTGGATTCTGATGGTTTCTAGAATCACGATGATTCAAAAAAGTTAATCCTCCAGATTGTGATTATTCGACAAAAATTTTGCATCAAAGTGCTTTTTATGCCTTCTTTTAACCTTCTCAATATTAAATTTGAAATAATTAGGAGTATATACAGGAATGAAATTTGCTCACTTGCTTCTTACGCTTAATGAAGTATGAATAAATGATTGTCATTTCTGGCTGAGACATTTAAACACCGGCACTTTTATTTCCTACAGTGATTGGTTTTAGTGGGACCGGTGAAGCGATTTATGAGGCGACTGCTCCAGACACGATTACTTCTTGGGTGGCAAGTGCATTTGCCATTAGTGATGAGACCGGACTCGGAGTCGCTCCCACCACCTCGAAGGTAACTTGATCATTAATTTCAGGCCGTTCTAGATTCATCATCGCATGTTTTTTTTTTCGTCCCTTGATACATTATGTTCGCATTGTTGACGGTGGTTGATTTATCTGCAAAAATTTTCTTTCATCGTTTAAAATACCGCTATATTCTGCTTGTATGAACGAGATTTTTAGAAAATAGCATAAAGATAAGAAAGATTATGTATGTGGTTTTTTTCATGCCATCAGAAAGTGCTTCATAAATTTGAACAATCGTATAAAAATAGTGTATTTTACTTGGAGCGCCTTTAAAAATTGATGTGAAACTTGAAGTTGAACTTTTTATAAAAAACCATTCCTGTTTCATACCATCATCACCGTCGATTTTTCTGGTATAAAGTGGTCGAAAAGTGAGAAAATCTGCTTTAAGTAAGAATAATTTTTAAAATTGTTAAGTATCAATGATTACCAAAACATTGCCCCACTTCGAAGTTTTTTCAACGATTGCTCTATGTTTTTACTGCGTTATTCCGTTACCAATTGAATCTGCATACGCATTGCTACAGTTGTAGAAAAAAAAAAATTCTCGAGCATATTCAGCAAAAAACCCTTTTAGTTGACAATATTCCGACCATTCTTCATTCGGCTCAATCTGCCTTACTCAGTGAAACGTGGTGAGAAGTTTGCACTTCAAGTCCTCATCTTCAACTACATGGACACCGAACAAGATGTGAGTCCTTAATGACAGCCATCAAATCGCTTTGAACATACAAGCTTAGTAAACTTGGGAAGGTAGCCTTATCGAAATTTCTGGAATTTGTATGAGATGGTTGTCAAGCATCTAACGTAGCTCTTATTTCCGAACTTGGCTTTCTTGTGGTCACTGGCTTGTGAGTATCACCTTTTATTCAGTCTTAAACATTTGGAACTGTTGCAAGTTTGTGATTGCCATTCAATCCCCTTGATGGGTTCGTAGTTTCAGTTCTTCGAATGTCATATGGTATCAGATTTGAGGTTATATTGTCCTCTGCGATGCGGTGCAAAACGTTTTATTCTTTTTATGTTTGTATCAGTGTGTCGCTTAGGGAAAGATGGATTTAAACCTCTTTTTAGGTGACGGTAACGTTAAAACACGATGATGGTGCTGGATTCGATTTTCTACAGAAAGACGGTACTTCGAAAAAACCACTGAGGTGAGCGCATTGTGTTTTTTATCTTGTATTCCTAATGTCATTATCAAACTTGCTTTCATCCTGAAGTTATATTTTGCACCTTCCATTTGCAGCCGGGAATTTGATCACCTCATTTCCGTTATTTGAACTCCCTATTGATATGTAACACTTGCCTCACATTTTCTGCTGTTCCGAAAAGTAGTCAATTTCGTTTATGTATTTACATGCCTTTACAAGCTCTTAGATTCCCTGTAGAATGATCACCAGATCGAACGTTGAAAGTTGATATTTGTGAGGGTCGTTGTTGCAGCAAAGATTCGAAATCGAAGAATTACAATATGCGACTGATATCAGTACCAGGTGGAGGTGTTTCAAAGGCAGTTTATTTCCCGATTGTACCGACGCAGATCGGTGACATGAAGCTATCGGTTGTAGCGCAATCAGCGAAAGCAGGCGATGCAGTTGAGCAGCCACTTAAAGTGGAGGCATGTTACACTTTCTATTTCGTAGTTCGACCTTCTTATTGGGCAAATGTACATGCGATACTTATGCAGGCTTTTGCTAAAAAGCTGCCCGCATTACCTGCTTCGTCACCTCATTATTCAACAAAACTGCACAACTGCTGTATTATATATATATATATATATATATATATATATATATATATATATATATATATATATATATATATATATATATATATATATATATATATATATATATATATATACATATATATATATATGAATTTTCCATTGTTTTGCACCATTTATGCGCTGGCTTACGTTAGTTATCCTAACGAGATACTGCCTTCCCTGAAACGGGGAGAAATATCACTTGTTGATGAGATCTGCAAAATAGATGCTATCTGCAAAAAATTCGCGCACATAGTAAATGTTAAATTTATTCTTTTGCCAGCTTTTTTATATGGGCAGTCTTCTGCGAGTGATGAAAGACGTTGATTGTAAAAACTGCGGGAGAGAGACCCAGTATCGATGATTGGGATCATCAGTGAACTCATTTCAGCCAGAAGGGTATCGTATCGATCGTAATGTACCCCTTGTTATTGACTTGTCCGATAAAGCGACTTTCAATAGGAAAATTGATCTACAATATCCCGGGGATGCAGTCGATGGATCGAAGAAGGCTCGAGTTGACATTATCGGTGAGTTTTAGAAGCAAACGAGTTTTATATACCAACTTATTGAGCAGTTCTGAACTGCAATGAAAAACTTTCAACGATGCGAATTTTGGCGGTTATCAGTGGAGAGTTTGATGTTTTTGTACTTTTTCTCTATCGGAATATTGTAGCCTCATATTACTGCCCAACTTTGCCTATAAGCTTTTTCACATGGACTACCCTAGGTGTCTGTCGAAATGAAATAGGCTCATAATTCTTGATGCATTGCTGCATGAAAACGTTATATAACTCTAGCTTTCATGGGTGACATAAAGCGTTATAGCTAGTTAAACTCTACTACCTTGGACCTTGATTTAGTTCCACTTCCTTATTAATGGCTCCTTCATTGTCTTAAGAAATGGCCTACATCATTAGTAATATCGCTTCTCGCAAAAATCCTACGCAAAATCCGATCGTTGGAAGTGGAAGTCGTTCGGGGTTTTACCCAAATCATTTACGTAGTATATTTATATACCACATCCATGGTTTAGATTATTATCTACTAAGCATTATAAAATCGCTCCATTTCCAGGTGATATCATGGGCCCAGTGTTGGCCAATATTGATGCTCTTGTGAGGATGCCATACGGCTGCGGTGAACAAAATATGATCAACTTCGTACCAAATATTGTTGTTCTGCGATATCTGAAGGCAACAAAACGTGCCGGCGCACAGATTGAAGCGAAGGCCCTAAAATACATGGAAGCTGGCTATCAAAGGGAACTTACATATAGGTATCTATTTGTCTTGTGTAGTCATATGCTGGCATTATAGGAATAATTTTTGCTTAACAGCGACGCAGTCATAAGGATTGTCGTTCTGTTTCAATTAAGTTTCCGCAGAATTTTTTGTGTTGAACAAAGGGAATTTTAGAGGAAATTTCATGGGAATAATTTAATACATGAATATTCATCGGCATCTTTAACACGTTGAGTCCTTGTAATAGGGATAGGAGATATGTTGCAGACCAAGGTAATAGTTTTAACTTTGTGAGGCATAAAAAGACTGCGTAATTCAGCAGCAGAAAACATAAATTGGTCGATTACTGAGAAATATTTTATAAAACTGCTGATAGCAGCAAAAAAGTGCCACAAAAATTTGTGTGCAACTGAACTGAAAGTGCCATTTTTCTTGTACTCCCACCCATCAACTAGCATATTTCCATGGGCTTCATTATTATTCTTGTACAGAGAGCGTAATCCTATGCATTTAAAAGATAGATTTCGTTAGTGGTGAGTAGCTTTCATGAAAAGTAGGAATTTCGAAGGGGCGAAATAACATGTGACATATGCGCATGCACTATTTCTCTCTGTCTTTCTATCTCCCCCTCTCCTTCTCCTCCTTCTGTAGTGACAACAATCCTGGAATGCTCAAATAATTTTACCGAATGTTAAAATAATTTTTATGTTTGGTACACTTTTATAGATAAAATGGCTGCTTTCAGAAGAGATGACAACTCGTTCTCAGCGTTTGGCCAAAGTGATAAGCATGGATCCACTTGGTTGACTGCATTTGTGGTACGTTCGTTCAAGCAGGCACAGGCGTACATCTTTGTCGATGACCAAATACTACAGAAGTCAATTGCGTTTCTCAACGCCCAACAACAACAGGTTGCGCCTTTCATTCGACAGTATCTACCAGTCCGACATTTCATTTGCCTCATAGTTTTGTTTCTGCTATTCTGAGCAAAAGTAGTGCTAGGATGTTAATGATTGCTGTAAATGTTATGGATGTTTGATTATTCTGATGATCTCGTTTTGAAGACCGGTGAGATGTTTTTGCTGGTTTAAGTAATTATTTAAAATTATTTAATTATTTAACATAAAGTAACCTTTTGCAATGGAAGATTATGTTCCTTCAACGCTAAATTACCTGTAGTTTCCAACATCTCAGCGAATGGCAAATTTTTTGCCTTCTCAAATTTCATACCGCTAAATACCCTTTCATACTCCAAAAACGCATTTGTGAGTGTACTTTTTCGGTACCACTCAGAGTTAACAATGTATGCACATTTAGGAGAATGGTGCATTCGCAGAGCGCGGCGAGGTGCATCATAAAGACATGCAAGGAGGTGCGGCTGAAGGAGGCGTCGCGCTTACTGCTTATGTGCTGATTGCGTTCCTCGAAAATGGCGTACGTGAATTTCTGAAATATTTACTTTTTTTTACTGTTACATTTACTGAAATATTACATTATTTTTTATCGTTCCCATATTGGAGCGGCTTGTTTTACAAAATGTCATCATTCACATTTAAAGCAGATCATGATGATGGTACTGTTTTATTGAATCATCTATATTATTGTTCATGAACAGTTTAAACAAACTCACAATTTTGTTCACTTCCGGTGGGGGTCTGAGATTAGTTACTCTTCTTCAGCATTATCATGATCAAAGTTCAATTGCTTCTGGTTGTATCATTTGTGAGAAAAATTCTATTCCATGAAGGCTGCTCTGATTGCGTCTTATCAGGATATATTTAAAAAATCGCACACACGTCGTTTCTAATATCTAACGGGAGCGACTGTTACACTGCTCTATATTTGTTGCAATTTACAGGTGAAAAACGACAAGGCTCAGCACTATTTGGAGCAGCATTTAGACGAAACCAAGGACGATGTATATGCGCTTGCTGTTGTTACATATGCACTTCATTTGGCGGGCAGTACTAAAAAAAGCGAAGCTCTTAAAATGCTCGAAGCACACAAAGTCGAAGACAATGGTTAGTGTGCGAGCATTTAGCAGTTCACTCGTAATCTCACACTCAAACAGAAACACTGTGATAAATCTCCAACAGGATGGAGTCTACATATATTCGAAATGCTCTTTCCAATCACATTTCTTACCGAAATTTCTCTTCACACAAAAGATTTCTATGGATTATTTTCATATCATCTTTAACGGTTTGATAGCTACCATGAGAAAGGAATATTATCAGTTAGCTTTGAAGCAGTACAAATATTGATAGATATAACTCATAAAGCATATGCAAAACTATAAATAATTTTTTGTTAGTATATATTGTCGATCATTTTTGCACCACCCGAAAAAGTTGTCACAAATATTTTTTTAGTTTTTGACAGAAATTCAGTACTTACCGAAAGTTTTGAGAAAAGGCTGAAAAAAATTTCCACTGAAAAATCTGCTTCGATATTCTGTCTTGAATCTCCTAGCTAAAGTTTTTAAAGATGGAAGCGTGCACTGGACGGCGAAGGTCGGAGGCGATAAAACTAAGGATACTCAGCAGTACTTCTATCAACCTCGTCCAGTGGATGTGGAAATGAGCTCCTACGCATTGCTCACCTACATGCTAAACGACGACACTGAAAAGGGATTACCTGTTGTCAGATGGCTTACATCACAGCGGAACGCCCTCGGTGGATTCAGCAGCACACAGGTAGGCCACAGTTTCTCTTGGCTTGTCCAGATGAAGCCGTCTGTACTGGTACGTCCCGAGAATGAGTATTCAATTTTCGGCTGCTACAAATGTGTTTAAAACAGATGCTCAAAGTTATCCCTCCCTTCTGCTCAAGACGATTTTCCGAACAGTTTAAATACACAGAAAACCTCGATTGGCCTCATCGTAGTCAGAAACAGCGCTGCTTTGAATATTTCTTGTAAAATGGTTTTTTTCAGCAAAGGAAAGATTTGAAGAACGCTGATTATGAAAGTGGTAGGAATTTTATTGGCTTTTCTGTTAATTACCTTATAGCAACCAGCTCCTTAGAGCTGATTCCCTGTTCGAAGGAAAGGTGGGAGTTTATTGAAGAAAGTTTGCACGATTTCGTAGCTCGGCAGAAGCATCCTATAAGGCCACTGTCGTCCAGCCGCCCCCTGCTGTAAAGGATACGCTCGCAGTGGTGCAATTGGCGAGTCTTTTTTCTATAACAAGCATGGATTTTATGCTTATTGACGATTGGTTACATGAAACTGACTACTGAGGAGAAGAATTCATTGAATTTGTTGTAAAGAAAACAGGGTGCCTATAAGAGTTTTCTAAATTGGCGGAAGGCGTCTCTATTTGGGGGGAGAGATGGGAAGAAGAGAGGAAGGGGCGGGGTGACCTTATTCGAGATGGTGAATCTCATCATGTCGTATTCAAAGTGTTGCTTTCAGAAAGCCTTCTCAAAATCTCGAAATTTTTATTACTCAATTCGGTCGATATTTCCGAAACCGAAGTGAACATCGCTAGTCGATTCTTATTCACCCGTTATATGGTGCTAACATTGCTTTCTTTAAGTTGCTTGGGCACTGAGTTCGAATAGAATCATCTGCTTAGTGAACGTCTTGAAACAGAGCTATTTTTATTTGAAAAATACATTCATCTATTACATCTTCAGTACTACAAATGTCTATTCCAAACGATGAATGTTTCATATAATGCGTTGCTTTTCTTCGTTTCTGCTATTTTTCACTTCCAAAGCCCATTAGGCTCGTGTTTATGTGTCTACCGATCTGTCTGTCTGTCGCTTTTAACTTGGGAATCATCAGACTTAGAGCTATGTAATTTAATGAGTGTAATATGAGTACGCATATAGGACGACTTCCACGACGAACTTACAAGCTGATTCTATCGATATTGAAAAGAGTCAGGCTTATATGGACATTGAGATACATAAAGGTTTTGCATACAATTTGCAATCAGCTCATTTGCATTTTGCATAGGTCAGGCTATCGTAAAATGAGCTCTCGTAATAAATTTTAACGAGCGATCATTTAATTAAAATATGAATACCCTTTTGCCCATATTTTATTATTTTTTGGTAATTGATGAAGCTGACTGATTTATTGAGTGGAATTGGAAAAGTGCTTATCATCTTTGAACCAATTCTGCATTTATGACTTTTGCATTTTATCTGTGTATTGAAATCAAAGTAACAGTTATAGTTTATTGCTTTCGTGTTCCCTTAAAACACTACTGTTGTGCATTAGAACAACTCTTATTAGAGGCACTTTTCTTCCCAGTGAGTTTCTGTTGAAATGTTTCGAAGCGATCGACGCAGCAAAACATTGTTAATCATTCTTTAAAGAAGCAGCATCTACGTGTTTATCGTTACAGGACACCGTCATGGCACTACAAGCATTAGGCGCTTATTCGGAAAAGGCCTACTCGCCGACATTCAATATTTCGGTGACAGTTACGAGTGCTGCGAGCAATCAGCAATTCGAGGTGACGCCCGAGAATGCGATCGTATTGCAATCTTATGAAGTAGGCCTTCCTTCTTTGATTACTTCTTTCTGATCGCATCATTTCTAATGTCTCGTTGTATAGAAAGGCCATAATTTACTATCCGCTACAAATTTAAATTCACATCAGTTTCCAACTGTTTTCCATTGAAGGCACAGTTAGTCCTTGTTTATTATTCCCGATCATACCCATCTATTCCCAAATAGTGCTGCATTCTCAAACATTTCAAACCTTACTGATGAGTTTCATATTACACATAAAAGTATTTCATTACGCGATAGTTATTGCTAACCGAATAATGTCCATTACATCGTTCACCTGTGTTCTCATTAATAATAGTATTATATACGTGCGACTATATTGAACACTTATATAACATATTGAATCGCGATGTCTAGTTGCGCCTTTATGCAAATATTCGTAGGCCGTCGAGAATTTATTTCCTGTTGTGTATTTAGCTTTCAAATCTGGACGAGCCTGTGGAAATTGAAGCAAAAGGAAGAGGAGTGATATTCGCACAAGTGCAGTACTCGTATTATCGAGTGGCAACCAAAGATGATACGCCATTCTATTGCACCAAGGATGTGAGGGAGGTTCACGGTGGCACTCGACTGCAGCTCGATCTCTGTTGCAAGTATGGTTGCTCTGCATATTTTTGTCGAACTGTTCGATGCTTATAGCGCCTGACATATACACTGAAGAATCCGAACGGTGTAAATTTGAGGGCCACTGCCGGGAGAGTCATTTCGCATCGAAGAACTAGAAAAATTATTCCCATATGAAAATTTTAGATATCGGTATGTTGTGCTTCGCTGAGTACTTGAACTGTATTTAGAGTTTAGTGAGGGTGCAAAAAAACTGGTATACAAAGAAAAACTGACATGCTTTCACGTACCTTCACATCGGCTATGTAAGCCTCCCAAAACCGGAGCTGAGAAGTATTTTTCGAGCGCCTTTTCTCTTTCTATCTTTCCTCCTGAATCTATCCCAAAAAAGATGAATGCACGATAAGCCTTCATCGTGGTCTGCTTTTTTTCCTAGATTATTTATTCCGTTTGCGTCAATGTCGTCTCAACGATGCTGTTGCAGCTATACGAAACCCGGACAGCGCTCGAACATGGCTGTTGCCGAAGTGAATGCACTAACTGGATATCGATTCGATGGGGACGAGATCGGGCGGCTTACAGACATCGTTGATTTGCAGAGGGCCGAGCTCGACAAGGATGATACCAAAATGAACCTTTATTTCAATCCGGCAAGTCATATCAGAGAACTTTTCATCTTTAGGACTTGCACTTCGAGTTAATGCTTCGCATTCTTGGCTACTTTATTTCTTTCATAGAGCTGGCACTTAAGTCTCAAAATTACCTATAGAATTCAAATTTGCTTCATAAGAATGATTGCATAGCTGCTCAAAAGAACAAAATTTCTTCACAATCGAAGAATTGAAATCTTACCTGGTAAAACCTTGCCTATTACTGAGTTTAATAAAGTTCTGCCGTCCATCGTCCATAGATTAGATTTCACGTCGTTTCTGATTAACTTAACCAAACGCTTAAGAGGCATTCATCTTTCCTGGGGATCAACAATAAACTATGCTTCAGTGGAGTGAAATCCTTGAGCACCGGCCAACTGTGGGAGTGCAAACATTTTAAGTTGAGAATATCGCTCTCCCAACGAAAGAAATGTGAATTCTTAAGCGTGATATAATTAATGCCCGTCTCATTTCACTAGGTCCACAGACGAAATTCAGCAACTTTGCTTGCGACAAACTATTTGGTTCTTTCGTTACCGATACCTGGTTTTCGATTTAATATGAGTAATGAAAAATCCGGACAATGTTTTTTCGATGACAGGTCGTCGAATAAAAGAAATACAGGGAGTAATATCTTTGACCTTCTTAATATAAACTTATGACCAGGCCCACAAGTGATAAATTTTGGAAAAGTTCCTGTACAGACAGCTTTGTAATCAACCCGTGATTCCAATGAGGGAAACTTTCGTTGACTCTGATAAGGTGTAGGGGAGTGAGACTGAACTAGAAAAATTGTGGGTGACAGTGGTATTTAGTTCGCAGCACTTGTAGGAAAATTTGAGTGTAGAATCTAGTTTAACACTAAGTTTTTTACATTACTTTAGAAATGTTTCATGCATATGCGTATCGGTACATTGTTTTTAAACTATTGGAAGTTGTCTTCTTTTGGAAGTCGCCCATCGAAGTTCCTTCACATAAGCATTGCTGTTTTGCAGCTTGGATCAACGCCGGTATGTTTGTCTCTGTTTAGCGATATGGTTTATCAGGTTGCCGATCAAAAGCCCGCCCAGATGGTTCTTTTCGATTACTACGACCCCGAGCAACAGGTAACACCTTTTCTTCTAAATTTTGCTACGATATTCTCAGTGAAAGATCATGTAATACACTTAAACATTGGAGCAGTCGGATCAATGATCAGTGGTGGAGGTTTTATTGGTTCTTCACTACCCAGGCGAAGTTTGGTGGAAAAGAATTCCATTAGAACTTACAAAGGAATTGTAACATCGAAATTCCTCTCCTGCTCACTCTTAATCTTTCCTTCTTTTTGGTTGCTGAAACTTGATACGAAGGATTCCAACGATTATAAGTTAGTGTCCCGCACACTGTAGAAAGTGTTTAGAATGTCGAAGAAGTATAGAAAATGTTCCGAGGTTCATGCCTAGTGTTATAAGTTAAACTTGATGAGTTTTTCAACAATTTTACACGTCGACATAAGGGTCTTCCCTTAATTTCTTGAGATTCTGATAGGCTTTGATTCTTATGATAAATTATCAATGGTCTACTTATAATCAGATAGTTACTTCTTCTATCTGATGATTTACTATTCATAGGGCGCACTTTCAGTTATTTATCTTTATAGGTGATTTCTTAGAGTTTTAAGGGCTTTGAAAGCATATTATTTAACTTATTATTAGCATTAAACAAAAAGTCGATTCGTCAGTAAGTTTAGTTATTGTCGGTAAAATTGCTGCAGTAATCTGAGGGGTTAGCTAAATTCATTGCACACATGATACTTTGTGCATCATCTATAATAAAGGAAGTAAGACAGCTTAGAGAGTGACTGTCGTAAAGAAAGCTGTCGTTTCACCTTAAAGTAATGACTTTAGTTGTTAGTTGCATTTCTAGCGATGATCAAGTTCTCACCACAGCGAAATTCGTTAGACGAAGATTTATATATTCTGCAAGTGGAGATGCTCAAAATGGGAATCTAATGTGTGGTCTAGGTGAAATCTTCATATTCGGCCAAGCAAACACGCTCTCTCCAAGAAGGCTGTCCGGACTGTTGGCCATCTGTCGAGACCAACGACGAAGGTTCGGGAATAACGGCAACACGTGCAGATGCATCGAACGCTGCACCGAACGACACACGTGCAGGTGTGCATCTACTCGGCTTGCTGCTACTAGTTCTGCTAACACTCGTTTCTTCGCTTAATTCACTTCATCCAACGTGCTAATGCTCCTTCTAGATCTGCCATAAGCGTTGTTCGGATGTCAGCATCCCTTTTTGAAGCTCAATCTACATTGTGCGTTCGTTCATGCTTATTCGAGAGTTTACTGCACTATCGTTCAACATTTTTGGACGTATTTTTTCAGTGATTTTTCAAAACAAAAACTTGTTTACGTAAAAGTATGAGAGTTGAATAATGGAAAATGCAGTGCGCTAACTAGTTCAGCTGTGATTTTGAAAATGAAACAAGTGGGCGTAAAAAATAACTTTGACTTATACACCTTCCATTGATCGAAACATCGCTTCATACACTGGGACTCATTCTTCAATGGTGAATAAGCCGTTGCATTAAGTGCGCGAAATTCATTCCATTTCCATAGTTTAGTAATCTAAGTTGCATTGTCATATCCATGCGTTGCGACTGTGGCGTCTTTGTCAAGGTGCCTCAGTTGGGCGCGTTGCCGCACTTCATCGACATAATAAGAGGTGATAAAAACTGTTGCACAGTTCATATATGTGCATCCAGTGCATTTTACGAGAGCAGTATAATGCGTTTTCTCGAGGGCAGGGATTCCTGGGAAAAATAGCGGGTAGGTTCAAAAATGATAAAACTTTTAAAAAGTCGCGGAAAAGGTTGCCGGATGAGGATTCTCGGAACTTGCTGAAATAGCCTCGTCCTTTCGTGAATAATTGTGAACCAAGATTTTTTATGTACAAAAAGCGCAAAGGAATAAGAGATCTTCGGCGACATTAGAGTCCTACAAAATTCATGAAGCATAGATCCTCATCTAAATCGCTATTTAATTCTCTGCTCCCTCCACAATATTGAATCAGATTAGTGAAGTGCAAAAAGGATGTCTAATGGGATTATCTGACTATCTGATAATAGCTCAATTCCTAGGCTTCTCTCGAAGCCATTCTTGTGATTGGCTGTCGTTTTGATTGGCGCATCAACAGTGCCGTTAAAGTTTCCTACGTCGCAAGTTCCTGGAAAGGGTTCTTGGCAACAAAATAATACATGTAAAGTTCAGCTATTCTTCACTCGTTAGGAGAAGGGAATTTGTTCATCTAGAGGTAACATCAGGGGAATGTAAAAAAAAGCTCCATTGATATACACATCATTCTTCGTAATTAGTAACATCAGTGAGAGACGGCATGAACTTACTTTGTAATTTATTCACAGCCGGCAATTGCACATTCCAATGGAACGCTATATGATCTCTGAGAAGGAAGATGAGGATATAGTTTTATCATTTTTTGAGACAAAAATATGTTTTCATATGCATATCTATGTAATATAATGAATAATTTTTGACAAAACAAATTCAAATTTCCCATTCTATATAATTTTCATTCGGAATATTACGACTCAGTTTCGCAAGACAATCATTGTCGTTACCAAAATATGCTTTTGCAATATATGCTAATTGATTGCTTCGCGGTGTAAGCGTTGTTCAGTGTGTATTTTTCATTAACAACGCGGCATTGATGCCGGAAAAAATAGTTCTCGGCTTTTTTTAAATAATCGGTCACCGAAATTGATCGATCAACTTCCACGTGGATACTGTCGACATCAATTGAATTTTTTATGAATTTTTATGGGAAGTTTCCCGAAATTTTCCCTAAAAAAGATAATCTTCCGAGCAAACCGGCATCATTGCATTGCCGTAGACGACAAAGCTAACAGCATTCGTATTTGTAATTACGTGTGCAGTTCGATTAGTTACTGCTTGGGGCTTTGCGCAGCCCATAATTAAGTTAATATTCGTTTTGCATTCGCAGTATTCAGCGAATGTTATGCTTATGAGTAGGTGAGCTGACCACTGTAAAGCCGCATAGAAAAAATTACTCCAAGTAGCAGCATGCTAAATGGGGCGTCGTTTTTTTTAGAAAAATGGGTTTTCATTTCCTTATGAGGTATGCGGCTTTGCTTTAATTAATGCTGCAATGTTTGCCAAATTTGAGTCAGTCACTTTTGGAAGATTTTGTTTTTCTTCTTAACTCAGTGTTGTTCTGTGTTTCAAAGTTTTATGATGCCTGACTTCCGGTGTTCGTTTCTTTGAATTTTCACCTGTTCATTTCATTAGGAGTCGGTCTGGAGTCATTTCATCTCGCTTTTTGTCAAGAAAAAAGGGTCAGGCATCATCGTAAATTATTTTATTAATCTCTATTATTGCCAATTCTTCCTTTTGTCCAGTTAAGAACGAATGAAGTTTTATTGCTCGTTGTGTGGTGCATTTGTGTTGTATGCTAAACGTTGTGAATTGAACGCTATAATGCAAGCTCAGCCATAACAGGAAGTGGAGCATATTTGCAGAAAACTAACGACCCTTCCTTCCTATGCTTGTGGGTAGGGAGATGGGAAGAGAGGAAAAAGAGGAAGACAGAAAGAGAGAATTTACCCACGATAGCATTAAAATCGAATCAAGCAGGCAACGTTATGGACAAAAAGTCAGGTGATAAAATGTCTGAAAACTCTTTTGTTTGTATTATATCACTCATCATTATAAAAGAAAAGCACTATATGTTTTTATGTGGAAATGAAGTCAATTCGAGAAATTTGTTAATCGTTTTTTAATGACCCTCACAATTATCTTTTCACATCGATTTCAACAACTCACTAGGCAAATAGAATGAATAAAACAGAACTATATGACTGTGAATGCTTCTAAGGCACATCTTGTGACATTCGGATAAAGCTTTTCTCTGCACTCTAGCGCTTGGGTCTTATGGAGCTTCTTTCTAAGTGTGGGTGTCCAAGGAGGTCAGGCTGTTAATATTTCTGGTCTCGCTAACAACAGAGTTGTGCCAAATCCTCCATTTCCCTGAAAAACACATTGATTCATAATCCCACATGAAAAGAAAGGATTGCGCCGTTCAGCTGCCAGTGTGCATAAATTTTCGGCCATTGTCCAATGTTCTCATCAGCGAGAGTGTAAAATCGACTGTCGTTTTATCAAAAAGCATCCACTTTCCCTTCAGGATTTCGACTTACGGAGTGGAATTGAGTTGCGTTGTTTTGAAATGCTAACAGCACGTGCTTTGTAGTTAGTTAGGTTTTTCGTGGGATCTGAAAGAAAAAGAGTAATATGTTGATTTAAAGGTAATGTTTGTTGTTACTTTTATCGAGATATTTTGTTTTCGATATTGAAATGAAAAGTCCCACTTCCCATTTATTGCTGCAGAAGTGTTTCTGTATGCTTGAAGCATCCCTTTTACAAGATTCTTATTCAGTTCGGTAAGTGGGAGAACAAAAAACAAGGAGGACCAACGGGTGGATTCTCCCCGTTGCAAGTTCCATGCAAGTTGCCAAGGTCAAAGTTGTATTCGAGAAACAATTCATACAAATAACATGAGATCTCTCGTATTGTACAGGAACCGACAAAGAATGATTTAGAGTGCCGTTTTTTCTCTTTTTCTTTTTTGGCAAAATAGTTCAGTGCATTTCAAACGATAGCTACAAGATCGGAGAAAATATCGCTCGTTAGACAGATCCGCCTGTTTCTTCGCACTATCTACCATCATTGCTTCAGCGATTTCTATCTCAACCCCTCCCCCCCTTCCGCGCCCCAACCATCCTTTCATGTAATATTTGTGCTCATCTTTTTACGTTTATGATCACTATCGAGTAAAATCTGCTTAAATCGTTATGCCACCCCCTTCAGTCGTCGAAATATCCTGAGAAGTGGTGGTCCTCTTCTCTGCACCCGTTCTCTTTCGGCGACGAAGGGTGAAACTATTTCTCGAATCCCGAAAGCACATCTGTCGGAAGAAATATAGCAATACCGCCGGCGGAATAATAATCATACTAGATGCGCTTTGCAAATAAGAATTCCTTCCTTACTTGAACCCCAGGGTTTCGATCACAAGGAAATCGGGGGGTCATACAACAGTGGGGTCGGCACATATGGGGCTGTTTGTTGGAACCACGACCCATCCTCGCCCTAAACCTCTAAATTTTGTTCTACTCGGCATAGGAGTGTCTACAGTGAAATATGCGGACAGAGTGAAATAACAGGTGAGACATTCGCAATGCGTTTGTCTGTTAAACATTAAATATTAAAACTCGCAAGAGGTGGGGAACATTCACTTCTCACAACACTGTAAAACTTCTATGGCATGAGTGGAAGCTATTCTCTTAAATCAAAGGTAGATGCATAACTTACATGTAGGTTGGCGTATGCGGTCTTCCGGTAGGAAGGGACGGCGGCCTGTCAGATGTCGGTTTATTGTGAAGCTATTACAGTTGTTGTGCTATGAATGTTGATTTTATTTTAAAGCGCCGATTGGGATGGAAGGTCAAAAGGTATCAGAACGTTGCACGAGCCTTTTCCAAAATAGTATCGCGATTTATAAGCGCACGTTTTACAATGCAATTTTTCGGCCGACAGCACTAGCCTCAACATTGACTTGGGCATGGCAGAGTCTAACTTTTTCGAGGCGCGGAACTAAGGGACCCAGCTCTGGCTGTCACCTTCACGCCGCATAGCAAATCGGACTCGAACCGGCTGCTCCCACAGGTCTTTCACTCATCCGGGACTCAGCTCGTAGATTTGGAACACTAGGCACCATCCTGCAAAATCGTGAGGCAAAGACATGGGTCATGGGAGTTGTTATGCAGACACGCTTGCTCATGCAGTGCATAGAAATATGCATCGGATCATCCAAGAGGTAGTAAGCAAAAACCTGTAGAACTAAGTGCAGCCTGACAGACCGTGGGCTGTAGGATGAGAGGTACTGGTCTGTTTGGTGCTCAGCTGGTAAACATGCGAGTGACAAACAACGGCTTATGCGGGTTGGAGGTGACGAAAAACCAGTTATGCGAGTTCACTATAGAAGTGGCCTCATCAGTGAATGGTCACTGTGTTCGTGAACTCGTGCTGATCGTTATTGGCAGTCGTAGATTTTATTCATCCAATCGCTCTGTGCTTAAATGGTTACGGTAATAGGTGCGGCTGTTCAGACTACATTTTCCAAGGTTGTCATATAGGAGGATGAAGTACAGTGGATGATGGCTGTCTCACATAAATGGAATTTCGAAAGAGCTGCGCTTTTTCTCCATGCTGCATAAATCATCGTTTGGCATCCTGATCAACAGAAAGAAGAGGTGACAAAGTGACCGGAAGTTTAAGAAGTTGGTCAATGGTAATCCAATCTATGTATTTGCCGATATGAGTAGAAAAGATATAGATAAGTACGCAAACGTGCTGAAGTAACGCAAGTCATGAGCAGTTCCATTTATTTCACAAAAGCACCCTCCACGCAGACGCTTCACAAATGGAGCATCTTCCCCTCCCCTTTCCTCCTTCCTCTCCCATCCCCCATATGACAACCAAGTAAAACGTGAGCAAAACAGCCAGCATCTTCACTCACCACTACAACTATTTAGAGGTGGACAAACGACCACATTGAGGGAAGCCCTTCTACGATCTCACAGGCTGTCTGTTATGTGGCAACACAGTTTAACGACTCCTAGAATCTGTATTAAATTATAAACATTCAGTAAAGCCCATGTTTAGCAACTCATACGTCACCCAGAAACCGATGTTCACCTCCAGAACTCAGTATTTATTTGCCCGCACAGCTCCAAAACCTTAATTGCCATGTAGTAGTTGTCATGATTAATCTCACTACCGCTACCTCACAAGCCACTTTTACCGTTTCATATATAATACCACAGCTTGCTGTCACCACCTCATAACTAACTCAACGGTTCACTGTTTCATCCCGCAGTACGGAGTTTACCACCTGGCAGACAAGCCGACAACCTATTCTTTGTCGCATCACGCTCAACACCACAACATACTGTTTACCACTTCGCACTGAATTCCACATTTCCTGCACGCATTAGCTGCACATTCCCAAAGAAGAACAGTTTAACATCAAATGCTGCAGGAGGGGTTTTGCAGACCGCTCGTAATTTGCGGGCCATGTTAATTCTTTCAAGTCGCTATTTTCGGAATGTTCTTGACGAGGAGTTTTTTGACAACCTATTAACTGACACTTCAGTAACCACTGGATTTGGTTGTTTCCTCTGATTTTAGTTCAGATATTCTTGAGTATCTGAACAAAAATCGCACGCCCGGCTCCGCAGTGCATTTCCGACTCCATCTTCTTTTTTTCTTTTACTTATCCAGTGTGCCTCTTTTGTAAATTTCCAGATATATAGAATGAACCCATCAAACGACGCCTTCTAATTTCTGAACAGCGGAATCTTGGCAGTATTTGTATTTGAATTCCGCTCAAAGCGGAATTCTTAGAAGTACAATGGTTGCAAGCGTTACCAGCCCGTGTGGCTCAACAAAGACATCTAATTTTGCAACTTGAGCGTAAGTCGCATTACTCCGCGGGTTCCGCCCCAAAGATATCTTACGATGGCTGATGCTCGAAAGGAATCCAACCTCAACTTCAGATAAAGACAGCGCCGACTGACATCATCAACCAAAACAGCTTGTGTGTACTTCATAAATAACAAGCATGTGCATGAGCGAAACTCGATGACAAGCATGCGATGAGATTACATATTGTATAAATAGCGCGGTCCATAGTTTCGACGGCGTCTTCATTACGGTATTTTGAAAATATTTAATAAATGTTTTTAGTGTACTGTAGTCATCGATGACAATATAATACGACCGTAGCATTTGTTGCATGCAATGTGTAGTGATATTCACTGCCAATGCGTTAGTGTGAAAAAAAAAATTTTGCGAAGAAATTACTTTTCTGTCGTAATACACTACTCTTCAAATGTTCTCTTTGGAGACCTAGGATTCGTTAGCAATCATTCCTTAATGATAAGTACCTCCCAGTTAACAATCTAGGGAAAACTGCGAGTTGAGGTTGATTTCATATAAATAAAAAAAAAGTAGAACGTTGATACGGCATTGAGTAGAAAACTTAAATGGCCAGCCAGCTTTACTGAAAAAAATGTTGAACACTCATGATTTGATTGGAAAAAATGGCTGTCAGTTGTTGATTGTTCCTCATTTCTGGCCAAACCTTCGTAAAATATATGCATAACCATTGACAAACCTCGAACTACTAATTAGAACACACAAACTGGCTTCCAGAGTAGTTTAGAAATTTTTAATCACGTTTTATGGGAAATTTATGTAGGGAATCGTTCTCACAGGTGCTCCATTTATAAAGATGCATGCTTTAGCGAAGGCAAATCTCGTAAGGCAAGAGAAGTTCGAACGTTTGCCGATTGTTTGAGGAATCTGATAGCCCTAAATTTTTCTATGAGATTTTCTTAAACAGTATAAGTACAATTTCAAATGAACTTTCTCCGTCTAACTCAGACGTGTTGTAGATTGTCGTCCAATCTTTCAACTTCAATATCATACATATTTCGTTTTTGATGCACATTTTTACTGCATCAAAATTTTTGTTGATTCATGCAAAGAAGAATTGACTTTATTATCCAGCCATCAGTGGCCGAAGAGATTCATTTTTAGGTATCATCACTGTCAAAATCCTTCCCCTTATCTCCTCCCCTTCTATTTTCGTTTTTCTGCAGTTTTATTTCACATGAATCTTTCCCACTGTCTATCAAATTATTGAACGGCACTGAAAATTCCACAACAAATAAAACGTTTGAGTGAAACAATTTCTGCGACGTGTATCATTGTAAAAACTTTCCTGAAAAAAAATCTGTTGCACATGGATGGACCAGTGTGAAAATTCTTTTTTATTTTCTGATGTTTACCAACTGCGAAGGTGTAGAATTCTTTAACTTGCTAGTTCGCAGAAATTATGCGTGGCAGTGCTATCGCTTAACCAGCAACTGCTAGTTTTACGAAATTGCAAGCGAAGCGTGGTCAATGTACCAACTTCACTTTGCATAAGTCAGTAGAGAATCAGCGGTGGTGGGAAAAAGCTTTGCTGTTATCACCTGAGTGGTTATTTTCAACCTACTTTGTAGCTTCGCATGTCGGCCAGCTAAACCGTACGCCTGATTTGGGATTGCGTTAAGGGGAAACGAAAGGCGAAGGCAAAAAAATCGAAACGGACGCCGTACTTTTTCTTTTCATCTTCTAGAAATTGAAGCTTCATCTTTTGTACACAACTATTACAGTGGTGAATGAGTTATTTTGTGGGGTCTTGTGGTTGAAGGTTTTTTTCCGAGGAGAACGGAATAACGAACGGAAGGAAGAAGGATGGCGAGGAGAGGAAAATTTTGATATATGAACTGAGCTACATTAGCTGGTGAATCGCTGCATTGTCCACACAAATTTCGCGGAGTTGCATTTCCACTCGAGTATCGTCTACTCAGTTTGTGTGTTGTCCATAATGCTCATAATTGCATCATGCAATCTGTACAGTAGATTGGAAAATGAGTATCTCCAAGACAGACTAAAAAGTAGGCAGTCTTTTAAATGAAAATGTATCTGGAATGATGTCGTTAGTTTTTCAAAGGCGTCTAACGCTATTAAGGCCAGTGGTAACTAGCGGAGGAAATCGTCCTATTAAGCTGTTGTCAAATAGTGGAGCTGCATAATTCGACAAATGTTTTGATAGAAGCCCATGGGTCTGTAGTGCGTCCCGCTATGCAATTTTCAATATGTTTCCAGCATTTATGTGTTATTAGAGATGGGCAAGGTTGATGTTTTGAAGATATTGGAAATATAATCCTCTACCTCAACTCGAAATAGACCTGAATTTTGCGCCAACTGTGGTTCCTTTGCCGGACCACTCGTTAGTTGAGCCAGACTGAAAATAAAGGAAACCAGCATTTATATTATGGTTGGACGAAAGTTGGTTCATTGCTATTAAGGAAGATCACATCAAAGGCATTAATGACACACTTCCCAGCTCGTATTTCCTTCGACTATTCATAATCTGGAGCTGAAAGCGTAAGCATCCCTGAAGCAGCCCATTAATTGAACCACGGTTTTTCATTTCATGAATTTTATTGCATTTATTGAAGAAAACCTTCTACTAGCTTACTTGTTCCTGTTAACAGTTATAGTAAGTTTGATGTTATGCATCTAGCACAAAATGTACTAACGACACCTATCTGCAGTCCAACAACGTTGCCTTTAAGAAAGAATTCGCGAAGCAATATAGTCATCAAAATGTGGTACTGCAGGAAAGAACAGGAGAGGAAGGAAATTAATCGAAAGCGCAAAATTATTGAATAAATGGAAACCACAGCTGCCAATCTAGTATAATTTCCTTTCACCAATGAATGACCCGTATCGCGCATACGCCATAGATGCCACTAGAAGCGAGGCAGCTACAACGTTGCTATCGAGTAGTCATACTGAGGTTTTACAAAGTGGGCTTGTGTAATTTCCAGTCTTAGAAGGTTTTTTTTTTTGAAATTCCAAAATGCTTTGAACATTCATTAAGAGTAATGGCGAATCTTTTGTGCGGGCATACTGCATGAGATTCTTGCTATAGAGTACTTCTTGAGGCAATGAAATATATTGTTCTTTAAGCAATGAAATTTGCGGGTCTGATTATTCACATCCGCTTGAGAGAAGTGGATTCATTTCGGGTTGGTTATAACGATCCCTAATTTGGAAGCCTCACTTCAAAAAAAAAAAAGAACAAGGCTTCTTGATGGAAGACCTCACCAGCGTTTCATTAATACCTTGAATGTTTCATTCGTCAATTACACAAAAAAAAGTTTCTCAAAAAAGAGCATTTTTATATTGTTTCAAAAATAATTCATCAGAATCTGTGCTGTGCATGAACTTTATTCTCGAATGTGTCGGGGTAAATGTGCAGGAAATAACGTAGTGTGTGTCTTTATATTGTGTTTATAACTTTGGTGATGCGAACACCGCATCGGCATTTACTAGAGTGAAAAAAAATGTTCGAGGAAGAAAATGACTCGGTTTTGCGTGCTCCGATTGGGACGTGAAAATGGGTAAGAATGGAAAATGGGCTTTCTGGGCGGTCGACAAAAGTATGTGTAACAATTCATGACACAAATATGGTGGAATTAAATTATTCAATCAAAGATGTTCTAAAAGAAGAGATACCCTTTCCCTTGCTTGCTGATGATCGGATATTACAAATTCCTCAAGCCTCTATATGCATAATTCCTTTGCAAATTCCCGAGCCTATTTAGTTGAAATTTTTGACAGCTTCATCTCATTGTTAATGCTCGTATGGTATTCGCTTTTAAAGCCAACTGCTAATATTCTCAGATCGAGTTCATTCCCTCTGAGCAATTAAAGCCTCTTTTGCAGATGAGAACAAAAGCTGAAACGTGACGGCAGTGTTACGAAGTGGGAGAGCGTTCCCCGAAAATATGGCTGCTATGTTTTGGCACTACGTGATTAATTTACAGTTCAGTTGTAATGTGCTACACACAATTTGTCAGTTGCTTACTTTTTTCGAATGAAATACCCAAATTGATGAATGTATCACGGAGTTAAAAAAAAAGACGAGACGAAACGCGTTTATTGTTTTGGCAATTGCATTTAACATGTTCGCATTTGTCACTCTTACATATGCGTTTACGCTAAATGATGTCAGCAATAATTTCTGCTGAACCTTTGAAATGAGGTCTATTTTCCAGCCATGACATATTGACCGGTGACTCCGATGTTCCCCCCCCCCCCCCCACACACATACAAAAAAAATGTCTTGCAGATATCTTCGAAATTTTTTCACTTGAGATATTGGCATCCAAAAAAGATAAATTAATCGATGAAATCCGGCATATGCTTGCAAAGATATATCTGAATTGAAACACTTTCGCTTCAGTACACAGCGCGGATTTTTTCAAAGAAACACTTTTGAGTCACAAGTCGGTTTTAAGCTTTCTGCAAAATCAGTGCGACATCAGAATCGCTCATTTCATTAGCTCGACGAAGCCTGCAGCCATAAGCAGATCGAAGTGTTTGCGAATGCCAATCACGTGCGCAAATTTTACCCAATATGCATGCATTCGAAAGGGAGCTATATGGAATATTATTAGTACAGCATTGACTTACAGAAAAACACATTTGGAAGACGCGTATTTTGCAGAAACCTAACAATCTGTTGCCGTACAATTTTTACTAATCGGTTTGTAAGCCAGTGGAAGGAATCAAAAATGATCGATTGACTGAGGTTGATGTGGTGAGTAAACGATTCGAAAGGTAAGGGTTGTAATGCAACGACGTTGCCTGATGTTGCAAAGAAAAGCAAATGAAAAGCAGTTGTGCTGAACGAAGCGGCAAAATCTGATTCTAAGCCGATACGGCAAAAATAGTTTCTAGAGGAGCAGCAGGGTAATAAATAGTCGATTCAACTGGCTAGCTGCAGCTTCAGATATCCTTGACTCAGCCTTTTTAAGACAAAGAAAATAATTTTCAACTAATCGGTGACTTTGTTGGAAAAGCAAAAAGCATATTGTCAGACATGAGGGATGTCGGATATTGTCATGGAAGACAGCTGTCTTGAGAACCATGCAACATCGTTCTCTGCAGTTGTGGAGCACCAGGTTTCGGACTTGCGATATTTCGTTCACTGTAGCAAGTGAAAAGAGGTCCCCGTCATCCTGCTCTATGTCATCTGTCCCTGTAACTCATACCCGGAACAAGCATTTCTAGAATTCCATGCAGTTCCGTAAGTAGGTCGTGTGGATCACGTTGATATGTCATCGCCTATAGACATTGCACTCCTTCCCCACTCGCTTTATATTCCGAAGCACTGATCTGTATAGTATCTTCTACTCTTCCCATGTTTCCTGCTGATGCTTTAATTCATGTCGAAGAACTGTATCCGGCGGCGAATTATATTTATGCATTTCATTTACGCGAGGCTCGAAAGCTTATAGCGAAATGAGAGTAGGGAGGTCATCGTCCTGTTGTCTGAACGCAGGCAAATGCACTCGCAAAAATTTATACACAGAGCCCTGATCCAATCTTATCCAAAAATCCTTTTGCTTAGAATTGATAGAGTCGGACCTCGTTCAAGCATGTTCTTCAAAAGGCAGCTCAACCTGTTTTTAAATTGTCGCAAGCTGAGCCCGCAAAGTTTAAGCCATTCTAACATCTAGTGCCTTGAAGACGAAGAACTGCATAAAGAAAGATTCCCATGTGCAACATCGACCTCCACATCAAGCAGGCGCATGGCTACATTCATTGGCTACTGTTTGTTTCATATTTGTCACTGTTCAGAATTTCTTCTTTCATTAGCAGCCTCTAGAAAAGAAAACCACTTTAAAGAGATCTCTGACATATGGAAAAAAGTAACAAAATGTTTCCGATCTTAAGCAACGTGTACTTTATTTCTTTGCCATGTATTAATATGAATACTCAACGAAGAAAAGTATTTGAGAGAAAAGTGTATATACAGATTGATTTTATTAAAATGAAAGGACGAATAATGGAGTTGGCCGATCATTAATAAAACAGTATGTATTTTTTTTCCGCCTTGTTTCCTTGCTCCTCTCATTTCGAACGAAAGTCGACCTCTATATCGTTCTTCGACACTTTATGAGGCGCTTACATCTCCATTTTGCGCGTCTGAGATCCCTTTTTTTCCAAATTAACACAGAGACAGCTTGATGAGAAAAAACAATTATATATCAAGTAGGCTGGACCAGTCGAGCCCAATCAGCCAACGAGCAAATTTGCGATCCATTCCTTCCGGGTCAGCGCCCACATCGTTCGTTTTTTTTCCTTCGATTTTACCGTCGAAAACCTCGATACCCGACTCAGGGCCCTCTTCGAGTTGTACAGTAGCGCCGTCGAGCATCACTTGCACAGTTCGACCCCTTACTGAACGTTTCTCCAGACGCATCCCTCGCTCTCCGGTAGGAAAATGCACATGATATATCTAGAAAGTGTTCGTATCCCGATGCACAGTTACATTTGTCAGATGAATTTCTCTCGAGGGAAACGTTCCATACAGATGCATGTGCAAAAGCCTACTGGAACTCGAATACTGACGTATCCCCCAGTGTAAGTATCAAACTCTAACGTTTGGCAGGATCGCCTCATTCATTGCTATGGTCACAGATGGGCCAAGTAAGGAAGCACGACAGAAAATGTGGCACATGCGTTCACCTGATGGTCTTTATGTGCCAAATTTTGTGTCGTGCCTCCTCGGACGGCGCAGCCACGACACGTACTCTCTGCAAATTTTTATAATTAGGCAGCTTAGATGCACAAAGTCCCTAAAATAATGGCATAAGACCCAATAATGTGCTTTCCAACCGAGCCGGTCGCTCATATATACAAATCTCCATGAAGAACTAGCGTTTATCCTCATCGACCCCCACCTGCAAAAACTACAAGATAGGAAAGCGAAAATAAGCGCAGCACTGAGATATGAAACAGTTACGACATCGCCAGCAAAATTTTAGTAAGTTATAGGGCCTACGTGCAATAATAAAGAAATATATTTCTATAATCAGGCAACTGCAGTAAATAACAATACTGGACTGTACATCAGAGACATTGAGACTACGGGCCAATAGCACAGCAATACTTGTGGTACAAAAAATAGGAACTTCGTCCTGCGCGCTTTATCTCACTCTCTAGTGTACCAATTCAATACCTCTTGGGAAGGATTGTAAAAAGTGAGAATGAGGGCCAAAGAGTTAACACCTGTCATAGTTAAGTGCATACATAAAAGTGACACGAAGGGTACCCTCACGGAAAGTTCGTCGCTGAACGTTGAAACTTGTAGGGCACTATGAGAGAGGGGATAGAGATGGCAATAATTACGCTTACCTTAGGTACAGTTTTCGACTGGTTAGGAGGAGTGTAGAATGTGGTTGTGGCAGTAGCAGAAGAGTAAGAATAGCTCGTCTCTACGGGCGCATTTCGAGGAGAAGCATTGGACTGTTCAGTACTGCTGTACGACGATGGGGCTGGATGGATGCTGTGCCTAAACCGTTTGTCTATATACCCAGAAAACAATAGTTGAGACTTCATTCTTTCTTTTTTAAATGATGAGCGAGAAAAAATTCTAAAACGAACGGAAATTTCGCGTAATCGTAATAACATTAATTTTTCAGATTCTTCGGAACATGTTTTTGGATGTTTTCCACATATTTTTGAAATGATTTGACAGATCAACGGATGATGATGCTTAGCGACAATGTGCTCTGAGAATTGTAGATTTTATAACAAAAGAATTCGATAAAAAATGATCACAAGTCTTATTTCAAAATTCGATGTATATCATGTTATTATTGAAAAGAAAGACAGAAGCAAAAGATTTGAGAGCCAGCGACGACTGGAACCACGATCTTTCGATGTCTGAACGAAAGCGCTTCTCTATCAAGATCTGGACTACGCAGCAAAATTTGGAACTTTGAGTAGCGTTGCCCCTGCAAGTTTCGTCATCGTTTTCGTCCTCATGCAAAATCATAATATTTGTACAAGTTCCCCCATGCTTTTTTATCCATCGTGTGAAGAAATCGCTGCAAACGAGAAGCACGCATTCTCTAAGTGGATATCATAAAACAAGTGTTGACGTGAGCATTGAAGAAAAATGTCAAGGAAGCATACCAAGAGTTCATCGGGTGTGTCATGGATTTCAACACTTTTATTTCAAAAAGATAATAAAGAAATAACCTCAGAAATCCCACTTCTGGTTTTGCGTTTGTCATTCTTCCACCAAACGCATTTGCATCATTTGCAAGTCGAGTGCTATCATCGCGATTAGATTTATCTGCAAAGCGTCAAATTCTAAATTCGTAGCAAAGAGACCTTACAAGTTGCGAAGTCATTTCTTCAGCCTGAACTCTCCCTCAAAACTCCGATATATCGATGGCAATTCTTACCTGTCTTCCACTTTATCTAAGCAAACGACGCCGAAATGGCATCTGAGAATATTTCAGTCAGCTTCTTACTCAGTATAAGTGAGTCTTTCTGTGTAGTAAACGATTTGAAATGGTGCCAAATATCAAGAACGACTATCCATCACTGCTGTCAAGGGCTGTCGAACAGGAACAATGAAGTAACTGCTGTTTATATGTCCACAAGTTCTCAATTGACTACTGCATAGGTAACGCGCTATGTGTAAAGCTGTTATTAGACTAATGCAGAGAATGGTTACGAACAAAACCAAGGAGAGTGGGTTGAGTCCTAATGGTGGAAAATCCCCGGATACCGGAAAGAGTTTAGTGGAAATTGCTATCACCTCGATTATGCTCCTCGAAGTCGAAGTTTTTATGAGCAGTGAAAGCTTGTCCATCGTTGTCGATAACTAGAACGTTATTGGTGGGTTGTCTATGAAGCAGATTGATTTTAGGCAGGCAATCACAGGTTTCTGATAGCTGCAACGCTTCAATCGCAAATGTCACCTGCAAACAACCCATCCTCTAATATTTCATTTCTTTAGAATAACTTTAAAACAGCATCACAAAGTCGAAAATAGGCCTTCCAATGTCATTTCCATCACGGGAAGGCACAACGTTACTTGCCACATACCTTTCCCTCTTGACCAGTTTTGTTTCTTCGCATCGCTCACAAACACATTGCTCATCCTCAAGAAATGAATGGGAAAACTGCAAACTGACTTGTTTCCGTAATTTCATAGTCCATAATAAATTTCTACAAACATATCACACGAATCATTTGAGAATAAGAATTAAGTGAATAGATGATTTTATTTGACGATTTTAATATTTTTTTGATAAAAATTTTCAATTTTCGACTTTCCTTAATGACGTGCTTTATCTCGTCGAAATAACGGCATATGCTTGCTGCAACATTTATTTTTTGACATGAGCTCATGCACTCCTCGTTGCAAATTTCTCTCATGTTTATTATAGTAATGCCTCTAAAAAAATTTCAATTCAAATACACTGAATATGTGCGAAGATGACTTCCATACATTCTTCCCTGAAATTTTCAGTACTGTCTTTCGGCTAAGCTTTAGTTTGAAGTGTTCTTTCAACGTTTTGGGCAATGGATCGATGCTTTCTTCTGGGGAATAAAAAACGATTCCAGGTATTCTGCTTTTAAAGCACTTGCAACATACACCAGTAATTTCGTTTTTACTTTTTGTAGCATTAGAATCACCAACGCAAATAAATCCTTGACAAGTTACTCTATTGAAGTTTTGCAAAAACAAATAAAAGTAGTTACCTTGATTTCGAGAAGTTTCGCTTGAGCCGAGTGCCGCAGTTCGTTCACATCGCCCACTGCCAATGAGATCTGAAATTTTGCTCGCTTGGAGTTACACATAGTGACAGTAGCTGTGGCTGTTCGTCAATTTTCGCTCCTAAAATCTTTTTATTTATGAAGTGCGAAGTTATTTACTCAAAAGGCTTCAGTGATTTAGACGATCGAATGAAATCTTCGCAATGATGGCAAGTGCATAACTAATCATCGATCATTTAGTTGTCTCTACGAAATGTTCCTTCTCAAAACTGATGCAAGTGATCAGGAATCCCAAAGCACACGGCTCAATATAAAAGCAACAGCATTTTCAAATGGCGCAATCAATCTATGGCAGTAGCAGAAGTTTTTGGCAAAAATAAAGTGAAAAAGTCCATCATAATAACCATGAAATCTCTGTGAAATCTCGTAAAAATGCGTTCTATTAATCTATCTACAGTGCTTTCATTTCTCTATGTTGCTTAGTCGTTTAGAAATCTCGCGCAGTCGATAGGGGCCCATTCTTGAATTGAACAGCAAAAAAAAAAAAAAACGCCGGTTTTGCAAATAAATGCTCATATAGCTGTACCATCAAGTTCATCAGCAAGATCACAGTAGTAATCTCGAAAGCTAGCAATAGCAAGTTAGGAATCCATTCTTTTCGTTCAAGCACATTATCCGCATCAACCTCTCCTGAAAATTCGTCAGTTGTTCACAACTTTTTCGTATGTGGCTTCGATTGTGATATGAGTAACGTTCTGTTTACCAATAACTTGGTAACTCTAAGTCAAGCAGGGAAGGAAATAGGGAAATGGTCCCAGACCATTCGATAACTTCAGTCTTGACTCAACCGAGCATTGCAGAACTTGGCCTGATCAGTTTTTTTATGCATAACCGAAGCAAAACATTCTTCTACAGCCGAGCCCGGACACTCAATGCATATTTTTGGTGCGCAAATGCAATATAAGACGGATATACCGTAGGCGAAATCAAGCATAGTATGATAAAGTATAGCATTAGATAATGAAGCGTGTAACTGAGATAATGGAATTAGCCAGCAAAGGAAAATAGTACACGTGCAGCTCAGTCGCACGATGTCGAGAGCACAGCACGATATACTGTAGAAAATTACATCATTTAAAATCACTGTTCACATCGATCCTGCAGGATCGATATGTTCGATCTTTCTGTACTGTAATGGGATGAGAAAGTTGAAGTTGGCAAGTTGAAAAGCTCACCTATCATCATTGTGGAGGTTTTGGTGATCGCTTGAAAGATCGCAAGTAACTTTCGAGCCACAGTTGCATTCGGAGCAAACTACAAATGCGTCATTTCAACGGTGTCACTCTTACACTAAACGAATATAGCAGACTTTTCAGGCTTTAGCCAAATGGGTTGCGTTGAAGCGTGCACTGGCTAATGCATTTAGAAAAAAAAATCCAAAAGAAGCATTCTTAATCGATTGCGCCAATCGACATCAGCCATAAATCACTGTATATAGTAACAATCGATATAAAGGTATCCGAAAACCTTCAGCGACTCTGATCGATTATAATAATTGCCCTGCTTTTAACGGAAAATTACTTTTTAAATCAGCCTTAACAATGCTTTAATTTCTACTAGAAATCAGCGATATCGAAACGAACGGCTTAAATATGTTTGAAATGATGGTGTATTTTATTCGAAAAACATATGACGCATTAACAAAAAGGTAGACTTATAATTAAGGGGAAAATTTTTCTACCGATTCGAACTTTCAAACAATGACTCCATTTTAAAGTTATAATTCTCATAGTTAGCAAAGAGCATATTTCATAAACAAACAGCTCAAACATCACATACGGCATCTGAGGCTTCCCATGGTTCGGTTCCACTGTTACGCATCACTAAATGAAACGCGAATGCGAAAGCTAAAAGCGTTGGTACCCATATTATTGCGATCTGTAAGAAGAAAATTCTCTCATTGCAATACGGCTATTTAAGCAAGGCGACACCTCACACAATGAGCATTGAAGGAAATTTTCGACTAGCCGCTTAGTAAAAACGTTTGGTATAACTGCATTATAGAAGAACAGTAATCGAACACTTACTATTAACGGAAAGCAATTGTTTTTGATGAGAAAGTGGACCATAAGCTGTAATAAAATAGGTTTTCGCTTTTTTTGAAAGAATTTCGTAGGTTTTTCAGGATGATCTATGTTCCTTGCTAGCATGAATTGATGGAAACTAAACAAAACGCACAATGTCATGCTTATGGAGGTGTTCGGCTGGATGCCTCCAGATGGTTTTTGGAATCTGGGCAACCACTCTATGTTTGCTGGGAGATTCTTTTCTTAACTACTTTTATGTAGTCGAATTATCGTATAGCCGTTTTTTTTTTCTGTACTGTTTTGACCCCAAAATTAAATGATGAACTAAGAAAATCCGATGCGATTCATTATGATACTATTGTGCTTTGCTTATTAAGCTTCCCTTCGTCTTATACCACGATTATCACTCTGAGAGGAGAGAGGGCAATGGAGGAAGTATAATGGTGGAAAATGCATCGACATAAATAGGTTCACCTTTTAACACCTTGCAAAATTCGGCGGACAATTATGCTTTGAGGAAAATTTTTTCATTATTGTTATTCTATTTTTATCGTTTTTTAGAGAGGACCCTATTTAATGAATGATAATATAACGTTTTTTCGTAAAAACTCAGTCTTTTACACTAATTTTATTCAAATAAGTGAAATAAACGATCACTGGAATTCGTTGCAAAAAAGATGATCTTTAAGAACGAACCTGTGAAAAGGAATATAAAATCCTGGTCATCATGAGAATGTAAATTCCGTACGGCGACTTCCGAAGGATATAGAGAAAATTGACCCATGCGGAAATAATTGCTACGATTGGAAGGAACCATGTGATGAAATGCTACAAATCGTGCACGAAATTACGTCGAAAGTATGATGTTAATTTTATTTCTCATTAACAAACCTTCTGATTCAAATATTCCGATTAGCGAAGATAAGTTAGCTCATATTCCCATATGGAGTTTTCTGATTTCCGTTTCTATGAGCGATTTCAAATGAAATGATGAAGAAATTATGGAGAAATGTCTCGAACAACGAGTAGAATCGGTCAGTGACATCAGAAACTGATTATTCAGTTGAAAACAAGCCGCAGTCTTACAAGTTTATATCAACCGAAATTTTAAACGGATTGGAGACATTTTGTTGAATGGTGATAAGCTTCAATGCTTCAATGGTATACACACCTTTAGATCACGGTTGTAGTCGTTATAAGCAAACAGCTGTGGTGTCCAAATAAAGAGGAATGTCGCGATATATGTAGTAATGTTGAATAAGTAAGAAACAACGAACCATTTACTCACTTTCCCCGCTTGTAACTTCACGGCCCCTTTAACCACCTAAAAACAAATGCACATTATTGATCTGTGCTGCTTGCTTTCCAGCTGAAAATGCTATGCGCTCGCATTTTATTGAACCAGTATCCAAAAATTGCTTCCATTTAAAGCAAGGAAAAACAATGAAATTTTACAATAAGTTGAGCAGACTAAATATTCAAATCCATGAAAGACCATGTTCTCCATTCCCGATGATTGTAAAATGTTCATTACATGTGCAAATGACTTTCATTTGATTTCAGATGTCTTGGACTCCTTTTCGATGCATCACTTTAGAAACTACTACGAGGTCATCCTATTCCTAAATTTCGTCATTCCCGAGTGGAAATTACTGAACAGGTTTATAGGAAGAGATGTACACTGATGCAATTTTGAACTGCCTTAACGCTCTCTGCAAATGCAAATTTGTAGCAACGCATCAAACAACGATATCAAGCTTAAATATGGTGCTCTGCGAAGTGCTGATCAAAATTCTATGTGATCGGACCCCATAACATCGGTTGTTTCAGCTAGACGATAAACGTTTGTCACAAATGCAATTCTGTGCAAAAGATTCCATATAATAATTGGAGTAACGAAAGAATGAAAGTTTTTAAAAAATTTTAGTTGATCATCATTACCAAGCAAAATCCGAAGACAATAAGAAAGAGTGTTGCGAGCACATCTTGAAGAACGTTCTTATCGAAGATATAACTCGATAAGAGCAACAAGAAAAGAAGATAAGCAGTAATGTGTGCGACATAAAATTTTGCACGTTGTAAAAGTTTTTCGTTGACGAAATTCAAAACCATCGGATGTCGTATTGTTGCCCATTGCTTGCGATCCTTCTAAAATATCATATATTTCTTTTACTTTAGAATGGACCCCGAGGAAGCAACTTCTTTTTCAGCCAACTCTATTTGCACATTTCTCTACATTCATTGACCAACTTTTGTTTCGTTATCTAGATACATACATATATGCATATCTACACACATTGATCTACATACATTCACTGATCCGTACACCTTCACTATCCAGATTTCAAGCACGAGTTTTGAATGGTAAGAGCGTAATGCAATAAGGGAAGATGATTTCAAACGGAAAAGGAAACGTACCGAACACATCACATAGAGTCAAAATTCCACACGGTGAGAATCACAGGGAAACATAATCTTTAGAAAGAATCTAGCTTCTACTAAACATGTTTATATTCTTCCTTTATATTAACTGTAGAAACGTACGTTCATTATCTCCTAGTTTTGATGTTTGTGCTCAGCAATTGGTAAAGCATCTTTCATGTTTTCCTGTCATCCTGCACCGGGTATTCGAAGAGATTCGACACCTCTCTCTCTACTTTTAAGCAGAAAAGAGTTGAATAGAGCTTTGTTGGCTCTCAATTACTAATAAGACAGCACTCTGAATCTCGTATCCGGCCCATCGCTTTCACTCAATGCAAGGTCAATCATTTTCAGCGAAAATATTTTTCGTGAACGAAAACATTTCCGCAAAAACAGTTGTCGCCATCTTCAGTTATTTTGAGATATTTGCAAATGTTTTATTATAAAGTTTACCAAATCTTTCAGCTCTCTCCACGTTATTACTTCTTCGCCGTCGCACGATGACTCTGAAAATTACTTCTTATTTATAATGCGCACTTCATTCTCTCTTCATCTTGACTCCTAGATACGTTTGACATATATGGTATTGTTATTCATTTATATTATCAACAATCTTCCTGAAAGATGAGACTTTCCTTTGAAAGAAACAACAGAATTCACTGTACAGTTACAGCACAACATGGATTTGTCGCATGAAATTTCTTTATCATTCATGAATGGTCTCGGATTTCTTGGAGCTGATTTCTGGCGTCCCTTTCAGTCACCTCAGCTAGTAAAAAAATGCATTATAAGGACAGTTCACATTTGAATTCAACACTTGCTATATGTCCTGAATGACTTCCATTTCACTTGCAAAAATAGGAAAGTGCCCCAGTAAGAGCGGTACGAGCATTACTTTTCAAAGTTTTGCCTATAGCAGAAAAGCACTTATATAAATGTTCATGATTGAACAAGTTGGAACGATTTATTCATTCTTTTACAGAAGCGATTATCCACCTCAATCCGTGTCGGTTTCTTATGCCCCCACACATCGCGCAAGGTGGATGGATAAAATTTGTTGACAATTGTTAAATGCATTTTTAGTGGTTAGGAATTTTTCTGTAAATGAATGAATCAAATTAGGAAATATAGCAGCTATGAATCGATCAAATCTCATAAATATGTCGAAAGTGAGTCATGTGTCGAAAGTCCTATATAGACACATCTTCACTGGCAAATGTGATGGCGTTTGGGGTGCCGACTGCAAAAAACTCAAGACAGCACATTATGAGCGCTTCAGTACTGAAATATGAGCTTGAGAAATTCATGAAATAAAAGATCATCTAGATTAATAAATGAACGGAGCTACTGGACGAATATTACTGATATTTTATGAATATTAAAGCTTTCATTAAGTGAATTCTTCGTACCTTTTTCATACTTGAATAAATATATTAATAGCTCGTCAGTTTGAATCTTTCTTGTCCTGCTGTTGTAAAACTCCCTGGTACGCCTGAAATAAAAGGATATTTGACACCTCAAATAAACAGTAAGCATTTCTAGTTGAAGCTGCGAAAATCGCATTGCTATTTGATCCTAAAATTGATACAGCACAAAGGAGTGCTTAATTTGCGCGTAAGGACTCGAAGCATAGAATCCCTTCACAAATAGAGTTAAGTTTAAATCGAAGATAGTGTTCACCGGCTCAAAACAAAAAATTGATCTCCCCTTGCTCTCCCCTCTCCCCCCTCCCTCACCCCTCTAAGCATTTCTCCATTTCTGTGAAAATAGTTAACTGATAGCACGATTGACTAGTGTTCTTACAGTGGAAAGAGGCACTTCGCTTCCAGTAAAGTTGCAGGAAACGCTCGTCTTGCGAAAAGGAGACACATTGAAGTGGCGACAACGAGCGTCTGTACGTTTATAAACTCACATGTCTTTTTGCTACTCCATTTGATTTTACCATATTTCTTCATTATGCCATCCTGCTTTATTTTTTTCGACCCATTTTTGTTTGGGTTTATAGCCGCTCTTAATGAAAACATTTTATTCGCTATTAGCACAGTAACAGGTGTTGCTGATAGTACATACTTGCCATGTAGTAAGGCAAATAAACGTAACGTACGCGTTCAAAGAGTCTTCGACGTCCATAAGTTTGCGTTCCTCTGCTTTACTATCGTAATTTTTGATACAGTTCATACAAGAAGATAAGCCGATTTTCGTCGAGCTGAAAAATTCTACAAGTAAATTCGCATCAATAATCAAAACTAAAATCGTTCAAGAATTGCAGCCATTAAACGCTCTATTAGACACACGGAATTCGGGCCGATTAGAACAAATAGTACTGTATCGCATGCGTATGAAAAAAAATTTGTGTGCCGCCTGGAATGGGTTTGCAGGGAAAGGGGGCGACCGGTGGAGTGGGTAAAACAGGATAATGCAGAGGACGCGAAGGATGCCAAATGTGATAATGAACTGGCGAGTTGGCTATATGGATCACACCCATCTTAGTTGGTAAAAACCTCATAGGGAGGGAAATAAGCATATCCGATAACCCATCTGAAGGGCAATTTTTATGTTTGAAGGTAATCTTACGTAACGACATACTAACGCTACGATAGTGTCGGCTAACTATGAGCCCTTTATGATCTGACATTTGAACTTCGGGGGAGAAATGAGTGGACCATCGCATTGTTACTGCATTTGCACAATCACTTCATTTCACATATCCTCTCCTTTATTGATTTGTCACTTGTATATCAGTCGTATACTTTGTTGTATACCACTTGGCTAATCATTCGTAATTGCAAATTTTTGCGCTAAAGATTATCTTTAAAGCAATAGCTTATTTTTGCCTAGAAGAGTGCTCTAACTTCTGCGAAAACCCCTCCTACTGATGCTTTTGCGCTGCTCGAAACGTTCGCCGAGCTAGTGCATACGGTGGCTGTCACTTTGACTTCCCATTGTTCCGTTCAATAAAGCAGGTCCTCTAGTTGCCAACAAATAAACAGCTGTCTGCGCTTTTTTTTGAATAAGTTTCACCAGCGCATACTAATTAATCAACCGTGAAATGAGCGTCGTAAAAACGGTACACTCAGCATTTGTTGGAAAGAACGTTGTTGGTGCATTTTCTTCGAGATAGAAGCCTGCTAATACTTATGTAACATAGCTCATAAGTTCAATGACATCAAAATACTATCGTTTCAGACCGTTTGTGTTCGGTGCGATGATTTTAACTTCTACCTTAAACGTTTTCAGGAGTGCGAAAGAAAAACGATTACGCAAACAACAAATTCACTGTTTCTGTGAAGAGCTAAATTTTGTGAAATATTGCGCAAATTATTTATTTTAATACACAAATTCGCAAATACGCAAATTATTTAGGATCTCTTTCAAATAGGAAAAAGTTCCACGCAAAATTGTACTTAGCATATTGCTGATGAATGTAATCATTTCCTAACCGATATCGGCATATCGTCCAACGATCTCAGCTGATTCGTCTTTAATCGAAACGTCTACATATTTCTAGCAATCAGTAGAAACTTGATGATGCCTTAGAAAAGAAACAATCACAATCGTCTGTTCTTTTTGCCCTATAAGCGTTTATTGTTTCAAGTAAAAGTAACCAGTTCGAAGACTGCATCAAATATTGAAAATATCGAGCGTTCATCAATCGATTGTGATGCGAAGAAAATTACTGCAACTGGCTACAAAATATTTCTGCACATCCCTACAAATGTTTATTCCACGCAGTTATGCCAAATTCCCTCTAGACGTTTACTGTCAGTGTTAATCACTTCCTAAATTCGTATTTGAAAAGAAAGTGAAAGTGCTCCGATATTACATATTTATGCAGCTTTGCAAGTGAATATGTTCTCTGCGGAACTTTCGAACAAGTATGAACTGCGCAGATGTATTAACTTTAATGGCCACTTACATGGCAGCCCCAAATCAGAAATAAGCTGAATTGCCGTCACTCAATTTAGCAGATGATATTCAAAACCGATATGTAATCTAACACTTATTTTCGTCTATTTCGATAGGGTACGATGAAAATAGTGGATCGAAAAGAATTAAAATACTACTTCATCATCTGCAGTTGACTATTGGGAAGTAAAAAACGAACGAAAAACAGGAAACGCAATAGAAGAGGTAAACCAATGTAGTGAAGCACGTTTCAGATATTTCAACGATCTCTATTTTTCAATGATGATGGGACAGGTAAATGTTGGGACAGGTAAATCAATCTTGCACAAAAAGCTCTCACATATAAATGCGAAAGAAGAGATAGCGGTGAGCCAGAGGCTAATATTAGGCCGTTTGCAAGCTTTTAATGCTCCAAGATTTCTTTCTCAGCTCTTTTCTAAGGATTCGATAGTATGTTAAGCTGCAGGCAACAATTATGCGCTAAGCAAAAAAGAACTTTTCACGACAAAGACTGTGAAGCGGTAGGGAATTATTTTTTTGGTTTCATGAGTGGATAAATGACACTTATTTGGACGACAGAATCCAGTAAAGCCTTTAATTTCGGCTTCCAATCAGCGTTTAAATGATTTTGTTTCCATCATTTAAAGCGCGCTCTGCTTTTCACGTGATTAGCAGTCGTATAACAATTTGCACTCATCTGTGCCATTTTCCAACTGTTGGCATCGGTTAAAACAGAACTTTCGGCGGGAATATTTAACTTAAACCAACTGCGCTATAGTGAAAAGCTGCAGCCATGCTGATGTTTAGCTAAGCCTAGAGATGTGTACAGTATGAGCTACAATTCCAGTTTGCGACAGCCCTGACCAACCGCTGGAAAGCCGAGCAATATTAATGAACGCAGTATATATTTTGATTAACTTTAAAGAGAGCCGTCTAAATGGAGACGATGTTACGGCACGGTTAGACCCTTTCTTGGTTATAACCTCATCTTCCATTTCATCTACTTGAATGTGGGAAAACGGCCGAAACCCTTCGAATCTCCAAAATGAAATCTCCTGGATGAATAAACAAAGGAAACATTTCAAAGGAAACCTTAGTGGAGAAACTGCTCCAATCCTAAAATCGATATTCCCTTCCATGCACATAAGTACGTTAAATTGATTTCGTTGCCGCACCTCTTCAGAAGCTCCTCATAGCGAATGGTGTGTAATCTACGTTGCAAGATGGCACGCGTTTTATGTGCATGATGAGCGCGTAAGCGATACAAATGTTTGTGCCATACAATTGCGCACGCAATCGTAAATGTTTTACATCTATTCTCTTGTCTTGCAGCATTAGCTATTGACTGCTTCTCCGTTTGCATATATGCTCGACGCACATATAAGCCCCACAAATCATTTGTATCACTATTTCACTGCAAAACAATGCATTCATCGGTTGTGTCAACGACTTGGCTAATCACAGTCACTGCTGCTATCATCCACAGAATATGCATATACAAGCAACAACATAAATATTGTGTAATTTATAATGAAATATATGTAGCAGAAGATCAGTTCCAATGTCGCAGCTTCGGGACTGTTGTCTGAGATCATTAAGCATATACGTTTTAAACAATGCCGTCTTAAAGCATCGAATAATTGCGCATATGCAATACAATCACCTCATTACATTCTGGTCAACTTGAAAAAAGCGACGATGGAAAAAGTGGCACTGTTTGTTACTATCATTAAATGTGGGCATGATTTAGGGTGCAATTGCAATTTTCCAGACAGGATGGATATTCTAATGACAGATGTCGTTATGATGCCATCGCCGCAAAATGGAAGCATCTGTGTGCACCCAAAATGGGGAGGAAATTCGTACGCAATGATTTATTTATGATTTGCATCAGAAATCTTATTCATTTTACGTATCACTACACCATGGACTTCGCCTGAGTATGCAAAACGAATAGCGCGTGCCTCGATTATGGGTAGCAAAAAACGGATTTCCGCAGAAGTGCGGATAGCGCTAGTTAAACGAGAAAGGAATGCTGCATAGACGAAGTTTGTAATTGCAATTTTTTGATGAGATAGCTGTATCCTAAACCGACAAACTGTAGCAGAAGCTGAAAAACCATGACGCTTTCATCGAATGTGCTCATGAAAGCTTGCTCTGAGAAATGGCCAGATGGAACAGATTCGACTAAATGAAAAATAAAAGTTGCCGAATTTTTCGTTACATATACTGCACGCTAAATTTGTTTATTCATTCAAGGCATCAAGTGTTGCCAACCCCAAACTTAATATAGCGGTATTTCTAACACATCTATGTTGATGTAAACTGAAAAGCGCTGAAAATGCGTACCTGTAGCAAGTTTCTCGAATACATTTCATCACGTAGCATGCACAACGTGCTATAAGAGTAGATAGCGAAGAAATGTGCTGTAAGAGGATATTGCTTCTCTTCTTGGTCCGACTTTTATTCCATGCCTCGACTAAGAATGATAAGGTGATAGAGTTCTGTGTTTTTTCTCATATCCTCGGGCTATTCTCCACTAAAATCTTTCGTATTTTATCATCAGATTTTTGTTCCTGAAAATCTCGCATCAGTAATGCTAAACGGTTGGATCACTGCGTGATGCTTGAGCTTACTATGTAAGCGGTCAATCACAAATCACTTTAAGTTTCGTTACTCAACAAAATTGCAGAAGGATTTTCGCTTATCGTTTCATCAAAGTATGCTTCAAATCCAACTACACGAATAGGGTATTATAGCTGTCCCGAACAGCTACAATTCTTTAGCTTCATAAGCCTCGGTTGAGTAATTTGTGACAAGTGACGTGTAAATTGTGCAAATTCATCACTATCTGCATCTTCGAGTATGCATTATCTGAAGGCCACAATGAAATTCAAATTACGATTATTTCTAAAGTGTTATAACTTATCGTGTACTCTTCCGTTCATTTATTTTACTATGTATTTGATGATGCAAGCAAATAAAATTAGATCCTTTGAGCTGTGCCATTATTTTAGAAGCATTTCAAGACTAAATATGCTTTGAAGCTTCAGTAACAAAGCAGGTACTTCAACATGCAGAGAATCTTTCCTCCTCTTCCCTCTCCCAGTCCTTCTTCTACGGGGTGATTTACAGGAAACGAATGTTTCCACAGAATTTATCGAGTTTTATGATGAAACTGCATTGCTTCAAAATATCTTCTTTAAAAACAAGATTCTGCTATTGAAGACCCGTCAAAAATGACGGCTTCGAAAAGAATTGTGAACAAATTTACAGTGAGAAAAAGACTGTTGATAGAAAGACTGACTGGCAACTAGGGCGGGCAGACGAACGGACAAACACCGACAATATATGCGATAATTGCAGGTGTTCGTCAGCTCGTGCTTAGGCGCGTGCATATGCCCCTCTCATACTTATTTGCAGTTTAAAAGGTTGAGTTATCCTTAACTGCCTTGCCAATCTTATTTGCATATCTCATGTCTTCATTGAGCAGTCGTTGCCCTTGGCCAACAAACATATTTGCATATTTAACAAGATGGCAATAGAGCAGCCGCTCACTTAGTTGTTAGTTATTTCTGACGGTTCCCGATAGTTAATGTACATAATCGAGGTTAAAATCGGAGGAGTTCGTTCGTATCATGCAATTTCCAAATAGCAGTTGTGAATATTTGAAGCCTCTAAAGAAGGCATCTTAGTCGATAAATTAACTGGTTTCGGAAAACCAACGTATTCCTCTATGAGTTGAGGGATCAACGTTCCAGAAATAATTTGCAGAAAATTCAGGTGAACTTTACTGATTGATCGTTTATAACAGTCTATCATAGCATTCAGATTATTCGAGCATATTGAAACGAAACCGTGAAATACCGAAAGAAAAAGAGATATTGAGTGAGGAATTCGAAAATGATCGGTCGAAAGGTTGATTTCAATAGCGCATTTGCGCTCACGTTTAAAGCGTGAAAATGTGAGCGGATGAATCAGAACACGATAGATAAGAGAACAGCTGTCGTGCAACATCTGTGAGGATAAAAAATTTCGCTGCACCTTAGAGAAAAGTCGTCGACAAATTTGACAAATTTGATCACTACCTTGAAAAGCCGTTCTCACTGATTTTTCGACGAAATGCAATCTTATTTGGATTTCCTTATCCGTTGAAATCAAAAGCTGGTTCTAAATGCTCAATACTGGAGATAGATGCGATATTATTCTAAGCAGGACGATGTTTGAAAATGTGAAAATAATCAAAAACTTATGAATAGATGGATGGCAGAACATGCGTTCTCCATCTATGATTTCCTTACAATGGTGCAATAGATTTATATTAATGTTTCTGTAGATAGAAGCAATATGTGTTTTCATATGTGATCTCTGAAAAGTTATCGTACGTGAATAGAAAAATAGGCTGAAAAGTTCACACTTCTGCACCTAACGTGTGATGGATTTTGTTAACAGCCATTATACTTCAAGTAACATCGACGCAACGCTAATATCAGACTTATTATGATACCTCATTTGGGGTGGTTTGATGAATGCCGAGGAAAACTAAAAACGATATTGAGCTCAGTGAAAAGCATTCAAAAATTTGTGTGTCGCAATGTGATTACTAAAGAATTCCAACTCTTCTAATCGGGATGTAATGAACTTAAAAGTGAAGTAATATGTGCTTTAATATGCGACTTTTAAAGAGTTACGATTTGTAATATATGAAACACAACATAAGGTTTGATATTTCAGTGAACTTTTATAAAAGACGTTAAGCACTTTCAAACAAAGAATGTTGCTAAATAAGAGACCTAAGAGCGGAAAGCATGCATGACAACGCTTCACATGAAGAAGCGAAAGTGGGATGCGGCTTCTGTGTGGCAACACTCCCATAGGATCGATACACAACGGCCCACAACACAACTCTCGACTACTGTCATTGGCAACTAGCAATTGCGTTTCACCATATCTACCGTCAACCTCGATAAAATTCTATGAAAATCTTCCCTCAGTAGTCATCATTTCAGCGCTTATGTATGCAGTGCAAATATTGGGGCTTTCTTAGTGACTACTGTGATCTGTACTTCACACTTCCCAGGTTCTCGACGTTCAGCTGGAGGCTCTTCCGAAAGCTGATAGTAGGCGAATTTTCTTCCGGAAAGCGCAGTTGTGATGGCAACTTGGAAGTGAGATGACATTCCGGTTCCGCAAACAAATGACATTAAGGGACAGTGTCATCCACACCCCGTCAGTGGGTTGGTGGTACGTAGAGAAAATGCAAAAAAAAGCTCGCTCATTCAAACGGTTTAAAATATTCAACCACCGACCGCATAGTTACAGCAATTCGCAAGATATAAATATCAACAATTCTACACTCTTCTACTGCTGTGCTCAAAGAACTGTTTGTATAGGGGTTGGGGGAAAACCACTTCAGGATTTATGATGTATTTCGTCGCCAAATAGGCGGCAATCAGCTGCCACCAAAGACACCAATCAAGTGATATTCGTTCGTGAACAAAACTGTCCACATGCTTGCTACATTTCGACTGCTATTTTCTGTAACGGAAGTAAAATATGTGCTACAACAAATCGGTTTGCGTGATGAGATTGTTCGTCGGCCTGCATATTTCACAGCGCCACTCTTACAAAAATTTTCGCTAGGGTCACCGAATTTCATATTCACTGGTGTAGTCTTTCGGGTGATCTCGTTGAAATGGACCAGCACCGAAGTTGGCATCAATCGCTACCTTGTTAACCTGTTGTTATCACTCGAATAAGCGCTAAAAATCAAGAACGACAGCCTTTGTCCAACAAATTAACATTTCCATAAACTTCATCGCAACTTCTTCGTCAATACTATTGTCTTTTCAGTGACTTAAGTGATTATATTGGAAAGAATAAAGTGCAAAGAAGTGAACAAATTTACGTTAGTGATAACATTAAAATCTAATCTGTTTCTTCTCGAGTGAATGCTCACTTGCAAACTCGAAAAAAGTGAACTCTCCTTCGAGTGAATCCCTTCTTGATTTTGCGCTAAAACTTCAAAAAAAAACTGTCAAGCTATAAGTTCAAGTTTCGTCACATTAAGAAACTGAAAATGCGCCTTTCGACATACAATCACGGTTTTACGTTATATGAGGATCGTTTATTTCACCTGAATAGACAATAGTTTTGATGATAGAATAAAACATACCTGAGAAGCAGCACTCGTGCATATTCTCCAAGGTAACAGCAAATAACGTCAATGGCAATGTCGCACAGCAAGAGGCTCCTCCTCGTGCTTGCGTGCGTGCCACGCCACTAGGTAGCGCCTTCTGTGGGAAGAAAGCACTTCGAAAGAAACCACTTATAATTGCGAAAACCCTTCCGTGAAATTAACTACTGTTGTTATTGGTGTGAAAGCAACCTATTTGCCCACACTATTCTTTCATGTATATTGTCATTGCAGCAGTGCGTTGCGATGAAACTCTCTAGAGGTGAAAAAGAAAAGTAAGCGCAATGCAGTTCACCGCAGATCCTTCAAGAAATGCCTAAAAATGCGCATATGCAAAAATGCATAAATACAAAACGAAAATCCAATATGAAAGAATGCGAAGGACCTAAGTCGCAGTGCAGCGCGGAGATGTGACAAAAAAATCTCACCTAATCATGCTCACATAATACCTTCTACTGATTTCATATTTTCCACTGCTTCAATTGCTTCTCCGAAGCATTTTAAGTTCGCAAAATTATTCTTCGAATTTTTTCCTCCCAACTTGTGCCTAACTCTCGCCGACGATTTAAAAAAATCTTCAACGGCCGTGCTACTTTAAAAGTTGAAAATTTGAAAATCCACTGCGCTCACTATATATAGTCGTCAGGGCGATCGCCATAGCTCCTCACTTCCTGTTTGCAGCAGAATTTGATCTGGCTACATTTTCTCACTGCCTATGCTGTTTCTCACACTAAAAGTATTTTCTTTTTTTTTTTGCATACATGCATCACTTTTTTCCGTTTCTTCCCGTCTAACAACCGACCACAAATAATCTTTGTACATTATTAGATGATTTTAGACACTGAAATTGAAAAACGGATTCGGTATATCTTATAATTCATTGCAAAAAAAGGTGAATTAAACGTGCGATAAAAAAATGAGCAATGCGCCATTGCAAGCGAGTGTACGATGCGTTCAGATGAATAAAAAGAGTCATATGCTTGTTGAGACATTTAAAAAATGGATGACTAATACCGCATGATGCACATCAGTGCAAACATGAAACAAAAAGCAATTTTTGTGCATAAATTTTATTTTTTATCTAACGTCGAGGGACAGGGGAACAAAAGCTGATGTATTATTATTATAAATTTTTGCTCAAATCTACATTTTCTTTAGCTAACAGATTGTCTATAAAATAGTAGTCTTGCTACGAATCATAGTAAATTGCAAAGAAATGTACTGGATAAGTACAGGAGTTATTAATTAGTTTCTATTTGTTTATCTCAATAAGAGCGCAACCACTTGCAATGTAGATATCCACGTGATATGTGGCATACGTGTGGAATTGTTGTGAGCAATAGTAAGACCTCGGTAGTGTTGTTCGGTTCAACTGCTATTGTTACAATTGTTTGATTTTCGCGTTTATGTCAACCAAAAGAATTCGCGACAAACAACAATGAAAATGCAGTTCATTTCGGCATATAATCAGTAACTATCATATTTTTCACGTATTCTTAGGGAACTGAGATAATTTCCAATGATGCCGGTGATGTGTTATGCAGTACTTCTTACCTGAGCACAACGAAATTCGTCTTCAAATCGTCCCTAAGGCGTACCAATCGCTCACCGACTACCAAAAGAGAGAAGTGTGGCGGTGAGAGGGTGAGGGGAAGAGGGCGCGAAAGAGGGAGGGACTGTTCTCTAGCGCACTTAAGTAAAACATTTTTAACATATCAATGATTTTACTGCATAGCTTAAAAAATCTCAGCATACAGCTGTTCAGCATGTTCATCAAATGATCTGATGAATGGATAAGTGTGTAAACAGAGAATGATCAAAAAACTATTGAAAAATTTTTATCAACACCTAATATGACGAGAAAAGTAAATAGCCGTTTTATTTAAATATATAGACGATACCTCAATGAAACGTCACTGACCCATTATGAAGTTCACTACCTGAAATGTTTAGGTGAGCATCGTTGTTGCGAAAAGAAAATTGAAAAAGCCGTAGTGCTTGTAAAGTGAGCAAATTTACGCTGAGTCATATACAAGCAAAATGTTTCAGTGATGTCGACGAACTGACTTCATGCAAAATGCACTAAACGCATTTGTGGACCATTTTTAGCGTCGTTTTTTTTGTCTGATAGGACAACTTAGCGGTGAACAGCGAATTGTAAATGAAAAGTAAACGAGTAAATATTGCCAATATTCTTAAAAGCATTCTTTGCAAATATCGATGCTGTCTAATTGAAAAGGTAAAATTTGGAATGTATTTCCTTAATTGACGACTTATTCACATCAATGTTACTGTGTTCTGAAAAGCACTTTCAACGATTTTTGTTTGAAATCAAACAAAATAGATGTTCAGATATCGCAATTAAGTTCATCAACATTATAAAAATCCAGCACCGTGCGGTTCTTTGTCTTCATTATTCAGGCTTCACTGCCAAAAAAGCGATTTTACATGACGATATTAAAATAGACCTCAGGTGATCAAAACACAAACATACTACCACATTTCGAACTGCACAACTGCAAAAGCTATTAATAGAAAAGGAAATCATTCAACTCTTCAATCCAGATTTGGTACTACTTGGCTAATTGAAGTGATTTATTCAGTTTTTCTTACTAATTTGGCATTTGATTTTCGAGAAAATGCTTCCTTTGATTTTTCACTCATTCCAACGATAACGTAGAACTTGTGTGGTGGAAGTTTTCTGCATCCCTTAGAGATGTCGAGTAGAACTATATCACTTGTGTTGGTGGTGCATTGAGTGTCTGTTGTTTTTACACTTTTCGCACGAAAGCTGTTCACGGAGCACGAAAGGTCAGTGAATTAGCTGACGAAGCGAGAATTGAGCTCATTTTGCAGTACATAAACAAAATGCAAGCATATTAATGTAAGTGAGTCGTCTGTTGACCAGTTGTTAAACAACTGATGTCTTCGAGGTGCTTAATCGCTAAAAATTTTACGCTCCACAGTCGCACTCACATCCTTTATTGCGCTCAACTTGACTACTATGCGCCTCCTGCAGCGATTCTCAGCCGTTATCGCTGAGAAAATCATTGCCTGTATTCGACACTTGCTGAACGTACGACCAGTTTCGTTAATGGTGTGGGCAATGATGTATTTCCCTTCGTAGATGCATTTCCATAACTTTGCAAAGGCATACGACATCATGTCTATGCGTATGTATGTGTATATCCGTCTGCCCATTTGTTCGGAGGTTTTAACTTGTAAAGCAAAAAAAGAGACGTCAAACACTGTTTACCATCTCCCACACAAACTGTTAACGTCATTTTCTATAACTAACTTGTAAAGGCGATCTACAAATTTTCTGCTTGAAAATTTGCACAACTAGCTGAATTCATATGGGAGCACATTATGAACTATTGCTATTGTTTCTGAATATTTAGCATCCGGTTGATTTAGCGTTCCGCTGCGCACACCTCCCGGGCAGAATACTCATCGACAGTTCCGACAAGAAACTGTTCGGCTCTTTTTCTTCGAGCCTTTGTTGCCCCAGCCCTTCCTTTCCCCTTCCAGCGATAAAATTGCTCCTCCAGAGCACGCTTTCCAGGAACCACAGCTTTTTTTATTGGGACCGCTCTGTAGCCAAGTTCTCGTTCAACTGGGCTCCTTGCATGAATCACTCCCCAATTTCTTCGACGCTCACCTTGTGCCAAACCACCACCGAAAGGGATCTTTGGCATACACGCTAGTTGGGAATAAGTGGAGAAATGTAAAGCATATACCCCGTTGGCGTGGTTCCTACACGTTGTTTTTAATTTGATCTGCGAAAAACTCATCTCGTACATATTCGCACATTTATGAAACTCCGATATTAAACCAGAAAATACTCAGAACGTTTCTGCCATAAACTAAGTAAATCAAACCCTAAAAAAATTGTCAATGATTGCAACATATGAAAAAGAATTAGATGAGACTGTCCCGTTTGCTCGGGAAATTCACATCGTTGCAGGTGCATTCTTTGTTAAAGAAACACTAAATCCAAACAAAGCATTCTTCTCACGCATGACAACGAATCTGAAGCTTTCATGCTTATACTTTTCAGCAACTAAATTCAAGGATCACTGTTCATAAACGAATACTTCAAAGAAAATCCCCTCTAGAGAGGAACAAACATGTTTGATTTCAATGCATATTTCCTCCATATTGCATGCAATCTACGTTATAGAATTTACTTTGAAGCTATAATGGTGAGGTTTCTTGTATGGCCATCAAGATGACATATGATGTCAATCGTTTCCTTTAGTGAATTCCTCTGTGGCACAATTATGCGAGTAAACTGCCCGCAGAAAATGACTCTCCTATATCATCGCTTTTTGTTTACATTTGAACTTCCAGTGGTATCTCCTATATTAACTTCGAAATAGTTCATCAACATATGTTTTCCTCCGTTTCGAATTCAAAACTCGAGAATTAAGCTGAAGGTGGTTCAAATTAGAATTAGTGATCGTGACGGTGAAAAAAATGAATTGCACATGTTAGTTATTTGCAGCGTTTCAATTAAAATATTTGAAAAAAGACAATAATAATCTGATAGTTTTAAGAATGATTTCATAGACAACTATCTCTCGTGTGTTATCAGCTTTAAGTCTGCATAAATTCTTTGAAATGCTCACAGTTGATTTAAGCGGCTCACAAAAATCCCAGTGATCAAACTGTGGAATGGTCGATCGCCGGACGATAGATTGACGGAATTTTCCAGCAACAGCCGTTCATCAATCATCAGCTAAAGCAATGACGGACGTGAAATGGATCACTCCAATCAGTTCGACCAATCAAATTTTACAAGACGTTTTAAACTCATTCGTTTCATCCAATTCAGCTACATAATTTGCCATACTTGCACTTTTCTGATGGTTGTGACGGTCAGGTTTCTGTAATTCACGGTGATAGTCAAGTGCAATAACCTTAAATAATCTCGCACTGCCGAACTCTCTGACAAAACAGCAGTGAATAGATGAAGCTTTGAAGAATTTGAGTGCACTATTTTTATTTTTTTTTTTTTTTGTTTTGAAAATGTTTTGTGCGCTCAATGTCCTTGACTAGCACAATCATCAAAAATTTTGAAGTATAACAACGGTCATTCGTTACAAGACAAAACAATATTTCGAATACTTTCTGAGCACGAGCACAAAAAACAATTGCTGTAGGCCAATATGATGCAAAGACTTGCAGTGCTTCTAAAGTTTGCATTTTCCCGCAGAGTCAATGTCCCTTTCCCCTCAAAATTCAAACGGCATGACGAGGCTGGCCGGAAAAGGAAACCACGAGACACTGTACACAAATGGACATTAACAATGAAAAGGCCTATTTGCTCCGAAGTGAGTGTACACGTCAGCGAATGGCTTTCATGGGTTCGTGAGCCTGTTAGGTTTTGCCTCTCCTCCAATATTACTTCTCGCCGATTTCAATTTGTATGAATAATTCGTTCTTTTCAAAAGCTAACATGATAGGCCTCCTTGGCAGTTCACGATGAGTGCTTTTCTTTAAAATACGCTGATGAAATCAACTCCTATTCATCATCTTACCATTATAGTCGCATTAAGCATGAAATTAATCAATTTGCTTATCGGCATTCAAATTATTCAATACAAAGGAAACTATCCAACCGATATGAAATAAATCATCTCAACATTCCCTATTAACTGCGTTAATTATCACCTCAAAACAAGAGATAATAACCACCAATAACAATAGTTTATAGCAGAAGGGATCAGATGTTAGCAAATATTCACTACGTTTCTTTTGTTGTGAATTTCGAATAGCAGAATAATTTTATATCATAGTTCAAAATTAAACATTAGAAAGGTAAGTAGTACAGTCTGTGCTAATTACCTGCTCTATTTGAAATCATGAATTTTTTTACAAAGGAGAACGAGAATGAGTGGACGCATTGCAAAGGGTCTAAGTTTTTAAGGCGTTATAATCATTCATTTCCAGCTTTTTAGAAGAAGCGATTTTATGAGACGAAAATTAAACTTTGGAATGGAATACCTAGCAAATTTGTAATCAAGAAATAATAAGCGGATGCATAGTTAAAGGTACTTCTTAGTGCATCAACTGGATAAACATGAAGATGGAGCTGATACGATATGGATTATTACATTCAGCTCACCTGATGAACCGGTTTCATTGCTTATCAATATAAAATCTGCGAAATAATGCCTTGGCATTTTTATCAATCCCATAGCTCCTATGGACCTCGTATTAGATAGCCGTTCTTATGTAAGCCGACCGATGCATAACGGGAAAACGACCAGTGTAAAGTCCAATCTAATATTCTGATACCCTCAAATACCTATAGCTCATTTCAAAGTTGACAGATCAACGTAAGAATATTATAAGCGGACATCAAATAATGTACATACCCGTCAAATTCTACAACTCTTAACATTAACTGTTCTCGAGCTGAAATTACCTGACAGACATACACAGATGCACTCGAGTAAGCATAGACATCGGGTTTTGTGATTGCAGATTAGTGAAAGGGAATGAAGAAAATTGATAAATATTTCAGCAGTAAAACGAAAAATTCTTTCAAAAGAAGTATTTTGTTTGAAACGATATAAGAATTCAATGAAGAGAAAAAAGAATTTGTGTCGAAACTAATGTTGGCTAAGTACTTACTACTACTCGCTATAAAACCTACGTTTTTTCTGCATAATTAATTAAGGCGAGCGAATTTTTCGAGAAAACAAAAGTTTTGGTGTGTTTTTCGAGTGAATCCTTCACAAAGTCTGTCGATATGTATTTTCCGAAAAAAAGATGAAGTCATATAATGTGTGCTTGGCCTTAAGGATGCGTCGATCTTGTGTGTATGGAAACGCTGAAAGACATTTAGGCAATGCAATTCGAGACGGCGGCCCATGATGGGCAGCCAGTAGAAGGCTAATAGGAAATATGTCAATGGGCGGCATTTGCCGTTGAATGCTCGAGATGGATGGCACTTTAAAGCTCTGCCGCATCATTCCATCAACTTGTTACGATGCCACTTTACGCCTTTTCGCTAGCTGATCGCTATGCATTGCCTCTTCATGCTTGTCAAACAATATGAGAATCTCTTCACGTCACAAATCAATAGCAATTGTAAACTGCCATTCGAATTTCAAAACGTATGTTGGCTTTAGCTTAAGCGTCCAGCCTATGAGTAATGGAAAGTGAACTATAGTGAACCGCGGTGGAGGAAATGAAAAGTAAACTTCCTGTAAAAAATGCAACTTTTAAAAGTTTCTTTGAAACTGTTTGTGCTGCAAATGTACCTGCTTGACATTTTTTACCGCTGAGAATGAAGATCTATGCGCAGTTCTTTATTTATGATCTTTGAATAAGTTTGTGCCAATAAGCCTCATAAAACACAATTAAACGTTGCTGTCGTTTCCCTCAAACTTAAGTTTGATTAAGCACTTTGCAAGTGGCAATCATCGGACAATCTCTTCGGTCAGAATTTGCCAGGCGATTCCCGTATATTTCGCCATTTCATCGCCTCTATTTCCCATACCCACAGATACGCATAGATTCTGGACGGTAGCCAACAGGCGAACATACTTTGTATAGGTGATAGTGAGTGTTTTGTTTTTTGGGCTGAAAAAGCGAGCTGATATATGACTTAACGAAAAATGGGATACACGAAAAGTTGGCATTTATTTGGCGGCCGATCAGTTAAGGAGAAGCGCTGGCTTTTATGCGGTCGTAATTATGTTGCTCAGCCGGGTAACGATCGAAGAAGCACCGCACCGTGAAAGCGTTACGTGGATCAATATGGCAACTTGATGCTCCAGACCACTTCCGGATGGCGCATCGTCCCACAACTTTTCCTCGTTTCCGCATTCACACGGAATAACGGTGCTCACCGAACGGCTTAAAACGCAATGCTACCCAAAATTACTTTCCTTCGAAAGCAATATCATATATCCTCTAATTATATATATATATATATATATATATATATATATATATATAAATTATATATATATATATATATATACCTCTATTTTTGTGGCAACCAGTTTCTGCCTATTTTATAAATGGCGGTAGCCGAAAACATTCGCAATGGTATCAGAGGAAATTTTCGATCAGGAAATGATGAAGTGTTGGCAAGCACAAAAGCAATTTTCACTTAGTATAAGTGTAGTGTTTCGTGGCAAACACACACTTGTCCCCTTTTGCAGCACTAAAATTAGCCGCAGTATGAGCAAGTCATTGAGTGAAAATATTGCCGCATAATGTTGGTGCGTGTGAGGGATGGTGATGTGCTCTATGTGCCAAATACACATACATACACCATAACGAGCCATGCTACTCATATGACGAGGAAATTCTATAGCAGCAAATGTAAATACTGTACGGCATACTTCAGCAAACCATCGAGTTCATTCAAAAGCGGAGCACCCTTCAGACTGACAATGAAATCGAACTGGCATCGATACACAAATACTTATACTCCAAAGAGAAACATAACTCCGTACCTGTGCTGACTTAAAATGGCGCTTCTTTGCGACAGCGGATGCAGATCTTGGCAAGCTGCAAATTTGTTGCAAACAAATCTTTTAATTTTGGAACAGTATCGGACAGGTGGGTTTAAGAAGTCCTTGATGATAGTTGTGCGATGAAATTGCAGAATGGCGTAAGCCGCACTGCTTGAGGGGCATAAACCGATCGAAAGGTCTGGAAAGAAGGTAGCAAACCACATTGCACTTTATATTGTTCAGCGATCCCACCAACAGCATTTAGCGTAACATATGTGCCAAATTCATCAATTTCTATTCCATAGCAAAAAATTTCTCCTCAGATGTAACTAGTCATTTCAAGATCTAAGAAGTCCACAGTGTTTGCAACAAATCTTCGCTTGTTACATTTGAAAATTCTCTCACTTTTGACGAAGCAGCTTGAGACGGCTAATAGTTATTGATTAGATCATACCCGACGGGGATAGCTTAGGAGATTAATAAGCAAACAGATGACTTCACATCCAATTCAATTGTGGCGCCGTCCAGGTGATCTCCACCGATGGGAAGAATTTCATAAGGGATAAGGTCGGCTTTTTAACAACATCACACATCGACTGCAAACCACATATCGACTACACTTAAATCAAAAGAGTGAGAGGTGTACAAGTGGGAGAGATTTATATGATTCTGCAAAAAAAGAAGAAGAAAAAACATGAAACACCATTAACCAAAGCTAGACAATTTTCGCAAAGTTAGAAGCTAATAAGCAAGTGAACAAGCAAAATGCAAAATTAGTTCTGCTGCATTGCTCAGCTCAATTTTCGGAAGCGCATCTTTAAAGACGTCTTACTTCTATTATTGATCGACAGCGAGAAAACGTTCTCGAAGCTATTTTCTAAAGCGTTTTAAGTTACTCTGGTGGCTCAGTTTTCATTGAAATTTGCGTAGTGTCCCCATTTGAATAATGAAACGCATTGCTGCAGTGAGTGAAAATTGCACTAGAATCACCAGCTATCAAAACCTATTTAATTGACGAATTTAATGGGTTTTAGTGGTTGACAATTCTGCGGCAATTTTCATTTACTAACGATAGCGCATAAATTCTTTTTGAGCGCAGCACCTGGTACACCATGGTTTCTAACACCTTTTGATTTGCAGCTTGTGAGGATGTGACCAAGACTTGAGGCATCATTTCTGACAACGGCGAAGAGGAGAAGAGCTGTTGTTGCGCCGAATCAGTAATTAGCTTTGAGCAGAGTGCATATGCAGAAGTTCCTTAGAGAATGTAATCCAATGAAAGCCAATAAGTTCTGCATCAATTCATTTCGCGAAGCGTGCGTTCATATTGCACATTACGCAAACTCCTATCAAGAACTTCTTTTTAATCGCAAGCAACGGTTTGCAGCTATGCAACTAGGCAAACCTCGGAAGTGACTGACGGTCGTCTATGGCTACTCAAACGCAATATTATTCATTCTCTTTTGCTTAATATTCTATCTTTTAAAACAAAATTTATCAGTGCTTTAGGGGATTGCAAGGTAAGCGGAAAGAACTATTGGTGCTGGTCGGCATGCAAAAGCAAAGAGAGAGTTTTAGGAAAAATTGAACTTTTCTTCGGAAATAGGAAGGTCACCACGAAGGAAATTAAAACTTCAGAAATAACTGTCAAATTTTGCAGAACGAGATGATAATTCTACAACTTATCGCCGAAAAAAAAAAGAATATAAGTTTTCTGGAGGGTGCATTATAACCTCAGAAACCTGTTCCCAGTAAAAGCACAGCCCATTCGTTGGCCTGGTCCATCGTAAATCTTACTGGCGCTTTATTTATTCACTCGCACCACATACTGATAGTGGCAGATAAACGATTGCTCCCTTTGTGCATCTTACAATGTCTAGGCGATCTTCTCTAATCATTCATAGGACTCATAAAATATTGATTAGGAATTTTCCAAGAAAAAAGGCAAAGGGGCTTAAGGGTGTCACGAATCTACAGGCAGCATTTATTCCTTTTTATGCAGAACATTCTATCCAGATACCCAGAACAGCTATAATTCACCGTCGGTCCGATAATGGCTGTCGATTCTGCATGCAAAAATTAATACACTGAGGAGAGAGTTTTGAAGCATGCCATTAAAAAATATTTTCTTTTCTGCTATCGACACTTAAGCCAGTATCTGAAGCAGTCGGCAATTGAAACATGTGCGTTATGGAATCGGATAAGCTAAACCATGAAGTGGGATAATCATTCATGACACCAAGGTTGTTACTGTTCAACGGTCGAACATGACCTGCCTCTGAATTTGAGTTTGGCCCCATGGGTTAAACAGCCGAAAATTTTCATTTTTCTCGATGTGATTGGTTAATATGTGATAGTGCTTCCAAATTTGATAGATAAGGACGGAAAAACAGAAAAATTTGAGTCTATATGTTCAACCAGTTAAATAAGAAAGGTTGCCAATTCTATTTTATTGTCATAAGCGATTTGCTTCAACCGCTCAACAACTTTACCTTCACTTTTTGCGTCATTTGACTCGGATGTGAGAAAAAAAATTGTTTTTTAAGGCATCAATATCAGTTACTGCCGATCGTTAATTTCATATGAATAAATGCAAACATAAAACCATCAATCGCAGCATCGAACTCGGCCCAAACAAAAACACGCAGAGGGCTTATAAAAGCGATAAAATTTTACAACCACTGCAAGAATTTCAACATAAATACACATTATGGCACACGCAAAAGTTTTTACGCCCATCTTGACAAATGCCTCGAACGGCGATCGCCTTGAAACTACCGTAATCACAAGTGCTCGTCGAAAGATGAAAACTGCTCAGAGAGAAAACAACCTGCACGAGCACAGCGCTCGAAAAGCAACGTAACGCTTTCAGATGGAACCCCTTTCGCATTTCCTAGTCGACTGCTATTAGTAATTACGAGGCGTTGCTCTTCTGGACAACGCAAATCGAGACCCCGGAAAATCGTTTAGACTTATCTATGTCAGAGAAACATACACACACTGCTATACACATACAGAGACGCAACAATGAAAACCTTTTTGCGCTAGAGAACACAACAAAATAGCGCACCGTTTCCGCCACAGAAAGCAACAATCGTCAAGAGAGTGTGCAATCCATTTGAAAAGCTTTGACGCAGTGTGGAAATAGGTATTCATACGCTCAACCAGACTCAAAAATAGTGAAGGTATGAGATGGATGGACAAAGAGAAGAACACATAGTCGAGAGGAGATTCATGACAAAAGAAACTGGCGAGGAAGCGATGTGCTAGCTAGCTGTCATGTGCCCGCAGCCACTAAAGGGCATTGTTGTTGGACGTTAAGAGAATGCGGTAGAAGGGTAGCGCAAAAATTTTGCGAACTAAGTGAATTGGCACGAAACAATTGTCCTAGCGAATTGCCTATTGTTTCTAAACGCTGACCATCAACAAGTGAAAACAACCAACACCAAGCGTTTCATGTTCCCGACATATCAACGACAAATATTCGGGAATTTGTCCCCAATTTATGTTTTTATTTTGTTTTTGTAGCTTCGACTGTGAAACTTTAAAATATTTGAAGCGTCATTTCCTTAGTAGTATTCTCTAGTCTACAACAGTTAGAATCTTGTCTTTCTTACTGAGTTTTTACTGAAAGGAGAAAAGCAAAGAGTAAATGAGTGCAAACCTTCATTAACAAGCAAGCACCTTAAAGGATAAGCGTCGATTCGAAATCGAGTAGGCAACATTACTTTTTCAGATGGAGCTTCATTTCCCAAACGAAAAAATAGCACAACGAAAATAAAGATCAGTGCAACGTTGGATCTGCGTACGACTAATTGCCACTATGCAAATTTTCGTTTGCCCATGTGTCTACGAGCCGATAATTTGCATATATAATTTACATTCTCCCAACACTTAGCTCACTTAACTGCCAGTCAAGCTGAACATCGGCAGAGATGAAATGGCGAATATGAACTATACACGATCTCACAAAAGTTCACTGCATACTAAATACACTATGCAATGAGCCCTTACAACACCCCATTATTTTCAAAGAGTTCTCCCTAATATTTCGTAAGAACAAAGGACAGTAAAACAGTCACCCAATTTGCATACCGCGTGGACTCATCATCTGAATTGGAAGATCCTCATTAAAACTGCTGCCGTAAGTGATGCTGCATCGAACGAGCAGCGATTGCTTTACACTGAAACGTAACTTAGATAACTGACAGAACGATTCAAACGGCCGTTATTGGCCTTTTTCAAGATCACATCTACTGTTGAGATTCGAATTAAACACACCGCTGAAAATTTCAAAAGAACGTCGACCTAAAGTTTTCGGTCACATTTTTTAGCTTAGCTGAGATGTTCAGTCGTGCATAAAAATGTAGTCGTAATATTGTGGGAGATATGTTTCGAAGCCAACCGCATCATCTGGACGCAAGATAATGCGGTCTGCAGCGATGATATATAATAAATCTCGAATATTACTGCCCTCAGACGTTTCGATGTATAGTCTGCAAAAAGTGCACCGCAACAACCAGAAAGTCTATATGACACCTTCGTAAACGTGCCAAAGGAGTAGTGAGACGTAAAGACGAAAGAATCGCTGATTCAATGAAACTAAAGGCAAAGATACAACAATATACTGAAAAAGACTTTAGAATGGCTCAAGTCATCAACCATACCATTAACGGATGCGTCCGATAAGGCATATGTGTAATACAAACGGCTGTGTCAGAAAAAATAATAGCTTTGAAAATCAGTCATATTCCTATTTCTCTCCGTTTAATTTTTGTGAATTGCGTCCAATACACTCGTCAACTGAAAACAATGGGAGTGGTGATACTCATTCGCCATCGCCAATTTCAACAAGCAGTTTCGTATTCACATGTATTCGGATAGTCTTTGGACGATCGCGCTTTGCACTTTCGAAACATTATGACCTGCTTATAATTTACGGCACAGCAACCAGCTAATGTTGATAAATGCTTTTTCAGCTTGGTTACTAGATAACTGAACTCACAACCGCTATAGTAATGTGCAGCTAAATCGACAGCTGTCTGGATCACATCCCATTGAACAGGAAAGGTAGCTCGCCATCGGTACCTTGGACTAGGAAAAGAGGATTCAAGAGGTTACAAATCACGTAGGTTCTCACCGCTTATGCCAGCTAGACATTCCACCTTTGAAAAGCGCCCATGCTTCAATATTAAGGCAATATTTTCGCTATCGGGTACTCAGTCGATGGTTCTTTAGCAATGGACAAAAATTCTCGAAAAACTTTTGTTTCATCTATCATGACCCAATCGTCAAAAAAATTATTTCTCAGTATCAACGGCTGAGGTTAAGGGGAGAGGGGGGGGGAAGGAGGGAGGTACGGAGTGTTGAGACCACTTTATGTAATTAATTTTGTTGCCATAAATTTTGATTAGATGGACAGTGAAAAGCAATCAAACGGATTTCTCTTGGGAATCCGCAACAATGCGGCGTATATAATCGGCATGGCGTAGCAAATTTGATTACCACCCAACTAGAATAATACAATAAGCTGGAGACGTAACAAAGCAGATCAAGTGAGAAGAACCTCTTATGTTTTCAATTCTGGATTGGTCTGCTTTTCGTATTGATGGTGCCGAAATGGTGCGTCAAATGTTGCAGGTATTTGAACTAATACCGGCATATATATATATATATATATATATATATATATATATATATATATATATATATATATATATATATATATATATATATATATATATATATATATATATATATCGCCAAAAACAGAGTACAAGAAAAATGAGAGGTATGTATTTAGGCAAAGGAAATAACAAATGCAATTTAGATGCGTTTCCTAGCCGTTATTTGTGAGGACTTCACGGCGCTGCCCCATTGGCCTCGATCTCGACATGTGTCAACAACAGTGAAACAATTTCTTGATGAATACTCTCCAGTGATTGCCGTTGGCGTCTTACTACTCCCTACTTTCGCAAAGAATAAAATACTACTATATAGAATAAATTTTCAAGAGGTAGCAAATGTCCAGAAAAATGTCTCCAATCGACACTTCCATTTGTTAACATCCATTCGAGTGTGAAACGATACAGCGCTTAACTGTTTTAAGTAGCAGGTCTTCGAGTGTTTGCTTCAAACTCCTCTCCAAGCTCTTCAAATTCCGCTTAATAAAACCTTTCTCACAAGAATCGTCCCCTCATTAACATCGCTGTGACTTTTCAAACAAACACAAAAGAGATACGAATGCGAATTTTCACTTAATATTCGCAGTCAAAACGTTATGATGATAGACGAAAGTTGCCAGGTACCCAGGAGAACGGTTTTCATAGCGCGCCTTCAATAAATCCTATTTCATATTAAGCAGCAAAGCTATCACACTATTGCCACTAACTAACAATCTCACTACAATTGCACTAACTAAAGCATTGAAATTTCTCATGGTTTATATAAAATCTAAGGCCTTGGAAATATGCTAATTTTACTTCTTCAGCGCTATTCATATATTTAAACAACTTTTGTTTACCTGCTGAACTTCCTAAGAAATTGAGAATGCCTCAATAAAACTAAGCTTGATCCTCAGCAATCCATCATTGCCTATCACTAATTTAGCAGTTATTACGAGTTGTAGAAGAGCGAGACACTCTAGGAGAATTCATCGCTACAAGAAATATAAGAAGAAACTGCACTGCGAGTAGAGGCAAAGTTGCATCGAAGTGGCGAGTAAAGAAGGAAGAGCTGCTCGAATGGTGATGTTAGCATGCTGCATGGGATGCATGCGTGTGCACCACCCGGTTGTACGCTCAATGTAAACACAGCATGACGATTCGTTACCAAATTGAGCCCATCAAACTGTGCTGCCCGCATATCCACTAGCCCTCTCTAGCGCACCTCTGACGCTTCAACTTTTCACCTCTGTCGGCCTATCAGTGCTTCCTTCTATCTCTAATCCCTCTCATCGCAGTGCAATGCATCTGCTCCAAAAACTTTATAATTGCATGTTCTCACATTCTATCGGAAGCAATCGTTCGGCAATCGATCAATTCGCCTAATCCTTTCGGTGAGAGAGGAAAATGCTGATTGAACACGGTGGTTGGATGCTATATTGAGTGCGTGGTCGATACGCCGTTTCCTGCCGATAAAATGTGCTGTGATAATGTGAGCGTTGATAGTTTGTGCAAAGTAATGCTGCCCGTTTCTATGCCACAGCACATTTGTCGCATCGTCCGTTTACAAATCCAAATTGACGGCCTCTTTGTTGGCCAACGAAATGGCATTTCCCATTCACATCGCAAATCCATCGCAAAATAGTGCCACGCCGAAGTGCTAAACTTCTGCCGAATAATGAGCGGAATATAAATTTTCACATACTTCCATGTTTACGCCAAGAAAAAATTCGTTCGTTGTATGACACTGAAAACATCTATTTACCGCCCATGTAGCGTATTAAGCTGTAGATTTTATATCCACGAGTAAATAATAAGTGGCCAAAGTGCAGATGAGCACAGCATTTCAATAATTAAGCTTTTGCGTCGAGAAAATTCCAAGATTTGATGTTAAGACTTTAGACTTTGGCTTTGGTTGACATTTGAGATTGTCGCGACTGACAACGCGAATCTCTCAAGTAACTTAAGCTACACACGTTTGTTTTTGGAGGGATACTTTCACAAGTGAACATTGCTCTGAAGAAGATTCTAGAATACAATAATGTTTGAAAAAATTACGCAGACACAGATTCGTGCAACGTGTTTCCTATAAATTCACATAAAAGAAGCAAAAACGAAGAAAACAACTGAATGAATGACTGACGGGGGCTATATCGAATTTACACACGTTATTCTCTTTTCATCGCTTATGCCTCTTCATTACTTTTCTCTCCCACAAATCTCTGAATCGTCAACCCTCAAATATATCTGCAGGTTAACATGAATATTAGGCTAGGCTGTTTTAAGAATCTTTTATCTTGCCATGCCTTGCTTTTACTCACTTGGAAAAGCCGTTGTTTTATTACAGTACCACTATAATCATCGTTACGTATGTGCGCCCACTGCAACTACCTTTTTTCTTTCAACAAGGGTGTCTAATGTATTGCAGCTAAAGTGGGCTGGGATGGATTCCCCAAATTCTTAACTCCAATATTTCGATAGCATACTGCCTTTTCCTTCCCTCCTGCGAGTCACTTTTCCGACATTCCCGGTATCTCTCCTTTCAAATCGCCCTCCAATATACCTTCAACTCCTCTTTGGTGGGAAATAACCTCATTGCACTACACTAAAATCAGCCCAATACTTGAAATTGGCATGGACGAATTTTCAGCTTAAATCCTTTTCTCGATCATTTTTGGATCCATATTCCGTAAACTTGCAAGCGGTACCTTCTTCCTTGTCTAACAATTGTTTCTGAAAACCTCTCTTAAAGTTCACCGACATGAGTCATGGAAGCGCGCTTCTTGCCCCTAGCAGATGACTGAGTTCGTTAAATTTCCCGAACCAAGCATAAATCACGAAAATATAAATTATCAAACAGCAAACACATCGGCACGGATTTTCATCAAAAACATTCGAACAATTGTAATAGCAGCGTGCCCTCGCGCTCATGTAGCTTAGAAATGGATGGAACCCCACTTTCGTAATCTTGGAATTCCAGTGTTTTCCTGGAGCCTTGGCCCCGGTTTATGAAAATCTTCCGTATGCAATCCTAGTGCACTATCAGATGTAATATATAACACCGAAGTGCTAAAAAAAGAAGCGCTGCGCCAGCAGATGCGATAAGATGCGAGGATTGTTATATATATATATATATATATATATATATATATATATATATATATATATATATATATATATATATATATATATATATATATATATATATATATATATATATATATATATATATATATATATATATATATATATATATATATATATATATATATATATATATATATATATATATATATATATATATATACCTTCACTGTGCTATATCTATTCAGCATGATTAGAACCAAAACTGTCATAAAGTTCCGAATAATAAATCCCTACCCGTTCTAGCTTTCCTTGATTATATCTACACCACTTAATGGAAAACTGGCTGAACTATGAACTATAGCCGAGGTTTTACTGTAGATCACGGATTTGAGAAATTGAAAGCCAATACTCAAAAAAAATTTCCGCGTGTGAAGATACCTATCGCATATGGGACGTTTTTGCAAGGTAAGTGCAGGATGAACTCTGTTGTATACACTGACCTTGTGCTCTAATACTGTCATTGATGCACAACGTGCGCTTTTTGAGCGTCAACAAAGGAAAGGATGAGTGCAGTAATCGGCGGACGACGAAGCGGATGATAGAAAAACATTTAAGTGATTTCCGGGCCGTATAATGCCACAATTGCCTCTTAACAACTGGTTGTTGGTGCAACGCAAAAACGTTCCACCTCAGCAACAGAAAAAGAGGAAGCATCTCTCAAAGAAAGAACGTCCTTCTTGTGATGCCTTCCTCGATGAGTTTGAAAAATGAATCCCACGCCTTGCTCACTATGAGAGCACGGATATGACTCAACGGCGCCCAAGTGAGACAAGCAGTGAGTTATGATTCTACTGCACCCACGCCACGAAACTTCCGCTTCTTTTTGCTATGTACTTGCAGCCTATCAAAACCAGGTTGCACCCAAAATTCTTTGTCCGCTCTTCTCTATTATGGAGCACTTTCTTAGTTTCGTTAGATAGGTGAACGCTGTCCCAATTCAACCAAAGGAAAGATCAAAAATCATAGCTATAGATGTGTCTACTAAGCGTGCCTAAATAGTTACTCAAGAACTATCAACTATCAAAGGAACTCAAGGAACTATCAAAAAACTACTGCAATATTTACCTAAGCTTTTACAAAGTCACCTGTGCAAAGGAGTGCGCAGTAACATATCAGTGCTAAAAATAAGACGGCGTTTCCGCGCAAGGTAGTCGTCGACCAACAGATGCGACCACCCACGCAGCCATTAACGCGCAACCCTACCCAACGTTGCTGCATTAAACAATTACCAACTGAACATCCGAATGACCACAATAAATAAGAAACTCTATGGCAATGAAAATTATTAGTGGTGGAATTGACCTAAAGACGTTATTAGCGAGAAAAGAGAACCACTGTGCTACATGTAAACCGTAGAATCATATACGCAAGCATTAGTAGCATATACAATCTTCGGTTATTCGTTGAAAAAATATTATCCCATAACATTCTCCCCTCTTAGAAATCAAAAACATTCATAGCTAAAATTATGTGTTGCCGACTTTCATGTTTAGAATCGATGAGCTTCTGTGAGCTTGTCGATTGTAAATATTATATGATCATTTATAATTTGAGATCTTTTGCATGGAAACTTCTGCATAATTGCATGCAGAGATATGGATTCCACTCTACCCCGAAAACCTTAGTCAGTGAGTGACCTCGGATACAGGAAGGTATTATCACTGCGTATAGAAATTGCTCTCATCTAAATGACATATGATCAGTTAGATGAGAGCGACTAGCCACATCGTTCAGCTCGAAAATGTAGCAATAATGAAACTTACGAAGAGAAGACAAGGGTATTGTAAAAAGACTATAAAAGTCCACTGATGTTTCTTTAAAGGTCCTCTTAGATCAGTTGCTTCGCCAAACATCTCTCTGTTGCGGCTGTTGTTGAAGTGCGACTTTTAATTCATCAATTCTTGTTGCAAATCCCAACAAATATTGAGGCAAGAAGATTCAGTAAACGTTCGATCTCAGCAAGCAACACAGCCGGAAAGAGTGCTCTTATCAATTTGGAATTCACGTTCAGGCAAAGGAATAATATGGATTGTGATGGGCAAGCAATTCGCCGAATAATAACGTTGCATTTCAATAAAATATGCAGCAACACTGTTCAGCAATACAGCCACGTTAGTGGTGGTAAACACGAATGCTCGTTTATAAAGAAATCGCTACAGAGCCTTACTACGATATCTTAGAACACCTACTTTAATGCATCCCTCCATCGCAATGTAAAAAGCATGATGGCCTCGCTTTGTCTGTGTGTGCGTGTCTGCTTTCATTTAAAGCAATTTCCAGCAGCTTCAAATAGGCCTAGTGGCACAACTTTTCTTCAAAGAAATGCTCGCATCTCAAGTTGAAATTATAACCCAAAGGTATGGATGAATGAGCTCCAGTACTCATAGCCTCTAGGTTCTTCATAATCAAACCAGCCTTTTTCGACTCTTCAACCGATAAATTAAAAACGTTATAAAACAGCATGAATTTTGGCAGTTAGAATTCCTGAATCCGAAGCAATCTCGTAGCAAAACATTTGGTTTCATTTTCTTCTGCAAGCTCATTAGTTCACAAAGCAGAGTTGTACCCAGAGAAATGAAATTCAATATTTCCAATCCTTGGATTCGAAGCCGCTCAACTTGTGACAAGCATTGCTTATCATCAATCGCTATCACTATATCATTTTATAAACCAAAAATCGCCTTTCTCCTACTCCAGTGCTGACTTATAACAATGAAATCAAGCCAGCGAACAGTCGTTTGCTAGAAGACCAACGTCCACGATAGAGTATCAATGAAACAAGTCCACTCTGTTGTTAGGCAGCTGCTTTGATGTTCTCTCTGTCTAAATAACAAACAACCAATCATCACTACCCATAGTAACATATTAACACAGTTGAACTACAAACTGAACATCGTCACTGATCGACACAGCATTAACGATCAGCATTAACGGTCAATTATATATATGAGCAACGTATAGGTCACGACTCAGTACACGAACTAATACATAATACTCTCTCCTAGTTCAGCAGAATGTGAACCATGTTGGAGACACGCATTGACGTCTTGAGTGTCGAAGCTTCAAAACTTCGACATCTGGATCACAGAAATCGATTGAGTCGCAACCAGTATTTCCTGGTATGCCCAGTTGGCCTAAGCGCTCCACTGACGTACGAGCGCGACTGTCTTCCAACTAAGAAACACGACTACCTGCTCATCCACAAACAAGGTCGCCTATCGTTTCCCGACCATCACCTCCACATTCCTCAGCATCCCCCTTTAATGACTCTCGAATTCCTCTCTCCATTGATTTGCAACAACCATCCAACACTGGATTAGGACCACTGCCACCTACTGAACCCGCTAAAAACTTCCTGTGCATCCTGATCTGTAGCCTGGACTTTCCATTTGTTCTCCTAAGCTAATTTAGGTGGCGCTCCCAGACTATCCAATCAAAACCCACCAATCCAAACATGTCTGACCTTTGTTACAACCACTTCCTGAACCTGCCTCTGGTGCCTGAGGTAATACCTTGCCTATATCACACCATCTTAAACATCACTTCGTTTTTCCCTACCCGGCTTTCTTGCCTGATAGGAACATCAGGTGGAAGGCTCTTTTGATTCATTGTTTCAGATAAGAGCACGTGACACTTCTTATCAGACCGTTGGCTATCTTTAACACTGTCCGATTCCTTCACTGCCCTCTTCAACGCATTAATAAAACATTCAATTTGGCCATTTGATTGCAGGTGATAGGGCGAAATACCAATCTAATGGATTCCTGAATACTGCGCAAATTGCAAGACTTCTTTTTGCAAACTTGCACGGTCCAGTGTCCTTGCTTGCATCATTACGCAATCGCAAGTTGCACTTAACTCTGTATGCCTCAAGAGAAACGAGTCGAGAACCCCTTAGGGCATTTTTCGAGTCGTTCGGATAAGAAACAACGGCTTACGCGCTTGTGAGTGCGATCACGCTCGGTATGCTCTGCAACTGCTTTCTATGACTAGTTTTTCTATAATCCCACTTTTGACTTGCAAAATCGAAACACAGGATCAACAACAGCGACATAATATCAACGGAACAACTGTACTGTGCCGTTAAGTTAATGGTTTTATTTTTAGGGGTCTCAACGACAAACATCCAATCACCACTGACTACAACAACATGTTAACAGTCGCCATATACGAACACAAAACATGGTTGAACTATGAACCAATTATCATTACTGACCAGCATAATAACAACAATCCACGCGAACAATGCACAGATCACATCTCAACGGGGCAACTTATACGTAACATTCACAACGATAACTATTCATCGCTGCGAAGATAACACTATTCGCGAATGTAAAATGCACTGCATGAACGCCCCCTCATTTTCTCCTTCAATAGCGGGTACGCCAATGCCTCTGATATTCCTGGCTCTAGTGGCAATTTAAAATCACAATTCCATAACAAAATGAAGCGTTAACCTCTCATAATTCTTGTTCTTCATAATCCACAGCCTAATGCGAAGTGATTAATGAAATCAACTTCCACATTAAATAGATAACGACCGTGAAAGATATCAACAGGGTATTTAATTAACAGGTTAGTAGTAAGTGACGAATTTCAAAGGTAATCACGCAGCCTCATCTTGAAAAGAACCGGTGTTTACCTAATTAAAACTACTCCGACTCATATAGATAACAAATCTGAAACGACGAAACAGAAAGCTGTAAAGATAGCAATTTATGAATGTCAGCACGAATATAGACGTTCGAAACAACATTAATGCATTTTTTAGAACTTTAACCGATAATTTCAGTATAATAGAAACAATTTCATATTTCTCACTTTTTATAAGTACAAACGTAGCAAAAAAATAAAAAAGGAAATAACGAAAAAACGATTGCAGGTGGTTGGCTCTGAGATAAAATTTTTAATGTGAAACCTGACATTCCCCTTTAAACAAAATATTTGAGTGTATTGCTAATTATATGACAGTCAGAAATAAATCAACAACATCTTGGACAAGCGAAGAAATGGACAGTACTCATGCGGCAATCAATGTTCGCGCCTTTTAAACTGAAACTAAAATGCCCAACCTAATCAACCATTCCAACATGTAATAACGTCACCTCAATTTTGGATTGCCGATTTGGAATTAGCGGCAACAAAGTGTGACTGCATCGATTGTGCATACACTCGCACAGAACCTTAGTTTCAGGAAATAGATGATTTTAAGAAATCAAAACTGCAAATTCGTGCCATTATTATGGATCAAGTTCAAGCATCTGATACCTCCTTGAAATGTTCCTTCAAAGCCACTTCTTTATCCAGTGGTTTGATTATCCTTCCAGCCTGAAAATGAGTTCAACTGTGTTGAAATCCGAAAATGAATGATAAAATCTAACATAACTTCTTGACCAAATCTAGCTTCTGTGCACTAACAAGTAACAGTGGATGCTAAAGAAGAAAGCGCGGAAGCAAATGGCATCAGGATAACCCAACAAGAGCATGAACGTGAACACTAATGGAAATAGAACAACCCGTAACAGCCGAAATAAATTTTCACGGCTGAGAACTAAATTTGTAATGTTTATCATCAACCCCTTTAAACATCCCTTCCATTCCCTCAAATACACTTTTATGGGCTTATCAAGCCGGTTTATCTTCCACAAAAGTACCATCTGACTACTAATAAATTCATATAATCATTCTTTGACAAAAACTTTGGTAAGCCAAGTCATTCATCTATTTTCAGCAAAGACAATAAAGTGTTAGACAAAACGTAACACATTAAAAAGATGAAGGATGCAAACCATACTCGAGTTAGCACTGCTGGTTTAATGAGTTTTTGGTGTATCCTCTGTGGATTCCATTCTTTACCGATCGGTTGTCGTACTACGGCCTCGTAATCTTCTACCGTAGTATATGGGAAAGGCACATGAAAAAAACAATGATTAAACATTCAGTTTCTAACCGTTTGCACGAGAAAAACGAACAAGTTGGTCGGATAAAACCTTTGCGATGAAGGCAAGAAACATAAGCGGTAACCAATGCAGCCTTTAAAACTCGGTACGATCATTGAATTACTCTTTGGCAATGTTGCCACTTTGTGGTAGAATTACCTTGAATAATCAAACAATAACCGGTAACCGAATCAATAAATGTCCCCTTTCCTCCCTTTGCAGTCAAAAAGCGTCCACGATGCTGCAAGAATAACCACACTGAAACCATAGGATTGAAACGTCAAACATAACATGGTCTCGATTTGAATTACGGCGATGGGTATTTATATGCCGAGGAGTAAAAATTATGCCGAATGCTAAGCCCATTCTGCTCCATTCAATCACACAAGCTTTTCCAAACGAACGACTGGTTAGAAGATAAATTACGAGCGAGAAGAACTGTCAATATGAAATGCAACCTTTTATAATTCGCTTCACAGTGGGAGCTCGCGAATGAAACCTGAATGAAAACATCAAAGCAATCTACTGTCCAAGATGGGAATACTTACTGAATGAGGCTGAACTTTATCAATGGAGCTGTCAACCGTTTCCGATATGATCAGGCCGTTACGTCCCTGATCCTTACGTTTCTTCTTTTCCGCTTTGATTACAAACCTTAAATATTTTCACGTACGCATTCATCTTGTGCGTAATCGTGGCCCAACAAGGCAACTGAACAATGTGTCAATGGAGTACAGTGTGAAAGAGAAAGCTGAAACGAAAAGCCCCCTTCCTCTAACTGCAAGTAAACGAATTTGCACAGGATGGATCACATCACGCTCAACAAAACCAATCCTTTTAGGTTAAAAACGGCACTCTTTGAACTTCATTGAATTTAAAAGATTTTCAAGAATAACTCGAAAACTACAGCGCAACATGAGTTCAAAAGCAAGAACGCATGCATCCCATGGTACGAATTCTCGTTCCCAGTATTCCAGCAACCTTTCAAGTATTAGATCAAAGATAATAAACATACTGCTTACCTTTCCTTCTTCTTTGAAGCAATTCCAGGCCCGGTCCACGAACCCCAGCCTTGCAACGTCAAGTCAAGATCTTTCGGCTTCTCTTGCTCCTCAACGGCAGCCTTTTCAGCCTCAAAGTCACCAACGACATCATCGTCTTCAAAAGCGGCCGCTACTAATGCCTCCTGCTCAGCTTCTGCTGCAATATCTTGTTTCCTGGCAACGACTTGTCGACTCCTACTTAGATAACGAAAACAACGTAAGAACAAGGTATGGGAAACCCTTTTGAAAATTGCGACGCAACAAACCTGCTCACAGCTTCGCATTTCCGATAAGGATTAGACTACTTAAGAAAAGCAGAAAGTGAGGCCTGAATTATGACTTCAGACCAAAAGAGTCACTTGCAACATTGAATTTTTGAATAAATTCTTGACAGATGAAATTTTAATGTTGAAAACTTGTAGAATATGGGAGTTACGCTCGCTTTCCCATAGTCATATGTGAGACAAACTTTTAACAACGTAAAAATGCGAAACATAGTTGGTCCCGGTTAAATTGTTACAATAAGAAGACAACCTTACAATGTGTACTGATGGAAATTTGAACAAAAAAAGTTTGCTGCTGAAGTAAGTAATCGGGAGAAATCTGCTCATTAATTTGAACATTCGTGACTTCCGGTGTCAGTGGAAATAGAAACTTTACAAATCTATTTCAGGAAATCTGTGAATGAACTCTCGTTGCTCTGAAAAATGTAAAATTGTATTGAACACTCCCATATGCCCGAGTACTCTAAAGCATTGCGTTCCAAATACGTAAAACGAATCAATGTACTTATTTTTGTCGGAAACGTTCAAACAGGAGTCCCACAACGGTCATCCAGTGACAACAAGTAACGGTCATCCAGTGACAACAAGCTTCTTCCAAAAAAGTCTACCATAAGATTTGATTTCATAAAAGTAACCGTCAAAGTCGTCAACTCTTTCCATCAAATCTGCAGACACTTGTGTGATCGCGCTCGTCTCTGCTTTGAGAAAATGTCTCGGATCCAACAATATATCAATCTCCTGAGCTGAATGCCGCTCCTCCTCTTCCATCTTCCTTTTCGCCGCTTTCACTGCGCTTGCATTCCTCACTGTAAAACAATTCTTATTATGCAATGGAGACAAGTAACGAACAGCCAGCCAACACCAAAACTGAAGGCCAAAGTGTTTGAGGTGCTGTAAAGGACTCATCAGCCTCAAGATAACCACAGTGCCGAAATAACACATTTGTGGGACGAACCTCCTTCCGGCCTTATAACCTTATTTCTTGGCAAGCCTATTAAGGAACCTTAATACTAATAACTACTTGAAATATATGTGAAATCAAGTCATGGATTTTGAATAAAAACAAGTCAATATAGGACCCAAAATATATGCTGAAAAATGTGAAATTGAAATAGCCACTAATATCGCACTTGAAGAAACAACAGTTTTTACAACTGAGCACTTGTGCACTTTCTTTGATAAGACATAGCGCCTGATCGACCGATTGTAATAATGTTACTATATAATACTCCTTAAAGCTCAGTAATCCAACAAACCGTTTTTAAAAACCGCTCAGTTTTACCTTCATCGAAGTCATCATTGGTTTCTTTGCCAGCAGCTTTTTCCATGTAGTCATCCATATGCGTTGTATTATTAGTATCGTGTGCCTTAGCGCTCTTCTTCTCAGCATGTCGAATCAACTCAGCCTCCTTAAAATACTTCGCGCATCTCATCTGTTGCTACAGTAAACAGCACCAGGCTGTTTTACTGTATGGACTACTGTAACACAGCTGCAGATATGCAAGTGCAAACTCTGAGCAATAAATAATTGAAGCATATTCGGAACAAGCAATTCGTATCTTTTTAAAGCGCGATGACTAACTGGCAAAAAAATACCTCATGGAATCTGTATGATATCCGTGTCGATCACACCAGAAACTTTATCAAAAATTGTTCTTCTAATATTCTGTGAAATGTTCGACCCGTATAGCACTCGAATTCAAGTAACTGAAGTGGGTGCCATAATCCATCCAAGAGCTTCTTGCAGAATATGACGAAAATTGGGGCTTAACAACGATGCACTCATATTAGGCGGGGACAAATAAGGAGAATCAACTCAAATGCGTACAATGGCTGCATCTACTCTGCTATAACGTTAGTCTTTTTACTGCAGCCGAACGACTCGCACTTAAATACAAGCCATTGCTGAACGGCTCGGATTATACCTTAAACTCAAAAGCCAGCAAACTGCTTAGTTCAACTTGTTTGAGAAGTCAGAAATTAGGAAGAAGCAATCACCTTCGTTGTAAGTTCAACAAGTCGTTGCTCAGCATTATCGAACAACCTATCAACATTCGCGGACGTTTCGCACACCTCCTTTTTCTTCTGAAAAACAAGACTATTCCCGAAGAAAACTTATTAAATAAGATAATATGCATAGGCGAAAAAGGGATATTCAAAAAAACGAAGCAGTCATAACGCTTCACACATTCGAACAATCTTAATCACAACGATGAAACATAGAGGCAGTGCCCAACGATGTGATCAAAAAGAAACAATAAAGCTGATAGATTGTATGCAAAGCTGAGGACTTTCTAAATCATTTTCGATACTCTAAACTCCTTGCGTCGCTTTTTTCATGCAGATGCATTCGCTTCGAAGTGAATACATAAACGTTTTTGTGGTGCTTTCGAATGTTGGGCTTTTCCATGTTGTTTCTTTCTTCTAATGCGTACAAGTATGTAACATTTTGAAGCTCTATATCTGCATTTATTGAATTTTCGATTATTTTTTTAAGGTATGTTCGAACAAAGGTGGGTAAACGAGATTTTTGCGTCATTACACTCGATGATTTTAAACTCGGCCATTGCACTGCCGAGGCCACATGCATTATCAAAAGTGATTGAGGACGGCAGTCAGCTTCGGAACGGATCACGCATCGTTGCTTCTAGAAAATCCATTTCTGATGGTCTGAATCATCTATATGAAGAGCTGTTCGTGGTAATAAATAGTCGTATGAAATGGAAGAGTTCAGCGCCACAATGTAGGCCCATCCAGAAGAAAACACTCCGGCGTTGGGAGGGAAGGTGGAGGAGGACTATAGCAAAGTCGTAAAACATCTAGCACAAATTGGTCAAATGAAGAAAAGCGGGCAGCCCATGATTTGAACAATGATTAGCAGCTTGTATGTTTCGATATTTGCTTCCGTTTGCTTGTTTGTTTCTAAAAGCAGCCTCTATCTCATTACGTGAATACTGCTGATAATTGGCTTCTGTACTATTATCAGTACCCAGGTTTTGTTTAGTTCGACCAACCTTCCCCTTCCCCTCCAAACTTCCTCAAAATCTTCGCGTTCCACAGGAGTCGTGGCATCATAGCCTCTTGCAACCTAGTCGGATCGTCATGGCAGAATCTTACTTTCGCGATTTGAGAGGGACGTATCAAAAGACGCAAACACTTTGGCCAACAGTCGTTAATAGAAAAGGAGCCTATTCCGCCGCAGGATAAAGCAAAACTACATATATTAAAAACCGCCAGCTAAGAACTGAGATAGGCACGAAGATCCTGCGCTAGCCTTTCTATTCACGGATCACTCTGTCTGCTTTTTGTCCTCCCACCGTGGAACCCTTGCCATAGAAAAATGCCGACCCTCGTAAAGTACTAGTCCAAGTGAAGAACGAGCATGTTTGACAGCCAGACGAGCAGGCCTACTGATACGTGCTGCAGGTTATATCTGGTGAACGACAGAGTCACGCAAAAAATGCCTGTAAGCACATTATAAAATAATGCTGGATTCATGAATTTTGCTCAAATTCTCAAAGTCGCTTACCATTAATAGAACAGGCGAGCTGAAATTATTTTTAGGAGTCTTAACATAACAACTTTCAGCGTTGCTTACCTTTTTCTTCTTTTTCTTTCCAGAAACCTCCAACTTCCTTTTCCGTACAGATCCTGAAGAATCTGTTTCGACGCGTTCTTGCTCATGAACTGTATCCGTGTTCTCGACGGGCTCCTGCGAGGGAGTGACCTCATCTTGTGTCACAGCCCAAGTCGAATCTTCCTCCCAGACCTTATCGCTATCCGTTTCCATTTCCCGTCGTGTGTCACCATTAGCGCGCAAGTTGTGCCGCCTCTAAAACCACAACATCCAGGCTCACAGTTTCAATTCATTTTAATAAGTCTCCACAAATAATGCCCTACTCGGTCGGCGATGATAGATATTATAAACCACCATCAATCAGCCACGAATTCGCACGAACTCACGATCCTCATGGGTGCTGTTAGGGGATGGATATGGTACGAGAATCCTCATGTGACAGAAAAGCGCTTTGTCATTTGATGTGCGACCTGAGTGGTGAAATATGGATACGATCATACGCTGTCTTGACTAACCTGGCAGATGCTCGATGTGAACCAAGGATCATGGTTTCTCGCTTAACAACCAAAAATCTTTCTGAATTCTCTGAAACGTGGTCTAAAGAACGGAAGTCTTTGAAACGTACATGAGCAGTTTCTCCCTCTTGCCCTGAAGCAGGCTGGAAGAGGAAGTGGGGAGGGAGATCCCGCCACTCGCATCCGATTTCCGACCAGCACCTGCAGCTGGTCTTTAAGGAAGAAGATCTCAAAGGTTCCACAGTTGGCGAAGGTTAAGGCAAAAATCCGAAAAAAAAATTCCTTTCTTTTCGATATCCTTTAACTAAGGAAAGCGTCTACCACTGCCTGCCTTAGAATCTCTTGGCTACTTAAAGGGGCTATCACAGATCGTTTGATGATTTCCGTCTACCATAACGGCTGTTAGCAACCACATAGTGACATACTGCTGTAAAAAGCGGCTACCAGCACTCGCTCTGTAACCTCTGACTTCCAAAAACTGTAGATCTTCAACAATCGGAAGGCGTCTACTGAGATTTCAGATGTATCGCGATACTCGTCAGCGATTCCCAGGTGGGTGTCTCAGTCGTTAAAACCGATAACTTTGAGAAAAGATTACGCGAAATGCCTTGGCTAAATTTTCAGCTCACCTGCTTTTTATTCTATATGTAATGATTTCTAGAAATAATAACAATTAAAATTTTTGAACCACACACACAGTATGCCAAAGTTTTCAAACACATCTGGCTTATCTAATATTTTTGTGGGAAATGTTTTTCATGTTGTGCTAATAGCACATGTTTTCTTCGTCTTTTTTATTTATGAGACCTTACGCATTACACGTTTGCACATTACATAATCCCAGCACTGTTCGATGCGAAGAATCGAGGTAGGAAAAAAAATTCGCGAAGAGCGCTCATAATACTTCAAAAAGTGCTGCGTACTAGAACTTTTAACAATTTTCACTTGTTCACCGATCTTCACGATGCAAATCTATATGCAGTAGAAGTCACAAATTTCTTGTTTTTTAAAATTCAGAATTTTTCACAAACTTCCTTCGTTTTCTCACTAAAACTTTCTTCTTCCGCCGCGAATCCAAAATTGCATTCAGCAACAAAAAATGCGATTATCTCACTTGGCCCCACGATCTTCACCTATCAGAAAAACTATTAGAATATCGTCAAAACTCTCTTCATTGCAAAAAATATGAGAAGGGAGTGGCGCGTACCTTTGAAAAGGAAACATCTAAGGGTTTTTTTTATTTTGAAAAGAAGCATAGGACCATTTGTTGTGGTTTGAAGTGAGAAGTTCCACTGTATTCTTAACCTTTCTCCACAAGCTTCAGTCAGTGACTTATGAAGTTTTAAACTTTTCTATACCCGTGCAAAGCCGAAGCCCGGAAATTACAGAATAGTGAAAGTTATATTGTGTGATAAATTTCTATCGCTGTTAGTACGAATATTACAAGCTCTTCTTCTACACGTGCATGATGAACTTTGGAACAGCACTTCTAAAAACAGGAACGCGCCCCCTTAACGCGACGAAATAAAAATAAAGCAATTTCTGTGAGGCACCTTCAGACTTATATTGTCCTCACAAATGTGATTGCAATAAAGGCCCTGAAGTACTCAGTGCGCATTAGCCAGCTACGATAACTCACAACTTCACATGCTGACTAGAGGAGCTGAAGTGTTTGCTGGAACAATATTACTACATCAATATAAACAGGAGAAAGTGAACAAATTGGAATAGCCTTTTCAAAATCCTTCACAAATACATCGGCATAGGTGCTTTAAGCATCCCAAGAGCATATTCAACAATAGACTGTCTTGAATTTGAGCCAAGAGAAATATCTAAAAGATAAGGTAGGGAAACGCTTGTAAGACTTATACAGTGTGGAAATAAAAGCTATGGACTACGAATAATAAAAATAGACCAATATTCAGTCGAATGAAATAAACTCTAAGCGCCTTATCAAAAAATCTAGCGTAAAAAGCGTTGGATCAACAAGCCCCTTGAGCTTGGCTAATAAGCAAGCAAAACAGCAAAATGTAGCTTAAAAACTAATGACGAACCACAAACGCCTGCTGTGCCGTCGCTGCAGTCTTTTCACTTGATATCTTCTGTTCTTGACGTAGTTGTCGAAGAGAGACCCTCAATGCCGGATTTGACTCGGAAGTTTCAAGTGTTTCTTCTTGAGCTGCAATTTCAGCAGCCTTCTGAAATTTATCCCCGCATTCAGACATATTAAACGGTAATAATCGGCGAAATCCTTATAGATCGTAAGACTCGCTGTCACAAACTGGCTTGTGAATTATGACTGTCGCCATTCAGAAGCGGCTAATAAGATGAAGTAAACAAGACACTCTATGTGAATAATACTGCACCATGACAGCCTCAAAAATTTGCAACCAGACATCTTTCATTTATTTGACGAAATTCCACCCAACATTTTCAAATAAAACATAGCAGTCCTTCTCCACCCAACATAAGAGATAATTCAAGGCAGCTGAGTTGGCGAAGCTGCTTGCTCCTCAAGCAACTCGATCAGCTGCAATCGTTTCATTTGATGTGTTGCCACAAACCTCGAGCAATAGCTGCGGAGTGAGAGCGTTTTTCGTGCCCTCTTCTGCTTCGTCACTATCTGAGTTAGAATCACTTTCCATGCCATGCTTTTCGACAAGCTCTCGACCAAGCCGAATTTGCTCCTCAAGCGCTCGCTTTGCATTCGCATCCTTTGATGCGTGACGAGCCAGCATTTGTATTCGTGTACTGCCGTTACGATGTTTCAGTGTTGCCCTCTCCTGAAAAACATTTTCAAAAACTCAATACCAGTCAGATCTCGCAAAGAAGTTATGATAAAGGAAAACTTTGAACGATCTAGTAGCATTCTCAAATCAAATGAAAGCACAAATAAACGTCCGATAAACAAAAACAATCTCAAGAAACTCTTCTTTTTATTTTCACATGATACCCTATTTGTCCCATCGTACCGCCTCTCAAGTGCAAGCAAGACCAGCAAACTTGAAGATCACATACCAGAATTCGTTGGCGCTCAATCTCAGCGAGTTTCTCTCTCGATGCTTCTGGATCTTTCAAGAGCAGCTCATCGAACTCCTTTATGAGCTGCTTGCGTTTCTGTCTTTTCAGATGACGATGATAACTTAAAACAGAAAAAGCTTAATCCCACTGCTTCCGTGAAAGCAAATGCAAGCACAGATGAATTACTGAACAAAAAATCTCAAATTGTTACTTTTAGAGCATACACTTAGGCCCGAACTTCGAACGGTAAAGCGGTCACAAGAAGGTGGAAGCCCACTACTTCCGTTCCACAAAGTAAACTTTTCTGGCTCGATATACTACAAATTATAAAAAATTTCCACCAATAGAAAATGGGAAACAAGTAGACTCTCCGCAAATAAGTGAACTTTAGTCGCTAGTAACAACAAAAATTTAGCGAAAAAGGAAAAAAAAAACGAACGATTTGCTCTTGATTTTTGCTTGACGCCTCAACTTCGCCTCTCGATAGCTAACGAGTGCACGCATCTTCTGCAGTTGCGCACATTTCGCTTTAGCCTGAATTTAATAATTCTTAAGGGACGGCAAGCAGCGATTTTTCAACAGGTCTTGAATATATGTCATTTATCCAATATTTAAAAGTAAAATAGTTTATGGAAGGAGAACAGCTCCACCTAGTTAGCTATCATCAGTTCCTTTACTTCTCACGATAGCAGAGTTTCACTACACTCAGTTATACTTCACGGAGACACGAGAATGGGATCATCGGTCGTGGAAATGAACGTATGAAAGAGCATTATAAATATGAAACGGATATCATTTAAAACAGCCTATCAGAATGAAATACAGACAGCCGCCTGCCACCACAATTTTTTGTTCGATGCTCAACGCATGCAGTCAAGCTGTGTAAATGAGCAACGGTAAAAAATAGCTGCACTTTATTAACATCAGCAACAGTTTATTAGCTAAATTTGTTCACTTATAATCGAAACTATTCTCACATCAAGTCAGCAATGCAAAAACATTTCCACAAAAACTTTGGTTGCTAGATTCTTTTTTGTACGATAATATACTTGCAAATTATTCTTTTGAAAAGACTACTCATTGTTCAACACAAGCTGCTCACGTCGACCGTCGACTAAATGAAAAATTATTTCTGCCTATTTCTAGCCGTTCTTACGATTACTGTCCACAATGCTATATGGCAGAATGCACAGCAGAAAGGTACACACCTCTTCGAGGTTCATTGCTTTCAGTAGTTCCATCTCTGCTTCTGTATATAATTTTTCATTAGGCAGAGTATTCTTGCTTGTGCCGAGTATATTAGCCATTTCCAGCTCCAGTGATGTCCTCGGCTAAAACATTACTAATGTTATAACCAAGAAAATGGGAAAAACTAAAAGTTGAAAACAACAACAGCACTTCATTGTGCGATCCAAAAATAGCTATTAGCAATTATTAGTTAGAAGAGAGCAACACTGAACGGCATTATATTTTTTGCTTTTTTCAACTGTGCTTAGGCAAATTGGGTACATCCCCAACTGAGCATACTCCACCGAACAAACCCAACTGCGCCAACACACTGAATATATTCTAATAGGTATCCCCGCAAACAAAGGATCTTTCAAGATGGTAGCGCAAAAAAACATGCGACAACATTCAAGCAGACAACCAGAGGCTACACATCTGAAATCCGATGCACGCCAGTTGAAAAGAAAAATTTTAGCATTTTATTTATGTTTATAAAGTTCGTCCTGTTCACTATTTAAAAAATTAGCAAAATGATTTTACTTCAATTAGCAAAATTTTGGAAAAAAAACTAAACGTCTACCTACAACTACACATCAGACACCCGAATATCAGAAGTAACGAGCGCTTTCTGCTGCGAATTCTGTTTTGTTTTTCATAGACAAAACGATAGCTCAGAACCTTAAAATTTTGGAGTCTTTCAGTGCCACTCTGATCGACAGCTTCACTCTGTTCGATGGGAAAGACCAAGTGATCCGCGAGACGGTTCTCCTGCACGACTGGTGCCCAAACGGCCAAATCCTTTCTGAAAGCGTCATTACAAATTGAAGTGTCTTATGTGATGTGACTGAATCATCTAGATCGTTTGCTTCAACAAAGGCTCACGACACGACTCCATCCTCACCCTCACTCTAGATAAAACCACTTTGTGCAAAGTATGAGCTCCTCGCTTGCAAAATAGGACAAATTAACTATGAAAGCTAGTCGTTAAACATCAGAGAACTTCAAGTTATGGTCAAACGCGACTGTCGTCGACCTCCATTGCGTTTATTGCAAATTCTATGGTCGATTAACACGAAATGAGGTGAACAGAAACTCACCGACAGACCGACGGCTTTTGTCAAGAACAAAATAGGCTCATACAGTGATAAGAGACTGAAAGGTCGGGAAGGAAAATGAAAACTCCGTATACACGAAACACATATACAGCAACCGAATTAACGATGTGTACAGATGAACAAATTTGAGACGTAATTAATACAATGCCGCACACGAATATTTAAAGGATTTTGAAAAGCGATTACCTTTCACAATCTGCAGCGCAATTCATGTTTTAATACCCGCTACAGGAATTCCATAACTATTTATAATCTTTGTAACTTAAGCACTGCAGCGAAATAAAGCTAAAATATGACAGCGATCATACACGAGATTTTACTTCCGAGTGATCAAATCCCATGAAAATTGAATTATAGATGAGTGAGAAAACATTGCGAAGTATATTGTTGAAGATAGAAGCGTTCTCACTTTGCTTCAATATAGGCGACGCTGCTGTGAATTCTTTCATTCGCAAGACGATGCAACGGCGCCGAAAGTGTCGTCCCTTTTCCTTTTTTATCGGCATTCCTCTTTTTCTGTATTTCTTTCTTGACGTCATCCAAATTCCTGAATTTGTGCAATCAAATTTTGAAGCATGAAGAACGGAGAAGCAAGAAAAGCATCCACCTGCCCTGTTATGAGTGATATTACGAAGAATGGAGGACTTGAAATAGTCTAAATATCATGGGAATTTTCACAGCGTTATCAAAAATCTCCAGCTCAAATTTCAGCCTTGATATTTATCTATTTGTCCTCTTTTCTAAACCCATCCACCTCGACCCTACCGGAAAAGCTGAGATTTACCTCAAGGCTCATATGCACGTACACCTTGATGAGGGTGCAATTTGTAGATGTGAAACGTCTCAAGACCGCTGGAGTACGTTGTTCAGTGCAGCATCTACTCACTTCATCGAAATGTCTCACCACACAATTCCACATTGCTATTGAGCTATTTAAAGACAGCTAAACCATCAACTGCTAAAAATATCAACACACGAAGAGTAATGCTCGCCTTGTTGAATGAATTGCCCCGATGAGCTCACTAGCGCTGACTTTCTTCACTTTTTTCTTCACGGTTCCTCTTTTAGGCGTTGCCTTTGTTTTGCCGATTGCTTGAATGGTTTTTATTAACTTCTCATGTGCCTCTTCATCATAATCCGGATCAATCACATCCGACATCGTTTCGTGCATTAGTTCCTTAAAAAATGAGACAACTACGAAGCAGTTTCGATAAGAAAGCTTAACAAACAATATGCTCACCGATTACCCATGCCAACACGTCAACTGTAATTCTTTTAAATATTAAAATGTTGAAAATTATATAAAACCAACGAGATGAACTTTTTAAGATGAAGCCGACATCTTTAAGTATATCGGACCTCAATTTTTCAAACAGCAACCTAAGCGAGCAAATGATTGATCACATAACATATGAGTGCAAATAGTCTAACATTCACTGCCTTGTTTAACAAAAAACAGTGTTGATTTCAAATTGGCCACTATTCCTTTATCATTTATTCTTAAATTGCCCATCAGTACTCGTGAAGGGCGAAATATTCGACAGCCGATACAGGTAATATAGCCGTCTTCATTTGCTCGCAAAATTAGTGGTCATTTATAAGCGGAATTCTTCTTACCTAATTCTATAGATTTACCATTATTATGCATAGAAACGTTTCATTATTGAGAGGGAATTTGTGCAGAGATATCGAAGACAATACTTCGTATGCAAATTAGCGCCGAAATGGAAAATACAATTTCAACGAACCAAGTCAACGATTTATTTTTTCTGTGATGCACCAAAATAGCAACAGAAAGCAAAGACCCCGGCCAAATTACAATCACATCATCCATCACCCCAAAATGATGCTTCGGAGACACAACAAAAAAGACCGATCGCTATGGACAGCCAGCTGAATCCAGAAAAACAGCTTTAGCAACAAAGAGGCAGAAAACAGGCTCCTAATGCCGAATACAACAATCACCATCAACGACGTCGCACATATACTCACGAACACCTCGTAATCAATGTTCCTGGGACAACCATCCTCAATAAATCATTGAACGCACTGCTCGAAGGAAGCCTAAACTGCCTGTCTTTCTCTAATTACGAAAACACCTCATCCCACACTCTTCACAATTTTTTCTCACTATTCTGACCCTAAGTCAAGAAAAAATCCGCAAATTATGCAAAACGACATCAAAAAAGATCAGCTAACATCCACAAAGGACATGCAACGGTTCTGTCTCGATCTAACCTCAAAGAAGTGCTGGATTATGCTCAACAACAAACAACAAACCAGTACAGGGCCTGATAGTAACAATTAGCTCACTCAGCACGCGTAATAAAGCCCACGAAAGGGGCACAGCACATAATACATATACCAATAAGCTCCTACTACAACAAAACACGAAAGTATTACGTGAGCGAAATGTGCTGCAACACACCGAATTGCCAACTTGTGGCTACAGGCGAACATCGACCAGAAGTGAACAAGAAAATGTCGAAATCACTGAGAAATATGAAGTCAGAAACACCGAGAGATAATACTATGAGCGTGTACTTGTGAAAAAAAACTTCATCGGAGAGTGAAAGTACATCACTGCTTCCCATTTAATGCTCAGTAGCTGCGACCAAACAGAGTGAAGAAACGTGGCTTCGCCGTACATTCCGGATGGATACACTTCGCCGGCAGGGGATCTGTGGGCTGAAACAAAGGCCGTTAAGGAGATTAACGGAGATATGATTATACTGCTGAACAGACAATTCGAATCTTAGGGGTCTTTGTGTGCTGGTTTCCAGTAAGATTCGCGAAGAGGGACATCCATACCTTCCCGAAAGAACGTCATGCACCGAAAACGACCTAACTGTGGAATCCTCAGCTCGGGCCCGATATCACTCTAGTCACATCTCAGAACCCCAAAATCTTTACTTCAATAATCAAGAAAATTTTTTGGAAATTAACCCATACTCAGGCGGAATAGTGTGACCAAGAAATACTACACAGAAGGCTGTGTGTTGAAAAGTACATTTTTGCCTCCCCGTTTTTCAATTCCCTCTTCCCCTGCGCTATTCATTCGCCAGCTTGTATATCACTTTCGAAACATGGCTGTTTTGCCTCAAATAGTTCAAGATGTGGCGAGAAGGAGACGGAAATTTGGCCCAACATTATAAAAGTTGCTGCCCTGAAGAGGAAAGGTTGTATTCAGGAAGATGAGAGGGTAATCTGCGCTATGTTCCCAACTTATTATCTGTTTACATCAAGTTCATAAAAAAGCTTCCCACAGAACAACCCTACGAGTTCAGGAAATTTCGTTTCTGATTGCAGCCGCATCCTCGAAACATATTTCCTACAGACACAAATTAAAGAGCCTACTGAGGAGGTCAGTACGAAAAAAATGAGCTTTTGCATAGGATAGCCTTTCATTCGGTGCAGAGCAATAAACGCTCGCTAAAAAGAAAGTTTGAAAGAGTGTTTTATCCATACAATATCAAAGGTAGCAGTGTTCGAGCAAAAGCAGACTACACTGCGTCTCCACCACCTTTTAATCGGTTTATAGGTGATAGTGCGATACCTATGGCATAACGAATCGTACTAAAAAAGGACTCTCAAAACAATAATGTTTAAGAGTCTTAAGAAAATGATATTTTCTAAAGATGACACTTTCTCCCGAAAATTAAATTTCCCTGAAACAAAATTAAATAGAAATTTTCCACTTCGGAAAAAAGTGAACGACTACTATCACTTCCTTGGACGAAAAGAGCATGGAAGTAGAAAAAAGCAACGACTAGAGTCAGAAAAAAACAACTTTCGGTACTTAATAAACTGAAAATGTTAACCTTGTTAAACATTCCAAGCAAACAATTTTTCCTTTGAGCAAAATAACCTCCAAATCACCACCTATGGGCAGATCTTTTCTCCAATTTTGGGCGTTCAGTCCATATAACAACCCTGATCTTTCAGTTATGCATAACCATCTGCTCTATGACCTGATTTTGGTGCCTCAAGGTAAACTCTCCGAGAGAGAGGAGGTGGTCCATGGATGCATTCAGAATTTGTCCACAACTCTGCAGAATCTTAACATCTGGCTAAAATAAGCACATCAACCGCTGCTTATCCCAACCAAACGTTAGCATTCTGTGCAACAAAAGTTCAAAAAAGTGCAAGCGAAACCTGCTCAAGTGGAATGCAAAGAGACTTTGCGCCCATCGCAGATGCGCCTGGCTCAATGCTTTCTTCACGAGTGCTGTCCTTTTTGATTGCGTCTTCGCATTCGATACGGCCACAGAAAGGCACCAACAGTATAAACTTGTTATCGAGGAGATCCTTGAATTTCCCCCACTCGGTGCACATCTTCTTGTGCTTATCTCTTACTTCCAAAACCCTGTGCACAAAATGCATTACCCATCGCAAAACAAAGAATCACTTTGTAAAGATGCTTCACTAATGAGTATGATGTTCGAGGTTGCGCCTTACTCCTAAATCCCCTTCAACGTGTGAGAACATCAGCATAATTCCATTGCCTCCGATCGTACCACCGAAAAACGACTCTACCTAGCAGTGGTCAGCACAGTTGAGTGGCTGGGGTGGTCGAAACACTTTGCAACTGAGTTGGACCCATTACGAAAAATTTCTGAGCGGATGCCTGATTTTTTTGGCAAAATATTCGGCCTTCGAAAACTTTGCGCTCAATCAATCTTTTCGAATTTTATGACAAAAACAACCAAATTCAATTACCAAAGTCTGTCTTTAGTGGCAAAACAACTTGGCGTTTAAAATGGGAGCAAACGCTTGCTGTAAACTGAAACAAAAAATGAAAATGGAAAAAAAATGTGATATATGGGCAAAATGAACGGTTATCAAGCTGCCTTGAAGGAATCAACGTTAGCATTTTATCCCGACCAAGATTACAGCAGATACTGTTGCCGTTTTCAGGGAAGCAAATACAGCAAGATAGACAATAAAAAAGCCAAAACAGGTTTTTATGGAACTACAATTTCGGAGGAATACTGGAGAAATAAACGCAGTTATTACTTTCTGTACATCCTTTCATGAATTTCATTGAGCATCTTCTTCGAAGCTTCGGCAAGTCCACTCATTGGTATTGCTCGTTTCTCACCCGAGAGACGAATAACACAAGTCACCTGCAACAAAACACAATCTATTTAAGAAGACCTTTCCTAAACAACCAACTTAATGTACCCGCAAAACTTTGTCGACGACCGGCCTACCGACAACTTCAACAAGAAACTCCAGATCAGAAAAATTTTCGGCAATATAAACTGCTAAGAAATAATAAAAAACAATCAGATCACTCAAAGAAGTCTCCGACTGCAAAGTCGCCAGCTGGCCGGTGTGAAACGGAACCCAGTGATTGTAAAAAAATGAAAGTTTGGTTCACTTAATTTGCATTTAAATTGCTCTAACTCTATTCGACGTTGATGGATCAAGCCACCGACATAATCTGCTTTAAAAATGCAAATTAGCATAAGCACATAAAACGCACAACTAAGCAGAGATAAAACCCGAGCAAAACACTTCGCTTTTTGCCGGGAAAAAGTGAATGAACAAAAAAGGGGTTCACAGTGAGATGGCAGTTCGCTAATAATGAAAATTAATGAAAAAAGATCACTTTTCGGATCAGATTTGAGGGAAAAAGACGCAACGCTTCACTGCGAAAAAAACTTATTTGTGTAGTCCTATTTGCAGGTGTAACTCGTTCAAAAATCTCTAAAGCAACCCCTACTAATTCATTCAAAGGACCAAAAAGTTAAAAAAGACCTGGTTGTCAGCCACGTCTTTGGGACCGACTTCCACACGCACAGGCACACCCTTCAGCTCCCAGTGGTTGAACTTCCATCCTGGTGAATAGTTGTCCCTCAAATCACTCTCGGCACGAATTCCCCCATTGACCAATAAATCGGTTATTTCCTCCGCCTTACATAGCAGCATTTTACGTTGCTCCTCGCTTGTCTGTGCCGTCACACCGACCGGCACCACAATCATCTACAAACCGTTTTTTCTTCTAAACGCAAGGAATTAGTTTCACCTCCTTCATCGCTCACAGAACGTTGCACCGACGAAAACTACCCGTAATCTGGTAACTGAACGAACTGGCTCATCTTCGTTTGGAAGATGCGTGCGGCTGCATACACAGACTAATCCCCTAATTACAAAAGACAAATAATAAACGACACTCATCCTAGCTTACGACCGATAGCAAAAAGGATTGATAAACATAAATCCCGATCCACTTATAATTCAGTTAAACGTATTGCGATCGCCCACAACCCACGACCATGGGAAGTGATATTCAACAGAAAGTCCTGAATAAGAAGCTCACTCATAGCACAGAAGCAAATGAAGAACCTGGATGGCAGCAACCCTCGGTGGCAACACGAGTCCGTTATCGTCACCATGAATCATAATCATCGCACCAATGGTTCTTGTAGAAAGTCCCCAGCTATTCTGCCATGCGTAAGCCTTGCCACCCTTATCAGGTTCCTCAAACGATATGTCGAACATCTTCGAGAAGTTTTGTCCCAAATGATGCGATGTAGCTCCCTAAATCATACTGCGAATTTAATAAAAAAATACGTGGAGAACCATAACGTATAGTAACTATAATTTAAAAAGCTGAATATAGAAATTATAAACAGACTTTGAACCGGATACAGTATATCAACTTTAAACCGGATACAATATTTCACTGGTTCAGCATCTCCCAACTCTCGAAAAAAATTTGCCGAAGTTCCCATAAATTTATCACCTCAGGAATCTTCCTTGAAACTATACGATGTGATAATAAGAAAGAATCTACAACGAGAACGACAGGGTTAGCCCTGGTCGAGCGAAGTGAAAAAATAAAAATCAAGGAATGATTTGAAATTTGGTGTCACCTGAATAGAGCGTCCGTTGACAGGAACATAAGCCTCAACGGTCGTTGTAAAATCGCCACCGGCGAATTTTTCTTTCTCTGACTTTCGTCCTTTGACCACTGGAATGGCTAGCAGATCGGTGTAGATCTGGGCGTAAAGGTCGAGAATTTGGTAGACCTCCGTTTCGGCTTCTTTCGCCGTTTGAAACGCAGTATGACCCTCCTGCCATAGGAATTCACGCGTTCTCAGAAATGGAGTCGGGTGTTTGAATTCCCAGCGCTGAAGTGATAAAATGCGAAAAACCATTCGTCCATATCTTCCAGCAAAAAATTTGGCCAATAATATCTCAAATGAATAATCACAACTTCAAAGCTCTCAACAACCCAACCTTCTTCTTTTGTTTTGTGAGCAAAAAAATCAAACGCTAGCGATAAAGCTTCCTAGTAAAAAGCAGTTGAGCTTTTCTTAGAGCGAAACGATAAAAAAATAATTAGTTGAGAACAAATTCGTGAAAAGGAAGCACAGGTAAAGTTTTTCAAAAAACAACTTACCACGACATTGCACCACTGATTAAGACGTATTGGCAAATCGCGATGAGACTGCACCCACTTTGCGTAACTTGGATACATAACGGTCTCGCTTGTGGGTCGGATAGCAATTGGTTCTGCCATCTCCGATTGACCAGCCTTCGTAACCCAAGCCACCTGAGAACTTTGATAACTATGAAGAAACAGGACATAAAGATTGAAAAGCAAAGTGAAATGGGCAGAGCCCGATAAAAAGACAATACAGCCTCATAGCACGCGTCATCCTCTGCTCTAAATTGAATCTTCATAGCAACGGAAAGACGCGAAGCTAAGCTAGCATGGATTTGATCAAATGCAACGCATCCACAAACCTCAGGAGCAAAATCAGCGATGTGGGTCTTCTCCCTTTCTAAAGCAGCCTGCGAAACGAATATAGGGAAATAGCAATTCTTCACGCCAAGTTTCTTTATTTCCGCGTCAAACCACTCTTGGATGATCTCCCAAATGGCATAAGACCATGGACGCAAAACATAGCAGCCTGACACGTCGTAATATTCGATCATTTCGGATTTGGTTATCACCTGCAATGAGCAAATTCTGAGAGAGAATAAATGAAATAGAAAGAGAAACGACATTATGGATATACTTTCAATGCAATGAGAATAACTAAAAGAAAGAAAAGCAACAGGTTGTGGATCAACAACGTTATGCGACCGCTAAAGAAATGAGGCTCAAAGCTTGCAAACAATTAACAAAGTTATTTCAATTTTCAAATACTTCTTTGAATTTTCAATCCCTCCAACTTGCATCAAGATTACAACAAGCCTATTCAGCACTTTCCTACCTCAGCTCCTAATTAAACAATAAATTTTGATTAACGAGTTTTAATTACTTTTATAACTCCTGTTTATGACGTTTTAATGCCCACCTTTTGCATGTAGCCCCATTAAGAGTGGACGCGCATTAAAACAATTATCTCTAGCTTTTCACCATATAGATAGCATCAATCAGCTTAATTTCATCGTTGATATCTTCCAACTGGAAGAGAACTGAAGGATTTGGTGGAAATGAAACGCAAGAAATAATCGAGAATAGCTCTTTACTTACAGCTAATATCTTTAAAAATTTTCCTTTTCTTTCAAGCACCTCTGTTTGCCCTTCTCGCTTTAAATCAAACGACTAAACACCTTACTGCAGTTAGGAAACAAAAAAACATCTGCTTTGCTGGTAATGCTCTAAACGCCAGATATACACCATTTAAAACAAACCTCTAGAGTATGATAAGTGAAAGTATCGTACTGAATGTAAATGTGGTCTTCTTTCTCGACGAAATCACAAAAAATTGATAACCTCGAAGACAGTTACTTTTAAATGTTTAGTGATCGCAAACAAGCCGAAAAATTATTTATCTCGACGAGAAAGAATGCTCGGAAAATTGCATTTCCACTTTTGTGTCGCAAAGAATATCGAAACTTAGTGACCACTAGCAAGAACGTCCAAAAACTTTTAAAAATTACCTGGGAATACCATTCGGAGTAGTTTTCATCTTTGGAAACTTCAATGCCGAGCTTGGTCTGCTTTTTCACATCCCCTTGGCTCTTGATTTGTTTGGATTCTTTATTGTTCTTCACAGCCTAAAAGGCAAACAATAAGTTAAGAAAAATACACCAAAAAACTATTCAGCAATACTGTTTCATTGAAAAACGCCTTTGTCTTCTAAGCCACAGATCAGCAGCAAGGAAAATAAATTTTAAAAAAATCTTTCCTTGTAAATATCCGGCACATTGGCATTCCTCTACCTTACCTTAAAAGGTAAGATACCCTCCTTACCTTATCATCCTCCCCTTACTGCCAAACGGCTTGCTCTAGCACCTTGGATGATCTCTTATCGCTCTACTTCCTCATACCACATCAAAAGACATAGGCCAGTGTCAAAAAACTGTTACTAGAAGAAGCTATCGAACGCTCTTTTAATTCCGCCATAGGCCTACTTAGGCCATTTCCTCATGTGCAGTTGAAATTTTACCTTGCCCTGAACGAGCGGGGAAGTAAAACTATTACTCCTTTTGTCAACAATGTCATTCATGATACAAGCAGCGTGTCTTTCTTGCAAAGCCAGAAAATTTGATTGGCCAGAAAATTTAATTACATCAATGAAAAGGGAATGGTTGTTCGTCATAACGCACAAAATATTTCATTCATCACTTACAAGCAAACAAACATGCTCGAGTTTCTCCTCAAAGTGGTTTCAAACGAGATAGTAGTACCTAATTCTTTTTATTAGACTTGTAATCAAAGTAACATGGTTAGCTGCCAGATATGTGAGGACGTGAGGAGAGGATGGTATTCTTGGTCAGTGTGTATCTGCGATTAATGTTTGAATGTGGTGACGCAGAAACTGCATACTTTCTGTCCGTTATTGCAAACGTCGCACTATATTTTGGGCATCTTGTCAATAAGACGCGACCAATTCTGAATGCAAATTGCTGCAATTCTAGCAACATCACCAATATAGTCAACTTCAATATACCTTATTTTTTTCTTTCTTATCGCTCTTTCTTGCTCCGCCGTCGTAATCTTCACCAGTGATCTCCTTGTAAAGTGCCTTCAGCTCCTTTAGTTTTTCAATCGCAGCATTCTTTTCGACCTTAATAAGTACAGTAACAACTTCACGAAAGAGTTTTTCCAATCACACACCAGCATAACCTCTCAGTCTCCAGGTAAGTTCAAGACTGTCTGCTTTGGGCTGAAATCTACCATCAGAAAAGGAATTGACAATTCGATATTTCTGAATCTGCAACACATAATGAATGAGTAAAAGCTGCAGCTCGCTATTCATCTAGCTATTATCGCCTTTTTATGTAGAAGAATGTGAAAAAATGAGCAATAAAGTTGCCAGGAAATGCTTTATCTCAGTGAAATGAAAAGGAAGAAAAACAGCGGAGAGAGGAGAAGTGATAAAAAAGAGGAAGTGATAAAAATTGTGACAAAACAAAGATGAGTGAGAAAGTGGAAAATCATCCATTCCAACATGACCTTCAACTGAATTAAGAATAGAACGGCAATCTAATGTCTGGAATCGCATATTCATGCCAGCAATTTTCTTTGAAGCAATATCCCATCGTACATTTTCGAACTATCAAATTGGGTATTTTGCACACCAGAAATGCTTCAATTGAAGAGTAAATGAAAAGCAACCACAAGAGCCTTTCACCGACTTTAAACAAGCCATCGATGGAAGCGTAGATGCCTCTTAAATAGATCATGCAGTGCTAATTGCGTGTTGAATGACACAGTCACCTACTTCAGATGTACTTCTGCTTTCCTTCAGCTTTCGCACCACATCCCCTTGAGCGACAATTTCGGCTTTTAGTTTCTCGCTATCATTTGGCACAGCCATTGGTCAGCGCCACTTATTACCTCAAATACTCTCATCGTTTACAAAAACCATTCATTCAAAAGCTTCCCATTTCGGGGGAAGGTAATAGACATCAGCGCATCGACGAATCTAGGAAACCCGTCAAAACACCACGAACAACAACAACAGATGCCAGAAACAGCCTTTTAAAATCCTAAACATTAGAACGCATATGGCCAATATTTACAGGTGAATGCCACCTAAATCTTGGCTTGAAATGGCAGAGTAATTCGATTTAAAATGCACCTAATGCCTTTAAGAAAAGGGAAGGAAGAGAATCTAGCAACGATCAATCGTCGGGGAAGCATAACTGGGCCACCCTTGATAGGAAAACATGACATAAGCGATGCATAGGAGAACGCTGTTCTGAAGGCCTGAAGGAGAGAATCAAGCGGTTGGAGGCGGCCGCAGGCATAATCGTGGAATTGGCTTCAACTATGGATGATCGTTTTCCTACGCATGCGCTAGACCCATATTTTTCGTTCGAACGTGGCCTAGCCACATTTTTTCATGCGTGGTCGAGGTCGGGCACTAGCTAAACATGTAGTTTCGCCTTACTTTTTCTCTGCTGCCTTCAAAGAAATCACAATTTTTCACTCAATTCAACTGCGAATATTAGGAAAAGACCATAACTGCATAATTCTTTTGTGCTGGGGACAAGTTTTGAAGAAAAATGCAGTAGGCTAGGCACTCTCAAAGAAGGAAAAACGTCGGTTAGATAGCCTATAAGAAGCGACTCTCCTCATTTGAATAATACAAACAGAAATAGCCCAGCAGTGCAACGCCCATGACTACCTCAAGGCTGATACGGAAGTCAAGGGATTTAGTGATGGACAGTAACGGTAAAATTATGGTAGAACACGTATACTAACACCCATACAACCTTATAATAACAAATAATAATCATCTTTTTTTAAATCAAACCGATTCCCAACAATGCCAACAAATGAAGTGGCTCGCCCGAGTCTATATGCCACAGTTGAGTAAAGCGCATTTAGAGGTTTTCAGAAAGCACATCAGCCTGTTTTCCACTGACAAAGCCAGTAGCCCTCCAGTCGAAAGTGTAAAAGAACCTCAAGCTATCCTTCCCTGTTATTTCATACTCGGAAGTAAGTGAGAAGAAAAACAACCCAGCCTAATTCATTATTATTGTGCTCCGCGTAGTGACGAATTATCACCACAATGAAAACTCATATTTAGGGAATCCGATCGCGACGCTGGAACACTCCTTTCAGAATGCTTGCGCTTGAATATATGAGCCTTAGCATTATTTGTAGTTATCACATAAGAGGTATCACTCAAAAACATCTTGCGCCTTCGTATTTCAAAAGCGAAATGTCGCATTAGAGCAGCACAGGTGTCGTGTAGCTGCAATGCCAGCTCTGCGGTTTGAACCAGTCGAACTTTCAAAACGAATTTAACACAACGTTTCGCAAAATTGTCTTCGAGAGTTCGTTGGGTGGTTTTCAAGGCCTAATTGTTGTGGACGTTTGGAAATATCCGATGAGTTTGAGCGGTGTGCATTGGGGCATCGTTGGGTTGCACAACGTGGCTAGCCGTGGCTTGTGCCATGAAGTTGGGGTTGATCACCTATGGCATTAAGTTTGAAGTGTCAGGCAATGAGGTGTTTTGTGTGGAGAAATATAAGGTTTATTTATTTATTTATTTGTATTTTTTAACGTCCTCAAATTGGAAAACGCACAAAAATATGTCAACATGGACAGTAAGAACGAGCAAAACGTTCGCAAAGTTGCAATTAGGCGAATAGACATCTAACACTCAAGAGCAGCAATAATGTGTAGATCAAAACGACTCAGCTGCAGCTTTGAAGTTGAAGGAGTAGGTGGATTAATGATGCTGGCAGGAAGCAGATTCCAGCCTCGTCCAATGCGAAGCTGAAAACTTTACAGAACATCGTTTGTACTGCAAAACCTTTGGGCAAGCTAAAAGTGATGCGTAGATGATGGATATCGCATGGAGTTCTGCTGGCCTACTTGGAGCGGCGTCTTCATCAGTAAGTTCGCAGACAGAGTTCTTAAGGTTCTGCCGGCAGTTTTACTTGCGCAAAAAAGCGTCAAAAGAAGAGGAAGCTGTGGTTCCGGAAGTCCTGTCATGAAATTTTGGAAAATGAACATGGGTTGTAAACATTCTAGAAGTATGCAGGCGTAACCAGTAACTAAGATGGGAGGAGGAGGCGGTGGAGGGGGTGGACGAGGAGGGAAGGTCGTTGTGTGACAGCCCATTTATGCTAATGCTCTAGATTTACCATCGGAAATTGTTGGCAAAAATTTGCTCCAAAAAGGATGTTTATGAGAGAGGGCTTGGCAAATGAACTTAGGAGACAAGAAAGAAAACAGTGTTTTTAACAAAGTCACCGGGCATATTGAACGCATGAAAAAATGCCTGTCAGTTTCTTCAGTGGGGCAGGAGATAGGTGGGGAGGAAACAGGAATCAAAGGATTTGCATTCTGGTTACTTCCACTTTGTGACCGTGTTTCCTCCCCTCCCTTCCTCTTCCTTTCTTCCTCCTCCTTTTGCCCCTCCCCTCCCTTGAAATTAATGCCGCAGCGGTTAGAAGATAGGTTAACCAAAGAGAGCCGGGAAGCCTTTCAAAGGTCCCATGAACAGCATTGTCAAAGAAAAGCCAGACGCAATCCGTTACCCGCAGCCATAACCATTCGATGCTATGCTACAAAAGTTGCCGGTGAATGTGCGCTGAGAAAAACGCGCTCATTCATCCGACTCACCACAGCGCCTTTTGACCTGCACTTGAAAATATGATGATATGCCTGTTTAACAATGCCTGTCACCTTTTCCGTTAACAGCTTTTACCGAGGAGTGGACGAACGCCGAAGTTTCATCTGTCGGTGCTTCCAGGAATCTCAGATAGGACTATAGGATAATGATTGGAGAAGAGAAGTGAAGAAATGCTATATGAGTGGAAAATTAACCGACAAAGAAATCCCATCCTTCTCCTACCTTTCTCTTCCACATTCCGAAAAAAGAATCGAGGAAAGGTCAGGTCTTCCTGGCATTTGCGTAAAAAAGTGTGATCTGGATGCATGCAAAAAGAAGCTCGAAGCATAGATTCGTTTCAGCCTTACTCTTCTGCTCTGTACGAGTTTTATACAATAGGCAGTGAAAAGAAGTTTCGATGCTTTGTGAGATCTATTAATTTTTCAAACAAACTTTACCTCACCCCTTTCGGTAAGAAACTTTGACTGCAACCACCACTGACGCACTTTTGACAAAAGGAGCGATAAGCTTGAGCAAATCAAACAAGCATGAATAAGCAACCAATAATAAGGGATAGCTTGATAACAGGGGAAGAAAGCTTGGACCAACAGGAGAATTTGATATGCGATCACTTCTTTTCGCAAAAGGCTGTTTAAGCAACAAGAGTATCTCGCAGTACAAACAGTGCTACCAAGCAAAATGAGGGCTAAAACTTTTCGTCCACAATAAACTCATGTTCCTGAGAAGTTGCTGAAAGATAAATGGCGCAAGTGACTGGAGCGCACACAGCCGATGAGCAAATGACTGAGGCGCAAGTGGTCAAGACGGAAGTAGTTGGAGAGCAGATAGCCCAACACTCTCATGCTGGGCCCTACAACCGATGATTGATCAAGTTATACATTTAATCAGTGGTTTACCTACTCATCCTTCATTCTACAGTCCACCGCTTACTCTCTCACATTTACTTATTCCTTGTCCACCACCTCGCAACCTACTGTTTATTCCCTACAGGCCCTGCTGCTTACCATCTCATGTTTCACCATGCAACCCATCATCAAGCACTTCCTCTTCACCTCACAACCGGCTGGCGTTCGTCTTATAACCCCCTCCGCAACTCACAATATACGACCTTACGCTCAATGCCCTCAACCCACTCTATTGAAAAGTGTAGGTAATCTTCAGGACCTACTGTTCACCATCTGGCATTTGACTCCACAACCTGCTCAGTTCTTGGCATACTATAAAGTCCTGCGAGTTCTGCCTGTTCAGCTGGCCAAAATCTCAGCTTCACTTTTTCCCAGCTCCAAATCTAATCGACAAAACTTTCAAAGTTCTGCTGGCAGAAAGGAACACAAAAAAACCGAAGTCTTCGTCATCCGTGACGTCTTTTCCAGTAAAATTTAGTGTGCTGTAAGCTTTGTTCTAGATTGTTATAGTTTTTGAAAATTCCGAGGGGACAAACCCATATGTAATTGGAATGGACAACTCTTATTTTTCGATTTACCAGATCTCTAATGTATTTTATGCAAAATGAAGGAATATACATTGCTAAGATTTAAACAAACTGCATATTTATTTCAAGATTCCACAGCTCGACGCATTGCCGGTCTTTTTGATCGGTTTACTTTAGCATTGTTGAACATGCCGAATTTTGCACCCAAGCAGGAGCGTTACAAACCATTCTTCGTCATATCACCTTCCTTATTAGTTCAAGCAGGGCAATAAAAGGAGATCAAGCAAAAACCCACTCTGAAGGATATCCACGTTGACGCTTTCACTGCCAAGCACATAGGAAAGTGATTTTGTCGCTTTCCTTTCAACGCTGTGAAAAAAAAAACTTCATGAAGGTTCTTCGTATCTGTCAGTTTTGCCAATCCTGCACTACTACTAAATGCATTCCGATTTGTGAGAGATGGCGATGAATCTTCTCTTTACGCATCGGTCGAATTGATAATGTTGGAAAATATTTTCAAACTTATTGTTAAGAAGCGATTAAATGTCTCTTAAAAAGCTTAGATCAATTTTCCCAATGAACCTCATCAAGCGATTCGATGCGGATGAACATGTGACTTCGGCTTCCTCTTAAGTGATAGTTGTTGTGAAATGTTCGGCGACTGAAGCTAATGTGAGACTTGTAAAAACCTAATAACTTATAAACCGTCTCAAATAAAATAATTTAATTCAGCTCGATTGAGTACAATTATTACAATCAGTTAAATTGCAGTCTTACACCATGAAAATTTCAGCAACACAATATCGAGTAATACATCAAAAGTGTTACTTCAATGAGGCGGTATCCAAGTTCTTTACACCACTTTCACAAAATCGTTTATATATTCTCTTAATAAGAACTAAAATATTAACTTGCGCTAAAGAATTACGAAAAAAAAATAGAGGGATTCTCCTCGTAAATTTTTCTTTCCACTCTCTGAAGCGAGCTAGCAAACGATAGGAAGTCTAGTGGCCAAATTCTCGAAGGGACTTGGAAAATCTAGAATTTGCATCAGTGCTATGTTTGGCGATGCTTAGATGCATACCTGAAGTACAGTTGAGATGGCGATAATTTTCGTGATGCTGAGAAAGCAATTGAAAGTTTCATAGTAACGATTGTTAGATGTGGATCGAGTAGATAGATGGTTTTCTAAGATGTCGAAACAATGGTATGCGTATTGTCGGGCTGGAGTCATTCAAAGGTATTTTTTGTTGGCTTGTGCGTATTAGTGGCCATTAGGGGCGCGATGAGGCTGTTCATGAGTGGGCAAAGCGCATTGTTGGCCCACATTTCCCATGTATGATTGCGCATTCTGATGTCAAGTATTGCAATGAGGAGGAGCTACTAGATAGCAACTTCACTTAAAACAACAAAACGCAATATCCCATTCGCGATATAGCGCTGCTACCTTCGCTAAACCACTGACCTCATTGCCAGCACTCCGCATGAGTAAATATTGCACACAATACTTGCGACTTGATTAACTTCCGTTCTATCATAAAGGTGTCTAAAGAGTCTCTCCGAGGAAGAAGACCTTTTGTAATGTGACTGAATCGCTCATTAGGGGGTCACTTCTTACCAACGAAACGCTTTTTCCGACACGCAATCTTTGTGTTTTGTGTTTTTGCAGATAATAATTTACACAGGTTCCTTGACGTTGCATATTCTTCCTTGGTACATTTGATGGTAATGAATTCTATCGGTGTTCGCTAATTTCGGTGGAAGATATTATATTACGAACCCATCTCTCCGGAAACACTATAAATGAGTTTTTTAATATGTGCTTTTTAATTCTTCAGTTGCTGCGTGACAATGTTGACGTCCAAAAACCGTGCACGATATCCTTCCAAAATTCCCCCAACGTCAATAATTGTTGAAGCAAGTAATTCAAGGATATTCACATTTATTCACATTATTCAAATACAGATGCATTATATGTGGTTGCTTTTTTGCTGAGGGTGAATGTTTTGAAAGCAAAACGTCATTGGGTATTATGTGTTATTCAGCATAGGGAGCCGAAGATATTTGCGGAGAAAAGGAACCTCGTCTCCCTCTCTGTTTGAGCGTTTCTATCTGTTCAGTTGGTGTGCGTTAAGCTGACTTCTTTTCTTCTTCACATAGGTAAATTGTCGGTGTTTGCGCTGAGATTATACTCAGCTGACAAGCCTCTTATGCGTTCAACGCACTCCTCACACTCGGCCTACGGTAGCTGTAAGAAAACGTCGCGCGCACACAAGTGTTTGATTGCGAAGGGCTTTTCGCACGAAAGCCTGTAATACGATATGAACGACAACCGTTGCGCTCGCTCATTAACAATCAAGATAGGTAATTAAAGCACCGCTGAATTTTCACACCTGAATAGACTTTCAAGGTTGTCTAAGTGTTGTGGTTTAGATGACCAGTACGCCTTGATGATCATTGAAGGCTTAACAAAGTGAACATAATTTATCTTGCCAAATGCACTTGTTTTTTGAACTCCTTGTATCATGGAAAAACCGGTAACAACTGCACAGTTTTTGCACACAACAGGCAATGTAAAAATTTGTGCATCTGAGCGGAACAGAAATTTTTTGCCTTTTTGCGAATTTGCGCTGCTGAAGAGCGTTACAGAATTCTTTATCGAGCGTACCAGTCCAGACTCAGTTGCGATTACGGGATCTGGCAGGTGCAATCTAGCATGTCCACAATCAATTTTCAGCTTGATTTATCGGCTTCCAGAACAGTTACGCAGATGAAATATGTCAGAGATGTGCGATGAAATTTCTGCAGGCAACTTGCACAACCGGTCGAATGAATGGAAAAATGAGCGAGCGCATTGTTGAGCATTGTCTCTTTGGTTTTAGAAAATTAATGCATCCGATCGGTTTACATAAACTTAACTGTAACAAATGCCTATCCTGCCAACATCCGTTATGGAGTCTTTTCTCGCAGAATCGCTTTTATGCGCTTTTGAACTTTCTATCTGATTTATCGTGGTGACGTCACACCTGTGCGTATGCTGTGTCTTAACCTACATCCTGGATAGTTTCAACTTCAGAACCGCGAAAGCTATAACGAAGGAATTTCTCTGACTAAGCGTGTAGCAAACTATGGCCTTCTATCTCCAAATTTGCTGAAATTCATCAAGTTCTTCATGACAGTTCAATGTGTCATAAAAAATGAGAATTTGATTTCTCCCCCTAGAGATTGGATGTTTTCTGGTCGGGGGAATATTTGTACCACCGTGGTCGATTTTATAAGGAAAACCTTATTGGCCGTATACTTGTGCAATCGCTCGGTTCAAACGCAAGAGTGCATGCCAACCTCTCTGGTACCAACCTCTCTGGTGCGCTTTCTCATTTGTTTTTTCTGAGATGATGTCCTGTAGTTGCCTTCAGCGGTCGACCTTATATGTAAACCAATCAGAGCGGATTGTTGGTTGATGTCCAAGTGGTGCACAGAGATAGACGCGCACAAAAGGGTATTTGTTGGAGGCGCAATGCGGATTGTGTGCAAATAACACGTGTGCATAATATCACACCTTTCGCACATCACTTAGCTGTGCAAACATGCGTCTCGCTCGCCTATTAGCTGCTGGAGAAGGCCCACTTGGCCTATTTACTGCCTTCATATACCTCGCGTATCGTGTTTCGCATCGTCAAATGCATGTAACTTACATAGCTGTCGTGTGGCATCTCTCAATGAATGCTCTAATTAGATGAGCATTACGCAATTAGGCGTATAAGCCAGATTTCCGGAGGATTTCACCTCATTTACTGCTAGACTTGGTACTGTTTTATGATTCAAACTTGCTGCTAGCTTCCACTCAATCCCACTTGGCCATGAACGTTGTGGGTCAGTAATCATACTCTCACCCAGTAAAACGTTGACGTTGGTTTGTTTTGTAAGACTGTAGGGCTGCCATGGCTAATGCAAAAAGGAAGTCTTTGAAGGCTGCCGTAGGCTGTCAAGTTTTAATAGGAACCGAAAATTGGGAACACATTCAAACTCCAAGATGATGCGTCTTCTTCGAAGATGTTATAAAATGTGGCTTCTGTAACAACTTCATATATCTCCAGACGTGGTATTTCCACAGTCAGTTTTAAGCGTTGTAGGTAATCGAAAAATCTGATCAACTGACAAACACTCGAGAGGCGGCTCCAAAAAGTCGGTTCTGATGAAGAAGGATCTTTGGTGGAAAACTATGATGTAGGGATAGTGAGGGAGTAAATCGGTTCTAGTGGCCACTGAGGATGTTCTGAAAAGGCAATAATCACCGAACAACACTAGTTTGTGGGAGGAGAAACATGCACTAGCTCCCTTATTGCGGATAATTAAAGGTTGCCGTACTAGACCACTATAAAAACGACGTTGTGTTGTTTGAAAGTCACTCCATTGAGCTTCAGTCAAAGCCCCTCATTACACACTCGAAAAAACCCATTCAAAATGAAGGCCCAGTTAGTGATATTACTGTGAAGTATGTTGCAGCAGTTTTGTCAGAGAGTGTTCAAGAACTAGGTAGGGCACTTGGGATGAGTAAACAAGTTGCCACAGAATCTTATAGACGATTCACACTCATTAAGAGAATAGCAATTCGTGCACAGTTTCAGTGTTTCGAAACGAGTAGCAATGAAACGTTGTGAAGATAGTTGTGCCCGAAAAGTTCATAATGCAGACGTCGCAATACGAAGTGAGAGACGGCTGATGAAGTGAAGGCGTTGCGATGCGTTCGGGTGTGAATAATTGAATTAAGGTGTTGTAAGGGGGGTGCTCATCTTGGCACGACGCACATCTTGTTTTGGGCATTTGCTAATCGCTCCGCTTCGCCCACTAAACACTCATTAAATCCTCAAATCAATTATTTCCGCAATAAAATAAGACAATCCTTGTGCGGCGGATCCCGTACCGCGATTCGCCTACAGTAGGATGTTATCGATGGAGAAACATGCTTCGATGAGGAGCGTGTGTTTCACCTGTCAAGAATCGATGCGCATGAGGCCGTTTGCTGCGTTAACGTCAACTAACACCTCTTCACGCATCAATGCTTCTATGCAATCAGTATGAGCAACAAACGCCGAATCGCTAAGAAACTTTACTAAAACGTTTGCATACATAGGGCATTGGCTGACGACAAGCAACTCAAGTTTAAATCGGCGTTTTGCACCAACAATGCGTCTTTTATTGAAATTGATTACTGCAAAGACGAATCTACAAAATTATTCATATCATCAAATGCTCTTACTAGTTTTTAAGCAATGAATCTTGATTTTATGCAACGTTAAATCTCTTATAAATTGTGCTCTAAAGCAAAAAGCCAACGGAAAAAAAAGCAAAATATGAAGCAAAAAAGCAAATCCAAAACAAAAAAGTAACGCGCTGCACTTTCATCCAGTAAAATGTTCCCTCTATTCTGAATTGCTATTGCAGCATTTATGAACTGTTTCATTTTATCATCCATTCAGCATATTTAATGAACTAATTTATAATTATTATTTTCAAATGTCGATAATTTTCAACAAAAAATGTGAGTGCATTCCAAATGAAATTGCTGATTGTGCATTATATTACCACGGTAAAGGTTATTTCATTTTCACACATATTTCATAGTGCTAATAGTGTTATAATTTTGTGTGGATGCTTATTTGCATAATTTTGCATCATTTATTAGTGAAGATTTAATTGAAATTTTTTTAGATTATTTCAACTGAACACTTCTAAATGTTGATATACTCACTTACACTGAATGCAAACAATTTGTAAGGTAGAAACGACTTGTGGAAGAGTGTTGATGTGTTAATGAAGAAGTAAAGCAGCAACGCACAGTGCTTAGCACAAATCCTTACGGCGATTGCACTGCTTATATGATCAAATATATGGAAGTCGAAAAAGCTGCTAATGCAAAAAATCGATTACATTCATTCTTGAACACATTGAACTTCCTTTTAACGTTTTCCACCTATATTGACCGATAACGATTAATTAGTGCTACTCATCGAAGCGTACAGTGTAAGGAAATTTTAAAAAATTCCACTTGAATTCTAAAATGGCTTGAGAGAAGAAGCGAAAACTGCAAGTTGTCTTTCTAGTGCTGTATAATGTTGACCGCTCTAAGTCAATTGGATCAACTAAGGGCATCCAACATTTAATTTTTAGATAATCGCTTTACAATATTGCTGCTTAACATAATAATATATTCGTTTTTTTGAAAACATTTATTTCAGCTACATATGAACATAATTCGCTTCGGAATTTGCAAAAAATTTTTCTTTTCCAAAATTTCCAATTGGTGAAAATTCGATCAAAACGACCTCTGTTTAACTGCGAAAAAATCCTTTAACTCTCTTTTTTAAGTACTTCTCTGCAATTTTAATTGCTCACATCTTCGTATCACATCCGAAGCTTCGACGAAAACTGCAACTCTGAGTGAGCGAAGGGAATGAGTGTCCTGCTTGCGCATTGTGACTACAGATGACGATTAGGTAAAATATACGAGGGTCACGCTCTGATTGGTCAGTAAGGTAGAGATTATGGTTGATCAGGTAGGGACTACAATAAGACTTCAATTTACTTTGAGGCAATTACCCAACAGGGTAATCAGAGAAGGTCCAAGAAGCCTTGTTATTGCGCACGTTAAAGTGCTGCTGTTATGTGCAGAATCAACGTAAGTGGAGTAGTGCGGCTTTGTGAGTGCCCGATGTGTGTACGAGGAGCACAGATGTGCACCCAGCATTAGATTATTGTGTTTGAGCTCTCGTTCACAATAGAAGGCTTCCGAAATCGTTTGCTGCACTCAACACTAACTTTACACAACGCCACTTTCGCCTGGAAAAACCTTATAGAATTGTTACCTATTACAATACCCCATAGAACTGCTACCTCTGCGCATGTTTATATTTGAAGAGCCTAATGAAAAGTGTGCGCAGTTATTCACTAAACAATCTCATAGTGCTAAATAATTCTATATTTTAATAAAGTATCTCACCGCGAGTGGCGAAGCATTTAGGCTCGAAATTAGGCCATAAAAATTCTTGCTTAGTCTTATTTTTGGCTACTTTTCTGTGACTTCACTGCAGCATACTCTCTTATCCATCATTATGGATTCAGAAGACGTATATTTGAACCATGCTCGTATAAATGCATCGGTTTCCATGACTTTTTCAGACGTAACGCTCGACGATACTACAGCTGATTTGTTTGAAAACGCAAAATGCATGCAAATTTAGATTCACGGTCGGTATTATAGCAAGATCTCATTGAAAAGCGTCTAGTCATGAGTTTTGAACAAGAAGATATTTAAGAAATGGGACCGATTGCTTCGTCCATGAAGAGCTACTTTCACGCAATGGAACTTAGAATCACTTTGAAAAATTTGCGTGCGCTCAAGAGGAAATAAGCACATAATGTGTGAGACTCTCATCCGGGCAGCCTGCTCTTGCGTAGATGAAAGAAAAACTTTATTATCTACAACCGCTTGTATCACACTTAACAAGAATAAGCTTGTGCTCTCACAACAAGCAATACTTCAGGCAAACACCTAATAGGTAGCCAGCTCATTTGTTTGAGGCTCTCAAGAAGTCATCAAATGCGTTCATAAATAAAACTTTGCTTACACAAAAAAATTGGCAATCATAAATATAAAACAAAGAGCAGCAAGTGAAGCATTTACAATAAGCTACGACGCAGGCTGACTAGCCACTTGCATAATGGTGCAATAAGTTCACATATAAAATTGGCGTCACAGTCGTATTGAATGCTGCCTTCATTTCCATGGCTCTCTGTTAATGGCCAGTATTGCTTAGAAGTTATTACATAGAATTCTTTCGCCAAGTTGTTACATCTTCATTTGTAGAATAGGCAAAAAGTTGAATGCATCGCTTATGGCACCACGAAGAGAACGACCATGAAAACTCTGTTCGAAGATACGTAGTTATGGAGGATTTTCATAGCACTGGTCGATATGGAATAGTGAGCTAGCTGTGTGCTGATTTCCATGAAGTGGCACTGAAGGCGAGAATCCAAAAAATGGGAGTGCTTCCGGCTGCGTAAAGCGTGGCACTGAGGATGGCCAGCTAATAACCCGTTTAAACAGAGTTAAGAATGCTTAGCGCAGGTTTTTTGTAGACAAGGATTGTGATGCCATGTGGCGCAATTGGAGCTGCGCTCGGCTGCTGTGCATAGTAACAGCGTAGAGTTCATATACACGCAGTGGTGATGGCACGACTTCTAGATGTAGTTCATGACTTAACATTCTAAGTGCGTGGCTCTGTTTTGACCCCTGATCCCACGCAGACTTTTCTCCTTTTCGAGCTGCTCTCATCGTCGGAAACATCGTAGTCCGATTCATCGGAAGCAGTGATTTTCACCGTGCTGCTTTCTTTCCCATCAGAGTCGCGCTTCTGTTTCCGATCCTTTGCGCGTCGATTCTTAAACCACACCTACAATGCGAATCGTTTCAATTACATAGCTCTTCGGCAATATCCTTCCTCAAATTTCAACTGTAAATGATATTAAGCCCATGGGGTTTTAATAAACAATTTCAGCAATATGATTTCAGAACCCTGTTTCCATAGTGGATACCGTCAAGACAACACTCTTCCTCTCCTCATCCACTCTTAATCCCTCTCCCATAATTCCCTGCTATCGCCCTTTATCAGGTATAAAGCCCTGATCTTCGACATCTTATTTCCACAAAAGTTTTTGTTTAAGAATCATGGCACGGACAAAAGGAGTCGTCGCACTTCTAAGTTTGTCCATCTTATGTCAGAAAATTGGAGCTGATATCTCTCCAGTCTCTCTCACCAGGCAAGTTACCTCCTCCATATCATTCTAAATCCCACGAAACACGTTAACACATGAGAAAGCAGATATCGTAGGGAAATAAACTGAATAAATAGGAGCGAGCAAAGAGAAGGGCAAATATTTCAAGCCCACAATAAAATGCAACGCTCGAGGATTCATCTTCACCATTCAATGGATACTTTCAAAAAGGGAAACACAGATGGTTTACTGGCTTTCTTTTATAAACCTTATTCAACTTTGAGATAATTTACCAATATTAACTTTCTCATTCCGAATTAATGACTTTAACAACTGTTTCCGAAAATGGTAGTACGAAACATCTCAGGAGCCTTTCTCGACGTTTGCCTGCTCACTCATCTCTAAAGCAATCGTACAAAACCATTGCATTACCTCCAAGCAACTCGTTATCTACAGAATAACATTTTTCATAAATAAGCCCTTCGGTAATTTTAATTTTTTCGGCCCCTTTTCTCATAAACTCCATAAATGCATGTTGCTAATATGTAAATTTAAAATCTACTGTTATAACGCCGGCGTACTTCACACATTTTGCATAAAACCACATCCTCAACTAAATCCACCCCCTCTCCTTCAAGTAAACGTCTCTCAAAAAAACTTGGTAAATTCACAAGTTCGGCATTCACTTGAGGTAATATGATGTTTTACATCGGGTACCTCGACTCGTTCCTCCTTCAGATCGCACTGTAAGGCAAGCTTCTCGCGTAACATCACGTCCGGGTAATGTGTGCCTTGAAAGGCGCTCTCGAGAATCTGAAGTTGTTCCTCGCTAAAGATCGTTCGATGACGCCGCTTACGCTTGCCATTGTAATGCATCGGATTGAACGAGGGCAATAGACCGCCTCCAAAATAGGGGAAACCTGGCGCTGAAACATGTGAAATGGCTGAAATACTTTTTCAATGCTTTCAGTACTTTCTTGTTCATTCTTTTTTTTAGCAGTTTTATTCCGAAAGAAAGAGTTTGTGAGCGATGGTAGACACATGCCCCTACTTAAGCGGAAAGTTAATATGGGCTCATAGGCCAATATTCTAGAGAAACAATTTTAATAAATATACCTTAAACTTCGACGCTTAGCTTACACAATAATCGAACGAAAAAGTATGAGTAAATATGATTTATTGTATGCTTTATCTATAATACAAAAAAAAAAAGAAACAGTCAAATGCCAACAATATTTATCTTTGTGCTAGAAGAGTCGCCTAAAAAAAGATTTTGAATTTACGCCGAAATGAATCACTAAGATATCTGATAAAACAAAGAAGAATCTTAATGTCGATCTGCGAGATTTTTGCTCCCAAAAAAAGTTATAATTTTCCTCCACAAAAATAACATTTTCGCCATCATGAAGATCGCATAATTCGCAAATATGCAACAGGCAGTCTCTTCTGCGCTTTTGCGTATATGCTTTGCAAAAATTCATTATAGCGGCGGTGTTTCTGTACGTATATATGTGTTTGTCTGTTTGCCGGTCGAATAATTTCAACTTAGAAACAAAAACCATACGTTCACCGCTTGCAGAACAACAATGACCTCCTTTAAAAAAGTTATAGGCATTTAAACGAGAAAACGAATTGAGTGTATTTTATAAATGCCGATTTTCTTGTTACACATTTGTATAGTTGGCCAGATCAGTTGAAATGTTAATGGAGCTATTTTGAATTTTTGTCTTCAGTTTGCAAACTGTAAAGTTGGCTGGTGATGTGAGCGATATGGTAAATCGCTTAACGTATTGGCTTCTCTGATGCTCTAGCATACTTGTTTTATGTTTTTCTGAAGCGATTCACAATGAAATGCACGCAGCAAGCATTCTAAACATGTAGATGCTATGGCCAAATAAAAACTTCAAAATCGGCAGCTTCACCATGCCAAATCAAAAAATAATACCTAGTAATTTCAGCACTCTCTAGAAGCAAAAGAATTGCGAAAAAAAAAGGATTTTTTGTGAGAAAGAAGTTCTTTAAGACTCTTCAGAACTGATAAATTTTGTCGCCGAAAAAACGTCTGGGAACTGTATTCTTAGTTACTTTTTGACTAGGAAAATCTAAAGAATTGGTAAAGTAGTTTTTTCTGATTTTGAAAACATGTTATCTGTAAAATGTTCATTTAAAGAAAACAAATAGGAAAGGGGCAAAGGGGAATGGAACGATATGCGTTTTTTGCTGCGCTGACTATTAAAGCAAAATTCAAAGAAAAAAAAATGAATGCTTCCTGTGCTGTTCCTTATAGATGTTCGTTTGGCCCTATAATTTCTTCAATTAAGCTTCCAAATGCCCTTATTTCGTGCAAAAGATAAACAATCATTGTGAATGTGGATGCAGATTTAACGGCCTGGTTCACACTCGACAAATTTCAACAGCTAGCGAGTTATTGTAGCTAGCGAGTTCGAATTAATGGACAAGCAGAAAGACGGATAGGCATGGATAGGCAAGAAGATAACCTGTCTTCTGAAAAAACTTACAAAAAGCTCATAAAAAGTCGCCTTTAAGCATCAGGATATTAAGACTTCGCAAATACCTGAATGTTGTTTAAGTGCGCAAGAAATCATTTTTGTGAGATAACAAATGCTGACAAAAATACGGTAACTGCTGCCGAAAGCGCTTTCCACAACAAACAAATGAATAAGATAAGAAGCAGTGGGTGAGCCATCTCAATGATCGACCGATAGAGTGAATACGAGCATTTTACGCATTGATATGCACGTTTATCGGAGAATACACCTTGCTTACCAATAAAGACCTTCTGAAGGAATTTTTTAGATATGAAGTCAACTATGGTCAACAAGAATCAATACGGCGCCATCTATGTTTTTTCTAATCATCTTCACAGATAGCTCAAATATATCATAAAGCTTTCGATTCAAAGCAGTGGAAGGTGGAGTATTCATTTATGTTGATCAAAAGCAACGACGAATTTTTTGAATATTAGTGTTCCGAATAACGAATTTTAAAAATTATCAACTTTTAGCGTTGATTCGCTATCTGTCATGTCGTGGAGCGTTTCGCTTGTGATCCGTGAAGGCGATGTCACAAGTAAATCTAACTTTTCAACATATTTTGATTTGAGCAACCGATCAAGTTCCTTCACTGATCGCCACGATAAACGAACAAATTTGATTACTATCTTTAGCAGTTCAATTATAACCGTTCATCTTGAATCGCCGAAAAATTTGGTGACAGACGACTGGTTGCGCAAATAAACGTGTTTTTAAGCTTTTGCAAAAGAAGTGATAGCCGAAAAGATCATCGCTTTTATTAGTTATTTTCAAATCAGCGAGTCATGCCAGATGCTTAATCGTATGTTACGGTGAAGTATTGTTTTGTTGCACTCATTGGCATCATTTAAAGTGGCCGTTATTGAGCGATAAGTGCTCCATAATGATCTTAAAAACACCGGCGAATGAATGCATTAATTGGTTGATGCCATCAAGAGATTTCGCATTTAATAAACATTGCAGCGCTAAATACGCGAAATTAATCCAATTAGAGCAAAAATTAATCCAATTGCTCGCAAGAAAACAAAAACTTATCCTCTTGTGTTTCACATTTCGAATATCTTCCCGTCGAAAATATTTTTTCCTGAACCAGGATATACCGTACATAGCAAAAAAAATTATTTCATTCTTGGAGAGAGGCGAGGGGAGGGTTAGTTGTTTCGAAGAATGCTGATGCGTTCATTAGCTATCAAACGTTAGAAGTGTGCAGCACGGTAAGATGTGCACGGTAATCGAATGGGACTTACGCATTAGAGAGAAGTGAGCGGCTGTTGTTTGCCAAGGATTGCCAATAAGATCCATCGAAAGAGGAAAAGATGGCAACATCGGCATCGAACCTCGAGCCGAGAGTATACTTTCAATGGAAAAATTTGATAGTGCCGAACTGAAACATTATGAATAGTAAATCATTTCAACATTTCTAAACTTACACTAAATATGCCATATGGCTGGGTCTATCTAATTCATATGACTTTATATGATATTATTCATTTCTGAAAGAACGATTAGCGCTATATTGAAAGCAATTTGAACGGATGTTTAAGATATGCTTTGTGAATATTTCCTTAAGTGAATTCAAATATTATATTTTCGGAGTTATTACGATCAATTGAATACAACTTTTGATATTGCCTTCTAAGGTAATCATAATTTATTCTTAGTGGTGGAAATGAAACAATGCAAAGCAGTTTGAATGCATTAGTGATAAACCATATTTCAGCAATTTTATCAACAACAAATACCAATTGAATAATGTGCATGAATAGTAAAATCCCGATTAGAATTTATTCAATGAGCAAAATTTGAATTCTCATGATGATGGCATCATCAGACATTCTTGGAAAATCACGCAGCTCTTCGTGATGGTATCTTATGGACAGCTCTGAGAAAGCTTTGTCTCCAGTGCTGATAGATAGAACAGAGGAAGTCGAGAATGCTGAACAGCTATAGCGGTGTTGTAGACGGTAAGGTCACATGCACGACTAGTAAGCGTAAACAAAGACTGGTTCCATAGGCAAGCATTTTCATAAGAAATTTCAGAGATCGATTTTGTCATATGGAGAATAGTGTATAAGATGACCAAAACAGTGATATAGAGTGAAGATGCTTTTCATCACTGTGGAAAGCGTACGAAATACCTTCAAAGCAATTGCGAAAGCGATCGTGACAAAGCGAATAGTCATGCATTTAAATGATGCCATTATACTTGGAATTATTCCTCATTGTCCTGATTGTAACAGTTCGGATTTTGGTGCCTACTTCATAGCACAATTTTCTAAGCCACACAAACTACACGATACAGGTGATCAACAAGTACAAAAAGCTCGATGTAATCATTTACGTCACCGAGATTTGTCAATGACGGTGAGTAAAGCATTGTGCTTGCCCCTAAAATGCACTTGTTGACCGGACGGTTCAAGTTCCTTCCTCCGTTTTTACTACATTTCTTTTGGTTTCAAAAGTCGTTTTATTAATAATGACGTTTTAGTCACCTTTAGAGCCTTCATTATTTGAGCTTTAAGGATTAAATCAAGCAACACTAAAGAGAACGTTCGCGCATGGTTTTATTGAGAGAGGTGAGAGAGAGACAAAAAAGAAATGGAGCTGCTAAATTGAATTTATAGAACACAAATTAGGTGATTGCAAATTACTAGAACATACAGCATTTACACAGCATTACATTAGGAGACATATATCATAGTGATAATAACATCGATGAGAATGGTGAATGAAGAGATATAATGAACGGTTCAAGAGTGTGATTTTGGTGATAGACTGTGTTCATGAAGGCATCTCAAGACACGCTGTAAATTCAGCAGTAATGACAGCATCATCTAGCAGTTATAGATTGTGGCGGATTCGATTGTCGAAAACAGGCACTCTGCGCATATCCACTGTGCATTTCTACGATGAGCCAACAATTTTCGCTCTCCAACAATTTACATCTACTTTTTAGCTAACGTTCTTGAGCAGAAAAATTTTTTGCACTGTGAGCAAGTCTTGAAAGGTAAGGAAAGGCAGATTATCAGTGCACATAAAATAGTAGAACTTAGCCTCAACTTTAGAGATAGAAAGACTTTAATTGACAGATAAATACGACATGTTCGAATAGAATGAAATGCCACTAGCGTCTGCGTACCCATTCTTCAATTTTCCGTTTCAACAGAAAGGCGGATATTCTTCTTCGTCCTCAAATTTCCGTTCCAAATATATATTCTAAGCAAGCATAGACACATTTCAACCCGCTACGAAATACAATACACACCTTGTCAAGAGGCAAAATGTGCTTGGAGCAATATGAGGGTGTGAAGTTTAACAGAGGAGCAATACAGATGCCATTGACCTAAATTATTATTGCTTCTCGATACCCCTAAACTACATCGTAGGCGGTTATGGCACTGCATATGCGCAGACTGCAATTGCAGTTCATTCTGATTAGCTTTGGTGTGTTCTGTTGCAAGCATGGGCCTCATTTGCCCTTGAAGAGTTAAATCAAAAATTTGAGATCAGCAGTGATCAATCAACTCAACTATGCAATCTGTGCTTTCGGAGTGCAAATCTGCATCGAAATCACAGCTCGAATCAGCGTTTGTGATGTTATGAATGTTTGTTCTTGAATAATTATTGAGAAGATGATAGATGGCAATTTGAAGAATACGTTCAAACGAATATGGATTGAAATTGAGAATGAAACTAAGTAATCATGCCGGCAAGTGGCAATAGTCCTCTATTTAAATAGAAAATTAATTAATATGATAGTAATTAGTTAGTTACTTAGTTACCTGGATGGAGTGGGCAGTGAGGATAGACACGAACGAAATTGTTCGGGTGTGCCGAAATAATATGGATAGGGAAGCGACATAGCGCACCAGAAGTGAGCAAATCGACGGTGCTGCACTTAAACCAGACGTAGCGCTACCGTTGTCGCCGATAGACTCTCGCCCCGCCCACCACAAAATCCTATTGGCCGAAACGCTTTTCACGACGCTTACCTGCCTTACCACCCACAAATCGCCTCTCTCTTAAGACACTTACTCATTGAGCGTACTAAGTGCCCTGCTAGTGCTACCAATTCGTTCAATTCGATACGAGCAGCGCACTTCGCAAATGCGATTTAACCGCATTTTACAAGCGCCCACTTACGCCCTCTCCTAAACTCACTTAACCCTCTAAGCTCTACCTGTTGGCACCTCACCTAAACTTGCACGCATTACAAATAGGTAATTTCAGTCGAACTCTTATCTTTTGAACGATACATCTAGTGGGACATTTTGGGGAAGAGGTATTTAGTGGGAAATGTAACTCGCAGTGCTTGGAAACGGGAGTGGAATTCGCACGCATTGGGTTGGTTAGTAGAAATATAAGAACGAAAAGTTAACTAAGCAATCGAGTTGAACTTTTATAGCTTCTTTTTTTATCAGCTGCATTTCCTGCTTCGTGCAATATTAAAAATTGTCATTGTTGGGAAAAGATTAGTGCAGTGAATAGCAAAAGTCATTTGTAAAAATCGACGCAAATTTTGAAAACACTGTCAGTTGGGTCAATTTTTTATACCATCATAGCTGAATAGCAGAAAGTGTTTTGTACCGGAAGTGCAAATAAAACTAGACCTTAGATTTACAATTTATCGTTGACCACTAACCACAGAGACACCTGTAGACCGAATTTCCACCTTGTATGGTCATATGCAAGATAAACCGAACGAACAGGTGGAATGGATTCTGCATTTCGGCCTCATAATTTGATGGCACTGAATACAAAAATAAAATCCACGGTTGTGTATGAAATTGCAGTTTGAGTGAGTGTAATGCTTTCCACTTTAGCATCTCGAGTGATGCATGTGCTGTAAATGATTTCGCCACTTCAACGGAGGCAACTTATGCTTTACAACCACCGTCGGTTGATTTGCCTCGTTCACATCAGCAAGCTTAAGAGTCCAAATCGACGAATGGAACAGCTCCATGACTAAACCTCTTCTAAAGCATTAAACGTGCACAAAAGAAACAGGGGAACATGGGGTTGAGAAGTGGGCGTGGTGGTTTGTAACGCGGCAGCCGCTGTGTTTAACAGTTAATGGGGTTAATCGGGTGTATAAGAAGAGAGCGGAAGAGTGTGCGAGAGAAACGCTAATGTGGAGAGTGGACGACGATATAGACCAGATTCGCTGCAGTGTACCGTAAGGAGGGGATAGCATCTCGGCATCATTTTGGGGGACGCACAGTGATCTCACCTTCGCGTTAAATTTACGCTTCAACTAACGCCGATCATCTCTGCTCTATGGTCGAATAAAGTGGCCAAATCTAGAGTATCTGATCGGCACATTGATATCTCACCCAGCGCACTCATTATGTTGCATCGAGAAAGTTGCACCTAATGGATAAATCGCCCAAAAAGCACTTCATTTCATCATTAATAAAAAAGGGACTTTGGTGAAACTCTTTGATGGATGTTTATTTTGAGGAATAATTTCAGCATCATCCTTAGCGTTGACACAATTTTTCACAATATTTACTCTTGGTTCACAGTAAAGAGATATCTAAAAATAACATGTCGCCATAAACGTTACAGAACGATGTGCTATCTTGAAGCACTTAATTGCTCCAATCGCTCGCATATTCTGATAGTGACATTAACAAGCGATCGCACAATGCAACTAATGTTAACAATGCAACTCGACGATCTCACTAGAAAAGAAGCAGTAAAGACCTCTTTTGTGGAAAAATATTGTCCTGATCTGTTGACTACACTTCGAAATCCCGACAAAGCAAATAGTCCATTGCGTAGTTCCAGTTGTTAAATAGAGTCGAACGCTTTTTATGCCCTTTCAACGCTGACTAATAACCTCTTGGCAGCACCAGAATTTCGCTTCAGCGTGAAGACTGGATCGGTCAAAGATATGATGTGAACTGAGTCAGGCTGAATTAGCATGCAAGCAATAAGAAAAAATATCGTAGGATTAAATTTCTTTATAAATTGGGAAATATAGAAAGAAGAAAAAAAAACAGAAAACGATATTGCACTAAAGAGTTCAAGTTAGAATTTGAAAATCAAGCAGAAAGCACAAGGACGGACAGTTTTATTCTTTCTTCTCCAAGAGCAAGGAAAGAGAACATCGTGAAAGCCTTCTGACAAATGTTTTATGACCATTCGACAACGAATATTCTCGCCATAAATCGAAGCGCTGCTTTTTCATTATGAGTGGTACCTAGGTGCTCACATCAATTACAAGAAATCGACTGCTTTCAATATTCTCATCCACATTCATAAAATCAGCATTCCCCACAAAAAATTCTATGAGCAACAAGTTGCCTTTAAAAGCTCGATTATCAAGCCGTCCGAATTGTATACTTTGCGCATTGGGAACATTTGATCCTAAAACCTTTTTTGCTCAGAAAAGCACTTGAATTTGACGAGGCTATTTAACAAAGCTACTGCTATATTTACGCAAGTGATTCACTTACGTAAGTTGGGCAAGCGTTAAAAGAAGAATGGAATGCCCTTTTATCGAGAAAAAAATGAAGTCAGAAAGTTGACTAATCCTAATGTAACGACTGAAATGCTTGAATTTCACACAAACCTCGTAGCAACCAGAAATGGCGAGTCCCCATTTCAGCTTGATACAAACCTTAAATTTTTTTTATTACACACAAGCTGCAAAGGAATAGATATTATTGTACCCGGTCAGATCAGGACCTCGCTCTAAGCAGTAATTACACCAAATGCGGAAACATACTATCGTGTGGTGAGGAGTAGATATCAGAAAAATGAGCTATTTCACGATGAGTGATTTCCTTCTGAGGCTCAACACTTGCGAAGGAGCTTGATATGAATCAAATGGGTAAATTAATCGTTGTTGAAGCCTCAATAAACTGCAGCGCTTGGATGCGTTTCGAGTAAGTCCATCAACTGTTGCTTGGTGCACTAGCTATGCGATTCAGCTAGGACAATATATGCTCCACTTTGAAATTTTGCTTCTTCCTCTTTACTATGCCGTTACAATAATTGCAACCTGGAATTTAACTTGAAAAATAGAAAAGAACTGAAAGGGAGAGAGAGAAAGGTGGAAAAATGCGGAGAGTAAGAGAGATGAAGAGAGCGCTGAGAGCCGATACATTTAGGAGAGCAACGACTGAACAATTTAAGAAACAAAAGGCCTAAGACGAGTGTTTGGGTAACACGCTAATTGAGATGCAGCAAATTGGCGGTGCCAATTGCCAATGATGATGGTAGCCAACGACGCAACATGATGGCTACGTGCGATCGGGTGGGTCGGGTGTAGAGTGACGGTGGCGCGACGCATACATACTCCATCTCATTCTTCGATCCCTCAGAGCCTCTCTCCTTATTGTGCCTAATAGCATTTCCGCACATAAATGCAGATAATATTGAATGTGCGACGCTTTTTTATGCACCCAAAATATTTGTTCAACTTCCTTAGACGTGTGTCCAATGTCGATGCAATGCGGCCCACCCACGGAAATGCACCTCCGTCCCGGTATGTTCCCAATACAATAGGGTGGCATGCCCCCTCTCAGCTAGTTCTTTCGCGAAGTAAGGCAAACAATGTTCAAGTTACGAAAGAGGGTGCATGAATAGATCTATTCAAGCTACCAATCTCATCATGCATGATAAAGCCCAAATGACCTCTATTCTATAACACTCGAAATGATTCATAGAAGTGAGTAAATTGGAATGATGAATTTACTACCGAATACTTCTTGGTATTCTGTACAAAATCAGAAACATTGATGACCCTTCTAAGTTGCTGCCATCCAGAGTTACTGCTGTAAATGATAACCTAAAATTTGAACAGTTCTTGAATTTTCTCAAAGAGCACCATTAAACTGCAACGATACTCCTTACTGCTCGTGAAAATTCAAACAGCTAAGTGCTATTTTTAGCATCGCTACCGTCACCGAATTTAATAGTTAGCTACAAGTTCTGGTAGTACTTGCTCAAGGAAAGCATTCTTTGTAATCCGAGCGTTTTTCACTCCCTACTCTTTGTATCTTAGGATGCTGCTGCTGTATTTCTGGTGAAACGAAAACATTTCGATGACTCTTCGCATTTCGATGACTCTTCGAACTCTCCAAAAGGAGCAAACTGCAAATATGAACATTCGGTTCAATTGCAAATAATACACGGAATTAAAATTTGTCAAGTTAGGATTTCATGGAAACAGGTCAAAACTTCGACAGCACTAGCAGCCAGGCAGAACAGCTTTATGTCACATATTGTTCAATTCTAATTCAAATCAGCTGTTGATCTTTCGTTTAACTGTCGGACACTCGCATTAAATGTTTTTGTTATATGTATTTATATTCAAATACTGAATTACACTGATCTATACAAATGATACGCTGGGAATTCAGGAAGCGTCCAAAAAATAAAAATAAAGCTGAACCTACGAACGCATATGACTAGCATATGAAGCTGGCAAAGGCGTCGACGATGAACGCACTTCTGACCTCGATTCGATGGCGAAATCGGCTTTGCTAGAGCAAAGCCGCGAAATTGTTGACATTTGTCGGTATCAACTCAAATTGGAGCTGTTCATCGGTGAGCGATGATCCGTTTTTCTTTTCAATTAAACTCAACGAAGCGCCCCCACTATACGGCAGATGCTTTCCTAAATCCCATAATAAGTGCGTTGGTTGGTGAAACGCCATCAACGAATGCGTAACGTTGAATTGTCTCCACCATATTCACACACTAATAGCTGTTTATTCCACATGAGTGGATTAGAGCACTCGTCCGTCACACACGCTCTCATCTCACCGCTGCGTGACTCGACTCGCACCTCGGGCCTCTTATCTCACCCCTTACTTTTCATCACATCATCGGCCTTCAAACGCTCAACCAAAGCTTGGCCTCTTCTCAGGTTGCTCCACTCATTTCCCTTCCGTTCATACTAATTTCTCTAACACCTTAATGTTAACACTAGTGTTATACAACTGATTCAGCTCACGAATACTAATCTTTATTGTGTTTAGCCTCCTTTAACGATCACTGAAGAACTTCTTGTCTTGGCGTGTGCTAGCTTGCACAATAATTTCCCTCGACTGCGGGTCGAACTGTGTGTAGATTCTGTGATGTCGATGAGTTATGAGAAAATATACAAGTGAAATGCTATGTGCATGCAGTAACGCGAAGGTTTAAGATGGTTGTGTTGTTAGGAAAATGGATTCTTCTTCATCGATATGAAATTACCTGTCACATATTACCCAGTATCCCCATAGAAAAAGCATGAAGAATCTGCAAATCCTCCAGATATCCGACATATTCTCGAGCAATTAGCTAAGTGCAACACACCTGTAACGTGCCACCCAACAGATAGAGAAGAGCTTGCCGCCTTTTTGTGCAGGTTAATTGAATGCGCAGAAAAGAATCCTGCCGCCCAGGTATTTCTAACGGAAATAAATACGTCATGCCTTGAACATCGAAAGACGGGCGGCTTAAATGTTTCAGACACATCATAACTGCTGTATTCATGCGCATTTTTGAAAAACCCGAATGGTTAAATTTGGCGGCCTGAGCACTTTGGAATTCTTTCAAGTGTCCACCAACATTTCATCCTCTAAGTAAAACAGTGAGCTTCAACGGCAATGATTTTGGCTTTTAATATTTATATTTTGAGCTCGAAGTAACCCAGGTTAACTCAGGCCATTTAATCAAATATGTTTGCGATATCTCACTTGTTCATTACATATGATCACTTAGCCAGTATTGGTTGAGGCCAACGAACCTTTGCAGTTCAATCCGTAACTAGCGAAAATCGACATCCACGGAATTGCACTTCGACGGTAGCCCTGGAACCTCATTGGCCACTTAAACATCTGTCGATGGGTGGCCACCGATCGAATTTTTTGAGATGATGCTTGCTGCAATCGAGCCAGCGGCCTTTAAATTGTATTCATTCTGACCTAGCAAACCATAAATGTTAGATGTTATGTTACTCGTCTACGAGAATCAAATCCAATGTCCATCAGTTACATAAAAAGATTGAAGGGTCATAGAGCGCCGTGATCGATAATGAAGGACTGGTTTTCAAAAGTGAGACTCGCTGATGTGTTTCACTTGTTTTGGTGCGGTCGACCTTGGGTTGAATTTTATGAACGCAAAGGCGAGTAGGTAGGTGCATAGGTGCAACTTCTGTGGCTCATTTTCTTGAGAAAAAAGTGAATTTTTTAACACGAGGTTAGCACCCCTTACCCTAGTTCTATTAGAACATTGACAAACGAAATATTATGAGTGTTTATCACCTGTGCAAAGATGAAGTTGTTCACTGAGAACTCGTGATGAAACTGTTCATTCAAGGGATCGATCGATACTGAAGATGTACGGGAGAGTTCAAGTGCAGATAGAGCGGAGGTGAAAGTGGCTTTTTTGAGACGCAGAAAAGTATATTTAACACCTTATAAGGTTAGAGCATCGTGGAAACCAAACACGGGGAATGACAGCTGTAGCACATTGCCCAACTCAGAACCAGACTAGCAAAAAATGCATTTTCCATGCTGGTGGCTTATGATGGGAGTTGTTGAAGTTCCATTTAACTTCACTGATGAGCATGTTGCTCCATTCAAAAGTTGACACACCGCTCGGATAGAGATTGCTGCGGAACATGCTGCTTGTGATGTACACTAATGACATTATCGACTTCTGCCACATGCAGACGAATTAAATGAGGGAAAACGATGTTATCAAGAGCAGTTCCTCCATCCGTCAGTAATCCTTTCAACTTACCTGTCTATCAAGTTGGGAAGAATGATATCAAACAGTAGACAAGCATATCAGAGGAACTTGGCGATTCATACTTTTGCATTTTGTTCACTCGTCCAATCATGCAGAATACTGATTCCATCACTGACCCAGCTACTCGCCCAATACATTTACAAAAGATTCGCTTTGTTGTAACCATATTGGTGTAAAATGGAAATGCACACAGTTCTTTTCCTGCTTAAAATGTCAGAAAAAACCTTTCAAACTTGATGAAGCAACGTAAAATATAACCTGGCGGTCACCCTATTATCCAACAGTTTATCCACTCCAAATTAAGTCATTTTCACTTGAAGTTGCAAGACAGGCAAGCAGACAAGCGAATGCAGATAAGATGTCGCCATAATGGATCTTCATAAAGCACTTTGCGAAAGCTTTGAAAACTGAAGGCTTTCGCATCTTAGAGATGATCTACATACGTCTCTATATAGTTTAATATTATCTTTTATTGCTTTCTACACTTTCAAAGCGTTTTCCTCTCATTTCTGATCTTAGGCCGCAAGTTGTTCTTGTTGGCAATTAGTGATCAATGGTTATAAGTGCTGTCGCTATCGACTCTCATTTTGCGACGTTCGTTGAAGTTGCAGCAAAAATATTACTTGCCACAGTTTTGTGCGCCCATTGAGGTTACCTCAACAATAAGACTATTGTGACACCTTGCATAACACATCTAATGCCTGCATATTCAGTATCCACTTCTACCAGAATATGTGGAAAATATTTCATATTAAACAACGAACGCCCCCCTATAACAAACACGTTTTTTGTGGGCAAACGACAAGTGTGCAATAAAAGCGCGTTATTGGTGTTCCGTTATCAGTGTGCTAGGTGAGACACAATGTGTGTTGTTGTGTTGTTGCTGCTCAGTGCGTCTTTGCCTTTAGTGCTGTGTGAGTGTGATTCTACTGGAGGCTCATGGATTAATGATAAAAATTCTCATTTACATTTAATTCATCGTGGAAGCACTCTTTCGGGTTCATTCAATGCACATACACGCCTTTCGGGACAAAAAGTTGGTGAGCCTATATCTCATCAAGTTCCATGATTTCCATAAGCAAGCTCCGTAGATACGTCTTTCGGATGGAACCCTCTTGATATAGCGCAAAAAAATAATTTTAATGACCGCAATTCTTGTACTACTTAGGTGTGTTATGATGGAAAATTACGATCTCATAGTGCAGTATATCCTGTGACTATAACCTTCCCATAACATCAAAGAATCGACACGATCGATTGCGGCATTTGGCTTTCACTCCTAGCTTCTTTTTGCTTACGCTTTCGGAAATCAAATGTTTTCATTTTTTTCACATCTTTTAAAATCCTTGAGTAATTGCCGAGAAATTTTCATCATAGTTCCTCAACCATTATCACTCACCTATCCACTGCTCATTATTTAGTCTCAAGTAGATTGAGTCGTGAATTTCGTTTAAAATATTCGTCTGAAAAAAAGAAAGAAATATAAAACAGCTTGAATGGGAAGAGTTTTTGCGAGTGTCTCTGTGGAATATCTGCTAATGAAGCAAATCTCGAAGAGGAGTTTCATCTATTCATCACTACGTTAGAAGCTCGATGCATTTAGCAATACAATAATAGCACTATAGCGTTTCGCCACGCGGAAATAAATGAATGCTGCAATAGACGATGAGCTGTGAAATACGATGCATACGAGTGCTAATCCATTTTTGAACATCAGCATTCGTTTCTTGCCCTGCTTGAACTGATTTCACGCTAATACACCAGTCTAATTTCGGGTCGTCAATCAGTGGTATATGAGAAAGAGAGAGGTGCAATCATGGCGTGCGCCAAGATCTCAGATGAGACAAGGCGAAAAATGTTTGTTTGGTTTGGTTCAAAAAGCAAAAAAAAAAAAAAAAAATTGGTTAAAAATGGTCGAAATTTTCGGGAAGAAAAAACAGCAATATTTGAAGCACCAAGATCGTCCCCACCACTTACCTCAAAAAATTTTTCGTACATCCGCTGGTGCTATCCATCATCCGTTATTAGTCGGCTGAAATAACTGCTAGTTGGGAAATGGACTGATCGAACAGTTCTTATTTGACGAAGCACTAGCTGAACAATAGGTACTTCTATCTTCTCTGAAAGAAATTCATCGTTAATTATATTGAAAATTGCAGATAATGTTAAGCATTTTGCTGTGAATGGCGTCTACTCAAAAGACGGCTTGATTGCTTACACAATCAACTTCGACACTTCTGTCGGTGCATTCGTTGGTCAGTGCTTCACACAGGATAATGAGGTGAATGCTTAAGTATCACTGAGGAACTTGGAAGGCAATATTTTTTCAATATTTCTAACCGTGAAATGAGGCAATATGAATGTAATTAGTCACCGTGACAACTCGAAATCCTGAAAATCACCGTTGCTTAACAACTTCTGGATGGATTTTTTGGTTTTCCAGTTTTATGCATTGTTGCGTAATTAATGCACGACTAAGTTGTTTTTTTTTTTCAATTAAACTTGGGGCACCAGTAGAAGCGATAGGCCACCCATAACGCTAACAAAACAAAGAAATTCCTAAGAACGCGGATAGCTCGCCGAATGTTCTTCTCTAAGATTCAGCGACGGTCAATTTTTCAATAGTTGTAGGTTTTATGATTTCAGGATATTATGAAAGTAACATGGCTCATAAAAACGACGGCGAACAACAGCAACGAATACTGGATGACTACAAGGTTACTTCTAAGTTCAACGACTCATCGTGTAATTTAGTAGATAACTACGTAGTTTGAAAGTTAGCATTTGTTAGCACAACCAGAACAAGGTACTCCATTTATAGAACTCATGATCAAAAATTTCAGTTAAGTTAGAGCTGGGAGCTTCAACTTACATGCCGCTTCTTGGTTATTAGTTTAATTGTGTCATCAGTAACATGTTCAACAGCGCCCTGAAATGAAAGCTGACTATGTTGATGAGCTGAAGTTTGCGCAATGTTCAGCAGTCACAAATTTTACTTAAATTGAACTAAAGTTGTATCGCCGAACGAAACGGGTTGGGCAATAGTGCTGACTATTGGTTACCCACTACCACCCTAGAAAATCCACCTTGAAATTCAATATACAATGTACAGTGGTGAACATCTTCTTTCACCTTTCAGATTTAAAGTAGGCTTTCTTGGACCTCTGTGGAGCAGACTGTGCGATATTCGGTAACTGGTGGCTCCCGCAATATAGGACACCATGTCGCTGCAAGCACCACAGAAAGTATGGACCCCGTAGGTCCTTGAAGCCGTGACAGCAGCTCTCTGCTGAAGGTACTAACTAGTCTATAGAAAAAGAAAACGTCACTGACACAGAAGTATTATATTATATAGATGAAATCCTACTTTGGGGCAGTGGGCCACGGAGGCAACTGCGATCCCATGAACAAGCCGCCCTTCTACCTTCTCCCTCCTCCTCTCTTCGCTTCCTCCCTCTTGCACAAGAGCAACTCATCCTGCTGTAAGGCAGAATTGATGCGAACACACTAGTTCAGTGATGAATTCATGATTGAATGAGATGGTTCCAGAGTTGGTGAGGACATATTCAAGCGAAAACAAACGACAACTAAACGAAGAAGGAGCGAGGAGGAAGAAAAAGACGATGAGGATGAATGAGACCTGATTGAAACAACGAATGGATAATTCTAGCGCAGTGCTACGTGGAAGATTCACTACCATTAATACTATTAACCGCCATAGCTGAATCACTTAAACTCGAGGATAACGAATGTTCCACTTATGAACTGCAGTGCATTAACCCGTTCCGCGTACTGACAAATACGTGTGGCGTTTGGTAACTGATAATATTGGATGAAAGGTTAAGAAGAGAAGTAGCAATCAAGAGAGGGATATGTAAGAGACTTGAAAAGTGATGAGATATAGAATTGGAAAGAAGAGATTTTATGAGGTGGAAAGAAGTGGAGAGGATGTAAGAGAGGGAAGGAAAAGGTTTGAAGTAAAATAAAGCTGAAGATGCGATTGGAAAGGATCGAAGTATATGAGCAATAACGGTTATGAAAGAGATGTTAAAATTAGAGATATTAGAGGTGACAACCTTTTCGCTCTTATCAGTTGGCGTTAACATTTGAGTTACGGTATGCGTAATCGTCACAACGAAGCGCATAATCACTTTGGTGCTGAAGCAAGTTGGAATGAAGTGTGATGAAGGTGATTTAATAAAGGGAAAAGTATGTTGACGGAAAAGAAAACTGATATAGGAAAGAATAATGAGTGAAATCAAAGTGACAATTGCGTGATTTAATGTAGTATTTATTTGTTAAATCATAATTTACTTAATTTAAAATTAAATATATAAAGGGAACTTGAATTTACAAAGGAAAAAGCTTAGAGAGAATTAAGGATTTTATAATGAATTTGAGTTGATGTAAACTGCAGGCAGAATTAAGGATTGGGAAATTAATGTGAGTTGATGTAAACTTAGTTGAAGTGCAAATAAAATAGGGAACAAAAGTGCGAACAATAAGGATAACAATATGAGCATGAAAAGTGCACTCGAGTAGTCGCAAGTTTAGAAGAGGTCAATTATGGTTAGTGTAGCGGTAGTGTATAGTAATGGTCGATAGCGACCTCACTCAGAATGTATAAAGTATGCCATGTCAGGGTGATCTATGTAGAAGTTATAATAACATTGAAATGTAATAACTATAATAATATAATAACTATGATAGCTATGTTGATAAAGGTTGTATATTGCATAAACTGTACAAACTATGCAATTTACAGGCATTAAGTATTAAGGAGTGTATGGATTTATTATTAGCATTGCTGTGCTGACCTATGGTCCTTTTAAATGTTACGTCGCCAATTGTATAAATACATTCCAGGATAGTGTTTAAAAACTGGAAGTAAGTGATGCAAGAATTTAATATATTGATAGGAAAATGATAACGGCGGAAATTATCAACAGATTATCTAGAATTATGGAGCTGTATCAAGCACATTTTTGTTTAAACTCTATTTATAAAGATATACAAAGTTGGTTTTTACCTCTTCATTGCTAATATCCAAACATTTATCTGTAGAATCGGCCATGTTTCCTTCAAATGTAATATCAATTTTCTGCTTTTCCACATGGATTTCTTCAGCAATTTCATAAAACTTGTTGTGGTTAAATATAAGTGGATCGTCTGCGTCCTTATAACCGTTAAATTTACGGCTCGAAGTTTTAGAATATTTATACTCTATTATCCGATACGGTAACGCCTGCAATGTCCATGCTAACCTTGTCTTTCAGCGAGACACTTTTAATTTATCCAAAAATGTGACTCGTAAACATATCAGAATTTTCTTCAACGAAAAAAAAACAGCATATTATATTAGTTGCGTCAGTCCCATACAAGTATTGCTATATTAAATTCATAATCTTCCCTATTAAATATGCTTCTAAGACTATGAATTTTTAAATAGGCTTTTCCGCAGTTATTTAAGCCTATGTGAGTTGAACACTCCATAGGGTTATTGTGTGTGATCAAGAGGTACATAATATAGGTGGATAAATCCAAAGCATGAACTTGTAAGCCGCATGCTGGAGTGACTGTTACAGAAGTTGTGAAACATAAAAATTATTATATTTTCGAAAAGGTTTGAGTTATTTGAGGGCACTCATTTATTTCAATTAATATTTGTTTCAGTTTCAAATATAACTACTGAATAACTGGTTATAAGTAAACGTTACTAATATCCTGGGAACACTTTTAATTAACTCGCCTTCTTCTTTTCAAATAAAGCTGCTATCAAATGCACCACTTCAATTAATACAACTATGACACAATCCCACATCTTATGCAACGGATTATTTTTATGTTTTCAAAAATATTTTCATTAATTAAGAACATTTTGCGAAAGACGGATATTTATGCCAGATACTGCTGTTATTATTGAAAATCTAGTTGTGTAATACCTTAAGCGTTCGGTTGCTCTGACTGTATGATGCTTTCAAGGAAATACACCTTTAGCAATATCAATGCAAATATTACTGTCTGTAGCACAATTTATGTATGTTTTTACTGTTTCTTTCTCTTTTTCTGTAAAAGGTTTAGAGATTATACTAAGTTTTAGAAAATACGAAACTACTTCACGGCTATCATCATCAAATAAACCGGAAATATTTCTGAAAACTTTGCTTTTCTTGTTCAGACCCAATAGTACGAAGCAATTCATCCAGAATATCTTTTACTCGAATATGTTTTCTTATTCGGCACCCTTCCCGGCACAGAAACTCTCGAGTGATAGCTAGTTTGGCTGATCATGACGGGAGCATTTGTGCAAGAAATTAAAAACCTTGCCTTTAGTATAATATTACTTATGTGTTCACCGGTTTTGTTCGTGAATTTCGGTCAGCTGCCCTACCTACTGCAATCGATATTTATTATAGTTTGGATAATGCAACACTCCCTTAGAGTTGCAGTCTAATTGAACAACACTGTTTTGCGAAGAAATTTTTTTCCATAACATTTGAATGTGCCCAATTATTATCTGTACCTTTAGAATATTTATAGCATCTTCCATATGCATTTGTGGTAGTATCATTATTGATGGCACTTTCATTATAAATATTGGAAGATCCATGTGCACTGTTCCTTTTCTCAGCAGATACCCAATTGGTTTTGAAGTAGTCAGAACTTTCACTGTTCGTTGCATAACAAACAGAACAGCATCTTGCAATGGATATGAAGCTAGTCAAATGCAAAAACATTTCTCACAGTTTAATTTGCAGTATAGTACTGTTCCTCATCACCCTCTGGCAGGACATAACTGCCCTAGCATTCATGGATGACCTCCAATCAGCAGCAATGCATTGCTTACACCATAGCCAAGAAAATATTGCAGAGTTGAAAACTTAGACTCTTTCGAAGCCACTCGACTGCCTAGTAAATTTCTGATAACGACGATTTTTCCTAGCGACTTTGCCGCCTAAATCTGACCTTTGCATTCTCAGAAGTGATGCCTAATAAGCCAACTGCAAATGCTGAATTTCCCTCGTGAATTTCCGATGAAAATATGTGGGCAAACTACATGACTTCATTTGCACATCGTAACACTTAAGTTCGTGCTTTATGGACCATCAGACTAACCTCATACTTTAAAGCGCTGACAACAGCGTCTACCGACTTCAGCGTTTCACGATCACTAACCTGATATTTCCTATTCCTATGTGAGCGAGGCCACGGGTTCTCCTCTTGCATGGCTATACCTTGGATTCCCTACTATCGCTTCTCGTAGTCGGTCAAGGACTCGCCCATCCCCCGAACTTTGGTGGGTGTGCGTCCAAACACCCCGATCACAAAAAAAAAATCATTTTTTTAAAACTTCAACACTAGCCTGGCGAAATGCTGCAATCGTCTGTGATTCGATGAGTCAGCAATATGCAGGCGCATAAATTTTTATTCTACACAACACAGCGTATGGCAAACGCAATCGCATGATAGATGAAACTTGAAATCCCAATAAGTTGTTACAATTTTTTAAAAAGACACCTCACAGTTTTCAGTTCTCCACTTTCCGGCACAACACAAGCATCCACACATGTTCCATGAAATAGCTATGTTATGCTCATCTGCTCGCAGAAATGTCCCCTCGCTCAAATACCGCGACACAAGTGCATTCCTCTCGAAATGTCCTAAGCCATAAACGCCATCCAAGAAATGCACCCGGCACTAACGTTCACAAAACAATCTCCTTTTCAATAAGGTCTCTGCGATACTCTAAGGGCACTGCTTTTCGAAGTATTTATGCACCCAAGCAAAGACTCAGCTGTCAGATAATATATAGGGAGCAACTTTTAGTACCTTCTCAAGGGTTTCTTCGTCAAGCTTTTCGTTTTCGTGCTCAAAGCGCTGTTCGGGAGCACTGAACAATGTTGAGCGAAGCAAATCCTCCACCGTACACTTCGTACGTCGTTGATACTTCGTAAGAAGTCGTTGCAAATAGCGGAAACGACGCATCTGCAAGCTTTTCTTGATTAACAATGAGAGAAAAACTTAAGAAATGCATCGAAATGCTCAATAATTTTCAAAATTTAGTGATGACGTAAAGAATGACGAATCAGCATTAGAAAATTCACTGCTACAAACGCGATTGGATAGAACCATGGAGCAAGAACAAGCCAGAGTGAAAAAAAGAGCATGTTAAATCAAAGACGCGCCGATCACTCATTGATCGTTTTACGATCTCTACAATTATACTCTTTCCTTTAGAATTATAAGTTTTAATGACCATTTTTGCTTTATTACGTTTCCCGTTCGTTAGATACCTGCGATTCCGCGTTCATCTTACACAGTACTGCAACAGGTGGTACATGGAAAGTATGAAACTATTGTTTTTTTACAAAGCTTGCACCCAGACAGAAACAAAGAACTTTTGAGACAACAAACTAACGGGAGGTTTAGGTTACAGTGACATGAGCAGCGAACATACCTCAAGCACAGAATCGGGCTTCGCTTTAATAGCTGTACACAGCTCATCGAGCGCCTCATCGGTGATTTTGCTTTTCACATCAAATCGAGGCACATCCTCATTTAGAACGAGCTCGAGCTGCATCAGCGCTTCATTCAAGCAACCCAATCGAGAAAGAAGTTGCACTCGAAGACTCGTAGCTACCACGTGCACAACAGTCGGCACTAATTCAAGTAACTCCTTAGCTACGTTTAATTCATCCTGAAGGATGAAAAAGTGAGATAATCAGCTCATTGGAAATCGCAAACACTATTCATTAAAATAAATTACAGCATAAAATGATAAGCGCTTCGCTGTATTTCCTCGCCTATGGGGTGATTAGGTAGAATAGTTCTAACATTGATAGTCGTCAATAGCACAGTATCAACGGATGCCTCGAGATCACACCAAACAGTTTGAATGTTCAGATGATTAAATAGAAAATGCAAAAACTATTAGTTAGTGAATTTAAACCTAATGCTAGATAGCGTATAAACAATGTCTCGTGCTAATATCGTAAAACATTTATATCCTATCAAGCAATTACTTTAAGACAAGCTCTCAGTCAACCTCTCGCATTTTTCTCTTAAGAGATTTGCAAATTGAACATCGTTTTGCCGGCTTCAAAATTTCTAAGATATGGCGTAAACACTTTCGGTTACAGATGCTGAAAGCAGAGATGAACGAATAGGAACAAAATGGCATCAAAGGTTATCATTTCTACACACCCCCATAATTATATTTTTAAAATTGATCATATTTTTTGAGGTGTTTTCTATGAGGTTGTTGACTAAGAGATAAACGGACATTCTGTATGTGAATAGTGCTTTAATTTTAAGTCGAGCAATCCTCGCTCTGCGGACAATATTGTTGCTGTAGAAGAGTTATACTCATCAATCATTATTTACGATAGCATGATTCAATGTTTCCCACCCAAAACAATTAAAAAGCAGTCATGCATCACAAAACAAACTGATTCTGAAACAATATTCAAGGGTTACTGACCATTAAGGTTGCCTGCTGACCACTGTACTAAATCCTCGTATGTTTAATTGGTATTTAAATAAACAGTGATATAAGAATCCATAGATGACCTAAACAGCTAGTAAGAAAAAGCGAAAAGAAATAAAACAAACCAAAGAAAGTGCAAGATGAATCGAGTAATAGAGAACGCGATGGGGATGAGCTTTCGCAACTCGTGTATCGTCGTTTACGTATTCCACAAGTGCTCGTAAAGCCTCTTTGTTTCCCTGAAGGCTAAACTGCTAACTGCCTTACAAACTTTCAAAGCTCATTTTGCTCATTTTTGCATCTGCTAACCGCTTAAAGTCAACAAATTTTTCTGTGGTGCTTTTCATCATCTATGGCAAAAAGATGATGCAAATGAAACGAGGTTAAGAGGGTTAAGATACTTTTTCTTCCGTGATCCTGGATCAATGCCAACCCAACGATAGCATCGGACGGGTAAGGTAAGGATATCAAAAAAAAGCAGAGAATTCGAAGAAACACCTATGTAAAATTTTTAGCGAACGCAACCAATACTTGTCCTGCTTGACAGAGAGCCAGTGAAAATCCACTTGGTGCCTCTTTGGCTTCATATCGTTTGGAGGTTGTGAACGGAAAAATACTCCCAAAAATTTTTGAACTCTGAGTGCTTATAGCCAACAAAAATGAATCAGCAAAGTGTATTTTGATAGCGCCGGCAGATGAGAAAGCGAACTTTTTCACTGCTGTAATACGACCGCCTTCCAAGAACTATAACGCTGATAAAAACATTGATGCAAGAAGGCACATAACTTGGAAATATATATAGGCAACCTACATCCTCCGAATAAGGGGAAAAGGTGGGAACGGTAGGAGGAATTATGCGTAGGAACTTGGAAAAAAATAACAAGGTGCGAGGAAAAAAGAAAAGAGTGTTCAGCACTAATATAACAAACGAATAACTTGTATTCCATTAACTTTGCTATACCAGCCACTGCTTTATTCCTAGGTTATCTCTCTTCCCAGCCCCTCCCCATCCCAACTCCCCTTTGCCTTCATCCACCCAACTGCCAAAAAACGTTATATTATTCTCTGCCTTTTGCTCGTGCAAAGGAGCGTGAAAATGTTATAACAGTCACCGACTCAAGATGTAAGTCAGAAAATGGGAAGAAACGTTAAATGGGAGAAATTGGGAGAAATTCAAGAAGTTCCAAAACAGTGGTCAAAGGACTTTGGAAGACATAGTTGCGCACTAAATCTAGAACGATCCTTTTCGTTAGCAATTTAAAAAATAGTTACATATGACAAGTGATCGAACGGCGGAGTTAAGGTTAGGGTGGGGAAGCGAGTGGTGAGGGGGGGGGGAGGACACAGCCGTGTTTGGGAAAATTAACGACCTTCTTCATAGTATGTTAATTTTAAGGGTTGCTCATAAAAGTATGGATGAAACAGAACATCTCTCGCTCTCACATCAAACATTCTTAATCTGCTTCTGTACTTGAGGTAGTGGAAACGAACACAAACAAGAAATACTTCGCAAAAGACATGATGACATTTCGACGACACAGCGAACTGCCTGAGAATTAGTTTTATAGTTCGCATCATACAGCATCACCCCTTTAATTATAATATAATACGTCAAATGAACACCTCCCTTAATAACACGTCTTCTCGCTAAAATTGACGCAATTTTATATTTCCCCTTCAACAGAGCTAAAGTAAAGAACCGCATTCAAATAGCACGCTGCAATGAGCTTAGAAGATCTTATTATAACAACAGTTTCAGAAGAAAAGTGGGCTGGTTTGCCGATAGCGAATTGGTCTTCACGCTCAATTGTTCTGAACTAAGCCCTTGTCTGAACTTCCTCTTTTCGGGGCACGTGCCTTATAGCCAGCTCAGTGACTATTTCACATGATGCTAATGCAAAGCTACGTCATTGCAGAGTTGAACTTACGATACGATGACACCTATCCGCAAACTGAACAGCCTCTTTTGTGCGTAACAGTGTGCTCTGGATGGAGCGCAAAGAGTTGGCCGAAAGTCGCAGCGAACTAAGATTGTCGTCGTTGTGGGTGCTGGGATGTACTTGGGTTAATTGTATGGGTTCGCTTGGTGAAGCAAATGACGAGCATCGACGTACGCACAGTCTCACAGAGCCAAGACGAGTGTGGAATCTTACCAGCAAGCGTATACAATACGAATCCATCATCTGAAGCCTATAAGTAAATCAGCACCGACTTCAAACAAAATATTTACAGAAGAGTCCATAAAGGTAAAAAATTTCATTAGCAGCGTGCAGAAACTTGAACGAATGAAAGCTCGAAGACGATCATGTTAAGATAAGAATACGCTGGAAATTAAAAGAATACAGATGCTACGCGAAAATTACTCCACAGACGTGACATCGAATCGTTGCGTAATCTGATTTTTTCGCCTATCCTCTCCGTTTCCCACAGAGTATACATTCGCTAATATTTAGTCCCTTAATACAACTGCCGTCAAGCAATAGTATTCCTAAGACTTAGATCCTAATGAGCCTCACTATGCTTGCCTCATAACGACTGGACGCCAACATTTTCGTCCATTCTTTCAACATTCAAGCCGCATCTATTGCAATGAAACGTGTTGCGTGTTTCGCATCAACAGCAGCACCTTTCCATTCATGCACTAACTTCGTCACCGTTTGGTCATATTAGTGAACAGAAACGTTGCTAAAAAAGATTCACAGAACGTAAACAGCTTAGAACCATGCAGCCCATCATTCAGTAAAAACGCTGGGAGTGAAAACTTGTAAACTGAATCTTGCTTCATGAACTGACACATTCATATGCTAACATTTTAAAAACAAAACCTCAAACGTTGTCTTGCATAGTACGTAAATCGGAAAATTGCCTGACGAAAGCGTTCACAGATTGCGATAACCTATGCCATTGGCGTTCATGGGAATTTTATTAAATTTCACTATTTAGAAACGCCATACACGCACGCATGCACAAACACACCGCGCACATTTGTGCGCATGCACAAATGCGCAGATATGCGCGCATACTAAACCACTGGTTGAAGTATCATCTCCAGAAGCGTATCACTGGGAGTGTGTCGAAAGAAAACAGCAGCAAACAAGGATGCCTTTATTAACTGAACAACGTAACAACGCGGACAAAATGCGCAAACAAAATAATACTTTAGTAATCGCCACGGGCCAGAATACGACGTTGCTTCTTCTTAGATTCCTTCTTCGTCTTCGTTACGCCTTCGGTCGGCTTCGATACCACCTCTTCCTTTTCGGATAGGATCACCTCAATGTGGCACGGAGAAGACATATAGGCTGCAATTCATTTTAAGTCATCACACATCGACATTAGCCACGTTAGCGCTTATGCGTTATTGACGTACTAAGAGGGAGGGGGGGGGGAGAGGTGGAGGATGAGACGGCAATGAGTGGGGAGGGGGAAGACGCTCACCAAGTGTGAACTCCTACGTTTTTGCAAATTTTTAGCAACTCGAATGCAAACAATATTCTTATTTTATCTTTGCAAGCAGATCAAAGCTTCCGTAGCCTCCCTCAATACTTCAGAACTTTACCATCCCTACCTTCTCCTTGGCTTTTAAGGACGATGATCCCTTCTGTCAGAAACCTGACTAGCTCTGAAATTACCACTCTCCCAAAAACAATATGTTCCACTTCATTCAGTGCAGCAAAAGAACTGCAGAACAAATTATAGCAACGGAAAAATAACTTAAACTCAGACGTTAATGGGAAAACTAACTAAAACAACGTGATACAAACTACATATATTTGGCTCCCCAACCCCCTCCCCCGATTACAGCTCTTCTACTGATACGAGTTTCCATTTAGGGAAGCATCACCTCCCTCCTTCTCTCCCCTTCCCTTCGTTCGTTAATCTGAGCTGCAATATTAGCTAACAAATCATAAAGAATGATAAAGATTGAAAATGCATGCCTGCTGTCTCCAAAAAACACTCAAATACGCCTGTTCAGTGATAAAATCACAGATTTTCAGAGATCAGTCTCCACGCACGCTCTCTCCTCAACACGTGTTCACTACGGGAAACGGGAAATTGCGAACGCCAAAGAGTTAAGGCCGAAAGAATCTGTCACAATTCTGACTGGAACATATTTAAAAGTTCAGCTGTGAAAATTCACAACCAAGCACCTAATAATCTCTAATAGAGGATATATCTCCCACGATAACTTACGGTTGATTCGCCCGTGAGCACGATAGGTGCGTCGTCGCATTTTGGCAGCACGCTGCACCTGGATGTGCTCTATGAGCAGATGATCCGTATCAAGTCCCTTATACTCGGCATTGCTTTCCGCGTTCCTGAAAATAAAAGCCATCATCAAACAGCTTTCGTGCATTTCTCACCGCAAACTCCTCCCCTCCTTGGTCTGGCTGCAAGGGGATGAGTGTTTGCATGACATGAGGGCTGCTTCGCTTCAGGGAATATAGTTGAAAATCTAAATTGCATGATTTGCTTTTTGCAACATTCGCTTCTCATTTTTCTATCACAAAAATGAGGAAAACAAACACATCGGTGCTCTGAGATTAATTGCAATTTCGAAGGCCCCTATAAGCTGAAAGTGATTTTTACAATCTTTAGAAAGTTTCATTCATTGCACAGTCTTCAGAGATTTCATTACTTTCAATATATATTCAAAAAGAAATCACTTGGCTTAATCGATTTATGCTAATGGTTGTGTAAACAATGTGTGAACAAATAAGTAAATAAACAAACAAACAAAAAAGAATATACGAACATTTCGTAATAAAAGAAAAATAATACGAACAAATGTTAAAAGGAGAATGGTGAATAATACAACAATCACCCCAAATGTGACTGAAAGGGAAAAATCAGTCAATACAATGTAACACGGGAATCGGTGAAGTCAAAAATCAGCATGGAGGAATAAAACAACTGATTCAGCAGCCACCAAAAAACTTATAAGATGGATTCGAGCAAAACTCTCTCAATTCCTTTTTTTGAAGAGACCTTTGTAAAGGGATATATACAACACTTCCGAGCAATAAAATCCATGCATCTGTAATTTCGCTGGAAAATACTATTATTTGTGAATATTCGAACGACAACCATATATTGCCGAAAAGTACACATTCAGGTATACAATTAGCCATAATCATCGAAAATACAGTGGTCAACGCAAGAAGCGGGGAAGATGAATGGATCGATCATGAAGACAAGAAACACGAAGGAACCGGGAACGGAATCTTGCGACACGTCACTGCGACACGTTTTCGGTATTACTAACAAACAAATGACAGGCGACCTGATATATAATTGCAAGCCACTTAGTTATGCAACGAATATCGAATACCTTCGTAATTAAACTTGAGAAAGAGCTTAGGAAGTGGGAGAGAAAGAAACGTTTTATGCAAATTTAGATGAATATATTCACTGAAGCAACCACCACTGATTTAGTGCGACCAACCGATACAGTGTAACCAGCTTTGAATTACTGTGAGCAGAAGCGTCGAAACCAATTTTACATTCAAGAAATTATACTGGCAAAAGGGAAGACGATGATTGAAACTAAAATGTTTCTTAAGCTTATGGGCAGTAAGCTTTTCAAGCAGTTTAAAGACCGCTCCAGGTTACAGCTGCTGGATGATAATTTTATGAGCTAACTCTGGAGGCATTTTTGAATATAGGATTTATTATGGCCAATTTCCATAACGATGGAATTGTGCGCCAATAGAAAAGGAATGATAGAACAGGTGGCACAAGGGAGCAGAAATGTTAACCGCAATCTTATTAAAGAACGCAATATGCAATATCATTTGTGGAAATACTATTTCAATTTGGAAGACCACCGAAATGTTTGCAAATCATAGATGCAGCGAACTCAGTGAAATCAAACAGAATGAGAGATGGAGTTATGGGTTCCGAGAGTAGAATGATCGTCATTAATGTCCCTCTTATAAACCAACATACAAAATTTTTCTGAAGTAATTTAGCCGGTGGAAAGTCATTTATACTACGGGTAGGCGTTTCACCAATTAGAAATGCACTTTTATCAACAAGCCCAAGCAGACATTTAACATCTGAGTGACTCATCGGTTGGACAGTATTTTCACCATTGCTCTTATAACGCTTACGCTACATGTTCTCATACGTTTGCGAATAGACTCAACAAATTTATATACAAATGGGAGTGGAAGTGACTAATGGAAGGAGCTAATAAGGACGACCAGCCCAGAAGCGGAGTGTTCCTCATTCCACTAATCCGGCGAAGCGGACTACGTGGACTAGCCTACGCCACTCTTGTCCCACAAGTGCTATTTTCTCAGGTAAAACTCTAAAGCCAACACCCTTGTGAGGTTTTGCCGTAACCTGTGAGATGTGCTGGGTAACATACGGTAAGGACACAAACCGTCAGCGCGGTTTGCAATTCGACTGTGGTGCATAATTTTTTGTAACAGGCCACCCAAACAGCCTTATTTGCAAAATTAAAAATTTAGACCCTAAAGATCCTCTTAGGTGTCGTGTCGCAACCCTTCACGTTTTCTCCTAATTGTCCGTGTCGCAATTGTCAGGCATTTGTTATACTAACTCTCCTATCGAATATGAATCTCTTTTAAACTAACACAGATTTTAAAGACTCATTTCCTCATAAAAGACTTCATTTGGCATGAATTCAGCAACCACTCCTTTTGCCCTTCATATGCAAAAGAAACGCATCAGGTCAACAGGAAGTGGAAGAGTGACACAGGATGAGCGTTATCCTGGCACAGATAATCTTTACATATATAGAAGGCGAACAAGAACACAGAATTCAGTTGCTGGCCAATCTGAAGACAGCAAGGAGTTTCAGCAAGCAGCAAAACATTTCAATACGACCTCTAAAATTTACAACCCTCCAAATTTTTCAAATATAAACACCTGACAAACCTTACAATCCAAGCCGAATTCTGAAACTTCCCTCCGCAAAACAGCTCATCCGGTATAAACCTGGCCATCACTCCGTCATATTTGTTAAATATAAGAGCACGAATTTATTGAAAGCAAATACAGCAACCTTATATTTGAGGGCGTATGACACTGTATTTTAACTTGCTCGCTCTATGTAGAACACTTTTTAGGCAAAAGACATGATACATAAGCGCATGCATCTAGTGACAATGTCTTATCTATTGCAGTACAGAAGTGACTCAGATAATACCACGACGTCTTCACGAAGATCTGTAATGTCAAACAAAGTTCCTCTAAGTTTATATTGCAGAAAAAAACGAGTTAAACCAACCTTAAGAGCTGAAGCAAGAACTCGGCGGACTTCTTCGGCCATCTTCCTTGGGTGTGGCCCCATGCCTTTGCTTGCGCCTTACGACCGACACAGTGGTTGAATTTGCGGAAAGGAACGATCTCCTTCTTTTCCTTAACGTTCTCGAGGAAGCGCATCGCACGCTTCAATGGCATATGCTTGATCGCTTGGGCTGTCTCATGAGTGTTCTTGAAATGCACTCGCAGATCCGAGCCCCGCGCTTTACATGATTTTGTGCTATTTTCTGGTTGCATAGAATAATGTATTTTCCCCATTTTACCTCTGAAAAAACAATAAAGAAACTCAGTCGGTGCCTTCCTTAAAGAAAACTTTTATTAACGTCATGAAAGGCCGCTGTCATTAGCAATCAACTTTTGAAGCAGATACCCTATGAGAAATACCTATAACTCTATAACAAATCCTACATTAATTGCATGGATTCGGACTCAACCCTTAAAAAGCGCAAGTCCTGTATGCCTACGACTACAAAATCGACACGCCTACCTCCTACGGGAGCACAAAGCTTTCAGACACTTACCTAAGAGATGTAAACTCGTTTAAGCTATCACACTCTCGCCAAGCTTCAAATGTACACTCTGGGTGACAAAGTGAACTTGAGTGAAGGCGACTTATGCACAAATCCACCTCTACGCAAGAGTAATGCGGGTTGGGGGGTGAATGGAGGGGTGGAGTATTGCATAAAATGGGACCGCATTCCACGATACTTTCACACGCACATCTTTAGTTGTACGTCGACATTTTCAGGGATAATTTAGTGGCAACAATTTAGTGGAGCCAATTCAAGTCACTCTTTCAATACCGCCCGCAGGAAATGATGCGAAAACCAAACTCGACGTTAACAGCTAACTACTTCGCGGTGACCAATTGTATCCGCTTTTAAGAGCATGTTATCGAAATGAATTGTTTAACGTGCAGCAAATGCTTTGACGTTGTGCTGCTTACATCATTTATCTTCTTCGGCGTTCGGTGTTCCATTGCATAGGAAAGCGAACACGTACTAACTGAGATCGAGACTTTTTTCTGCTATGAAGCTTTATTAGTTGCTGAACTCGAAATTCTTTCATTGCTTGCCACTAAAAGACTCTCATACATCACTTCGGAATGAAAATCGACGGGCACACTGCCACAGATTCCCTTGCTTTCCCGTGGGAGGTAACTTTGCTCAAACAACTAGAACAAACCCATAACTGAACGTAACACCGATTCACCACTTCTAAAGGCGGTATGGGAGATGCTCGACAAAACTGACGAGTCTGAACATTTCGTAGCGTCAACCTTCGTCTCAGATGATGGTTAACCGTTTAAATAAGAAGGCTACAGATAGAAGCACTGCTAGCTTCTAAAGCGTTCAGTGGGCACAAATTGAGCATAGATTGCAAATGCTCCTGCAAAGTTCGCTTTACACTAGATAGTATCGAAGACATGACGGCATATCTCCCATTAGCCAACATTTCAACATCTCTTTGTTGGCTTTCTCTTTGGTTTCGCTCCCTTCTCTTCCCTCCCACTCCCCACGAACTCCTAAGCTGAGATGATGATATCCGGCGGAGGGTTGCTGAACTCAAATTAGCTTCAGCAAACAACACTCCTACCTCCTGGAACAAAACAAAAAGGTACACTGCTGCAAATCCTTGACACATTCATTGTTTCACATCGCATAAATGTAAAATCCGAATGGCGATCAGACCAGTGGAATCTGTTACGAACTGAATTGTAACACTTTGTTTGATACATAAAGTTTTTATAAAATGCATCACAAACGAATAAAAAAACACTCAACAGCTTTGCTCACAACATATCGCCAACAATTCAAACGATTCGCATTTCAATCGGAAGAAGAAAGAGAGAAACAAATCGAAGAAGATCAACAAGGAATCAGTGAACATTTCCCAGCTATGCTTTTCGTTCGGACTGCGAAGGAGACTTCTTTGCAATTGAAAGGATCGCAAAATTTATACGAGCCAATAATGCATCACATGGATCCAACATGCCTCGTTGTAGTGCCTTAGGAATCGTATTCCGATGGTCAAAGATCTGAAAATATGCGCCATTTCTAGGACTGCAAAGAAAATTGAAAATCAAAGTGGTTGGCTGAAAGTTCCACTCTTGTTTCTTCTTTTGCCCACAATCAGCACAAGATGCACTTGGACGGTTGCACACTGTGTAGGTGGGTAGTAAATTTAATGTTTTCACTCTTCTCCTTTTCTCTCTGTCGGAACTGCAGTCAGAAAGCACATCGGATGCGCTGGTTAATCCAGCGAATGTTTTATGGCAACGAGATGTGCGTTATTCATCAGCGTTTGAACTACAATTACAGCGAACTTCCTGAACAGAGGTACATAAAAGAAAATAGGAGTTATCTCGAACGAATTTAGAAGTCGACGAATTTGATCAGACTTCGCTTGAACAAGTCGAAGATCAGATTTCCAAACCTTTACGGTTGAAAAGACCAAACATTGTGGTCACATACACTCAGAGATCCAAAATATGGTAAATATTATCATTAGCGAACGAACAACAATTCAAAAAATGAACAATAAAGGAAAAGTGAGTAACAGAAAACTGGTGAGGCACCTGAAGTTTGCGAAGAATTTCATCGATGACTGGTGGATTCCATTTGAAACGATCGATGAAACGTATCTTCGGATCGACGACCCATTTATCGCACACATATCGCCGAAAGTCGCGATTTAAATCGGCCGCCTTCTCCTCCTTCGTCTGCTCCTACAAAAGAAATATACCGTTCACAATCCACAACTACTGCAAACGTACAACCTTTTCTCTGATTATGGCGCGCAGCACTATATATGGATTCGTGAGTAGGCAATAAACAAAGAAGGGAGAAAACGGCGAAAGTGGCAATGCAGATGATAACTCGACTTTTTTCCACCGGAATCCTACGCATGTGCATATCCGGAAGCACTGAAACAACGGGCTCACATTCATCTTAGTGACAGAAAACGAGAGGAAAGATAACGCACCTTGTTTCCCATGTAAGTTTTAATGAGCTCTGGAAGAAAGCTGACTTGAGCGTTGAAGTCCGTCTGAACACTGACGGTGTCATGGAATTCGCAAATAAACGAGCTTCTCACCTAAAAAAAAAAAAAAAAAAACTTTCCGTATCAGTTATTCGAAATGGAATCATTGAAATTGGACTAGCAATGCTGAAATTTTCAAGAAAAGCATACATTTGAAGTGACAAAGAGTGAGAAACTTTTTGCAGAATAACCAATACTATATTTTGGCAGCTGAGATGGTGATCTCTGACCGAAAACGACGGAGGGGAATCGTTCATGGCTGCTCAGCGCAGATGCCCGACGAAATGGATTTAGCACATTTCAAAAAATTGCGCGTTTAATTCATGAAGGAACAGACCTCTATAAGTTTCGTCAAACATTTCAGTGATCCCCTAATCACCAGGGCCCTCCCATCAAATTACCTTCTCCTTCATATGACAAGAACATTTCGTGGTTCCCCTGTGATTTTTCTTCCCTAGCTCATAAAATGCACAAGATGAGGGAAAAATAACGTTGCTGCAATTAGCAACACAAATTTCGGAAGCAATTAGCTGTTGTTCCGTATGAGAACTGCTTTCCAATGCAAGCGAAATATTGAAAGGTAGCTTAACTATTGAAAAGGTCCCCTCTTAAGTACTAAATGTAAAGAAAATTACCTGCTTAAAAACCTTTTGATTATGATCCTATAAAGCACTAGAAACTTCACAGATTCCTTTCATGATATTTCCTACAGAAATTCACATCTTTCTCAACGGTAATAAAATCAGTGCAGAAAAAATCACAATACAGCAAATATGTCAAGCTCTAATTAATATGCGTCGAAAAGAACCTCTGGTATCGGGGCTTCCGCTTCGTCAGGGTCCAATACTTGTTCCTGTAGTGTAGTAAGTATAGCATCCAAAGCCGGAAACCTACAAGGGAAAAGTTAAAACAACTTTCGAGTACTCAACTATTCCGTTACCGTGAAAAAAAGCTCAAATATTCCAAAGCAACAACCAACAAATGAAACTGTACACTTCAATCATGAGTGATTTGATTTCTGCTAATTTCCAGCAAAGATTGATGTTGGTTTTAGGGGTCCAAGTTATGAAATAGCCACACCTCAAAGAATCGAAACGCGGAAAAAAGGGTTGCTTTTTATCTGAACTCCAACGCTTCATTGAATTCAAATAAGAAAACAATTGTGCTGTTCACTGTCGTAAGAATTCTGGAAAGAAATGATTTACTTCAAAAAATTCTGAGCGGAAAGATCAAGCAAACAACTATTTTCAGTACTGTGAAAAGATACAGCGGCAATGTCTGTTTAGGTTAATGTTGTGAAGCATTCTTCATGAGGGCGCAAGAACGCAAGAAATGAATAAAAAAGGACGTCTAAAATTTGTAAACGGAAAGAATCTGTTGCCAGAAAAAAAAATGTTTCTTCTATAAGCTCTTGCCAAGTGTTACCTAACCGAGTAGATCGTAAACAAATGCAAAAAAGCATTTTCAAATAACAAATACCCAATATACTTTCCAACACAAATAAAGTCCAATGATGAAAAACAAAAACCAGATTCATCACACTCAAGTAACAAAGCAAAAGTTTTTGTGATAAAGCTCACTTCGCTCTCGCCTTCATATACGCCTTTAGTTCACCTCGCTTCCTAGCAAACATTCAACTTTCTGCGAAAAGAACGCCAAAAGTATTTTACAAACTCTAATTTTTCTCCGCCATAAGGCAACAACGAAAGTTTTGAAGAAATACCTACTCAAAGAGTGGAAGCACAGAATGACGAGCAACTGGCACGCCTGGACCAAGCGGATGCAAATGGAGCTGCTTGAGCACGTCACCTATCATATGTTCTAGACAAGCGTTCACCGAACTCATCTGTCGAACCATGCTTCCTCTACCTTGCTGAAAACAATTCCATGTCTCCACTTCTTTTCCGTTCACTTTTTGTTGCAACTAGTTCTGACATCCAATGAAAGAGTTCTCAATAGGATATAGAGCGGTGTTAGAAATCATATTTAAATGACAAACAGTTGTAAGGAAGCTGCAATCCAAAAGAGAATAAGCTTGAGAATGTTCGGCGAACAGCGTTATGATTCCTTTGAGAAACTGAATTTGCACAAATAGTCACACCCCCAAGCATTCTTTAAGCGGATACGACAACTCGGCGCCTGGAGTCCATAGATTTTCAAAAACGTCATCTCAGACATATCTGTTCTCGAAAAGCTCACTGGAGATTTGGCACCCATGTATTAAGAGGCGTGGGAGAGGATGATCTTATCGATTGGGACCAAGATCAAAATTTCAAAACTATCCAAAGTGCTTCTTTATGCATCTTCATATTTGAGAAGTACCACTGATATCGATGTGAACAACTACTTAATTCCATTGACCCCTTCTGCTTCATGCTCTAAGATATTACCAGGGTGAAGTCACTCTTCACGAGTACCAATTTTTGGAGTGAGTGGATCTGTTTTTATTCAGCATCAATCGGTTCCCCTTCACTTAAACATGAATCCTCACAATCATGTTGCAATCCTTCCACAACGAATTTTCAAAGAATGACAAAACGTCTTTCACTTTTCGACGTTTCTTAAATGAACGCAAATGGAAAAGGAAAAAAAGTACCAAAAAAATAACATCGAGAAAGGAATTAAAAGCGCAGCAGAACTCAACAATCATAAAAATAAAGAAAATAAGAAATCAACGCTTTTTATCCCTGAATCGATGAAACACTGATAGAATGTGGCATCATAAAATTCTCTTTCACTTATGTGAACAATAAAGACCAACCTATAAGCGAGTGACATTATTTCGAAACACTCCTACAATAATGAAAAGACAACGTTTTGGTGGATGAATAGAGAAGCACAGAGTTTCGCAATGCGCATTTAGAGAAAGCATTTAACGTCTGATGTGGCCAACCTGAACTCGGCAAACAACTGCCTGACAGGCAATGTCATCAGCAGTGGGAAGATCAGGAGACAAATTGCCAAGTCGGAGAGTCACTCGTTCCGAAACTGATACGCCCACCTCCTTTCCATCCGAAACGAACGCATACTGTGCCTCTGGCTCAAAGAAGAGTGACGGTTGCCGCATATGGAACAATGCCCAACTAGAAATTTCCATTATCCAGGCTCTATTCAATTATTACGAGAAAAAAGCAGACTTACTCCACCTCTATTGAATAGTAATCCTATTACTTGCCATTCTATCGTTGTCACAATCCTACATTTACCAGATCGTCATTCGTTCGTATTCAATCACCATCTCGTTTACCAAGTTTGCCAAGAAAACCCTCCCCATCACTACTTTTGCTGCAACACTTTTGAGCACATCAGCATGATCGTCTTCATTCCGTAATTAAATACTTCAGCGTCTAGCTATTGGCATAACACAAAATTTTTTTCGTGGACCTTACTTTTGAAACAGGCTTTCCCAACATTCATCAGTAATACGCCAAGGGCGACCTCTAGATCGAGACCAGGGAATGCAAAAGACTCAAACGTCAAAGACTGAGGCCTCCAACCTCATGTCACGTTGAAATAAGCTGCGATGTGAGAACTCTGTCAGGAATCATCAGCAACAGATCGTGCTCACTGCATAATACTGCTTCTGCTCAACTGTCGGATTCATCGGATAAGCAGACGCTCAGCTATCGGCCAACTCTAACTGTGGCAGCATTACCGAATTATAGCGTATTTATTGTGAGCACTACATAACTGTGACAAATATTTTAAATTACATCCCAATGTGCTGCTACACTGTAATCAACTGCGATTCGTATAGTACATATTATAGCTATATTCGACATCTTCACATCCCTGTTTACAATAAAACAATAAAAGTTTACGCCATTTCTTTCCTGACCGATCGACCGCTCTTTTTTTTTGATCTAGATGGAACGCTTAGTGAAAAAACGAGCCATTTTGGCACAAAATGTGCATAAACATATTGCGACTGCTACATAAAACATGATTCTGATATTCATTGCCGAGTTCTCATTCCTATTTACTTTTCTCGTTTGCATAGAATGCCAGTTAAAAGATTCTGTCCAGGTAAAAGACGAAAGTAACGACAAGCTGACGTGCCTTGAAGCATTCATTTCTCCATGCATACAGGCCAGTGAAACCATGCCAGCGTTAAGTTCCAGGACGCCGCCCACAACAGTTACTCCATCTTCACCCGTAGGCATTGGTAGTATTTTGTGCCTTGACTGAATCTCGGTAAGTGTGTCCAGTACGCAAGGCCAATGCTGATATCTAGACGAATGTTGCAAGGCTGGAGCGTTTTCCTCCGTATTCGCTAAATCGCTTACCGGCGAACTTTTGATTCCCCACACCATTCGACTATTAGTCATTTGTTCCTGAAAGTAGAAATGAATGTACAACACGCGACCATTATATTTATTACAGAAAGCATAAATCACGAAGCGCTTCACGCATAAGCACCTGCCTCGACTACAGATCACACTGGGGAGCACCACCTTCATCAGTACATCTTTAGCGTGTTTTAAATCGCACCTTCACAAGCGACTTTTCCATTTCTTGTCATCCAAAACAATGTCTCAACCACAATTCGCACCCCTACTCTTTCATTACAGGCACCCTATATTCACGAACTCAGTATGTTTCACGAAACCGTTGTCCGCATAACTGAAATGTTTTTAATGCTCGAAAAAAGCGAACTAATTACCTCTACACATAAATCACTTCACAAATAAAACATTAAATAATTTAATGAAAACTATAAATTTCACCTCAGCCCAGATGCACGATAACGCGGCGGAAATAAAGGGAAGTCTTTTATAGCGGAGCGTTGCGCCTTAATCACTTTGGTTGCAATCGATTTGTGGAAAAGTAGTACAACTGCCTGCATATTCTCTTCAGCTAATTCTTAGAATTTTCGAGGTTTACAATTTCAGTGGCTGTCTCTCTCCTATAGTCGCCGTAAAAGAACCATCGTGTTCATGCCTAATAACGCCAATCTCACTTAGTGGATCGATCGCTCGTCGTGTTTATTCGTTTTTTACCCTCCTGTTGTTCCAAAATAAAGCTCCAATTCATAAGTGGACTGAAGACAACAGCTTGATGGATATTGTCTTTCCGCTTATATATTAATGGAGCGCATTCGTATTTTGGTCGTAAGGACGTTGCTGTTCATATACTGAAGTATGGCCGTACTAATGCTATAGCAGCCTCCTTCAGGAGACACCGAATGCACGTGATTAAGCAAGCACTAGTGAAGTGTGTTCTTGGTAAGTAACAAGCAAACAAAACGTCTGCTTTAATAATAAAAACTGATTGCTGGTAATTGGAATGTAACATACTTGGAAAAAGGAATGTAATTTGTGTGCAATACGGATGAAATCATCCACAGTGGCCTTTGTTATGATCATCTGCAAATCAGACCACGAGCCCATCAGATTTACGGATACCGATGCCCTTACCACCTGCAAGGGTTTATTTAATTATTCCACGTAATACTCTACCAGTCAAGCTAACACACTAGGGAGAATGTGCCACCAATTTACTTTAAAAACAGACTTAAATAAATTCATGTCCTTTTTCCTGAATATGACGGAGGTTTTTTACTTTACTAGGAATTTAAAAAAATGCAGTTTCACTAACCAGCCAGAGAAAAGCAACATTCTTAAAAAGCAACATTTTCTAAGCTAAGTGCATAAAAGCAGACGAGAATACCCGACAGGGAACATCACATAAGTGCTACGAATCCAAGTTCATGGCGCAGCTTTGCCAAGCTGCGTCCACGGTTGCAGACGTATTCCAATAATTGTTACGAACAAAATCCGCCTTCCAACGAGTGTTTCACAAAAGTTGTGGCAGTCCACCCAATTATCGGCAATTCTCAAAAAGATACCACGGTGCATGTTTGAAACAGTCATCTCCTAGGTGGCAGTCGGGCGGGAGCTTTGCTACTGAGCTATATGAAATTAGAATGATTGCGAACAACACTAGGCTGGAATTGAGATGGCCTAACATTTAACACCCAAGATGCCAAATAAAAGGCAGCAAACTGCATGAACTTAAGTTACAAACATTTCCACTATCATCGCACGCAGATGCCCATCTATCGAAGAATGCAGCGCATGGCTTCTCGCATCGGCCAATAAATATAGGTCGACTCATCCATTCGACTCGACTCTGAATTTCTTCCAACTGAACCCTGGCTGCATTCTCTGGAGGCTTCTGAAAGTGAATGTCAAAGTCTGCCAGTATACGAATCTTTTCAACCCATACAAAAAACTTCGGTGCCCAAAAATTGGGAAGAATACTCTCTATCACCGATGAAGTTATTCAAGACATTCTTCATTATGTCATTATAGCTCTTAGGAGATTACAATAAGCTGACAATGAACGAATGTAGCTGGCATTCAGAAATAAAACAATATTGGGCATCTAGTTAGTATGGTAAACCAAAATAAGAAAAGACGCTTTCTATTGAGAATCATTGAAGAATAACTTACGCCACGAGCAATCTGATGTCTACAGTTGATGCGAAGCCTTGAGATCGATAGCTGCCCTGAAATCGCACCTCCATGAGCCGATAAAGAACAGGATTTCAATCGAAAATTCACCGAGATGATCCTTTCCAACTGCGAATTCAACTGAAATACAACAATGAAACGTGCCACTATGGCAGTGAAATAAAACAAACGACATCAGGATTAACGACAAGTAAACAGTATTCAATGATACATTGGACTCAAATGTTTCCTACTCTGAAGCATCCAACGAAAACAGCAAATAGAAGCGTTGAGTTCATTTCAAAATGCTCCTTTAATTCATGTGCTGTGAACTTGATTATCTCCTGATGATGGCTTAAGACCCAAAGACGCCAACAAACTGCAGACATCACCGTGCACTCTACGCGCATCAAAAACAGCCTCAAGAATCAATACGACATGACTACAACGATTAAACGCCATCAGAAAAAATATTCGAAACGCACGATAACATACATGCTTCGCGCATTACGTTATAACTTACTTCAATTACCTTAAAGGAGGCCAAACCTCTGATTCCATTTCCGCAGTGACCAAAGCTTATGAGGAAAACCTTTAAATCTAGAGCATCAGTAACAGGGTGGGGAAAAATTTCCTGTGCAAGCATCGAAACACGTCGATATGAGAATGAATCTTAACTCCCCATACAGCCATATCGGAGAACCCATGGAGAAGGAGCAACTAATGATCAAAATATCGACTCTGCAAAAGCTTAAAACGGTTTAAGAGATGCGAAGATAGGAAATCAACCTGACAATAGCCATGAAGTGCGCCTTCCCTGATGAATAGCGTTGTGTTACCCATAGTGTTCGCCATTTGCGCACTGACGTTTAGTTCCTTCCATTTCACTGCGAAAATCACTGTCGCACTCCATTCTTTTTTCCGCGCAGTTTCCCATGTAGATATGGATCTACAATATGGCAATCTTCCATCACTTTCCAGGCGATATATTCGAATCGCGAAAATATACGCCACTTTCTAGTGGACAACGATAAGAAAATGTTATCAGTGCATTGAACAAGCATGCAATATTCGCACAACTTGAGTGCAGACAACGTAACATTCCGGATGCCGATTCTTATGGTCAGGTGAAAAGTTCCCTACAAATGCATAATCAGACCTATCAAGCAAAAAACGGGTACCTAAAAATTAAATTACCAGGACAAGATGTGAACTTGTAATAAAAAAGAACACTTTTTGGCAAAACATGAAAAACCAACGGAGCGGTATCCGGTTTATGCGAAAGTTTGCTCCCAGAAGATGACGAATAGTGAGCGCCAGCGGTGGGCGTTTTCACCGAATGATCTCCAAAGAAAAGTCGCCGAACAATAGCGCGTCTATACCACGGTTTCGGAAAAGAAATCAACTCAGCGAGCCGCCTCATATCGTAGTTGAAATTCGCCGATCCAATATTTGCCGTCAGAACAAACTTGAAAAGCATTCCATCGGTAATATGTAATTTCTTCCAGATCACCCAAACAACAGTGGCTGCATCACTATCAGTAAAATCAAATGACTGCATTGAGCGTAATCTGTTTAGCCTGAACACAGATTCCCACATATGAACCAAAACGCCAACTTGGAAGATACCCACTGTCAAAAAACAATAACCGCATCTAGCAAACTAACGACAGCATGCAAACAGTTTGATCTTCAATTGAATAGTTCGGTGAAAAGAATGGAAACGGGGCGAAGATGCTTGCAAAAGTTGCCAACCTGTACTTTATTATCTGGCTCGTACCGACTATTCTTACTCCTTGAAGCAAGAATCGATATGTGATCCAATGTTAGCGAGAGCGCATCATGAGAACTCATCTGCAAAAAAAAAAAAAAAAAAAAATTACCGTTTCAAGAAGGAATACAATTAAAATATAGTCAATTATAGGCAGATAATCTCGAAATCCCAGACCAAACAAAGGGAAACGTACGCCATCTTCTTGTCGTTAAGTTTCTACCGTTGAAATGATCTCAACAACAGCTATGTGAAATAGAAACAAGGCTTCAATGAGATCAAAGCTAAGCGTGACATCTTCTGAGAAAGTTCTTTAAGGAATGGGAAAATGAAATCGGAGATCCGATGCGCCCGATCAGTAACATTAGCCCAGCATCCTTCTTTTAAGGTGCACTTACATCCCATCCCAGGAAAAATAAACACTTCCGCGAGAAACAACCCAAACAGTTGCAAACCTGATAAATCAGTTGCTATGGATGCTAAGTTCCTTCCATTCTTTCTGACTCTCTCGATTATTGTGAAAGGCAAGTTAGAAAATTTTTCTTTCGAATCATTTCAAACTACTACCCAAATATTACGTATACGATGCAATAAACAAACAAAAATGGGCTATAAATGACGCTTACAAGTACCTGGTGAGGGCTGTAAATGTTGAGTGAGAACGCGCTAAGCGTAGCTGACAGATGAATACCTCCACCAGCTGCATCTCCGTCAGCACATTCTGCTGAGTCACTAACTGGACGTGTAGATGCCATCAGTGTTAACGATGGCAGCTTTAGAAGGCAATCAGCGGCTGCACTTCGCTATAACCAAATCAACGTTTAGCCAACATTGCTTAAATGATCACATGCTATAAACATTTAACTGTCAAGTGAACAAATGAAGAATGCGGATATTTTCCAAACTGTATTCTTCAGTGTGCTTTATTTGTTTTGAAAAAAAATTCATAAAAGAATTTCTGACCTGTCATGCGCTAAAGTGAAACAACTTTGCTTAAGGGTGTGAAAAATGAGCCAGGCTGAAATAATGCATGGAGGAAACTGGATGCATGGTCCTGGCACTCAGAAAATGCAGCATTTCTTATTGCAGGCATCATGGAAATTAAAGGCGCACTTGGCAAGAACATCTTTGTTCCCCTTCTCCGCTACAAAATTACTTAACAGCGCGTAGCCACAGGCTTCTTCCAACCTGCTGATGGCCTTCGAAACGGATTGTCGATGACTGAACGGTCAGATGGAAGAGTACGTCGAGAGGCAATGCGGAGGTATCCATTTCCACTATAGGCACATCCGATTCACCTACTTCACTCTGATTCACTGTCGACAACTGAAAGCAGGCAGACGCTTAGAAGCATGCAACTGCAACAAGCCATTTTCTGGGCACCATACAAGCAGCCACCAAAAGCAACTTCACTCTTCCCAACCAGGCACCATGATAGCAGCATCCGTTATGCAGGACGAATAAAGAAAGATCTTCAACTACATCAAGCAACTGTTCGTAGTGCAAATAAGCATGTTAAAGTACATCAGAAATTTGATGTGTTAAAAAAAAAGAAAAATTTAGACCTCTCTTTCTTTTTTACCGACAATGTCGGCTCCAGATGAATGCGACCCTACAGAAACTTCGATATAATGAGCTGTAATGTAACATCTTATAAATGAAGTGAATGTGACTCAGACACCGCAAAATTACGCAGCAATATAAGTGCACGAAGCAGGAAAACAGTGCAAAATGAAATTATGCATAAAGCTCTAACATTTACAGATGAACCGAAAACGTTGCTCTCTGGCAAAGGCTCCAACATCTGCTCCACAAAATCAGCGAGATGGGGAGTGACTAGAGACTCTTGTGGCATACTCGACAACTCCACCGCCAAATAAAAACCAGGTCGTCGTCGATGGCTGCAAAACAACAGTGCTCATCAACCTACTCAACTTTACCCTCCCGGCGATTGTTATGCGAGGGAAAGCATTAATGAAAACATTCCAAGCTATAAGCATTCGATTATTTCATAGTGGCATTCCGAGGAGACGCACAAAGTAATGCCAAAACAATGAAACTACCCATAAATTTGGTGCATATTTCCCAAATCAGGTCCAATTATGAATCATCATCACCCAGAACATATGCAAGTCTCTTTCTGGTGCATCATTTAAACTATGCATTAGAAGTTTTATTTTCGTGCTAAAGCGCACGCGCATGTCTTTAGGAACAAACACAAACTGCAAAATGGACGTCAACGTTCTGACAGCCACATCGCCATTCGGAAACATGCCCGACTGAGTGGGAAGTTCTCTTACATTCGCCATAATTGAGAGGATCACTATCACCTTTGTTTGCCGTATTTGTGTGTGAACATAGTTTGCACCTGGCGTGGGATCATCTGCGTCTGGTTCCGATCCAAAGATGTGTAGTAGGCTTTGACATCAACACTAAGATAGATAGACATTAACAATAGATTCTGCCACAGAACAAACAATTGATGCATTGAAAACGGACATATTCACGAAGTAAAAAAGTTAAGCGCCATGCACTTCATTCAGATATGATCCGTTTTTTGAACTTCTTGCACTGACGGACCAACGATTACCTACATAAAAAAACACTTTCAAGTCCATTCATAAGTTTTGCAGCATTAAAGTGGTTCCCACTTCTTCGGTTTGCATCGATCAACTGACTTGGACGATTCGAGCACTACACAGATTCAAATACCCTCCCCTGCTCAGTTTTAGACAAATTTGCCACTGCTCACAAAATTTATAAGCACTGTGATTTTGCTTGGGGTTGACCGATGAAATATACACAGAGCAAAATTAAACTCTGACCAACGAATGCTACGAAAAGCTGCTGAGAAGAGCTCAACACAACACCTCCGCAAGAAGATGCCCCAAGCGAAAAATATCATCGGAAGAACGAAGTGCGATCAGAGAAAATTACCTGGGAATTGCGAGTTTCGTGAGTGCTGACGAACCATTAGCAGCCCACATTTTCGATTTGAGATCTCTGGCCGATGGTTTTTTGCCGAACGGTGTTGGAAATTCTTCCTGTTTCACAACTGCACGCAAGGTGCACAAACCCGATTCGATACTCACCTAAATTTGTGCATCTATTGCTTTAATTCATTTGCACTGAATTGCGTCCAACAACAAACAAAAAATACCACTTAAAGTGATGACTAAACTGCCAAGAAGCCTAACAGCTGAGGACAGGGCTGAAGCTCAACCCTCGCCCTTTTCTCTCTGCCTCGAAAGAATTCGCTTCGATAAGCATTGCCGCATCATAGCTCGATAGATCCTTTGCGCAATAACTAATTTAGCAGAAATTCATTGGTGAGAACACATCATGAACAATTTAATTTGAAAATCTTTTTTTGCTACCCTGTTTTTTCTGTCACCTATTTTGGCCACGTTGCCTGAAATTTTATTCCTCCATGGAAAAAGCGTACCTAAAATGCAGGCTATATATTTGGCGTTCGGAAGTGCACTGCACGAATAAATAACCAGAGTCAAGCACCACTTCCTTACCAATATTTTTTCGACTTCAATAACGACGAATTCTTCACAGCAGCGCTTATTATTCAAAACTATATATCATCTCGCAGTTGCATAACTTTTGCGAAATTAGAGGGGAATGTGGTTCAATTAGAAACTAAAAAATGAGGAATTTAATCGCTTAATACGAACGCAAAAGGCGAAATAACGACCATGATGATCTGAGGGCCGGAAGCTTTGTGCGTTTTTTTTTCATATTGTTGACCTGCAACTGCAAAGTAGTGGGACTCAAACATCGCGCCTTCTCAACGATTACTGGGAGACAGAACTGTGTTTCGTTTGCAGTTTATTGAACAACAAACATTGGCTGAGTGACAAATCAAAAAAAAAAAAAAAAAGGAATGATTTGCACATATCACAAAGAAAGTGAGTTTTAGTTGTTATTTGTTCACATCTGCCTCCAAAGAAATAATGCTCACAAGGCGCTAAAATGAATACAGCAATTCCATACAGAACACCAAAGCCATGAGTAACCTAAGTTCCTAGGAGACGAACGCTCAGCTCACCTGCACATCAATATCCATATCGACTAGATCACCAGGAACGTTGCTGTCCGAGATACGAGCAAGACCATCAGAGTGTTGCTGAATTCGACTGGCTGACGAAGTTGGTGTAACTGTACTTGGTGAACGGCTCCTTGAGGCAGCATGTCGTCTCGACAACGAACGCTCGTCACTGTTTTGCTTCGACGATGCCGATTCACTCGTTAGTCTTGATCCCAAACGATCCTCAGACTAAATGCCTCCCAATTACTTAATCTGTCAAAAAAAGCAACTTTTTAATTCTAGTTCATTGGAAACTGTCTCGGCAAAACTTTGCTTTGCGATATTTTTAGGTCTCACAAACTGCTTTTTGAAACAGAAAAGGAACAGCACGGAGCGCGTGGAACAGAATCATTATCACTCTTGACCAAAAAAATAACAAAAAAGTTTTAAAAAAACAATTTGCGATGTTACAGTGTTCTATTTGTTATCACACAGAACCCAATTAACACGAAAGTCTAGCAAAACAAAACACTTTGGTTTACCTTCCTCGGCTCAAGCGTTCGTTTCTTTTGGCGAATAGCATTTCGCTTGAGTTTGTCCAAAACTGACTTCCTAAACTGCTTGAACCGTGCTAGCTCGAGCTTACGCAACTTGCGGCGCTCCTTCTCTATTGCCGGCTCACTAGCACGACACTGCATTAGATCCGTTACTAGAACTGACTGCTCATGCATCTGGAAAACAAAACAGATCTCATACGTCAAGTGTGGAAAAGCTTTCGTCAAAGAAAAATATAGACGCGGAATTACCACAATGCGGTAATCAGTGAACAACAAACTGTCGAAACAAGCTGCAAAGACTCCGTTCACCACACCAACCGATTTCATGGATTACAAAAAATAATAAAAGCATCCAAAATAAGGCATTCACATTTTGATCGATCCATCCGCTCGTACAAATATCCTTGTGCAAATAAATTCCTCTTCCGCCTCAAACATTTTCAGGAGCACTTTTAAACCTACATAACTCCCTTCGAAGCCGATAGACTAATCTGCAAGTTTGTATATAATATCAAGTTATGTTCACGAAATGTTCTAGCTGTAGCTTCAATGAAATGCGAGTTGGAATGATTGAACAGATAGAACGACAAAAACATACATACGTTCTCATAATGCACAATGCAACTTTCAAAATCGGCCAAATATGCAACACAAAATAGCCAACAAATTGCCACTTCTAAGACCGTTTAGCATTACCAGTGCGAACAATTTTCAATGAGGTAGTAAAAAACATCAGCAATAGAAAAAGTGACCGGCTAAAAGATCTTGAAACAAAAGCTAACAGGTGTTTGATAAATCATAGAAGATGCCATTAGATAAGCTAATTCTGCGAGCGCTTTCTAATGTTCTTCGTAACCTCCGACTTCGTGACTGCTCTTCTCATCTTGGGGACCTCCAAACTCAGAGGACAATTTCCCGAAAGCTTTCGAATTAATCTTGCCTTAAGGCAACACCAGTCGACGAAAAAGTCGAGAGCATTCATTTCATAGATCAGTTGAAATGTCACTTTGGAGTACAACTCTATAAAAACATGAGCAGGATTTTCATGCATATTGATAACTCCAAAACATTCTCTGAGAATATAAAAAGAAGCTTTTATAGAAAACTGCAAAATTCGAGAAAAAACTCCACTTCTTACGGCAGAAGAGACATTAGAAACCTCAACAATGCGGTACTAGAAAATTAGTCACGCTTTTGATGACTGAAATTAATTCTAATACAACACACTGACTATCGCCAGGAAATCGATTTACCGTTCAATTTATTTGAGTACCTAAACGATTGTCACGTTGGCATTGCTGGTTCAGCACCCTCCAACAACGCTTCTATTCATTGTTAGCGATTCATCAGTGCCGTGCATTAGCAAGCAAAACGGCTCATATTATTGGCTCAGATTTTATTGTATAAACAATTCGATTAAAAAACATTGGATCGCTAAAGAAAGCACCAAAAAATTTTAAAGATTTAATGAATAACCTTCCGTTCCAGCCACTGTACACGCTCTTCCGCTTGTGCGAGACTGCCGAATTCTCCGGTTGCGTCGATTTCGGCATCCTGCTCCTCCTCACCGTCCGAATCGACAGTCGATTCTCGCCCCGACTCCTCCCACTCCTCGTCGCTATCACCGTATGCGAGCGATGAGAACGTGCTCACCAAAAGAGAAGCCAACTTACCGATTCTCTGGAAGCAATAGCACAACATGTACTACGCAGGTACCAAGCTTTCTACTTGTGAAAATAGAATAGCAAAAATGAGAAGCACATCAAAAGAGCCAAAATATCTGTGCTCTAGTCCCAAACGATTTACATCCATCCCATCGCTACATCATCGGCTCAACCTTTCAAAAACTAATCATAAATTCTTGCTACATATTTGGGAACATCACAGCTAATATCGTGTCTTTGAGGACAAAAAAAGCAAACCTCGGGAAAGTTCGCTGCACTGAAAATGAAAATGCTTCGTAGTCAAGAACGAAAGATTGTCCGCAATGTTATCAACACAGTTAAACGTTGGCCAAGTAAAAGTGACGGCTTTAAAACTAAAAGCATCCGAAAACATTGAAGAAGCTGTGGACTAACGTGATCTAGATCGATGACCATACCAAGCATCTGCCATTTCACTGAAAGGATCCATTTCGCATTCTCGGTGGGATCGGGTGCTGCCGTCGCTCTTGAAACGAACTGGTAGGTTCCTTGGGGGAAATAGAAATAGTTGGAGTGTGTTGGATCACCCGAATCTTTCTCAATCCACGAATCGTTCAGAGCCTATATACAACAATATGTCCGGTCAAGAATGCAAACCAAGGGGAGGGTATATAAAGTAGTAACCCAAAGGTTTACATAAGCACCATTGATGCTGCAAACGATGGCTTCTGTTTCTTTCTTGTCACTCTGCTGTCTAAAAATCTGGTTCATCACATCACTTTTTGCGCATCGTACGCGCAGAGTGTAGAAGGAAGATGCACTGGACAGTGATGTGTGGGTGACAAAACCGATAATACGACTACGGTTATGGATACCTTTCTTATGGCATACACCGCGCAATTCATGCATACAGGTGACTGTGCACTTTAAAGATGGTTTTTGTGTACATAAAGGAAAAAAGGAACGAAAGCCAAAATGGTGGAAAGTCAAAAAATATAGGATGAATCAATGGGTGGAAAGAAGGTTCACTCGTGATCTATTTATGTTAGAGTGCTGCTGCGAGGGCAAAAAGATGCAAATTTGTTGCTGCGGAAGCACTAGTGCACCATCACTCTACATAATCCGCGATATCCAACAGAAACTCTGCGAACGTAACCCACGAAAATGTCAGCCGACTGCATAAGAAGAAAACGATAACTGGAAAATAGTGGCAAAATTCAAATACCTGATCGTCAAAATTGTCGATGAACTTCACTTTAAAGTTGTGGAAAGCGGCTTGACACGCCAACTCTTTACGCACACAAACGGTAATATCTGTGCTCTGCAGCGAAACGACAAGTGCCGACATGTTCGCACTCAGATCTGCACTATAGAGTGGCATACAAACATAAACACCATTAGTCACCTTCAGCGATAAATTGACGTCCATCTCCGTGTCGACGTTCTGCAACATTGGCAACTTCGCAATGCATGAACATTAGTTAGTCGAAAAACAACTTAATTTCACAGAAGGCGCAACAGTCAATATTTAATCAAAATTTGCCGAGTCTCAAAGATGTAATAAAAGTTGAACAAATGTCCATACAAAAGCAAAATCTCAGAGGTGAAACATAAAAAATAGCACGTGGTCAAAAGGGTGGCCCATGAATTGAACACTCTTATGATCGTAATAAATAAAACTTCCAGCTTTAATCTGATAGGTGTCACAAATCACTGTTGAAGAAAGCAGTAATGAATCTGTTCAGCATTCAACATTGGTTCATTCAAAGAAAAGATATGGCTGTAAATGGGCTATGATGACAAAGCACCTCTAAAATAAACGCAACAAGCAAATCACGCATCAAACATACCAGTGTTGCGTTAACCGAAGGGGTCGAAAGGGAGGAGTTCCTTTTCGATTTGAGCATTTTGTTGCGTTGTTCTCGCCAATAGTCGTATGTATTTTTGTAGTTCAGCCATAACAAAATCGCCTTAAAACTATGCTTTGTGAGTGTGCTCAGAAATAATCTTTTCATGCTCCATATAATAAACCTCTTCCATAAAAATTACTACTCCTTATATCCTCACTTTTCCAGCAAGGTAACAGAATGGCGACAAAAAGTGACATCAGCAGCAAGAACTTGAACTTGCGGCCTCCCCTTTTGTCGGCAAGATCCACTTGCTAGCTCTATTTTTTTTTTTAAAACCACAACAAGCACAAAGTGTGATAATTCATAACGCTCGAAACTTAGAAGAGCGAATAAAGTCAAGATTTTAACCGACTTTCTGACCGAAATTATTTCAGCGATGTTAACATTGCATAAAAATCCCCTGCTCAACCAAGTAAACAGATTTTCTGATTAAGCTAAAGACCTAAAATTATCGAAACAAGACTTTTGTTAGCAAACAACTCATCCACCGAACGCAGTAACTAGCACTTAAATTCGATGCACACAAAACACTTTAAAAACAGTTGTTCAATTAATTACAGCAACATTTTAACAAGAAATATTCAAAAGAAATCGGTGAAATCATTGCCTTATCAACAGCCGACGATTTAATTAACAAGATTGGTCGATTAACCGTAATCACATAGCTGTACGATGAATGCACATTACTTTCTTTATTCTGCACAGAAATCTGAAACTTATCAATGGCTGTAAATCCTTCAAAGTTGAGTGTTTACTGATTTAACGTAGGGATTTGATTTTGTATAGCTTTATAATTTTTTGGTTGCTGAAGTGACGACTAAATAACTCAGTCAGTAATCTGCCTATATTGCTGCTCTAAAAATGCATAGGCATCCACTAAAGACGAGACTTCAATTTCCAAAATGACTATGCATCAACATTATTCAGGTTGTTCTAAACAACGAAGCAATTTTTAAGGCATGCAAAATGGCTCGGATCAAGGCCAAACGGTGAGGAAAACATAACTGAGATAACTGACGAACACAACAGTTTTCTAAAAGCGAAAACTTTCATAAAATATTATCTGCAGTCAAGTTTACCTACTATTACCTTTAGCCGATTGTACCAGCAACTTTTGAACTGTGAAAAGAGACTGCAATTTAACTATGAAAAGCGCTGCATGTCCAGAAATCAAAACGCATTTTTTGCATCATCTTGCTAAAAAAAGCCAACTTCTAGTAAAAGCAACGACGATACAAACAAGTTATTCTTTTCAAAAAAGGAAATTTTAATCCACAATTCTCTTCATTGTCAACTACTTCCTCAACCAAAAGAAACTATAACGATTACCTGAGTCATGAAAGTGGCAAATTCTTGCAGCTCAGTTTCAATTTCTTCGAACATCGCTGTCTTCACAAGTTGTCCCAACTTTGCACTTATTCCGATCGTCGCTTTTCCGTAAAGTCGTTCCTGGAAAGAACTAATCTGCTGCATTATCTTCCAACTGAAATTGAGAGAAATTAAAACCGAAGCTCTACTCTTTGTTTGGTCTAATCGAAAGTGACCATTTGGTTTATTTCTCTGCTGGTACTTTGGAAGATGACTATTATAACAAAATTCTTGGAGTAATCTCAGCTTCAAACTTCTCCTGGCAACTTTTTGGCTTTCGAGCGCACTAATCCAAATTCATTATCACCCTTTCCGACCCCTGCCCGTATACCGAAAAAAAGCCCGAGGACCATAGTACTGCAGTGCAACTGTGTGCCACTATCAGCGCCATGATTTAAAGTGCCAAGTGATGGTTTCTACCATTTAATCGAAATACAACAGTCGTTTTATGAACAAGTAACTGCTGGAAAAGGCCAGCAATACTCTGAACATATGGCGCATCAGTGCTACCGTTTGGGTTCAAACCGTGATGGGGTGTAATTGAGAAGTTCTGATAAAATACTAAGGAATGGCAAGAGTAACAGATCAACGAAATAAAACAGTTCGATCACGCAATATAGATGATAAGCATGCAAGATCATATCAAGAACTGAAATAATCGGAAACAACATAAGATAGGTATAAATTGCGACTTTAGCAATTTTTATCTTAAAAAAAAAAAAAAAAAAAAGAATGCTCAGCAAATGCATCGAAAAAAATTACAGCCTTTCCGTCGGAGTCATTCTGAGCCCAACGATTCGTCAAAGTTGCCGAAATATTGTCGAATGTCAATCGAAGAGCTGTCGATGTGGGTGTGCTGGCGGTCAGCTGTAGCCATGGAGCCGATTCGCTACGGATCTAAATCTAAACTTTATAAAACTGTTATACACGTTCACTCTGTTTCTTGCTGACTGAAGTGAAGTGAGAAATTTCCAGGGCAGAAGAAGGAGGGACATAACCCAGCACAAGCATGCAACATACAAAAACATATGGGCAGCAATCGATAAGGAATGGATCTTAAGGAGGAAACTAGAAAAAACAAAAGAAAACGCGAACAGCTCCAAACTTAGGTCTGAACAAATGGAGTTCAAGGTTCTGCGAGCAGTGTTAATGCGCAGAAACTAGAGTGACATCAGCAGCTCACGTCAACAGAAAGAAGCTATTTCCTTCCGTCTTCATCGTTCCATGTCAACGCCTCGTTTTACATAGCGTCATGAGAGGATCGATCCTGCTTACATTTTTTGTATTTGTAGCGTAATCAAACACCCTAACGGCACCGAGACCTTTCATAACAGCCATCGTTGATCTAAAAATTGATCCCTATACAAGACGAAAATTTTTTCCCAAGATCATGATTTGTTTTTAATTAAGAAAAACACGAAGTTTTCTCTTGACCCCGAGAGCTACTAAATTCGCCTCGATTAGAAAGCATCATGCTGTACGATACATGAGTTGAGTGCTCAGGAAACTCTTCACACCTGAAGGATAATAACTACAATGTACCGCTTGAGAAACTGTCGGCGGGTAAGATATAAAGCCTAAAATATGCTTTACAAACATACCGACAGTGTGAAAAGAAATGGGTATTGAGTGGGCGATGGATGTCCGGGAGGCTGTGAAGGCCGTGGTGGCCGATCTCCAGCAATTCGCTCTATCAGCAATGTGAGCTCGGAACGAAAACACTGTTCAGCGAACAGCACCTGATTGAGCAGATCTGTTGTGAATATATGCTCCAATTTACCTGAAAAAGCAAATCTATAAGCAAAAGAAAGCCTAGGTATATATTTGATGTATATAGGTATATATGGAACTGAATACAGAAGATAAAAACAAACCAATGGTTAAAACGATATCGATGTATCCCCCTTCCCGAAATTGCAGACTTTCATCTTGAACTTGTGAGTTGACCATATCGGATACTTTATAGGCGCCGTCAGCATGGATATGCGGAAGAGCTAAAGTGAAAGTGTCCCAAGATATGGAGGAACGACGCTCGTCACTCGGTGCATTCACAGTGAAGTGCACAACATGCTTTTTCAACTTGGCCATAAATTTCGCTTCAGAACCCCTGAAAGCATTCACTTCAGGAATAGCAATTAAATAATCTGTGCCACTCAACCGTAGTTTTTATCACAGAAAGCCTAAAACTGATAACTACCCTCGCTCCTCCCTCTCCCCATCTCCGTGCAAGAATTTCGTCGGTATTTAGCGCCTCACGCAGTGAAAAGCTCACTGCTGCAAAACTCCGATCAGCCTTACATGCCCATTCCGAGGTTCACTATCAAAGGATACTTCAGAACGATCCAAAAAAACAGTTAGTATACACCAAGAGAAACAAGAAAAATTTGGTGGATGAACAATAAACAAATAGTGAAGTACTAACGTTTTGCCGGTGCTTTCTGCCTCTTCGAGACGGTACATAGTCTTGAGTGATGGCAACAATTGTGCGGTTAACTCAATGCTGCTCACGCGGATTTCAAAATGTACCACAGCAACGGCCTGACGGTACTGCAGATGGGGAGAATACTCTCCCACTGGCTGCAATGACTTATGTCTATTAATTTCAAACCAATTAAACGCATTCTATACGTGTTATCTACTTCATCTAAAAGGTGTTTATAAAAGAGTAATAACCCTCGAAGCCATGACGAATGAGCAGCACATCGGACTCGGACAATTTCGCAAAAGACGACTATGGGTAAATATTTCCGGACCACGCAACTCGTCCTAATTTATTTGAAGCGCCGATTTCGATGCGAAAACATAGCTACCTGAGCTATTCGAAATGATGTTGCGCGGTCACTACTCTTTATGAATCTTAAAAGAACCCTCTTTTAATGTTTCAATCCAAAACAAAAACCATGAATAATCAACAATGTGCACTGCTTCCTTTGCGATATGAGAGGTACAAAAAGAAAAAAGATCAACAACTCACATGATTTTATTTGCTTCAGCAAAGACTAATTTAGAACAATAATTTCCAAACCCCTGTTATATCAGCTTCTAAAACAATAAAAAAGCCTTTTCTATGGGGGGAGATTTTCACTACGTATCCCTTGTAGTTTTATTTGATATCTATGAAAAAATTCCTATCCCTTACCCTCATTCCACCTAAAAGCAAAACAATGAAAACCTCACCTCTTTCTACTGCCTCTCAGAGCTTAAGAAACGATGGTGTGTATATCAGCCTGGATAGATGCACCAATAAAAATAATTTAAAAACAAAGCTAACCGTCGGCTCACTGTATTCTAAGCGCGTCATTTGCTCGTTAAGCTGAGGTGCATTCCTCAGAACAACCTCATGCAGATTTTGTGCGTGAATTGGCATATCGCCCTCCACATCGCCCACACATAACTTCAAATGGCTGTGCAGAGGGCCATCCAACTCTTGTTCCCTGAAGGTGAAAAAATAAAAGAAATGTGAAATATACAGTTTAAATCGATTGCCATACAGATCGATGTATTCATATACAGAAAAGAATCAGGTGGAAATAAGAAATGATAAATACAGTTTATCTTCGGACAAAGTCTTGTTAAGATCATTTGCACAAAATTTTGCGCTCTACAGCGATATTATGTAACATATCAGCAGTAAGAACAAAATACTTATATTTACGATATTTCTGGGATTTATTATGTCAGGGGGATTTATTGAATGCAGTATGCTCTACAGAGCTTTAAGACATGGGGAGGAACGGGTTTGTTCAGATTTGTTCTTAGCAATTCCAATCAATGCAGTACAGCAGGTGGGTCGGCGAAAGAAAGTTGAGACAATTGCTAAGCGAAGCGAACCAATTGAAATTACGGCGAAAAAAACCCTTTCCATCTACTCACAGTCTTTTCAGCACTAAAGAAGCAAATCTGACTGAAAGACAAACATTACCGTTTGAAGTTGAATGTGCTTGCCTTAACCGAGAAATTGACGATATGTTTCGCATCAGATCCAACCACAAACTCAGAAAGTATGAGGTTAGCGCGTTGTACCGACGCGTTCAACACGTCCAGCACTTGTTTTTCCACTCTTGTCATGTCTCGCTCATTCTTATGAGAGAGCTGCAATAGTAGATTTATGCCCAAAACGAATAGGAACCTCGCAACAACACCCCTCTTCCCCCCTCGCTGCTATCAAACTCTCACGTAAAAAGAGGCGAAACTACCTCATTCAGTGTCGTGCTAAGGCTGCATTGTTTTGTTTTGTGAAGAGTAAGTAAAGTCAGTTCAACATACATGTTTTGGGCACAAGTAGCTAATGAAATGCTAAATACATCTGTTACGCCTCTTTTATGTCCTTAGATTACAAAATTGCTATGGCTGTTGACTTTTGGAGAGAAAAAAGAAAAGTAAAAATATACCTGCAGCTTTTTAAACGTTGTAGAAACGAATAAATGCGTCAAAGCTATTTCCAGCATTGCAACCTTCAGGCTGAAGTGACCTTCCGCCTTCACCTGTACGCATCCTCTTGACACCTGAGGCATTCTTGCACGCGACCTGAACAAATCAACATTACTTCATACCTGCAAACAAATAATAAACGGATATATATATCAAGCACTTCTCATATAATAAATATTATCTCTATTCAGTTAATCATTGTATTATAAAATAACGCAGACACTATACTAGTCCATCGCCGTAGCAATATTCCCCTCATTTTATCACCCTTTATTTGGCACTTGCTATTGTCGTCATACCAAGCAAGCATCGAAATTAATAGCGGTCATATATGATTAAACAGTAGCCATTAAAGTGAAGTGGCCAACTAATCATAGCTCTATTCTGCTTAAGATTAGGGCAAGTGATGCCATAAAATCTTCACCTCCTGTAATCGCCAAGTTTGTCAAGTACTCCAGTGATCCATGAAGTTTGATTTAAATTTTGTTCGCTAACTGCGGCAACTTCCGGAGATGACTTGTACGCGGATAGTTCTGCATGTGACGATTGAGTGGATTTGAGATAAGCCAACGTATTCGCGGTTGAGCGCATTACACGAGATAAATCGTTGAAGAGACATACCGAAGCCAACGCAAATACCACTCGAACGCTCTGTGAGGTCGCCGAGTACGATATGTCATAGGAAGCTCTTCAAAACAATCCAACACAGATATTATAAAATAGGCAATCTTAAAAATAGACAATGCGCATGAAAGTGTAAAATTGCGTCAGTTTATTTATGCGAACACTCTCAGCTAACGTCGATCTTTCATCGCTACATATAGTGTTTGATGTTACTCGAGCATTCCAATCTTAACAATCGTAAATGATATGAAATTATGCTCCATAAGGATATAGCTACACTCGTTTACATGTTGAACACTAAACTGTCACCTATTATGTTCCAGTAAACAAAAGGTGTCTCTGTTTGCATGTGGATTACACTACGCATCGTTACCAACTAGCAATATAAAGGATGTGAATTAACGAGACCATTCATAGACTGACAGAATTGCCTCTTCGCCTCGCTTCCGGTTAGAGAAGTTATCGACAAAAATTGAATAGTGGGAAAGCACCGCCAAAATCTTATTCTCCTTTCACCTCTGTAAGAAAACCTAGAGGGGAGGATTCAAAAAAAATTAACAAGCCAACCTGACTGGTCGTACTTTGAGTTCGTCCATGTGAATGCGCGAATGGAAGTGGCCCTTCATCAGTATGGATTCAACATGAAGAAGATGATGCCTGGCCATCGATAAGTAACTGATACTGGAGGATGAAATCATTTTAGGCTCCAATACGTCCACCTAAAATTGTAATAAGTAACAGGTGATCGAAAACAATAATTCTTCTTATGCATACAACCGAAATCTGAAAAATGCATGTCGCTGATATGGCTAAAGAACTTGGAAAGTAAGAGACAAGATGCTCACTTTGATTTCCTTCCAATTCACTGACCAAACAGCGTTTGCCTGCGGTAGAGGTAGTCCATTCAGTCGAGACGGCTCAAGATTTCTTTCCTGAAACAGCTTTGGCATTCATCCAATGACGTATCAAATACTACAAAATATGAGTAAAATTAAATCGCAAAATATTACTTATAATATAAGAGGCCTATACTTCAAAGTTTGAAATGCCCAGCTATGCGAGTAATTAAAACAAAACTTAACAACTAATTAGGCCTTCACCTTCTCGTTTCCCCATCCTACAATGATGGGTATTAACATAGCAATATATAAGGCGTCATTAGAGAGCTGATGAGAATTAAAGTTTCTCTGTCACGAAGCACCTTAATTTCCTTCAAAATTCATAGCAGTACAATTCTGAGTTGCCGTCGAATTAGTGAATACATCCGCTGAACGAAAGTCAAAAATCAAATGATGTTCTATTAATGTTGAGGATGAAGCGTCGAAATCATTTCAATATTTTCAAAATTCCATCTCTATTATTTGTACTCTCAATCTGCATGACAATTAAAAAGGAAATTCTCTGCAGAAAAAAGGCCCAATATACTGAAAATAAGCAGTTGAGAATTTCATGAAAGAATACGATCGTGGAATCATCATGAAATTTCCAATGAATAAAATGTTGCAAAAATATTAAACAAAGAAACGTAATGAATTCACCTCATAAACTCTCCAAAAGAAGATGGAAAGCACAATTTCCATTGGATTAACGTGCTCAAAGTCATCGAGAGTTTTCTTCACGTTGCTTTTCAATATTGCTTCTTTGTGCTCACGATGCCGTGCCGAAATCCAGTGGTATAAATCCACTGAAAAAAAACTTTCACGGCACTCTTCATCGCAACTATATCTTGGACTGCAACTTAGTCAACACTGCAAAATAAACAGAATCTTGTCATAGCCAGACTGAGGTTTATTATCGTATTACAACGCTAAGGTGACTTTTTTCATAGAGAAAAACGGTGTACTATAAGAAAGATTCTATTTAAAACGATATATCGGTTGTGCTCAATACCATATAATAACAACAAGTATTAAGTGAACGTGAGCACGAAAGAGTGCAGATGATTTAATTCAATTTCAAAAAACTCAAAAATTTTCAGGGGAAGTAACTAAGCATTCTCGAGTAATAAGAAGCAAAACATTTTCTGAAGAAGCTGTCAGCGTTTGAAAGAGTTTTTATCTGAAAACCCTTTCGGACGTTAGAATCCAGTCATTCCAAACAACCTTTTATCTTGAAATAGTGGTACTTGCGCAAAAAAAAGGAATAAGTGCCGCTAGATATCAAACGTAATACAGCATCGGCAATGATGATACGATATCAAAAAGACGGTAAGTAAAAAATAACGATATGCTGCGCTCAAAAGTAGCGTAAAAGGGCATCAAGTGTGAATGTTTTTTAAAGGTGTGTATGCTGCAATACTCTTCAGCTTGCTCACTGCGATTTCATATGCAAATGAAACACCACCGCTTCGACTGTGTTCTCGTAGAGATTCTGCCTCTTTTCCTAAAGAAATCAAAGTCGAAAAAAGAAGACGATGTTCTCAGGAATAAAAAACTACTTTATTAAAAAATTTTCACTATAGAAAATAAACTTTCGTGACCATACCGTCTTATTACAAATGATTTCAAAGAGTACGTCTTGCTGGAATGCTTCGTAAACTATGACAATGACATCAAGAAGTGAAAAAAGCAAAGTATAGTGACATATATGACCAACAAAGAATTTAGACAAATTACGCACTCTGATGCGACTCGCTAACGGAACGAGCACTTCCTGTGCCAGTCATTTTATGCTGAGGTGGTTCGCCATTCTTTCCACTGTTCATTTCAATGTCGATTTTAATTTCTCCGCCATTATGAATCGTTTCTTTGACGTATTTATTCGCTACTTCCGCATCGGCCAACTGAAAGTGACCAATATTTGGAGCTCTTTTCAACGATATTACGAGAGAACTAATGTTCTTCTCTTTGAAACTTTTTGATTTTGATTTGCATTTGTCATTCATGTGATGTTGGAAACACCTTGCATAGTGTATAATTTTAAAAAAAGCACTAAAAATCAAGTTCTGAATGTTACAGACACGTCTTGAACATGCGCTGCCTTCAGTATAACCTGAAATATCCAGTAAAGTATAAATTTAAAAGATGGGAATTTCCGAATTTACGCTCCCCCTCTCCCATAACCCTCCCAAGCATATATTCACTAAGGAAGGTTGCAAGCACCTACCTTAATCTGCGAGCAGATTATCGTTTGCCAATGACTGAGCAAGGCGATAAGTGCCTGCTTGCGAACTTCATTGCTAGCCAGTTTCGTCTTCTCGGGCAAGTTAGTTTGTGCCCAAAAGTCATGCAGATCTGCCTCCGCTGCGTAGCGCATTAATATTAGGGATAATTTACAGCTCGGACAAGATGCCGCTGTTCTCTGATGCATCTTCACGTCGGTAAAACGGCTCTTCTCCGTCGAAAAAATCTGAAAACATCTACTAATACTAGAAACGTTTACAGCGGATAGTGCTCAATGATGCCTTTCTCAATTTCAAAATTGTTTATAACGTGAAGGCCTCATATGACATTGCAATTACCTCGTTTCAACACAGTAAGAGAATTTCGCATCAACTTACACCGCGGTATGTTTCAATATTCGTTACATTTGAAGCAGATCGTAACTTCAGCACGCAACATGCATAAGGATGTCAACAAAATGGTATTTCCATATCACGCAAATAGTATCTGAAAGCAAGAATAAAAAACTAATCCAACACACCTGATCACTATTGCAGTCGAGTGCATCTGAGAGAGTTTTAGCGAAGACAAGATCGATCCATTCGTCTATTTTGATGCACCACATTTCTGACGATTCGGATAGTCGATGCGTCGAATACGTCCACGCCGATACACAAGGCGCAAACACGTCGAATAAAGGCCACTCTTTGCTTAAAAGACAAATATCGTTGCACTACTAGTGGCAGCCGATCAAAAGTGATGGTACGCATTTCGAGCTTAGCACTTACATGCATATTTCATTGCGAATAAATAAGTGACAAAGTGAATTTTATTTAAAAACACAAGCAGTAAGAATTCGCACTGGTTGACTCTTCTTCGTTAGCAAATAACAAAAGCGTGAAAGATATAAATAACGGAGAGCTCCATCACAGCTTCAGCAACAGAGCTGTGAAATTAAATAAACTTCTCAGAAAAGCTCAAGAATTCACGTTGCGATAATTCCGCTGTTTCCCATTAAGTGCTCAATACTTTTCAAGCAACTTTTAGCGCAAAAGTAGCGTTTCCCATTTATCGAAGTGCACACAAGAAAAGTGAACATATAATATCGAAAATTCGTATCAAAAACACGACTGGTTTATGTGGTAGAAACTAAAAGATGTCAAACGTGCTACTTGGATACTAGATTTCTCTGTGCATATAAATATATCACTGTGAAGGATAATTTGATGTGAGAAAACCTCAAGCGAAAGAGATAACGACAGACCTGCTCGTCTGATCGACAGGCTTACAAAGGCCAAAGTCAAGTTGGGTTGTGCCCAAATGCACTTCGATGTTGTTCACGTTTAAAGGCGTTCTCTGTGGTGAAGTCGGCGGATTTGTATTAATGCTGAGCGAAATATCGCATACATCGAATTCTGAAAAGTAAAAAAGTTCAGCTGCATTGCGTTCCGCTTTTAAAACTTATTAGCACCAAGCTATTCTTCTAGTTTCAGTTGAAGCAAAAAAAGTAACACCAGGATCATACGAAAGCCAAATGAGTGAGGACGTATCCAACATGAGACAATGCTTGTGCACTTTACTGAGTACTTCACTTTCTCAGAAAAAAAGCATCACTTCAAAGGCTAATTACTTAGTTATCAGCTGATAATCTATTACCCTTACGCTAGCATTAAATGTAGAATGTGGCTGCATCTCCATCAAACCTTGCAGTCCGAAGCTCGCAAACGGGTCAAACAAATACTAGACATTGTCTCGAGTGAAACGATTCAACGTAAAGTTGGTGGATAAAGTTAGAAGTTAATTCCCAGACAACCTATAGAGGCAAAGATTGTTGGTTTAATATTCTGTGATGACTGCATCAGTATCGGAAAATACATCTTTAGCATGATTTCTATCAATGATCAGCAACTCTTTATCGACTACAGATTACAGCTTTTGAAGGACTGAAGGGATAACAGTTATGCATTTTTCCCTTCCATTTCTAAACATAGTTAAGATTTAAGAAAAATCCATATTCGAATGAATACAACAAAGCCAATGAGCGCTTGTTCAGTCTAAATCGAGCCCTTAAACAGTTGATGTATACTACAACTCATCATAAATCGACACTGTTTTGTTCTATTTTCTTTAGAAGCAGGCAACAAGTTCAAAACAATTTCGCAAAACGATTATGATTTAAAATATCCGAAAATTCCCATGGAAAAGCATCCGGATTATATCGCTTTTCGAAACTATAGGAGCTAAAAATTCCAGTTGATTCTACTAGTCGATAAGAGCACTATTTGACATGTAAGGTAGATACCGAATACTAGAAGAATGGCTTGCCATTCGGGCAAACCAATCTTTTTAGGGCAATAATATCCCCAAAAAGAGGTAATTCTCCTAACACTGCTAGTTTTCCTCATCTGTAACACTAGAAATGCTCCTCCCTAGCAAGGGTTTGTTGAGCTGTTATTACTCTCCTAGACCCTTTCAAAAAGACAGTCAGAGGTTAAAAAGCCACGACAGTGGTCATTGCAACAAAGCCCACCTGCAACTGTTCGCATGTCGTAACCCATGAGCTGCTCATCTGCACTAATCATCGGCCAATTGCTGATATACCTCATTGATATCCCCTTATTGTGCCAGAAATCCCTTTTGTTTGATTCGACCACTTGCAAGAATTGAGCATGGCAACTGATGTTGCTGCATTGGGCACGAATCCGTGAATCATCCGCCTTAAATAAGTGCACTTGCACTCGCAAGCAACTGAAGTGATAGCTTTAAAACAAATCAACAGCACAGTCAGCTCTAAACTTAAACCTGTGCCGCCTCCCTTCAGACTCTAAGAAAATTTTATGGAAAACAGCAGTGGAAGCAACCAAAAATTAACGTTTAGCAGTTTCAGCTAGGGAATGCGTTAAAAGTTTAACATTTAAGCAGGAATAACTGCCTACAATATGTGCACACTAGAAGAGTGCGAATAATTTGAAGAATTTGAGATACGGAGAGGGGATAAAGTGGAGAGGAAGGGTGAATGATGAAAGTGAAAAATTTTTACAATTGCCTCTTCTGGTCTACCTGATCAAAAAAGTTGCTTCAGACAATGTAGAATGACCATGATAATCGTGATGGCGGAAAATCTTATCAAATATTGCGCTCAGCTCTATTAATTGCCTTCATTTAACTACTGAATAAAGTAAACAACTGAACCAAATTGTGAGCTAATATGATAAATCGATGAGAAAATAATAAATATCAAAATTAAAAATAATAATACCAAATAAGTCTGCCAGAGGACAAATTTTTGTCAATCTCAACGATAAGAATTTGCTAAAATACAAATAAAATTTATCGAGTCTATCACTTTTCTTCCTCATCTGTATGTGCTGTAGCGTATAAACGATTCAGCATATAGAAACCCCTCCTCTCGATCACTGTACAACCTATTCCGAGAAAAATAAATGTCCATATAATCAAAAGTCGATTCAAGCATAAGAAGCAATTAAGCATAGATAACCGTATTATGGCGTGTTGAAACAACAAGCGAGTTCTCGGGTACAGTAAGCACAGCAATATTACTTCGCACCAAATGAGAGAGTGTGTCTTGCAGTGAAGTACAGTGAATTGTCTTCTCAATCAATCCACACTGGAAAAGCGCAATATCCACTGTTGGCAAAACAACGTTTACATGCGTGTTCGGTTCCACTGAAAATACAACTAATGACCTCTACACCAGATGGCTGTTAGTAAGGAAGAAAATACAGCACTCCTCTGTTACCCTTCATTCCTCTTCTGGAGGCAGGCAGGCCAAATATTCTGTCATCAACAGTATATGAAACGGAACTGCTGAAAGCATTTAATGAGTGCTTCACAACACTTATCCCGGAACATTTGCATGTCCACTGCATCCAATCCACCGGTATGTCTACTAATGTTCACATACCCACCAAATAATACAAAACACTAACAATGCCAAATACATCCAAAAGCAAATAAATACCGAGAGATGAAAGTGCACTAACTGAGTTCTACAACAGCTATAAAGAACGAAATTCAGAACAACCTTGTATTGCGTTTCACTGTTTATGAGCTAGTGGGCATATTAGCATGCGTACACTCTCAAAGAGGATGTTATTCGAGAAACGATCGACGGAATATAGAGGTTAGGTGCCCTTACGAGTTTGCAAATTTCAACATGGAAGCAAAAAGGACTGAAAAGTTGAAAATGGTTCCCAGAAAATTATTTAAAAAATTCTACGTGCTCTTTCATCTATAATTTGCCGCGTATGCGGTAAACGCGAAATAATGCACTCGGTTTAAAAATTTCAGATGGTGCCCTACCTTCAGAGGTTAGCTTCTAAGAAAAGAGCTATGAACGAAGGAAAACACGAGGTCAACAATAATTACACATATACGTATGCACACAATATTACTTATTGTGTTCTTTGAAAACATCACAACAATAAAATTGAACCTAACCCTAATGCCACAAATTTAGGAAATCAAAACGATGCAGAATTGTAGGAAAGTGGCAAACATTTTAAAAAATTACCCATTTTTGGTGTTTGCGTCGACTGTGTTAACGGTTGAGAGTGATGTCGAAAAACGCACACGGTGTACAAGTGTTGAGCGATGAATGCCGGATGAATGCAACAGAGTGTGAATGCGGCATGGTGAGTCAATCGCTCAGTCACCTCCAATGCCAGCGGACTCACAAATAACTGAATATTCGTTGCTTACAACACACTCAAAATCACGAAATGCCGTTCTTGTCGAACATATCCTATCTTCTATCAACACCATCAACGGTCGAATGTGTATACTCAGCAAAGAGACCTAAACATTCTTCACTGAGCAAAAGCTATACAATATACGACAGTGGAGCGTTTCCTATAAAGAACACCATCCAAGGCATGTTTTCCTGCCGGTATGCACATTCATGGCAGCGTTCTTGCAGCACAAAAGTTCTGCGGCAGGGATAATTGAAACGGATCAAGCAACCGTTGCTGATTCAATTCTATTACTATCTCTATGAACAAATAATTGTCACTGCACAAAGCGCATTCCATGCAAACTGTGCTCCCTTGCGTGGTAACTACTCAGCACTCTTCTCAATAAGTCCTACCCTGATGTTGGTTGCAAGCGTCCCACGCACATACAACGCCAGATAATCGGCTCCAAAAAGTGAAGCAGCCGACTCGCTGCTCGGAGTCGATAGGACCACTTTCTCGGATGATGAATTCAAAGAGGATGGAGCTGTCTGTTTATTACGTTTCGAATCCTCGCGAATTAGTCGCATATCGTTAACACCATTGCTTTTCTGCAAAACGCAAAATGCATCGTGTCAATAACATCGGTGTAAAATTACACAAGCATAAATACGTAATGACTTTTGAATGACGGTGAAAACTAGCTGATTAGATGCATACTTCAAGCAAAACTTTACCATCATAGCTGTGTTGATCTAATACCTGTTGGCGCACCTGCGAGAAAGCATAAGACATTGTGGCACAAAACTGCTCAATGAACTGAATAACTGGCACCAAGCTCAACATAAAACGCACCTTCACGAATGAAACATTGCCACGTTGCGCACAACTTTGTAACGATTCATCTGTTTCGGTTCCATACGGGCAGATTTCTTCTGATTCGGCAACAAGAGAGCACCTTCTCAGGAATGTAGTATAGCTGCTGAGCAAGACCGAAGAGGACAATATAGGGCACACCATATGATGGGACAGATTTACAAGCGATGTAGAGAGTGCCGAGTGGAATGATTCCTCCGATGACGTTTTCTTAACGCTCGTTGCGTCCTTAACAAGGAACGATTTCCTGTTTGTGAAACAAGCTGACAAGGTTGCTATGTTACTGACCTTGACAGGGCAGTGAATAAAGACACTTATCTGTACGCTAAAAATGTAACGTTATTTGAAGTGCACCAATGAATTGATGGCTCGCTAAACTTGGTATTTCCGGTCACTCATGGAAGCTCAGATTAGAGCATTACTTTGAAAAGCTCAAAACCACGCTTCGAACCCTCTCCATAGATAAATTTTCTTGTTTTACTTCTATTTATCCTTTGAAGAAAAACGTTCAACAGCTTGGTATTGGAGGCAATAATCAGCAGCTAGAGAAGGGCAATTAATGAGAACTTCATCCTATGAACTAAATCAGCCTCTCAGAACCAGGAACACTGATGTTCATTCGCAGTGAGTGAAATGAAACCCATCCAGCTGTGCGTCTTTTCAAGTTTATATATCCGCAATCACTCCATTAATCTAAAATTTGCCCGTATCAACATTATCAACAATTTATAGCACATTGAAAACAGTCGATCTATATTTGAACCTATATTTGGTGAAATATCACAACACAAACAGAAAAAGACAATTAGCGAGAAAAAGACATGCTGAGGGAACATCATCGCAGAGCACAGCATTGTATAACAAACGGACAGTGATTTTGCTGCAGATTACTAAACAAGAAGACGGCGATGAGGAGGGGATGAATGACTTGGAAATGAGGCAGTCACATATTCCGCGACTAGAAGTGCATAACGGGTCCATTCTCAAGGTCTCTACACCTCATTTCCCTTCCACTACACAAAGAAGAAAGAGTAAACTTTTAAACGCTTTTGATTGGTCACTTCATGACCTCTAGCTCAAGTAGAACGTACTTACTTCTATTTAAATTTTCTTTTGCGATTTCCCACCAGCGAGGGGAGCGAATTGCTCATTTATAGTCTGGTGCGTGGCTTTGTTCATAAAGTAAAGACTACATCCGCAACAATCACAAATGATGACCCCTTTGATCCGAACAACCGTAAAAAACGACCTTGAATAATGGTGATATCCTATGATAGAGGTGACATCGTTTTATAGATATTTGACAAAAAGTGAGCTTAGATGTCTCCACGCCTCCAACGTATCAACTCTGCTTCACTGTTCAACCCGATAAAGGCAACAACAAGGCATCGAGAACATCTCCCATCTCCTTAAAATGTGGGGTGGGAGAGGGGGTTAAAGTGAGGTATTAAGTAAGATCAAAGTGGACCCATCTAATTTAAATAAGCCACTTTAAATAATAAGTTACGTAAACCCCAAGAGAAAAGTTCAACTCACCGTGTCAGATGAAGCTGCGGGTTCAGTGAATGTAACTCTTCTGATCACTGAAGACTCCGAGATCGAAAGTGCTCTAAAGTTGCTCACATTATCAGCTTTTGAGTGAAATATTAAATGCACAATAAAAACGTCGAATGAAAGCAACAAAATGGATGAATCTGTCATCGACATATACTTTGCATGAAATGAAAAATGCATAAAAAGGGAAAAACAATCACCACAATACATTGAAAGAGCGTACGGCACTGTAACGCATTGCATAAACAAGTATCGCATCTTCCTGGTTTCATTCGAGTTAGATGTAGACGCATTTTTCCCGTAAGAAGCGTCCACTGAAGCAAGCAAAACCACCTACGCAATGCCTCAACGGCAATGGAATATGGGAATACGCAACAAAGTTTCGCCCTTCTGTGGTTTTCTTTTTAATCGAAACTGTTCAACTGCTTCAGTTAGAACGGAATAGAAGGATCTTCCTCTTTCTCGGTTCGTAATCATCCAACAAAGAAAAGAACGCAACCTTCTTCCTTCGTATACAATGCTTTGGCCAATGCCCGGTTGCCTGTTAGGATCTTGCTCCAAACGTTCCACAGCGAGGGGGTCCTCCAGATCGTTCAACAAAGCTTTTCCTCTGAAAGAAAACGATTTTTCTTTCAACTTTACTACTCGCCGGCAATTGCTTCTTCGTTTTTTCCACTAAAGTAACAATGAAATTGAGAATATTGATCCTCCTCTCACTTAACCGCCTCTAACCTGAACAAGGACGCCCTCGTTCCGCATTCTCTTTAATCTTTTCTTCTATCTTCTTCTTACTCCACAACCACTTTCTTCGAAAAACACTGCCCTTCATCACTGTTACGACAGCACACGTGGACTGTATCACTTATTAAGCTTTTCACTGTGTCGCTTTCCATTTAACAGTTTCTATGTTTAAACCTTGTGAGCGCCAACGTATAGAGATAACTTATATCTGCCGGTGCGATCGGTGCTACAAATGAAAAAGTTGAATCTCGAAGAAATGAACAAACTCGTGTAATCAGTTCCCACTCAGCGGAAGTGTGAAAGAAATTGATGATAAAGCAAGATGCTCACGTTATGTCGATCGATCCAAAGAATCGGCTATCTCCAAAGCAAGAACATATGTTCTGATCGGACCATAAAAAGTGTAGCCTACAAAGGGAAATTACGATTAACGAAGCCACATATCTGCATGATATCTGTTGGGCAAAAAAAAATCAAGACGTCTACTAAAGAAGAAGATTCCCGGTTATCTTCCCTTCTCCACCTTTCCCGATTCTACTTTCTTTTCCTAAGCGCAATTAAATGAATAATACAGCTGTGACGCGAAGTCACAGCACTCAGAATGCTGATTATATGATGCCGACCTGCCGATTCACCGCCTCCCTTTCCATGTGGAAAAAAACGTGCTTCAAGTAGGGCAAACTGCAGCTTAGCTTACTGATTACTTAATACGATACAACTGTTATGCTGAGTGGTTAGTAAACCCTCTTAATAACTGAACTAATCCTAACAGGAACAGGTTTAAACATGTTACTGCGTGCATACTCAATTCAATAACTCATCAAGAACCAGTAGTGTTCAGTTACCCTCTCGTTAGGGTTCTGGGTTTTGAGAAAAAGCTTTTCGATAAACGCGAACAAATAGCTCCATATCTGTACTAAATCCACAAAAATAATGTTTAAATCTCCCTTTTCTTGAGAGCAGAAGGAGAGGGAAGCTGCTTCCGGAATCGATAGAAGCATATGTCAGTGTTGCCATCACAAAGCAATCAATGGGAAAACTGCCCCACTCCATGTGAAGGCACTGGGAGTTTCAAGTGAAACGTGGTTTTTCATTTTAGTACATATCATAAATACTGAAGCTATTCACCTCGAAGTTGCCTTATCGTGCTTCAAAAGAAAGTTGCGTCTCTCCTGAATCAGGTGAATTTCGTTTGACGCAAACGGCAGTCGAATGTCTACATCCACATGATCTATACAAAGTGCCGCACATTCTAACCATTCGGTATCGCTGTTAGCGGCAAACTGCTTCACATGGATCTGCAAGATCGACTTTTGCTCAAAGAAATATGCCTTCGAACTGTTAGACCTACTGCATATGAAGTATGAGTGTACGGTCGATAGCCGCCACCACATTCTAACCCTCCATATTTCCCCCTCTCCACCCTCCCCCAAACCATCATCCAAAAGTTGCAGTGAAATATTGCTCCCTCGATCTGACGTGCCAAAGGACTATTTAAACAGTTCACTTGACCCAGACTATTGGATTTTATTATGCAAACGTTGAGGTTAGCAAAGTGAACAACAGATAAGTCACATCAGATCAACACCATTCCAAATAATTCAAATTTATTTTTCACAATATTCTAACTGAAAAGCGGAAGTAATGCGCTAAACAATTAAAAATAAAACGGTGGATGAACGAAAAGAAACGATCTACTGCTTTACAACATCAATCCATTTAAATTTTGCATTCTCAAACATCCATTACGCCTCTCTTATATTTAACTGCCATTTATTTCTTCCTTATTAGTTGAAATCACTATTAGTGAGCTATTATAGACATCTTTCTGAGGCGGACTATTACAGAAAGATAGGAAGGTAAATAAAAATCTGAGCACTCACCGAGGAAATCTTCAGTAGAACATCCGAGCAAAAAGAACCCTCATGATTGTTACAATAAGAGAGACGAAATGGCACCACGGTCAACTGCATAGCACACTTCGTCTCCATCACCACCAAGTTGAAGCTATCGACACTTGCTCGAGACATCTTGTATTTCAACTGCAATGCTCAGCACTTCAACTTCCATATAAACACATGTCGATGCATATCGACGAACTGCGAGTAACTATCCGCTTCACCTGATCGCATTCACCCCACATACTCGATTTAGAGAGCTCTCATGAAGAAACAACTAGTTTTACTTCATAAGATTTTCAAATTTTGCTCGAAAAAAAGAAGAAAAACTCAAGACAAACGAATAACAACACGAAGCAATACATAAAAAGCAACAAATATTCTCATAAAAAGTGAAGATAAATGCATACATTTTCCTCAGATTCACAATTTTGAATGCGTCCTTTGCTATCGATAAGATTGAGTGCCGAACGTGGACAGGTGCGAATGTCATTCATATGATGGCATAACTCATATCTAAATAATTCTTTTACTTCATATTAATATAACGATTATTAAATACGGCAACAAAATTTTTCATTCTCATCGAATTCAATGTCGTTTCCTCATTCGCCAAAAAGACCATTATAGCCTCAAAGCAAAAACACATACTTCTTAACATATCAGACGGATACAACGACAGGGAAGGCCTGCCGCTTCAAAATAGAATGCTTAAGAGTCATTGCCTAAGCTCTCATACAAAAGACCTGAAACTAGACACGGATATACTAACATAAAACAAGACATTTAAAACGTTCGACACAAAAACCATTGAACTAGCGCATTCTGCAGTGCAATATCAAGAAAGGAAAATAACTTGCGAATATTTGAAATTCGAATAAATAAGCTCAATACCTCTCCGGAAGTTGCAGATCCTCATCGGGGCAAACAGACAACAAAAGAAGCGATTCGACAAATTGCGCCAACACAACTAGCTGAAAAATCATTGTTGCCAAGCAAATCCATCTTCCAATAGGGCCTGTTTAAAGACTCTTTCGCTATGTTATTTACTCCATTCCTTGTGTTTTACTAACAAAGGAAACATCACACGATAGAGAATATTTTCTATTCCCTATCATGTGATGTCCTATCACATGGAAACGTAGTAGTTTCTCTAACGACACAAACAAACCAATAGAAATTATGCGCCAAACTAAAATCTTGACGCCAATTTATTTCATACTTCCATATCAACATCTTCCAAATTAAATTAGAAGATTCAGTTAGCCCAGCAACTGCGGAACATTCAGCAACTATAGCTACACATAAAAATTCAGTAGTTTCAATTCTAATCCTTGCGCTAACTGAAGTCGATCGACCATCCTCATATATTTCTGAAACAAAATACACTGTGGTACATGCTCGAAAGGAACCTGAGTGGGATGAATCTTTCCGCTGACAGTGCCGATGAGAATCTCCATTAGCCAAGCATATTCAACGGAACCAGCATCCCACGGTATGTCGATCTCGGAGAAGAACGCATGTCCTCGAAAGGAAAGTGTCTTAAGCGCGATGATGCCTTCAGAGTTGCACATCGACGACTGCGAAGGCTCAAAGCACATGATCGCAGTACCAACATTTACCTGTTACAAGTAAACGTCACATTAGCAACACTATATGCGTTGGAAATACCTTCAAAATCGCAAAAAATCATTTGTCCCTAGAAATTCACATGGCGACAATTTTAAAACGGAATAGAAATGCACTGTGAAAGCTGCTTTCATACGAAAGAAAGAAAAGAACGCTTAGAAGAGAAGGAATTTATGGATAGCATAAAACGGCCAAAGATCACAAGAACGATGATAGCATTACCGACAGCTGCAATTACCTAGAAAACCAACCTGCACCATCGTTTCCAAAGGACCTTTGACAATCTCCAACATCAACTGGTCCAAATACATCATAGGGCATTCATCTGAAAATACGACACCAATTAACGGCACTTTGACTTTTGCACAGGCATGACCTAGGAGGATAGGCGATGCAAGTACGCTTCACCTTAGCAAATATCTCCGCCTTGAAACAGGCAAACAATGGGAAACAAATTTTACAGTGAACAACAGGAAGAAAAACAGAAGCACTTATGAAAGTTTCCGAAAATAATAGTATCACGTTTATAAACGACATATGATCGATGAATTTAATGGGAAACCGGCTCCGGAAATGAGAAATGCAGTGGAACACGGCGACAATAGGTCCATGGATTTGATGGAAATATTCGACCTTTAAGCACATATACGACTATTCAGAAACAAAACAACGACGACCACTAAGACATGAATTACTTAAAATTCAGTTGAAAACAAAAAAGAAAAGGCAACGTTGTAACCTGGGGACGATGCATCTGTATGAGTGCTGTGAACCAAGCAGTGTGCTTTTGAGCTATGTAAACAAACGCTGAGTCGTAATGCAAGTGGACGATAGTATTCCACCTCGTATAAAATGTCACCGTAGAGGCGAGATGCGCCATCTGCCGATACAATATCTGTTAACTGAAAAAGATGCAGTTGCAAACAGCGGAATGGTCTTGTGGTCTTGTTTAATAGCAAACCAAATACATTAACGATACTCCCTCTAAAACTGATAAATCACATTCAAAACAAAGGCATGAACAGCTAACGAATATGCTTTCTCTCAAGAACAAGTTGACTTCACCCATTGTGCATCAAAGCAATCGAGACCACTACGGGTCGCCTTACCTATTTGTGTGGGAAAGTGCTCTCTCTCTCTCTCTTCGCAACTTACTTCCCACCTATCCATCTACGACCGAGTTGGCGTGATGAAAGCGTCCCAGCGGGGCAGTAAAAATTCGTTACTAGGAGTACGAGAGGCACATGACGTGAGCAATAAACACACGCTGATTAGCAAACAAGACTGCAGCCTATTTATATCTTCGGCTACGGCTCTGAAGGCATGGGGGGATCATAATCCACACGGGGGAGATACCACATACAGATCAAACAAGTGTGAGCATACAACCAGTTACACAAATGAAGATCACCACGATTACTGCGATCACAAAACTCATTTGATCACAACAGATCACTCGTTAACACTATCCTGTGTGAAATACCGGAAGTATAGGAAGGATATAGACTAGTTTGCCTATAGTCGAGTTACGAATACCAATTAGCAAGTGGTATTATGAGGAAATAAACAATAAATAAAACCCCATTAGTTTATCTGAAAGATATACTATTAAAAAGAATGTCTTTCAATGCATAGTAGCATAAGTAAGTGCGGAAATCCTTCACTAGCCACCGAATTTCACAAAGGGCTCAAACAAAAAAAAAAAAAAAAAAGAAGTGCGCAAATATGCATTCATGTTTTAATTGACTCGCTCGCTCGTAACAAATTTACAAAAGTTCATTAATCCGCGACCAGCATGTAAACCTTCCAACATTAGCTTTTACCATGATGAATTATTAATGAATAAATGACTATAATCTCCTTTGGAAAGGATCGATCAACCTATGTATTAATATAGGAGTTTATCCCATGACAATATAGCCAGCAAAATTCATATCTTCATTGGTTGAAATTAAAGCTGCAGTAGTTGGAACGAAGTTAAATCCCAACCTGATCGTATAAGCCAAAATAATTGTTTTTCAAATCGATGATTAGTTTAATTATAATACCCGTAAGCAGAATTTCCGATTCTCCAATCTCAACCTGAAATCGATTAAAGGATCACAGAAATACACGAATAAATAAACAAGCGAAATAAAACAGCCCAAAGTTGACTGCAAAGGGTCAAACCAAAGTCCTCACATCCCCATTCTGGAATGGCCGCTGTCCCAATATTTTCAACGATAAAGATTTCACCTAATCGATATCATTTAACTACTCACTTCAATGAGCAGATCGTCAGTGGCGAGTACGATCGGATGTCGAGGTATCTTGGCAGTAGAAGATGCAATAACATGGTATGGAAGATCTGAAGGAGGATCCGCATACGAGACATGATACGTATAATCAAAAATCAGTGAAATTGTTTCGCATCGCCAAATTTCCTCCCACTCCTTAAAAATTTCAAAGCAAAAATAACAAACACTATTATAGAACAACTTACGAATCACAACACCATCTAACTGTAAAAAAAGGCCGATAACGAACACATATGAACCATTTTTTGAATATTACTTCAAATACCACATCATAAAATCAATAATAGTTCTTTGCTGAAATAATGTCGCTAAAAAAATTCAGCAATGCCCACATAAATTAGAATATTACATAGGGAAGTCCAGGAACGAATGCGATAAGAATTTTTCAACAGCTAAAAATACAACTGCCAAAGAGGACAAATTCCGTCAATGCTTTATGATAATACCAACTTCAGTCTGACTCTGATTTCGGTGATAGTCAACGCTTTGACGACGATTATCTCATTTGCGAACAATGTTTTCACTTGCCACCGAAGGGAATGTTGTTAATAAACGAAGTTAGATTAAAAAATGGACGAAATTTTTTGCCGCTCCGACATTTAACAGTTCACCTTTTTCAAAATAAGACAAACGGCAGTGAGACTGCTAAAATGAGTGAAGTTGAAAAGCACAACCATTAAGTATCAATAAATAGAAAAACAGGCTGAGGAGGTAGGGGAGAAAACGAAGCTGTTTTATGTGAAGAGTAACCACCTCAAATAAAAGCGATCTTCGGTTGTGATGAACTGCTCCCTGAATCTGTAACCAAATTAATACACCTTAACCGAAACCCTATAAACCTTACTCATTTTTAACGTGCTCGTCGTATTTAGCATTAAACAATCGTTTGTATAGAAAAAGATGCGATACTGTCAACAAAGAAAACGCTGAGTAACACAAAATGAAAGAGGAGATTGTCACCTGAGATGGACTTGAAATAGTCGGTAATGCAGTGGCAGCCGGCTGTGAGCATGTGAAGTGAGCGTTCTTCATGAGTGAATGCAAAATGGGAGCCAATGGACTCTGTGCAGGCAACCAAACACGAAGAGCCAAGAAATCGCGCACGTCTATTACATACTTTATGTTCATCTTTTCTGGGCAGTAATCCACAAATGGAAAAGAAAATTTTGCTGTTATTTCTTTGCCAACAATCGCCGCCAAACAGTTTTCCGCAGAAGCCGACGAACTGAAAAAAAAAAAGACAGAAAATGTTGCATTGAAACAAAAGAAGTGAATCTATAAGATGATATTTATAAAAAAAGTTCTCCTAAGACTACAGAATCACAGGAGAAAATATTTGCACTATAATTCAGGTAACGCTTAAATTATTTGCTTATCGATGAACCAAACAAAAAATATTAAATCTACTAATTTGCTCAAGGAAAAACAATTGCGAATTGCGAAAAAGAGTTAGATTATTTCGAAAAGTTCATAGCAACTCTCAAAATCAAATGGAAAAACTCTAACCCGGATGATTCAATATAACAGCCTTTATAAGAAAGTATCGAAGCAAAAGCGATACCTCGTATCAATCCAGTTCTTATCGTTCAGCGCTAAAATCAGTTCAGCGCTGTCCGTTATGCGAACACTGAATTCCCAAGTATAAGGTATAAAAGTATGCAGATCAGGGATCGACTCACTTGTCCACTCATTTATTAAATCCTTAAACAATAATACAGGACCTCGAAACCTTAAATAATAGCGTTACGAACAGAGAAACGTAGTTTGGCTGAGCAGAAAGCACCTCATTCAAAAATTTGGAGGTGGCAAGGACTATGTTACATCGATTGGACACTCAAGTTCTTGAGTGCAGAAAATTGCTGCAAGGGATCAGGTATCATATCGCAATAACGAATACAATACATTTTTACCCTTTTTCCCCACTCAATATCACACAAATATCAGAGTGGCAGCCCAAAATCTCAGACTCCTTGCTTTTTCTCACTTCTTACCCTGGTTTATATAAACAATAAAATTTCCGGGAATACCCAATAAGGTTTTTCATGGATGTTTTAGCTACCTTTGTTGGGACAATTAAGTCGGAACGAGAAAGCAAGGTGGGTGAATAGATGACATACCACGATAAATTAATGCATCAAAGATTTCTGATTTCTCACCTCTAAAGAACCTTTACGAAGTAACTATGCAAAGAAAAATCTGTTTGGCGAAAAAAAGTTGGTCGGTGCTTGCCATCACTCACTACATACCGTAGAGCTTGGAAGAAAATTGCTCAATGAATAAACTTCTTTCTTCTAAACATTTGGAAGGACATCAGCTCTAACTCGAAAAAAACTATTTTCATTCACTGGAAGCGGCAGTTGTCAAAATTACGCTAACAAAACTAACCCTCATTTCAACAACACCCACGAGGAAATTTATAACCCTAAGGTTTTACTCGAGATTTTACGATAATTCTGAGATAGAAAAAAGATGAAAAGATAGACATACCGTGAAAAATCGTTTATGATCCCATACAACCCATGCGCTGATCTTATTGATCTCGATGGAGTACTTCCATAGCTGATGTGCATTGAACACTCGTGGATAATGTGCATCAACAGACACTTTGAGTGTTTCGCATTGAAAGAATTTACGATAAGCCAACGATGTAGACGATTCCACGCAGAGAAGACAACACCGCAAAGTCGACTGATAACCACTATCGAGCACAGTCCATGCAATTTTAAACTGCAAGTGAGCAGTATTCCACTCTTAGCTTAAAGTTGGCTTGAAGTAGAGTGCCCATGGAGTCAGTCGGATGGCATATTGCTCCATAAAGGAGAAGGCCTTATCTGCCCTTGACGGGAGGGAGAGATACCTGCAATCAGTATTTAACCTATCCCACATGGAGAGGGATGGGGAGGGGGGGGGGGAGTGGAAGCACTGAAAGCGAGCAAGTGCGGCTCAAGATGTCCGAAGCAAATATGAAGACCACTGCAGAATCAATAACGTTGAGAAAACGAGTTGAGGCAATCAACTCGAAACTTCCGACCGATGAGTAACTTTTCTAATATCCATGTGATGATTTAAAGAATGTACGCTCAGTGAGTATTCCATTGGTGGACTCAGAGAAATGCCTTGTATGGAGTGCTTACGAATAAGAAGGCGATATGTGTCATACAACCAACATTCAAAATTCGTGATTGCCACTTCAAAATACAAGTAAGCTATGCGGGATTTCGCCCATTTTCATCAAACGATAAAAAGTTTCAAAAAAAGCTGGTAATATTCGTTCAAAAAAAGGAAGCCTATTCACGCTTCAAGCTTTTTAACATCATCAACAGCTTCAGAAACTAAAAGGCAGTACAGAGTAAAACTCACAAAACTTGACCTCAGATAAGACCAGCATTGGCTTAATATCAACATCCCCAATTGAACTTGTTTTCGAACGGGGCATCCCTCAATTGAACTTTGTTGCTGCGGGTTTTAAATAGTGCGGCTATTTCACATGACTCACATTCATCTCAAACATCATTAGAATGAAAGAGCGAAAATAAAGATTGCACACAGCAATGAGCAGCCGAAGTAGACCTTCTGTAGTGTTTCATTTCTTTGAATGAAGCGTACTTTAAAAGATATGTGGAAGATTAACGACATGAACATATATGGTAACTAACATCAAGCGAAGAGCCCTGTTTGACCCTCAAGTGAAGTGCATTCAGTTCGTCGCCCCTCATAAACCAGAGGTCGATGCCCGCATCGTTCAACAACGAAACACGTGTATCATGGGCCAATAAAATGCGACGCTCGTCCTTCTTTGGTAGAACACTGCAAAGTTTTTCCCACCAACCCCCATAACGTGACACATGTGAGGTCATGCAGGGAAATATTACAGTCCAAATGAAAACTAGATTGTCTACTGCAACAACCCTTCCTTTCTATCAAACAAACCTCGCAGCATATCAGCGATTACACAACTGCTCCTGAGTGCATATTTCAGATGTCTTTAACGAGCCGTCCTTGAGGTGATGACAACAGACTCTTAATAATGATATCATACTGATAACATAGCGCGTGAATTTTCAGATGAAGGAAGTAATCAATGCCAGACAATTTCAAAACCACATCTCCCCTGACCATAATTTCAAGTAAGCCTGTTTAGATGCGCATACTCCAGCAGTTGCTCACTAATGACTGCTATTTTCTTCTGGCAACTAAACTTGCATAGTTTGGGACAACGACCTACAGATAGCCATTTGCGATTACATTGCGTTGTCAGTCTCCAAAAATTGATGAGTCACAGCACACCTGCCATCACTGTTGTTTAGAATCCTTGCCAGGCCTCTCGCTTATCGAAAAGTACAGCATTCCACTTATTTTCGGATCGCAATACTGACATCACACACCAGTAATCATAGGTAGGATGCTCGATGGCGATAAGGCTCCTGTCTTACAGTGGTAGCCTTATCAATTTTGAGAATAATTTCAGTGGATGCGAAACAACACGTTGGAGCTAGTCCACTGCAATGAAGTAATTGCAGCTTTTCGAACTATATATTTAAGTTAGATGAAATGAAATCCAAGAGGGGAGTTTCGACTAAGATAAATGCCTTTACTGAACTGCGCATGCCTCTATCATTCTACTGCAAACATATGAAAGCACCTGCTGTGCCTATCATTTGCCCATCTGCCCAGAGAAACTTACAAGGCCAGCCAATAACATATATGAGAATATATGAGAAAACTCACGTGACATCAGTTGTGCGCTGTTCGGGTGGGAAAAAATAATCATAGAGCAGGACTCGCTGCGCATCAGCCCATGGCCCGTACGAGATGACCGTATTCTTGCCAAGACGCCAAACCGACTCCCAGACCGGCTGATCGGCGGTCAATGACTGAGCCTCCTCTTTCACTATACCTATAAATAATATGCAAATCACACTTGTGCACATATCTCCATTTCTTTCATGTCCAACGCAATTCCATATTGCATTTCCTTATTATTTGAACATCTTTTCATTCACATAATATAGTGAAGATAGCACAATTCGATGCACTATTTTCGACTTACCTAAGATCGACTGATTATAGTAGAATTTGAGGTGAGCGGTTTGCAGAACGGCGAATCCATCTCCCATTGTCCTAGGTGGGGGATCACGACGACCAACAAAGTGCGTCGGTTTTTTAGTTTCGAATTCAGAGCACTTTACCAATGATATACGAACGTTTTCTGCGTCGCCGACCACACTCACAAGGGCACGATCACTTCCTCCCGGATATTCTTTTAACAAAACTTTTGCTGAAACATCACCCTTATTTTTATTCTGTATTCAAGATGACAGTAAGCCATCGGCTTGAAAGTATTTCATATGTTTATGTTCATGACCCCAGGGCTAATAATACTAATAATTGCAATTCTTGTCTGGGAAAACAAGTCAGTACAAGGAATTCTCGGCTCTCCAGGCTACAAGTATACTTAAGGAAACGTCATGAAAGGGTTTTAGTCGCAGATGCTTTCGTTTTTTCTTGTTTGCTTGCCATTTCTCGTAGGTCTCCAATCCAATTTACTAATGGAGGCAGAGAGAGAGGGCAAAGAAAGCAAATATCGGATCGATTTGTCTACGACGACCAAGGACTGACAAAATTCAAAACCTTCAAAAACGAATATAATATCCCGTTGGATTCATCAGCGAAGAAATATGATAATTTTCTTCTTAAGCCCGGATATTTTTGATTTTAGTAAGAAAATCTCGTCAGAAAAAATTACTAATATATAAGTAAAATAATGCAAATTCCTAATTTCTCTGATCTCGAAGCATTAACTACTTATTGATTAAACTGTAAAAGATTTGACTACAAAGTTGATATTTCAGCTTCTTGATAATAAATAAGTAACGACTATCGCATCGCTTTCGAAGGGATCGGAGTTGACGACAGACACAATATTAACTAATAATCACAATACTTTCCATGAAACACCATAACGAGAAACACAAGGCCAATCAAGTCGCTTGTAAAAATTATTGAGAAGCTTTTTCTCTCGTTTATAATGAAAATCATTGGGACGGACAACGAATAATCTTAGAAACGAAATAAATAAATAAAAACATACAAACAAGATTCTCGAAGATGAGCACAAATGCGGACGGTAACATCGCATTGGCAGCAATTACTTTCCCAGATGCTATATCCAATTTGATATAGCCGAACAAAGACCACAGACTATCGTAATAGCTGTCCCATTGTTCCTCCTCTTTTCCTGCAGATAACTTATTTCAGTCAATCATTTCTTCAATAGAAACGAAATTTAGACAAGTATCGAGGTAAAATTAAATAAACTAAATTTATAAATGAATAAAGGTGACTAACTGCTTAATTTTTTTGACGATGAAGTACTCGAATCTTCTTTCAATGAACCGAATAGTCTTTCGAGTCCAAACCATTTTGCAAGACTGCGATAGTTATTGAGACGATTATAAACGTGAATTTGAAGTCCATTCAGTGAAATATGAAGCCTTGAAGTATCACTAAAAACAAAGAAAATGTATCGTAACATCGATGTAAGCGAAACCTAAAATAAAATTGCTGTTTAAAGATGTAGTATCACATTTTAACTCAATGAAGAAAATATTTATTACATTTTTTTTTAATCAACAACACTTCAAAATTGTTTAGTTAGCAAGATTCATAGCCTCTCACTTCATCTTTTTCAATCGACAACTGTTGTCGACTCATTCACCCACCAAATCATCCCAAAGAGTTGATGCCCTTTCATTGAGTAAATATCTAACAGTCTAAACAACCTGAATACGAGTCGTCAGCTACAAACATCTTCACAGATTACGTCTCTAAAACGGAACAAACTACGACAGCACCTTTGTCAATGATCGTTAGCTTAATGAAGTAAATGTGGCGTATTCCGATCTTTCTTACAAAATGGCTCATATTTTATAAGCTATAAATAGGGCTTTAACCATGTTCTCAGAGAGGATGGAGGAGAAAGAGAAGAGAGAAAATCGAAAATTTCGAATGATGAAAATTTGAGAATCAAGCGTCGCAGATTAAAAAAAAAAAAAAGAGGCATGGGTATTTTCGAGCAAACTTGATCAACTGAACATACCCTTATTCAACAATCTAAGAGAAACAAATGTATGCTGAGTGAAAATCAAGCCTAAAAGATAAAAATGAGCAAGTACCAGAAAGATAAATGTGGAATATTGGGGAAAAGGCGAACCATCAACAAAGAAGATATAATGACAGATCGAAGCACAAGTTTATATCAAGGAAGGAAAAAGACAAAAAATTTTTGCTCTCATAAGTGAAAATGGTATCAACAAGAAGAAGCTCCACTCAAAGCCAAGTTTGACTCAAATCGTTTGGAAGCTCAAAATCATAACAACCGCTAATAACAAACATTCAAAACGGACGATTATAATGCAAGAGGAAAAAGAAAAAATGGATTAGACATCTTTATCTAAATGCTTGAGAAACTCATGATGCATTGCGAAAGGTAAAGAAAATAAATAAACGATAAGTGATAATGGCATCGCTATATAAAACTTTTGGAGAGCCGCATTTACGAAAAAATTTGATGACTTTCCGCTACAACCTTTATATTTTAGTTTAGTTCTCTTCGTTGGCATTTCGTCAAACATTTTAAAAAAACATCACTTCCATGTTATGAGGCAGAGAGAGGGAAAGAAGGATGAAAGAAGAGCTCCTCACTTCCCCGAACACATTCTTAAACGGGACAGGAATTCTCCCCTTCTTGGCTACGAGCTTCCTTACAAGGATTTAAAAAATTTCCGATTCAATGGCTTGGTTACAGCATCAATCTAAGCGTTTCTTATTCACCATGGACTAGAGGCTCAACAGAGAAACAATAAAAAAAAAAGATTCTATAATATACGACTGTTCCGATATCTGCGTTATGATGACAATAAAAAAGCAACCTTGAATTAGGGATCGGCTTAGCAGAAACAAATTTCCAATACGAGAAAATAATCCACCCGTCATTGCAATGAAATGAATAGTCGCAACTGCTCCATTGTAAGTCACGAAACATCATCTTACCCGCCATAAGACTTATCGAAAACGACCCTGCAATATTTTGCCGATTCCTTTTCAATGCATTCACTGGAAATGTGATAAGGCAACTTGGCGTATATGAAATATATCAATGAATATAAGGCAATATTTGCCGCAATAAAACCATTTTATTTTCTTTGTTCGATGGAATGTAAGACAACGCTTATCCGATCCAACAAATAAAATGAAATTAAAGTTCACAGATAGGAAGTGAAAATCGCCTAAGATTGACCTATACGCTTCAGTTACGTTAAAGTGCTGCAATCAATCACTGCAGGGAATATCATGCTAACTAAAGACAACATAGGTTAGCTTGGTGTGCAGCAGTAGAGCATATAAATTTCTAAATGATTTCTTTGCTAGGCTCTTTTTGCCTCTTTTTAAAAAAATGAAAGTTGCTACTAATTGTTGTTATCATAAGAGTTGAGGTGCATTAACGAAATGCGGTCGAAATATGCCCTCCACAGTTCGATGCCAATCAACAAAATAATAGAATATGCCGAAGCCTGTTAATGCAAAATACAAATACCTATAAAACGGAAAATAAAAAATGTTTTCACTCAGCCGATATTTCATTCCAGTGAGGAATTAACACCACTATCTACATCGATGTAGAATGATTTTTTACAGCAGTTACAAAGTAAGCACTCCTGTAATGAGGAATTTGATAGGTCTACCTACTTATTTGAGCAGTTGAATGCAAAGCATCTCCTAGCTACTGCAATAACGATTTAGAATATATAATACATCGAAGGAAGCTGAAAGACTCAACAGAACATATCACCGAAAGAATACTATATATTAAAAGCAAAATGAGCAGGTAAACGGCTTACCCAATGAGATATATCCATTGTAGCCCTTTAGACGCGCCACCCGTGTTAGAAAGAAAGCAACTATAGGCCCGACAATCCTGGAGAGGTAGAAGGTGAGGAAAACAATCCATACGATGAACAGCATCAAACTTCCGAGCATCAGCCAGAAACTGGCCTTGTCCGGCTGCAATGAGCAACCCTTTCGGATCACAGCGTGAAAACTACCACATGTCAGACTTTAGCTCAAAGAAGAACTCCATTCATACAGTTCTCGCCAACAGATGAGAAGCTAACACAATCACACACTTTTTGAGAGTGTTTTTCACTATCTGCAGTCAACGTTCATGCACTTCTCCATTTAATTTGGTGAGCATTCTCTTCTCTTCATGAATCTTTCGTTTAAACAACTATTCTTCCTTCATTAGCTGTTGCTCATTAGCTCCAGTTTTTACAGGTGTTTTCAATGACAACAGTTTTATAGATCAAAACATTGGCAACAAACGATTTCAAAATGCATAAAAACTAATTGCCACAAAATATCACTGACAACTGCCTCAATCAGCAATCGTCCACTGACCGTGCAGTAGATCAATCCGCAAAATGCGATGCAGGCACATAACATATTCAAGCTTCAATCGTTTTCCGCCGATAATCACACACTTTTTGAGTATTTCATCCACTCGCCTTTGTCATCTTAGAATCTGAGTAATGATGTCTATTCCCCCTCGTATTTTGGTATTTCTGGTGATGGGCATGTTTTTTTCACCTCTTAAAATATGACAAAATATGATACATGGAAAGCACAGGAGAGGTGGAAGGATGGGGCAAGGAAAACTTTAAGGAAATCTTTGGTCTGTGTTGTGAAAACGAGCATCACTCAGTGGAACGCAACTGCATTAATGACACGTTCTAAATAAAGCTATCGACAATTTCTGATAGGATCGTTGTTGGGGTGTATCCTTGTCTTAAAAAAAAATCTTTATAAAAATAAAAAACAATGAGATATACCTGAACAATTTCCTTGTAGTCCTCCCATCTTAGATTGATGTCTCCCGGAAAAATCAATGAGCCATTGGTCTGCCAGAATGGGGCAGAACCTATCCAACCTCGCACCGTCGATCGATTCATTCGGATTTGAGGCCTTGTTCCCGATGTATGCGGTCACCCGAACATCCGACAGAAGCCTATAAGACATCTCATTCTTCGAACGCAGTATACGAATATGCCGTCGATACGTCTCTGATCGATTCCCTTCCTCTCGTTCTCTTCGTTCCCTCCCGAGGATTTAAGGATGGCTAAATCATTTCCACCTCGGCAGCGGAGATCAGTCGTGTGATACGACGTCATAATGCTATCTGCGAGAGCAATGAAAAGATGAAATCAGCTCAGCGTCACGAAGCGGCCACCTATGTGAGAAAGCCACCTCGTCTCGCAAAAATGAAAATTTTCTGCGCGTTTTTGCGGAAAGAAGAAATTGCATTTCTTTTGCTATTCGCAGAATTTTTTCGTCTTATTGAGCGCTTTTGTTCGGTGCATAGAGGAATCCCCATAGAAAATTCCTCAATCGTCTTGCGAACAAACTTTCATCAAAAATATCGCTATCAAATGCATTGCTTCTTCTTTTTAAAACTTAGATGCACCCAACGAGATAAACTAAACGCAATACAAGAAAGACTGATGCGGTAATGCAAGGCACTAGCTGCAGTGACATGAAACGTTGTTGAAAACGAACGATAAGTATGCTAATGTTTGAGCACGATCCTCGCAAATAATGATTCCCACACAAGAGATATAGCCCCGATCAAATCAGCAATGGAAGTCTTCTCACTGCGCTAATTGATACAGCACGTTCGAAGTAGGAACATCATACGAAAAGTTGCGATATCATTCAACAAGTGAATTTACTTCTAAAAATGATGAAATCTGTCGCGGAAACATCGCGACTCTATGTGAAACAACCAAATGCAATTCACATGTGGTCAACTGTGAGTACCATAGAAAAGTCTTCCGGAATGACTCTTCCAAAGGCTTCTTTTATGTGTCCCCAGTTAAGCAAAAGAGAATCCACTAAGAGAAAGAAATTAAAGGGTACGGCTCTCGAAACTAGTGAAATTCCATTGCGTTCCACCTTCTTAACGCCGTTCAACGGTAGTCTATATTGTTTGACCCGCAATTTTAAATCTGATTCGCTGAATAGAAACTGTCAAGAACTTCCGGCTTTCCCATCTCAAAGAATGCTCAATTCAAAGCACTTTGTTCGAGGCGCCAACTCAAAACCGGAGGTCGAATACATTCAACCGGTCGGAAGCAAATACGAGCCAGGATTGTATTTTGCGCAGATTTCATCCTTGGTCGCTATGTACTTCTGAATATTCTCAAAATGCCGCGAGATCCGTGGTTCTTTGAAAATCTTCGGCACTGCCGAACTTTAAGGCTTTACTGAAGTCCCCAGAGACTTGTAAACCTCGGGACTTTCTGAAAGTTGCACAGGTGTCCCAAGTGCCGGAGCTTTAATATGAATATCTTCGAAGCTCTTTGTGCTTCAGGCCCCTCCTAAAATCCTCGGGACACCCTGGCTGGAAATTCTTATGTAGCTCCGAGCCATGGGGCCATTTTTTTAAAATCCCTGAGATGATCCCTTGAATTTATTTAGTACCTACAGAGTCATACCCTAGAAGGAATCACAACTATCCCTCTGAAAAACGCATCCTCCTCCACTGCATTTTGTACCGAACCGAAACATTTTGTACCGAAAATTCGAGGTCATGAGCGGGCATAGCAGCATAATGACTGCAGTTCAAGAAAGAGGAGGTAGAGATGGGAACACTACACTATCAGTAATGTGATAATTTTTAATGCCGGTAGTTTTAAAGTGGAAGGCTTAAAGCTTCAACTGTAACCCGAAAGCACGTTCGAAGATTGTAACGCTAAAGTTCTAAGTGTGTGAGGATGAAATGTGACAGTAAGCTGGATCCCTGATACGCCCTTTAAAGACAGGTTATATCCGAAAGTATAACTGACGGAGGGATAAAGGAATATATTCCAAGGAAACAGCTGATGAAGCGACTGTCCGGGATATAGGCATAAAGTTCACTTTCAGCTGAATCCATGCAAAAATTCAGCAACAAGACTCGATGATTTGTCAATTAGTTCTTGATGGTTGCTTGATCTGTCAACTGTTGCAAGTTATTTGGTCAGTTAATCCGATCGACGCAACTGCAAAAAGAGCAGCTGTCCTGTTGCAGTTTCCTACCCTTTTGATTGACTCACTTTCCTAGGCTACCTGCAAGGCTCTAGCTGGCATGTGACAACCTAAACATAGAATTGCAGGACTTCCAACAACCATGGAAATATGCAATTGTGCCGGAAAACATGCATATGTGAGCATCGTAAAGCTTAACGTTTACATTTCACCAACGTTCACAGTTCCCCAGCTTCCTACGTGTGGCCTATGAAAGAGGGCACTAGAGTGCGTTCTCATGTGCTAAATGATGTCCCAGATGAGGAAATCTGAAGGAGGAAATGAGTCTTAACAGTTATAAGAAAAGCCATCTCCGAAGAAAGAGAAGGGCGCGGGTCGCATTTTAAGGGGCGCTGGCTGCATTTTAGAGGGTGCCGGCTGCATTTTAGAAGGGTGAGCAATTAATGCTAACATCTGCGGTATATGTTGCGATGCAAAACGTGCATAAGCATAACACCAGCAAGAATTACAAGTTGACCAACACAGTGGGTGATTAATTGCCAGTCCTTTGCAGCGCATTTATTTGAATACGAAGACGGAGCTGATCGTTGCAGCTATGTAACACTTTTAGTCGACATTATTGCCTTTCAAGATAGAGTGTGTTCGTTTGCCTTCGAGCAATTTAGCAATTGCAGAAGGACGAATATCAGGTACTTCAAGGGTGCAATGGGTTGTATGGCTGATGCTTTGGAGCGGTTGATTGTGGACTCCACGAGGACGATAGGATTGCGACGTTGCATGTTTGTGTGTCCCCCACCACTTTCAGTGTGTGGGGGGTGGGAGGGGGAGGGGGGGTTCACCTCGAAGGGGAAGTTTTCCGAGCTAGGTACGGGTCTTAATGACTCCCAAGATTGTGGGGAAACAACGAAGAACGCGATCTATAGGAGTCACCCTTAACGCCTTAGTTGGTGTTGTTTCTATCTTTGTATGCCTAAGAAGGTCTCTCCCGTAAAAGCAGCCATAGGGATCCGAATAGGAAAAAAAGTGTGAATTCCATCTAATCGCTTTTTCCTGATTTTCCGATGTTTGTTTCCAGAAAAATTTTCGAGAATGTCACTTTAATAATCACTAGTATGGTGTGCCAGGAAACGTACGAATGCAAATATTTACTTCCTTTCTTATACTCTCAGCAGTTTTATTCTACTTTGTCTTCTATGCTGTTATATCTTGTATGATAACAAAACTATGAGTTCGACCTCCCTTCAACGAATTTTCTGTGCTTTTCCTCCAGCATAGTTTTTGTGTTAATGGACAGTCCACATATTGAAGTGACAAGGAAGAGCTCCTTTACATTGTTCTATGAATAATAGTGATGAAACGTTTCCTGGCTACATTATTGACAGCTGTGAATTAGATCACCAGATGTGTAAACTATATAAGAAGTTCATTGCGAGGCTTTCTCTATCGTTGACGAACAGCTGGGTGCAAATATGCTAAACAGGCTGATATGTTAAGCGATTTTCTCATTTACACAACTCAAACCCACCGGTTTTATAAATACCGCAAATAATGATGCATTGTCTAGTAATGATATCCTCCGATAATAAAAGTAATGATTAGTGCAAATCTGCGTCGAAAAATTTGCTTGTATTGCTCATAAATGAAATGACCAATAGATGTGCAATTGAGTTTATTGCGTCGATTATCTTAGGCTATCGATCATATCTAATCAATTCCCTATTCGTATGCAAAAATATATGCGAAATCGTTATGTGTGGCACTTATCACTGATAGTTTTATTCACGTTTCTATTGTAGAAAGTTCGTGCAGTGAACACTAAGAGACTCGATTGCACCATCACCTATACGCATGAAGTGATTGTGAAGTTGATGCTAATGTTAATGAAGATTTGCAAATGCATCGCTTATCGAGAATTTCTGCCACTTTGACTGCCAAGTATGATCGATGATTGTTTCACGATCTAAAATCATTCACCTAAATATTTTTATTTTATATCAATCCAATTCAGATGTTCTGAACACTTCAACTTGGCTATTACTGCACTCACATTTAAAGAGTAGTTGCTTTCGCGATATTAAAAATATTCAGTTTACTATTTCTTAGATTTCGAGTAAATTTTCCAATTTTCACTTTTGCACGATCCCACTACGGCGATTTTTTTTTTTGTATTTATTTAAACGTTCTTCTGAAATTCGTAGCAAATTGTTCGACCTGAAATACCGACTTTGAAGGTATAAATATCGTAGAGTTTATTTGTTTTTTTTCATTATCGAATGTTCACCTTATCGTGATTATTTGTGCACCGTTGATTATAATGATGCGAATCAGGAAGAGTGAATTAGACGCTGTGAACGATGCAAACGATGAAACGTTTCCGAGACCGAATGTGTTGCCGATATCGAATGAAGATGCTTCTGAGGATAAACAAACGGCTAAGAAAACAGGTAATCATGCTTACCTTTGTTCCTTTCACTTCTCGGCTGCTTCAGTTCATCGCTTAGATGAACCCATACCTGTCAACAAATTCTATGACTTCCGTGTTGTATTTCTGTTTTAAGCATACCTCACATTTTAAATGTCACTTTATTCGAAATACGATGCACAGCTATGCATTCTTGCGAATCCATTCGATCCGTACTTTGGCACAATGAATGGGAAAGATTTGAAATGGAATTGATAAAGTTTCAGATGAAGAATGGTTCGAGCTGCATTCTGTAACGCCGTCTATTCCTGCATCGTCACCACTTGTGACATCATTTGGCCCTGAAGGTTCCTTGAACGACAAACCGAATGAGGAAGCAAGCAGATCACCTTCAAGCGCTGATGCGGATAGGACTATTGTGCATAATGATCCTGCGGTTGATATCGAAATAATGGAGAAGTCCCTTATTTCACTCCTTGAGGATTTGCGATCGGGTCGATTAAATGCTTGTGAGTTTTTATTTTAAACATTGGGTATTTGTGGCGTATAAATTTCAGTTAGACAGTTGTCGAACTCAAAAACAGGATTGAGCCCGGCAGGTATATCAGGTGGGATCTATCAGTGAGCTGTTTTAAGACCTTAAATCTTGTTTACAGTGATGTTTTACGTTCGTAAATATGAACCGATTGGAGGGTCCTTCTAGTCGATAGGGATTGATTTAACTTTTAAAGAAGGCTTATTAAATAATCGATATTTTACGACACATACCACCGTATCATGTAGTGGTATTTGGCCTTCTGAATACGGTGTCTATTATGTGATGGGTGTTTTGCAATATAGGTTTTTTATCCGTTGATTTTATCTTTTTTCTCAATTTGGACATACTCATACGGAATATCGAATTTGACCTTTCAGTTGTGTGTGAACTCGACTCAGAAATCCAATTCAGAGTACGAAGCCCCCGCCTCTGTGACCGGAACTTGAGCGTGAACTCAATCTACCCCTCTAATTTGTGTGACGAAAACACTCCTTCAGGCGCAGAAGCCACTGCAGTGATATCCAAGGAGAACAAACCAAATGCAGCAAAAACAAATCGTAGATGAGTGACCTGTTTGAAACTTAATAATTCCATAAATCGCCCACCTCGAATGCATCCATAAGTTAAGCACTCATAAACAAGTGAATAAGAAATGCTAAAAAGAATGCGTTCATATTTTCAGTGACCGAAGAACGATTAAATCAGATGAGGAAAGCGAGAAAAGATATGGAAGAGTTGACCGCATCCCACGTCAAATTGCATCGCCAACAGGTGTCCAGTGTTCTTTCCCTAAGGTATCAAATCCCCCTTCTCTTCATTCCTTCTTAATTCCACCCCCCCATCTATCTCAGCTCTGTAAACGTTATTTTGTTTGCTTATCTTTTATGCATTCCTCACAACCCATAATTTGTTCTTTTATGCAATTTTATATATGCATATGTATATTTTATTTGTGTGTGACAGGTAATTTCAACTCATGAAGCATTTCAATGTTGCTAAGAATTGTGTGTAGTTAATGCAAGTAATAAATATAAATAAAAAGACAGTACATTCAAAGGTTGGGTGAAGGGGGGGGAGGGGATGGTGACTTAAGCAAACTACAAGCCGCTAAGCAATCTGCAGTAATCTTCGAACAATAAACAATAATTTGTGAATAGTTACAAATGCTCAACTGAATTGTTTCTTCAAAAGTTCTCCGTGTAATTCAGGTTTCTTTCAGTGAAGGAGAATGTCTGGACGAGCAGTACGACGCACTCTTCCAAAGGCTTGACGAACTTCACAACTCTATGTAAGTGACATTCAATAAACTAAATGTATTTATCAAGTAGTAATCTTTTCACATTTTTTTGATTAGATATTTCCTGCTGAAAGTAGAGAATCTTTGTTAACAGTTGCACCCATATCCATATCTCCAGCTTAGGTTGGAAAAGTTGAAAGTTTTAGGTCATCTAGTTTGGCGCGTGATATCCAGGACTATACTAGCATAACATTGTGTGCTTTATCCGGAACTTTCATACTCTTTGCTTCGTTATGAAACAAATAAATAAGTCAAAGTGGAACTGCTTAACTTCTACTGCTATGGTACTACGGTGATTAATTCCCGAATATTACGCTAAAAATTAGTACTTAGTTGGGAATGAGAGAATTTACTCCATTCAGATAACTGCTCAAAATTTTTTGTGAGTGTATTTTCAAAGAAAAATTTTTTTTTCAGGCGAATAATGTCTTTCGGAAACGCGTCACCAGATCGCATACAAACCCATTCCTCAATACCAGATGAAGCAACCGCTTGATACGACATTGCGGATCATTATTTCGCTCATTTTAAGAATTATGCGCATTCCACATTTAAAACAGGTATTGAAATTGAAATATATGCACGGATAGCTTTTATGTTTAATCCTTTGTGGATTATATATCCACATCAGTAATTAATGGAGAAAACATTCGTGGGCGAGAAGAGGTGGGAATTCTTTAACGAATCATATTTTGAACACCACATTTAGTCAACTCAGTATTGCAAGAAATGATACCCAAACAAATCTTTAAGGAAACAACCATCGAATGAAACGACAAAAGTCGACTCATTCATGGCCAATGTGCCATTGAAAATATTCAAAAATATAACAAAATCAACAACCTTCAACCGTTAATCAGTGTGAAACATATTAATTGTGCATATTTCTATTGTACATCTGTCAAAGATGTGCCCACCCCTCGATTTTCTTTATGTAAATAAATATATTCCAAACAATCCATTTGCATTCCAACTTTTTGTGTTTCGTCGTTTACGATAGTGTGGAAAAAATAATCTTAGCGACCAAAATATATTTTCATAAAGCATTTCTAATTTTTTTTTCATTCTTCTTTTCGAATATTTCCAGGGAAGTACATAGCAGGAAAAAAAAACTTGAGTTAGCCTATGATACTGCATAACAAAACCCTTGTTTTTGGACAGTAAGAGGCTAAGAAAGGAGGTCAAGGGACACTCGAACAGACCTTCCAGGATATCTGTCCACAGTGATCACGAAACCGACTGCAGAAATCTTACCTAATGGAATTCTAGAGATGGCTGTCACGCCTTCTGCCCTAATTAGGCCTATGTCTTTATGAACCTTGCTGAGTTTCCATCTCTCATAAAGTGAACACAACGAAAAGTGGTTACAAAACGCGAAATAATATTCAGCCGCAAGAGATAGTGTGATCCTTAATTTCAAGGTGAGTTTATATACAGATTGCAGGAAGTTCGATGATTTCAGATATTAATACCTGCGACGCATTTGGAGACATAAGCGACATAAATGTCGATGAGTGCACAGTGAATATAAAAGTGGACATTTCAACTAGGTAAGAGGGTTTTGAACGAAATCAATCATTTTCTGTTAGCTTCGTTCTTCGTACTCAGTACGGCAGTCACAGACAGATTTTATCTGAGAAGGCAGAAAAGTGAGAAAACCGTGATCTTGTTGCGAATGTTTCCACTCAAATTCATCGAAAGGTAGTATCTCATTTAGAAGAATACAACCTGAAAAACGCTCATATTCTCGGGTCGGCTACTACGATATAAATGTATTACTCAAAAAGCAGAATGCTTTGTTCGTTAAGCCATAATTCTCCTGCGGAGAAGGCCCTATTGCCCCTGAATCAAATGTCCTGTGTCTATATTTCTGGTCAAATGGGACTAGCAAAGGTCACCAGATTTCTCCCTTACTGGCGCGTTAGTAAGTGTGGCGCAAATGGGACCAAGGTGCCACAAAAAGTTAGGCCAAGAGCATCGTGTGGATTGGCTTTTTATCGAAAAGCTCTCTATCCTTGGAAGCTGAAGCAATATTAAAAGCTTTAAAAAACGTACTATGGTGATCTATCAGTGAATCAGTTTCAATTGGTTGACACATCGACGATTTGTGTCACGAGCACAGTCTAATTCAGAACTGACATCTCGCATACAATTTTATTTTGATTATATTCTGCGTGAATTTTCAAGTCAGTATTGTTTCGGTTAGACGCCATCGAATTACTAACTGAGAATTTGCAAAGTAGATCGGCAGTAGGATAAACTAATTTACTGAATGGGAACCATAAAGCTTATATGGTACCAACCGCTAACGCACATTTCCACCTTATATTTCCTAGGATGTTTTGGTGGCTTTTGGCCATCTGCTGTGCTCAAAACGCTGTGCATTGACTAATCAGTCACACTGGACAGTCCACATGAAAAAAAAAAAAAGGATTTTCTCTTGACAGTGGAGACTACAGATGGAGAAAGAGAGTTCGGCATTTTAGAATGTTTGGCCACATCGAATGATAACCAATTAAAAACTGCAACATAAACATCCTCAAGAATCTCCACTGAAAAATTTTCAGAATAAATGAACGATTAAAGTTTAGGAAAACTCAAAAACGAAAAGTTTCATTGGCAAATGACACCGGCTGATACTAACACCATCTCCCCCCTTCCCCTCCTTTCCAACGTAAGACACTGTGTGAGAATGTTCATTGTAAGATGAGTTTCTGAAGATGTTTTTATCACAAAGGAATATTACTGCGGCGTCGGTATGTGCGATTGCTTATCGATCAATCCGATAGTTTCATGTCTTGAACCAAGGAAACTACGGTGATGAAATTTACGATGCAGAATCAGAATCTACGTCTGGGTAACTTCGAAAAGAGTTGCATTTGATCAACAGTGTTCTTTACGAGTCATCATCAGGAAAGGTTCTAGCAAAAATGCTATGGGATTTGCTGGCAAATTTTCCACAGCGAAGGGTGTGAGCAATACTAGGTTTGCTCACATAGGAAGAGCATTAAAAAATATCGTGATTTCACACCCGATATGCTGGAACTGCTAAAGCACATATATTGCGGTTGCTTGTCTGGTGCGCTTCACAAGTGGATTTAAAATAGCGTTTCTAGACCGTATTGAACTCAAATCAGCAACTCACCAACGAACCACTCTTCAGTCACCATTGTTGCAGGCTGCAACTTCCTCATCTGCGAACGCCTTTCTGAGAGATGTAACCATCTGTCCCGCGGAGATATTATAACATCAGCACGCGACAGCTTCTTCGTCACCTGAATATAGCGTTGTTTGAATGTGCTAGCTGAGTAGCTTAAAGATAAATTCGAATTCAACGGTTTTTAGCACATCGACTAGAAATCAATTTCACCTATGTAGAAGACGATGAACAAAAACGACAGGTGGTGCTGGTTAGAAGTGGACACCAAAAAGAGTAGCCCGCTTGAAGATAGAGGTGCTGTTTGCCTCTACAATCAGAACATAATGCCCATGTCACCCTCGAACAGATCATTTCTTGCGACAGCGAAAGTGTACGGAAAATAGTGAACATTCTCTCTTGCAGCAATTTATTCAGTGTGCTGGTGTTGCGGATTTTGATACAGTTTGATGACCTAATATCCAATTTTAAAGCGAAAGCCTTGGTTGGATGTGTAAGACTCGGATTGATAACGAATTTTCCATTTGCTTTAAACATTCGCTTTAGCGTCTTAGACTTGCCTAAGTTTGGTTCCCTTCACAGCATCACTCCATCCCTTCTCAAAAATGTGTGGAAGAAAGTAAGAAAGATTACTAGCGCTTTTCCAGTTAAAAAAAAAAAGTAGGAAAAACGCTCGTTATTTGCCTTAGAATTCCAAATGCGAAAAAAGCCTGAGAATAATGCAGCATCTTGGAACGAAATTGGTTGGAAGGAATTGAAGATCACCGCTGATCGATTGCCCTATTAGAGTGTTGCGAAATGTAGACAATTTGGTAGTGCTAAACACACAATTTTGAAAAAGAATAAAAGGAGTTTGCAAGTATTAACTTTGCCGCCTGAACGATGAGCGAGATATGTGTAATCATTGGGTGATTGAGAGCATCGCGACGATATGAACAGCATCCCGCATTCACCAAACAGAGTTGACGGCGATGTAGTCCTTCTCTTTCTATATGTTGAACGCCATCGCGAAATAAGAAATTCGTTCGGATGAAGCCAAAGACCACGCGCATATGACCGATATGCCTACAAGCAAGCTTTGATCTACGACCCAAGACAGAGAATTGTTAAGACGGGATTCACTTTTTGTGGATCATTTCAGAGATGCAACAAAAATGTGGCAATCATTTTTTCTAGCATCTAGCATCTAAGTCTCATGCCAGCTTTTTAATTGGCAAAGAAAAACGTGAAGCCAGCTCGAATCATGAAAAGACGGCGCTTTGAGTTGAACCAAAATGATTACAGCATCTGAGTCACACATCAGCAAGGAAGGTGTTGCACTTTGCTAAGGCATGCAAGGATCAGCAGTCACCGAGATTTTGATGGAAATTTAGAAGTTTGAACTCGAGAACGGTGTAACACAGAACGAAAACAAATATTTTCGAAGTCTCCAGATTAAACCTGACAGAATGAACCTGTCTTGCTTGCAGAATTTCTAAATTCCTCTACTGCTCCCTCGTTTCAGAACAGACCTATGTTTAAACTAGAACACCACTTAACGCAGCGGATGTTCGTGGAAATCCCGCTTTATGAGAAGCAAATGGAGGGAAGGATGCATGAAGAACCGAACATGCGGAAGCTTTGGATAATCGTATAAGGCCTCACATGCGAAGATTTAGTGCATACTTCAGTAAGCCTTGCATATGAACGCTCAATAAATTTTGGGGAAACACCGCTGTGGAGGTATTGGGGAGCCTTCGCAGGTTTGCAGATTCCTTACGCACGAGGCTTCAGTGAGCGTTTAAAGAAGCCTCGCGTGCAAGGCTTTTAGTCCATTAACCTAGTTTTGCCGGCCTGGAATAACAGGTTCTTTTTTGCTGACTCGTGCCAACTCAAATAGGAAAGGGAGTTGGTACATAATCCTTCTCCCCTTCCCCCTGTACCTCCATCCGTCGACCTGTGACTTCCGGATCAGGTATAATACTGGGACTGCGGCCCCAACTCAGCGATCTCAGGGAAAAAGCATGCATTAGAAAAAAAACAAAACAAAATATAATCCCAGACAAAACAAATATCCATATACAGCCACATATCGTAAAGCGAACTGACCCAGTCAGCAGTAACAATGGGGACAGCGCTGACGAGTGCCTTAAGTATGACCATTGTGAGGGTGCACGTCTCATCCGCAATCACATACCTCGTGCGTTGGTCCACATCATCCCTGCGCTTGAAAATGCCCATCTTGTCGATAATAAAGCGCACTGTCCGCGCATCACTGCAACGCCCAACTATTCTACCACTTAAACTTGAAAACATCAACTTTTTCGTAATAACCTATAATAGAAAATCGACACCTCTTTCCTTTGGGAAACTGTCTAGCTCCTCATTTTGCACAGGAAAACTTGTTCCGCAAACATTGAAAAGATACTGTATGAGTACGGAGCGTTACTGTGTAAATATATGACCTCGGTGGCTTATTGTTGCTTTGCTTATTCTGCACGTTAATCCCAACGATGATGGTATGCCGAAACGTTGAATAAACAACGATCATTTCTACACAGAAGAGAGTTCTCTTCTCTTCTTCAGTGAAGTATCTCACCACTACTTCCTGGACGCTCCATATATAGCAAGATCATCCGAAATACAGACTTCCATTTTAAAATGTGCATCTTCCGTGTAACGTAGGTAGAACATAGGTATAAGCACTCTTTGTGACGCCCTTTTTCACAACGCATGCTCGCATTTCACTGCCACTTAATTCGCTTTCCGATAAAACACAAATGGGTGTTCCCATTCTTAGCATGTCAGCAGTCATTTGAAGTAGCAGGTATGTACTGGTGGTATCACATTCTTTTTGGATGTCGAGCTATACGAGGCAAATAAAACGTTGTTGATTTCTTTGCGTGGATCATTATCATTTCGTCACATGATATCATCCGAGTGTGTCTAATAGAAGGACACCTAAATGAAACAACAAGAAAGCATACCTTTCATTAAGGGCAGAGAGGACAACATTGTTGGCTGAAACAACTCTTCGATATTGTCGCTTCACATTGACGAACTCCTCAGAGCTAATTGAGTGCTGAAGTTCGTTGAGGGCGCTCGATGCTGTTCTCACTGCTACTGGTGCAATGCGGTCATGACGTTCTTAAATTGAACACAGCACTTAAAAAAGAAGATGATGTTTACGTCGTTTAAAATATGGTTGAACATGCTACTTTTACTGGTGATCTTCCATTCCTGAATCTCTACAAAATGCCCAAAGAAAACCGCGATCACTGTGTGATATAATTCTGCTATAGATTGATAATGCACAGCAGCTTCTGTTATAACAGATATTTTTAGAACTATATTTAGAATATAACAGATATTTGTAAATGTAAAGGTGAATATATAGGTGAAAGACGAAATAGTGACAAGGTTAGGGGTGATGCATTTTTTCTTAAATTTCCCATTAAACAAAAAACAATAAAAGAAATGAAAGCGATACTCGATCTAAGCGAAAGTAGTTCCGATGTTGTTGTTGGTGTTATATTGCTAGGGCCAAAAAAAATATGGCCAAAAGTTGTTCATTTCTTACGATCGCGAGCTAGAGAATTTTATTCACGATCAGATACTTCACATCAGAGGTTGACGCTGTATCCAACTTCGCCACATACTCTTTCAAAAGCCTTCTTCCGACTTTTATACAACATTTGGCCATATTTTTGATGGACGGGAAAAGTTCAATCATGAGTCAGTTGACACTGATTAGATTCAAATAAACATAAAGACGTAAGTGCACAATAATCAAAATCTTAGCAACTAGCACAACCACGAAGCATTCGGAGACTTGCTGTAAATAAAAGAAAGGTGAGGAAGCGCACCTGTGCCCCTATATTTCATTCTCTTTCTCGCCTCATCGTCCTCAACCATCTGGCGATAGTTCATTACCAGCTGTTCCGATGTCAACGTAAAACTCTGCTCTTCATGCTTTTTGTTTTGGGAATCTCCTAAAGAAACTGAAATCCACATCGGTTACTATGATGATTTTAGTATCGTTTTTATGAGCTCCTCATTGAGCAAAAATCCACTTACAGCGAGGTCCTCTATGGTGCGCTTATTTCAATCCCGAAATGCACTCCATCGATTTGGACGAAGTTTACAGAGTGTATAAATAGGTGCATTAGTTCTAAAACGGTTCCAAGAACCATTCCCGCAATTCTCGACCCTGTCATTTTACGGCTCCTCTAAGTATCCTTTTCACAGAAGATCATGGGTTCCACCCATGATAAGAACAAAAGTTTTCTGCAAAACCTATTCACTTCAATAAATTAGACGAGTTCTGGGACTGAGAACCCCTACAGCGATGTAACAGTACTAATGGGGGCCAATTCAAGCAATCTTTTTGAAAAACGAATTAGGAAGAAATCCTCGACAATAATATTATTTATTAATTGTGCAAAATAACCAAAACTGCAATTACAGGAAATTCTCAAAAACTTTTAAACAATAGCCAATTCAGAGGTTAATCCACAATATAAAAACGATAAAAACCACTACAATAAACCCTTCCAAGTTGAACAGACTCAATTAATAGTAGTTTGACGACGCTCCAACCAGGTAAGAGACACCCCGTAAATTCCAAGAAAGCACCATTTTTGAACTTTGCATGAAAGTAGTGGACTTGACATACGCACCCATCTGATCGCCATTCAGTGTTTTTTATTAAATCAAAAATGCATTGCGTAGATACGACTGTAATATCGGTTCAAAAAACCAACAGGTGATCCATGCAAAATCAACACTATCACTATTTATTGTGTATATATGTATAGAAGAAATAAAATAATGAAAGAGGCAAAAATTGTTTATTTCACGTTTCCTCTCATCTGCTTTTCGCGTGAATTCATTCAGTTTGGGTTTCCTATTCGTTGCAGTTCTAATAAACGATTTAGTTTCCGCTGAGTGAACCATTAGCGCAACACAGAAATGACTGATTGTCTGCAATGAACATGGGAGAATTGGAAAAACATGGGAAAGTAAATGAATTCAACACATGGAGATATAGAGAGACGCAAAAACCAGATCCAACAAATAAACATATTTGCAAAAAAAAAGTAATCTGCTGAAGACTCAAGTGCTTAAAAAACATGAGCATCGTACTAGTAACTAAATCAAAGATTACCCAGCTGAATTCCATTCATATATGCAAATAAAGTGATATACTAGCAAATATGCATGCATAATGGTAGTTATTAGTTGGTATATGACATCATTGCAAAGCAATATATTTCAAAGATGGAGTGGCACTAATCTGCATATAGCATTAATAATATTTAATTGTATGATACTTTTGTTGAATATATATATATATGGAAATAATAAACAAAACAAAACAACAATATCTATTGTTCAATTTGAAAATTGAGTGCAACTTACTTCATTATTGTGCACTAACTTACACATACAGACGCAATGACATCAGACAGATGACAAAAACAAAGACTTTTTCAGTGGCATTTCTCATTTACTTGCTCAGATAAAAAAAAAGCCTGCATTGGGTTCCCACGTTGACCTGATTTGCTTTCCCTGCCTCTCTTTCCACCAACCCACCCCTCATGTTGACTCTTTCCTCGCCTCATATTCACCTGATATACCCTTTTCCTGCTTATCCCCTTAATTGTCACCTGATGATACCATATGACCGACGGAACGTTGTAAGAGAATGCTCTTTTTTCGCCATTATTTCGTGAAATAAATGTCTCCTTTTTTGTTAATTGTTTAATAGGCATTTGGCTTTATGCTATTACAGAAATTTCCCTTATAGCCAAATGAAGTGTTGGGGATATAAACAATTCTGAATGGTTAATGAGGTGGTTCAGGATCTGTTTTGCCGGTTGTTTGAATCTTCCCATTCCTACTGTTTTGAACTGCTTAAACAGTGGAAAACCTACGAGCTACGAAGCTGAGAATAACTTCCAAAATGTGTACGTAAAGAATAAAAAGTAATGCGTGCACCCAGCTGCCATAACATCATACTGCCATTAAAATGTTGTAAAAGTGGGCAAATGGATCTCAAAAATGCATCGTATGATCGATCCAATGACTGCAAAAGAATTTCACTTAAAGGCAATGAAGAGGTTCGAAGCGAGGAGAGGCACAATTCACAATGAGTTCGAAACTCATTCCGATAACTGCTTCTAAACATAGTTCAGCAAAGACATGCACATCCCCACTTACGAGCGATCTTCTGTTTGCCAAATGATTACGCCTTGAACAACTTTCCCGACGCGGAACAAAGGCTGAATGCCATCCCATTCCCAGTTAACTCGACATAAGAATCCTAGAATTTAGTGTAACAATCGGTGGGAGGGGCCATGACAAGCCAAGCAAAATACTCATACCTGTGGACTGTAAGCCTTGAAGTATTTGAAACGAACCCACATCCGAACATTTTAACGACCGATGAAGCTGCGTGGGAACCCTTTTCTTCCTGGAAACTTACAGCAAGAACTGCTTCAGATGAGAACCCAGTTGGCGCCGTTTTGTTTCCGCTGTGGAAATTGAATGAGCCGGCAGAAAACTGTACACTTAAAACATGCAAGCAAGTCCAACATAAGCATAACCGGAAGCAGGAAGAGCCCACCAGAGCTGTACCTTAGATTCCTTAAAGCACAGGGGAACATACCTGAAATTCGATTGTAACGACCACCCCGCTAGTGTGCCAATGAGTCCAATATTACAGAAATGTTAGTGATATTTCGAAGAAAGAAAGACAAACCGTGTAATTGCGTAAAATACTTTCATTGGCTATAGATGCACGAGGCAGCCTAATTTCATATAGGCATCGTTTGCTTTATGGAGATCCGCTTAACTAAGCGATGAAAACAAGTTTATATTAGAAAAGTTTTTATTTAGAGAAAAACATGTGGAGAATCAAGTGAGAAAGCTTGTTTGGAAGGCTCGCAGATATGTTATTTTACGTTCTGCTCACTTAACCAACCGAGGGAGAGATGAAACAATGCCAAAAATAAACATATTTACAACTGAATAATATCGATTATAAATATGCAAAGGCGGCTCATGAATTACCAATAAATAATACAACGACGGAAATAATACCACATTTCAATTGCTCCGATCACTTCTGCAAATCTTCGCAAAAAATAGGTAATTTTGTGATACGATCGCTATACAACGAACTCCTAAACTCATAAAGTTGATGGATCAGTGCGAAAAATGATATGTGAGAAAACTGGACGATGTGTGTTCACCCAAAAAGTTTGGTAATTTCAACTCCTCTGACTCACGAATTGAATCTGCTCGACAGAAAGATAGACAAACACATACACACGTATATGGGCGACATTGTCACAAGATGCTTGAAGTGCATAAGTAAATGGAATGCAGAATAGAAAAATACAAGACCAGTAGATGTGGCATTCACGCATACAAAACTATTGGTTAAAGCAGAGGGTTAGAATCACAGCAAAATTCTTAAACCGATGGTTACACACTCAATGAGATGAGGTCGTGATGGCCAAATTTACCACTTCACACCTCCCTCATCACCTATTAAAATTCATCATCCTCCAAGATCCCATCTTCCCCAATAAAAAGCCTAAATGAGAGAAAACTGTGTGCTGAACTTCATAATTGTTTTCGAGGATTCATGATTCTAATTGCCACTTCCGATTTCTCTGTGAGTTACACCGAGAAAAAATTCGGAAAAAAGGAACTCGAACCAGCAAGTATCGAGCATTCGTTTGCTTCAACGACGCAGACTTCAATTAAATGCATCAGCTCGCGAACATTCAACAATAAGACGGTTGCATTCAACGAGATTTCTTTTTTCGCCAAGCTGATTACTCGAAACAACAAGCTCGCTGAGGCGAACTCGTAAACAATAGACGCAAATGCTTAAAATGGAACAGTTATGATTACGAAGTGCCCTAGATTAGTGTTTTTTACTATGATTCTCACAAATAACAGCGAAGGATGGCGATTCTTCGTCGGTAGGTGAAGCAGGATTAGGAAATAATTCATCCGCCATATAATGTCTGCAAGAAAGAGTTTCCTGTGCCGTAATGACGGCAGATTCATCATCACAGCTCGACTCGTTCGGCGAATGGACATTGGAGAACGACTTCGTTTTTACGCAGCTCAGGGCAGACTCTTCAGGTGAAGTGGCAATAGAAGACGCCTTACCTTCAATATTCGCAGACGCAGAACAACAAAAAGAGGAATCCCTCGGCTTGATGACGCTGGAAGTCCATTCCGGCAACTCCAATTCATATTGATCAAATGGCCTCATAGTGCCTTTGAGAATACTGTCTGCAAAACAATAAAAAATAGACGAATGATTTGATTTAAAAACAATTAGGAATAGGAAAATCTATCGACTGAATAATATATACCCTATCATCGGTGAAATTATATACAAGTAGCTCAAAAACATAAAAAGTCGTTATATTAGAGGAAAAATACTTGTACACTCGAACTTGTATTGGTTGCTGAAAGATCCCTAAAAGCCGTGCCAAACATAATTAAAAGAGCAGATCATTTCTTGTAAACAGCAATGCAAACTCTTCCGAATGCCATATTTTATAGACGTATTATCGAAAATCTGAAGATTTCTCATACAACATTCTCATAATATCAAGCACAAATCCAGCACAATAGGATGCGTAACGGATAAAGTGGGTGTATGACTCGGAACATACCTATCAGCCACTGTGCAACAATCACTGTTGCTGGTTTCCTCTTTGATACAATTTTGGAAATATCTGATCGATGTCTGCTATGAGTTATTATAACGTCCGCTTCAGAGATTCTATTCGTTATCTGTAAGAAATTTATCAAAATTTTATTGCGAATATTAGATTTTACTGGAGTTATCGTTTTAAAATACATCAAAATGCGGTAAACGTTCGTCGGTTAGTGCATAAACTGAGACATGAAAACAGCTATAAGAGACATGCTCATTCGACTGCACAAGATATGCGATCAGAAATCTATAAAAATAAGCACTGCTTCAAGGTATAAACTAAACTACATAACTTCATACAGCACGAATGCGAATATGAATCACAACACGGGCAACTTTATTTCAGCTTCCCTCTTTCTCTCATAACTGGGATTTGGTAGCAAATTTTGAGCTTTTCATGGCATTAGTCAAAACAATAGAAAAGCACAGAAAGAAACTAAAATCTGAAACGAGAGCGTCCTTTTAAGCATTACTGCTCAAAACAAACCTTCTCGTGTAATTGGTAGCTGGCAACCTTTCAGTTAAAAACACACAAATTTCATGTACTGCAGCAAATATTCGGCTGCAAATCTCCGCTAAAATAGTGAGCTATGAAAATTTCAAGAAGTTCGAGGAGGACGGGTGGTTTGTGTTCAAGTGTGACACGGATGTTCTTTACTGGTGTGAACATTAGTTCGCGAGCATGTTCTTCTCAACAAAACCTCATTTACCCTGTTGGTCAGCCAAACCTTCCAGTAGTATGATAAATATGGCAGTCAAATTCTGCGTGCGACTACTCCTATAAACAAACAAGCCTCATCTAACGGAAGTGCGGATTTATGACCGCTGGGATCAGAATAAGGCAAAAAATCCCTTCTAATCCACAAACTTGGAACCCTCTAGAAACTTTTTAATATGCAAAAATAAAGAAATTAGCATATGTGTAGGTATCTTAAAAAAAAAAACCACTCGAATCTTAAATAACTGTACATACGATATGAGTAGGTATGAAAAACAAAAAAAAACAAACAAAACAAACAAAAACAAAACACGAACCTTACCACCAGCATGAGCGATCAAAAATTTTAGCGTCTCGTGCGGCAACGAACATCCCGTTGAGACGAAAAATACACATGATCTGTCCAGCATTCTTCTCAATCCTCGATGTCTGCGATGCCTGTAAATCGGAAGCCACCTCTCGACGCAGTAATTGGATGTTGCATGCAGCCAACAGCCCTTCTCAGAAGAATCCCTCACCTGCACAAATATATCAGCTATTAATCAACGAACATATCACTTCCGTTAATGCATTAACATATTTATAAAGCATTAACCTACTCGACAGTAACAAACTTTACCTCTACCCCTCTCTCTTCAGATCAGCAAAATTTCCGATCATCCGATATCCACCTACTTTAAAGTGAATATTGTTAGTGCTGGAATCACAAACAATGTAAACATGAAGGATCCAAGCTGAAAACAAGTGAGAGGATTCAAACACTTTCAAGGTGTCTCGCAACTCCTATATTTCCAGCTACTCCTCTCAGTAAACATATGAAGCTTAAACGAAAATAAGAAAAGATGAGAAATGAGTGCTGCGATGTCTTTAGCATTCAGAATCTAGGATCATTCAGACACTATTTCAAATGCGCTGAAAATCACAAAAACCATCCCCCCCCCCCCCCTCAAACATGTTTCGGCTACATACTATTTTGGCGTAATGCGACGTTAGCACACACTCATTCGAGCAAGAATTGATTCAGTCAAAGCGGCATACAAGTTAGCTGATGCACCCGATTAGGTTGCTACTTAAATCAGGTGCAGTGAGAAGGTTGCAATTTAAATAAGGTTTATTAAGAACACTAAGCATACCCACTCCTCTCTGACGATCCTAACGCCGAGTACAAGCGCTTTGAGCAGGTTCGGTGTAAGTGTTCCTTCATCATCGGCAATAAGCACTTTCGTTCGCTCATCTACCTTTCTTCTGTACTCGTAGACACCCATTCTTCTGATTGTTTCTCGTAAATTCCTCTTAGAGCTAAAATTACAAAGCACTTTATCAACGAATACTCTCTGCGCTGAATTGTTTTCTCTTTATCAAACGCATTCACTAAACACCCATCCCTTTGAACAGAATGGATCATTAGTTCGCATTGACCGAAAATGTGACTGCTAAATAGGAGAAGCTATATGCATATTTCAGATGAGGAACACAATCATACATTTCACTCAGAGCTGATGTGACGATGTTGTGTGTGATGCGTTTGTGTCGATTAGCGAGTTCTGGTGGAGTAGGCATAAGCTGCAAATCGTTGAGTATTACCGATTTCGTCCTTACAGTTACTGGCTTCACGTGGATATCTGAAAGAAAAAAGTTTTCACCTGCACAAACAATAATTCATCAATCATATAATGTTAAACGAAAAACGCATCTTATAGTAACACTGCTACGCCTTCTTCTTACACTCCTACGCCTCTTCTTATATTCGCTACATTTTATGAGAAAAGCTTTTAACTTGGAACCACTAACATGATCGTTATTACAGTTGTTTTACGAAGCAAATAGGTATTTTTAATGTTGCCACAAGATTTCCAAAAAGGAAGGGCATGAGCACAACTAAGTCCGCAAGCTAATTAAACAGAACTTAAACTTTGTTAAACGATTAATAAAACATCTACTGCATTTTCTCAGCGAAAGAAAAAAAAAATTAAAATAAAATCAATTGCAATTTGAAATTTTTCTCCGACATTCCACCGGCTATCATCTCAAGAATCTGGTCATTGGTCCTTTACAGTGAAATATTTGATGTGAAAGAAAACGCTTCTATGAGTGAGAGCAAAACAAATTTCGAAGTGAATACAAAACTTAAAGGAAGGAACAGCTTTCCCATCACAAACATGCCAAAAAGACTGTGAACGCTTTTTAAAATTTACATATGAGACCAAGATCCCATACCAACACGCAATGCAAAAAAACAAAAAAAAAACAAACCATTCAGTGAGTAAAGCAGGAAATAAAAGTTATGGTGACAAAATCAAATAAGGTTTAATCTAGGTCTATGATAAGCTTTAAACTGAGTGCCAACCAACATTCAGCCACAAATAAAAAGCCAATAGCCTAGGCACGACTGCTCATCTTCTACTGGTGATTTATTAAAAAAACACTTACCTTGGAATGCCATGCTCAGCTGTTCAACATCTTTTTTAACATGCTCGGGGATAATCTTTTTAGTCCTTCTTCGCACCTGGAAAAGTTTGTGTTGCTTGAGTGTTTAACATGGTATCCAAACATGAATTTTAAGTTCTGCATGCTAATAATTAATAAAGAACCGCATCATTTCAGTAGACATTATATGAGAATCGTGGCTACTCTACATATCGCAACTTATTTATGAGGCCTTTAAACTATTCTGGGCGATTAAAGTATATCGACATAAACGTGTAAATTTGAGTTCATTTTCTCACAGGAAATATTTGAAGTACATTTTTTGTATTTATGATTTTATGCGAATTGATTGCAAAACTCCAATTTGCAACTATTGGCCTCAAAAATTTGAACATTAAGGCTCTCAAAGAGAAAACATAAAACCAGCTTGCAGACCTAATTAAGTTAAATCTCTTTTACATACAAAATACGGATAAAGAAGATGATGCATGAATAAGCTGAACAGCACTTTCTTATTGGCATCTCTTTTTCGCTGTAAACAAACGATATACGGCCCCCACCAGTAACTACGTTACAAACGAGAAAACAGAAAATGAACCTATGTTCAGCCGTCTTTAAAGAACTAACACTAAAACTAATGCGTTTAGAGCGGTGAATAATATTTCTTTAATAGATAAATTACCACAATCACTATGCCAACATTCCTAAAAGTTTTTCGAAAATACTAAAAAATATTCAATAATCTTGCAAAATGGAAGAATACAAAAGAAGGAAAATAGTTGCGAATAAGTGAAGTGCAGTATCATCACTAAGCATGACCCCACAGTTCAACAAACAAAATGCATTATTAAAACAAAGCTTACCGTTCCTTTATTCAACCGTTTTACACAATTTTCGTGATGTTTCTTTGCCGCTTGCCCATCAATCAATTCAAGCTCTTCTTTTAAATTATACAACAAATATGGCGCCTCCGATAAGTGCATGCCTTGCTTATTGCATCTGCAAAGTTTTCAACTTTTGAGAAACGTTTTTAGAGAAGCTTTAGGGATCAAATATTTGTCTCCATCGAAAGAGCATAAAAAGCAGTGCGATATGCAATGACCGAACCGTTCAAAAGAACTCAAAAGAAGAACGAAAAGAAATCATGTGAACAGCATGTGGACAATGAAATGATATATTAAAAGAAACAATGATATGTGATGAAATCACAATATTACATAATATAATCATTTCCCGCCATTCAACCTTTCATTAAAGCGAGGCAAATTCTTCATGTTGAATGAGAATATGCCAAGAATACTCCAAAATTCTGATCCCACGATCACAATGTCTGCAGCTGCACTATCGAAATTAACTGACAACAAATTCGATGACGTTACATGAAAAGAATTTTGAAGCAAATATGATTTCAGTGGCAACTACTCTTGCATCTTTAATTGAGCATTCGGATCTGACCACTCACGGATTAAGTCCCAGCATCTACATAATGTGGTTATGAAAAATTATCACTTGAAAATAAAATCGTCTCGTAAGATAGAATGAAAGATCTCACTCGAAAACCCACGAAGGAAACACAATGAGTGGACGTGGCTTCAGATGCAGAGCGTTCACACAGTTTTCCGTCCGAAAGTCGTTCGACACCACATGTGTGATTCCTTCACGAAGTCTGTAAATGGAAATTTTGAGACCCTCATTCAACAAACGAAAAAAGAAACATCTTGCTCATCAAAAAAGGCAATCACAACATCTCGCTCTGTATATATTGACTCGGAAATGCTCGCTAATTCTATTATAAACTAAACAATGCGCTGCTAAATTACTTCTAAAAAAGCGCATAATGAATGAAAGTGAAAAACATTCAATTTATTATATTGTCAAATAAGAGTTGTCTGAGCATGGCAGAAACACAAATGCACAAACCTAAATAAATTTATAAAAACATTGCTAGTCCACATCAATACAGCGGTGGAAAGATAAATTTTTATTTAGTAGGCTGATAAGAAAAAGAAGACCAACTTTGAAGAGACAGATGCGCCCAACGAGAGAAGGGTATCGCGCAGTATGGAGATTTCCCCGGATACCTCAGATTCAACATCCAAATAGACATCGAGACCTGAAAATATCAGCGTGATACTGCTTGAACAACTTGAGAATGCTCAAATCGCATGCTCTCTGCAAGGACCAATCACTGTATCGAAATCATAAGGTCTACACAACGAGAATTCCAATTCCACTACTAATCTCGTGTAAACTTTCTTAGGTCGACCTAAACATACAAGATTCAGGTATACAAGGACTTGATACGGTCCTCAATAGCCCTAGCTGTCACATTTCCGGTCTCTAATTAGACTATGCTTTAGTGCTGTGACGCGATCACGGCAGAACGATGTTGAAAAAAAATTTCAATGAAGAAATATCGTATGATCAATGATAAAACTGGACATTTCTAAGCAACAAGTTTGTGTATTAATCACTTTTCAATGAGTTCGTTTCGTGCGTGGTGCACACCAAGGAATATTCCGCCGCCCTTCTGACGCAAAAAGTCACCCGCCTTGCTTCGAAACAAGTTCGAGAATTGCATGAGCAATTCACACGGGTGGCATCAAGCAGCTCCATGAGAAGAATCAAAAGGTGGCTATATTGCTAGAAAGCACATTCATATGTTGGTGATCTTATTTGCAAAGATGTTTTCTCTCAGCCGCATATGAGATAATGCTCATGAACATTTTGATACGGATGTTAGTTCCTCAAGTCCATGGGCATGAAATCCAACCAGCGAAGCAGTCAATTTCAAAAAGTTACCTTGCAGAACGATGCATCGTATCATTTTATCGAAGTCCTCGGAAACAACCGTTTGAAGAAGATCGGGTGACATGGATAGGCTCATCTCCTCTACACGTTTCTATCTGATCGGTGAGGTAGTCTGCAAGTGAGAGCATTTATTTCAGCTTTCTGGACATAAATTTCTGAATGACTCTTGCCTCAAGCTCTTCACTACAGTACGACGTGCCCACCGTGGAGAATTCGTTCTAAGTATATAGATAGGGTGAAAGTAGAGATAACCTCTGCAATTTACGGTGTTTGCCATTTAGAAACCATCGCTAGCCGAATGTTGACTTCCAGAAAATAGCGCTTCTGGAATACCAACAAACTTTTAGGCATCATTTCGTGAATTTTTATGCCGATTTCACAGTTCGAACGATGCACTCGCCTAACTAAAAACACCATAAACATGGCTAATTTTAAAATAACATCAGAACACACTAAATATATTGCTGAGATGTTATGTGTATGAAGTTTGCACGTGCTATGGGAAAAAGTGAGACGTTAATTCTGCGAGTTACACTCGATACGACCATTGAGTATCGAAACAAACATGCTCATGAATTGATTTCTTTGCGTTTCATAAGCTCTCACGTCCCGATCACTCAAAACACGCTGCAGCACTTCTTTAATACCAACGTTAGACCACCCATTTCGTTTACGCCTAGACTTTCATAGTGAACCGTGACTTTCATACTGAATCCCGTGAATACTTGAAAATTTGAATCACCTACAAATCGAGACCCGTGCTGCAGATTACTCTTTTTTTTTCTTTTAGGACCTTTGAATAAGCAACAAACAATTTTAGAATACCCCTTAATTGGCCAGCTTACATACTCCAGGTTCTGAATTGCAACACAACCAACACAACAGCCTCAGTCCAATAAGACCACACAACTCTTACAAATGGAAAGCAGCATCTTCCGATTAAAACTGTAATAGAGGTGTGGTAAAACACCGTTTTCCCTGTAAGCCTTATTTCATCGTGTAGTGTTTTATCTCGAGTGTTTTCGGATGCTGCTTTTAAGAACAATAGCTTTTATTCATTCAGAAACGAAGAAAACTGCATATGGGCATTCAACAAATCATCCTTAATCCATAAAAGAACGATGCAGCATACACAGATTGGAATATATGAGTAGTCCTCGTGCGGACAGAGTTTACCAGATAATCAGTATAATCGGTCACGTTACACATGAAGGTTTTGCGCGACTTGACTCCAAATCCAGTAAGTGAAGAAATGGATTTAAGGAAACACTGCTTATTTAGCCACAAAAAAATTGCCTTAAGGACGAACCTCTCTTAAAATGGCGCTCTGATGCCTCGTAAAATTGAAATAAAATTTTCCCGCAAAAAAACAGAAATTCTTTTCCTTAAGGCGGGAAGAATCTTTTCGCTTTGGGAATCAAGCAAATTCTTATCCCTCAGCGTAATGTAACCGTATTTCCTGTTGAGGGGTAGACGTACGACCTTCTTGCCAATATCGAAGATTTGCGATTGAGGCGTATCCTTCACCAAAATTGGGAGTGGAGGTGGATTCGGTTTTGGTGCTAACATCAGCAGAAAGCTATGCGAGTAACCAAACCGGCTTGAACGAGGTCGATCGCATGTCGTCGATGAGATGTGTACTTCACAAAGTTGCAAACATGCGAACGTTTCAGCACAACCACCCACATTTATGTAATGCAAAACAAAAGGGGAGTGAAGCAAAACACAATGAAGACAACGGAATCAATGAAAGCAATTGCATAAAGTGAACGGTGTTTTTGCTGAGGAAGGAATCCGATTGAAGATCACAGAGTCTTCAAATGGAAGTGAAGTGTTCGAATTGATGAGTCTATTTGCTAAAAGAACTTTCAACGTGTCTCTAGGGTCTATTAAGTTTCTATAATTTATATGGATGGCAACTTTGCTGCTTAAGAATGAAAAGTATTTCGATGGATTTAATATAAGCGAAACCGAATAGATTCTTGTACAACATCCGAATGATAGATTTCATTCTAGGAAGTTGAAGCGAATCATGACACTTTGCTGAAAATCTTTCAGTGTAGCTTGCTGCAGGAAATCTGCATCTTTTAAAGGCAATTCTAATGTAAAATACATTCGATCTTTCCGAACCTGAAAACATTTATTCTAAAAATGTAATGGCGCATATCAATAGGATATTCGAGAATGACTAATGTTAGCTGAGTGTTCCCCAAAACGTACTTTTGCCCCAAACTATGAGAATCTTTTAAATTTTGAGTTTTATTGATCCTTGCGTTGACTCAACGGTCAGGGTTATACACAAACTTTGTAAGCATGCTCCATTCACGTTCGACGATATTCTCTCTTAGATTCTCAATCGAACCACAAATCGGTGTCATGTAGAAAAGGTGATACCAACAATCGTACAGGACTGTGTTTATATCTAGGTTGTTGTGGTGATGAATGCAGTTGCTGGCTTCTTGAGAATATTTCAACTGTTGTCACTCAATCAACAATCATTATGATCACATCTAAATTTAAATGCTTGGGAATGAAAAAGGAATATGTTTTTGTAAGCATGTGATTTGCCACCTGAATTAATCAATATCTGGAACCGGTAAACAACATGGAGCTCCAAAATTTTCAGTACATCAATGAAAACAAACACCTATCGCATTTGCTGCGTTCATGAAACAGGAAATTTGTTGACCAGGACGAAAGGACTTCGAGCAAGGCGTCTCCAACTTGATCGCGGGCCATCTTTATTACACTGAACTCTGTTCATTTCCTGATGCAGTGTTTCTTCTCAGATGTTCTTTTCTTCACTGAAGCATCCTTTATCATTTCAAAGGCTTTCCGTCCATTTCAGAGGGAAATTCTTTTGCTTTTCCACTCTGCGTCGCATAGTGTGACTCTTTCACACTCTATGGTTAAATTATATTTGTGATGATCATAGTGTTGAGTTTTGGGTTTTTATTCGCCTTTTGTTGACGATATCGCATTTTATCGAGAAGAATTCTATATGAATGACGGTCTTGTAGCATGTAGCTGAATTTATAACTTTGCTTCATCAGTGCTCAATGACTTTGCTTGTTTATTTCGTTTACGTTGATGGAACTAACTTGTTGGTCTTTTCTCACTTCAGTTCTGAGTTATTGGGTCCTCTTCATTGTTGCCGTGTATTTCATTCCATTCTTGGTCATATATTTCTTGATGGCAATTACATGTACTTTCGTAAGTTATAACCCTGTCTGTTTACATCATTGCGTCATTCATCTGTGTCAGTTGAATAGTATCTAAGACCCAGTTACCACAATCACAACTTAGATACCCATAATGCGCATTTACATGCCTACAAAAAAAAAAGATCACCGAAATGAGGTAAGCCGTAATGCAGCAGTGGTATATTTTTACATAAAGTAAAACTGCTGGCCAAATTGTCCAGTAGGCTTGGACAAGTTTATGGCTGAAAATTGTCCAATTTGGCCGATTAAACTAACTGAGTTGTGTGCGATGCTAGAAATTCAAAGAGATATTCGTGGAAAAAATTCCGAGAGTGTCGCTTTAATCGCACTCTCATCACAATGAGAAATTCAACGTAATCGATGAGACGGTTCAAGAATACGAAATCATCTCACAATTTAAGAGAAAATTGTCCCTCTATGTATTTCTTTTTCGAAACCATTTCTCATCGAAGACAACTCACTTTCAGAAAAAAGGCTGAAGAGATTTTTTCGGCGGAAAGGATTTTTGATTATTAAAGAATTTTTCTACCAGAACATCTTTTGGTATGCACGAAACAGGGCATTTTTCCTTTCTTTTTTTTCCTTTTTCTGCTCTTCACTTGAACAAAAGGATTCGTGCATTGAACAATGATCCACCTGCAGCCACCTTTAATAATGTACTCGCCATATTCATCACCTAGACAATTTGCACTCTTGACCAACACGAATCGATGGTCTCAAATAGATCTTAGCAGAAGTTAGAGTAATGAAAAATAGCAGGAAATTGGTCTCTGTTTCACTCGTATTAGCACTCTGATAAAGTGGAATATACAATAAGCATGATGATTGATCATACAGGGCAGTTCGAAGAATTGCACAAAATATAGTAAAATGCATCGATAGCTGTAAATTACTTCAATGAATGTGACGAATGTTTTAGTGGCTATTAAACACTCTGCATGATTCGTTGGCATTTTTGGCATTTCACTTAGGTTCATTGCAACTCGTCAATTTTGCATTGGTGACATTTTAAATATGACCTACGCGATGTTTTGCTCCATCCCTCAATATGTAACCCAACGAGTATTATGTAGGGACATATTTACCTCTGTTAACGATTGAGAGAGGAGTGATCCGATTCGCAGCGGTATTTCCAGATGGAGCAACACGGCTGAGTGTTACCTCTCGACTGAACAACGTTCATTGACTCATTGCATAAGGGACATCGGACGAGTGGTTGAACAAGCGCTAAGCTTTGAATTGAACGCAAGTGACGCTATAATAGAAGCTGATCATCTTTTGTAAGCTTTAAACACCTTTGATGCTAATATTTGTGCGTTGCATGTGTGGCAACCTCATTCAAAGAGCGAATGCTTTTGCACTGAGAAGGTGCAAACAGATGTTCTTTGCATGTGTTGCCTTAAAGCGATGCAACATTCTCAGCAAAAGCTATCTAGAAAGACTGAGGTGCATATTTCCCGGAGGTTCAGGATATCGTCCAATAAACTTTTTTTTTTCATTATCACGCAGATGACTTTCGTCCATTAAAGTTGTGTATTATATCCTGCACAAAGAAAGGCCATCAATCTCAGGTGCACAGAGCTCATTTTAGCACTGGCAGTCAGTATTGGTCCAAAAGAGCCATCAATCTTTGCAACTGTCTTCGGGTTGCAAATGTCAGCTCTTTCATTCTTTCTACATTCGAACGAAGACCAATAAAGATACCTACTGGCAGCCTCTCCCCTTCTTTAAAACTCTGTTTGAGCAACATGACGACCCCTCTTTCCCAATATGCTGCATATCTCCCTTTTTGTTTAGTCTATTACAGTTTTTGCTTGCTGCTGTCCATGTCAGCATATTCCATCGTAACTATCATACATTTTTCTAGTTTGCTTGTTGCACTCTCTTTAAAAAACCTTTTGCCTATATGCCCTGTGACGAGATCACAGTATGAAAGTACTGCATAAGAAGGAAGTGGGAAATGTGTTATTTAGGAAAGGAGATCGTTATATAACCATTATCAACGTTGGAAGATGCAAAGAAGATTGGGCGTCGAATATTCGAGAGTAATGTGGTTTAACGCAGCTCATAATCGTTGATCAATCGATCAACGACGGGTTTGCGCTTGTCAAATCAAATTAATTCTCATTGCGATGGCACCACCCAATGCACATTTCCCAATTCCCAAACTGAACGAGCAGGTAGCCCTTTCTCATAGATCGTCGCAATATTTTCGTCGACTGTCACCACTAGTGGCGTCATCGCTCGCTTGTTTCACTCAATTTCATTATCGTTTCACATTTAATTGTAGCGTCCGATTCTTCTTGTTAAATTTACACAAATGAATTTTCGGTCGATACAATTTCCTTCAAAATTAAATTCGATTCAAGCACTTGCTCATCGAGGTGAAAGTTTTATCAGGCAAATCATTGTTTTGTTAGCTTGTTGCCACGAACGATTTAATACTCTCGCTCTTTGGTTCCAAGCCGATCCTCGCTTGATATTCCATATGCCATTCCCCATTTACCTCGTGTAACCGTTCCGGTGTCAGCACACTCTGTAAGGTCGCTCTACACACTTCGGTGTCTATTGCTATATGTACCCGGCATGAAGCCTATACAAAAACTACTGCTTTTTATTCATGCTTCACATCCCTAAAGGCCTACCACTATGCAGTCGTCGTCTTTAAAGCCAACGTTTATTCTTCTATACTCTCTACGAAGAGATGTTACGTGATACCGCTAATAATAATAGTTTGTATTGCAACACTTTTATGTTGCACTGTGGTCGATAGTGTATCTCATTAAACTATTTTATTAGTCACAGCCGCTTACTATTAGTGCCAATATAAGCAATACTGCAGCTGTGCTGCACTTCATCATTTACACTTCGTTTATATAAAGAAACCTTGGAAAACATTTTAGTACGGGTGAGTTTATATATGTACGAACATGTGCTTTCCGATAATTTCATAATTTAGGAAAAACGAAATCGCTCAGCCGATCAAAATATTTAAATATTTTGGCTAAATATATCAATAGTGATGCGTCAAATATTTTGATGTATCACTATTGAACTAATGCCGAGCGTGTGTTTCTCAGAATATCGAAAGTTGTTTCATCTCTTGACTATCTATCTTTATTACCACTTTAGCTAGCAACTAACGCCTCTGCAGGGAGAGATTCTTCTTCGAAGTAGAGACTTAAGGGAAGCGTAAAACTTGGAAGGGCATTTGGGGGGGTGAGAGGGGTCGAGATCCGAGTTATAGGCAAGAAACTCTGATACTGACCACCGAAATAGTGTACGAATTCTGCAAGACAAGAGTACAGTGGGGGGTGGGGGGGGGGGGTGCAATTTTCAATGGACTTAAAAAGGGCAGTGGAATCGAAGGCGAGAACGATTCTTTAAAATTTTCGAGCCTTCGCACCGCTGGATGGGCACAACACTTCTTCATTGGATGCAGGAAGGCAGCAGTTTATGGATTGGCAGACAAATTGAGTAGGAAATTTTTGGAGTAATCGAAATGAGCTGAAAAACATAAGTCTGTCAGCGATCTTTATTTCTTTCTACAATTTCTTAGGCCCTTGTATGAAAATTTTTATGTTGTCACTGCTAACGAAAAGATTAATGTCGTCCTCTGTATTAACGTCTATCATATATCCTTGCGTCCACTTATACTAGTATTATAGTTTCTTCAAAAACTGCTTCTTCAAAAGGGTTCATTTGAGGCCATATAGTGCATTCTTCAAACTTAGGTCTAAGATAATAAAAATTTTGCGTTTTGATGTAACTTTCAGTGGTCGTTTTATTACTGCAATTATGCTACCCACATTAGCCACACAGATATGTCATTGCTCGCCATCAACATTCGAGTTTTTTTACTTGTTGCCACTACTTTTTTTTGTTTTTCACTTTCTTCTTCTGTCACTTTTTGTGATATTTTCGCTGGTGCGAATGGTGATGAGTTTTTAGTACTCAACCGTTAGCGTCACATTGTATGGCACGATGAAATTTATTTTCGCTATGAAATAAGAATTTGATGCTGAAATTCGCTTTTACCGATCACCTTTGAAGTTGTAGAAATCAATCCTTAACATTTGCATTTTTACGTTAACGTTATGGCCATTCACGTTTTCCTCGTTGACGATCTGCCCTTCTAAATTACAACGCGATTATTCTTCGCTATTCTCGTCTAGACTTATCGGTTTGCTTGAAGCAATCACACTTCTAATTTCCTCCATTTCCTTCCCATTATAATGCTATAATTGTCCCCATAAATATGTGAATTTCTGTTTTCACGTCCAACGTTCGTAACAAAAGATCATCACAACTGCATAAACAGTTAGTTATCTTATTGCCATATCTTCGTAAAGTGCAGTTATTTGAGTTATTTATCGTTGTTTGCTGTATGGAACTTATTGTCAGTTAAATCCAGGTTGGCATATTTCAATACCATATCAGACTTCTTGCTGTGAAGGAGTTCTATTTTGTGCTCAGTTATTTGTTAACTGGCAGCCGCCTAGCGATAATTGCTTCCTTATTGCAACAGCGAATTCCACGACATCTGGTTACATTTAGTGCCGTTAATTTTGGTCTATTTCTCGGGCTTTTAGCGATTTTTCAGATCAAACTTTAATCACATAGGTGATGTCTCATATAGGTGAGGTCTTTATTTCTTCAACAATCGCTGAATTAGGTAATTAGGTAATCATATAGACTAATTCTTCAACCCATATATAGTGTTTCGCTGATTATTTCAGAACAAGAGAATGCCAAAATATAATTACCCAAAAATTAAACATCTGTGTGTGGTTTCATCGGTGTGATTTTAGACGACCCACCTTCCCATTCACGGGATGAATTAGCCAGCAAAGCGCAATTGCAGCGATCATTGCGATCAAAGTCTGCACAATTTTGATCAAATTTTAGATGAATCATGCAGCAATTAATGATTGCACTTTTGTGTATTCATTTACTCTTGTTTGCCGCTTTGCAGTGTTTGGCTATTAAGCGGGTTTTCTTTCAAAGTTCAGTAATAAAGAAACTGTCGTGTGCATATACCTGTTCACCGTTCTTATCCAATTATACATAACACGTTACTTATAAAGAAATTGCGACATTTCATCAGTGCCAAAGAGATATAAGGTTTAAATCACCCAAAAAATGAAACGGAGGTTTATAGTATGCTTTAGAAAATATACTCCTCGCTTGTAATCGCTTGCTTTTTCCTTTTTACTCATAAGTTATGGTTGCTGAATTAATTTTTACAGGCGTATTTCTTTTTATTTGCTTATTGTCGATATTTTTACGTGATTCTATGACATCGATTAGTGGTTTAATTCATTGTTATATCACTTCCATTAGGAAAGGAACACTGATATTTTTCATCATTAAAATCTTTATTCAGCTGCATTTAAACGATGCAAATTGGCTAATAAAATGCAACTACTATAGAAAGTTAAATTTTTCGTCATTATAGTAAAACGCAGAATCATCCCAAAATTGCTGACGGCATTCCTAAAATGGCGCATTAACTCGCATGTGAACGACTTGAAAGTTTCAACTATGATTCGATACGTTCAAAGTCTGCTGAGTTAGGCTGGGCATTTATCACTTTCTAGATTGCCTTTGCCTATCAAATGTCATTGCAGATATTGCTATTTTTTGAGAATTTTGTTGACAGCCGTCTTAACTGACGTCTCATTTATGCTTTCTTTGCAGGTGGAATGACTCACCTATGAAAGTGAAACCGGAAAGATATGACGCCCCTTCCTTACAGCAATAAAATGTTGTTGACTTACCGATTACCCAAGTGCGCCTGCAATTAACAAGCGCACTACTCTTTGACTTAGTAAAGAAAGTTGACGCCTAAAGGGCCACATCGGAAGAAATTGCTTTCCAATATACATTCTGTCTGCTAAAGGAAGCAAAACAGAACGTAAAAGAGTGCATTAATACATATAATGCTCATTCTTACCGATTTGTTTAGAGGCATAGCACAGTAATGTTCGAAGAGCTAAGGATTTTGGAGAGTTTTAGATTTTCCCAACATAAACATCCTCTTCAAATCATATTGTGAGATCTTTGAATCCTCTCTTCTGGAAGACGGTGATTCCCACCGATCATATACTTTAAGATTCGATTAGATAGTTTTCCAGTAGGATGCAGTATAATATTCAACGAGAACAAATAACCATATAAATGAATTAATGTTAGCAATAACAGAAGAGTGTGACCTTCGCACGGTTGCTGACGTTATCTTCGCTGGCAACTAGACGAGAGCTGGCTGTATTTATTGCAGTTCTTGCATGTAATTCAAGCTCACTGTTGTCGTAAACGGTGTTGTTCTTTAATTAATAGTGCGAATGGCATGACCTGTCGCTTAAAAAATTGTGTACAAGCTTGCTATTTACTAGCATGCTTCATTTCGTCTTGTCAGTGTCGTTACACACGTCGACAGCCTTGAATGGGCTCAACAAACAGCGGTATCTGTCCTCGTCCATCCTATTCAGTTTCTGCATTTCATAGTCGTTCCGTTTTTGTATCTGTCGTATTCACTCGTTCCCGTTGAGTGTGATTATGTGATAATGCCCTCACCTTCTTTGCTTTCATGCGCTGTCGTTGCCAACGAGAAAGGCAATCCCAAAGACAACGATCCCCATCGATCAAACACATGAAAGAACCTGTCTGCCTGATCAGGCAACTTCCAGCAATCATGTAAAAAGTGTTGCTCTTTAATTAACCGCAACAATTTTCGATCCATAAGTGTGAACGGCTGGTCACTAACCAAAATGCAATTCCACAGTACGTTTCCAAGATCAAGGAACAATTTGTTCATTGGAAAGCGGCTTCTATCATCTCCTTCACTCAACCTGTTCTTACACCGGTTAATCCTCTGTCTATCGTCGGTAGACGTAAGGTGGTGCTCGAGGCGATCGCCAATCAAGAAAGGAGTAAAAACAGCAGCCTACGGGCCGTTATTGAAAAGCCACCCGGTAATCCTTCCACATGTCGATCCGATGTTCTCAAAATAACCCTCCTCGTTGCATTGGCTGGATTGTCTTTTCCAGCAACAACTGACAAATAATTTCGTAAAAAGACCTGGAAGGAAGGACCCCGATGCATCATTCATGTCCCACTGAAGAGTTTCGAAGTTCTCAGTCACTTCATCCACGAATTTCCACGCTGTCAAGCTGACGATTCTAAAAGGGTACAGGGTTTAAAAGAGTATGTCCATTCTATTCTAAAGCCAGATGCTGATGCGATCTGACGCTTTCCGACTTGGCTGTTCACTATTAAAAAAGGAAGTTATGCTTCGTGCTTGGTAGTCCACACATTTAAATACCATCACCATGTTCTCAGTTTGGTCCGCATTTGCTCTTACCAAAACCACGCCCTTAAACCATGGTACCACCTTAATCGCGCCTAGATACCTACACCCAACCTACACCCTAAAGCAAACCAAACTCTTTTCTCACTTCATCCCTCCACTCTGCGTTCATCCAGCCCATGTCCTTCTCCTGATTCCTTGCTCACCTCATCCCTAACCCTAACTCCAGTCTACAGACACCTATGGTTGGGACATTCCACTAAACCATACATCAGTTTTTAACGAATATACGTCATTTTCTATCTGTTTATGAGCTGTTCTAGTATATCATGGTAAGTTTGAATCCCATAGCGCGAAGTATGGCAACCCACAAAACAAGTTTAAGTGCTGAGAATAAATAATCCCAGGATAGGGCTGAAAAAGTTTTTGAACCAGTAAAATGTGGGGGAGATGGATGTTTGTGTCTAGCACTACGATCTCGAATAAAGTGAAGAAAACTTTCTGGTCCAAAATAGTTTAAATATTGAAGAAAAAGAAACTCAGCATTATGCTCGATGCAAAATTCAGCGCAAATGAAATGTATCGCCCAACACCAAGATTTTTCTTCGAATTTACTTCAATATTTCGAAAGTAAGCACTGTTAAATGGATGCATATAGCATGGTTTATTACATGCAGCATTCGCTTCAACACTTTTCAGCGGCACTAATATCCGCAACAGTAATATGTATTAGTCATTCTTTGAGTATTTTCAACACTTGAGAATTGGCTCACTCCTTTTTCATGAAAATTAATGAGATAGGAAAAGCACTTCGAGTGAATATAATTGAATTTTATTATGAAGATAGTTGCTCTTTGCATTTCACATTATTCGATGTTCAAAGAGCGTCACTTGCTTATGTTTATAATATTTCGCTCGAGAAATTTAAAAAAAAATAGATGGCTTACCTTATCTGAAAGACTTTCGTTTGAGGCGGTGTTTTGCAAAGCGCACAATTTCGAGATGATTCACGTATTCAACAGTCCAATTGATCCATCTTCTATGAACGAGTTTCAGAGATCGAAACGGAAAGAAGGAGAAGAAATCTTCAAAAATGCCACTGTGGTAAGCCGATTCAACAACTCAACAAAAATCAACAATAATGTCATAAATTTAAAAAAAAAAAAAAGAAAAATTCGGCAGTACAAATTTCTCTTAGAGATGCGCAAATTTACACAAAACAAATGTACACATGATTGATGCAAAAATATTATAAGCGAGCTGAAATGATGGACATTTCAGAAAATTTTACTTCTATGATGAGAATAACGATCGTATACTTTTCCAAGAGATAATAAAGAGGCACTTAATTAGAACTTAACGATAGCAGATGATCATAAAACTGATATGCTTTGAGATCATTCAGAAATTTATTCAATGAAGTGATTCTACAAACATCGATTTCCGCTAAACGATAGATTATAATAGTGTGCTCTAACTTTTCGATGATTAAGTGTTGCATAATTTATTAGGAATATATAATAAGGTGGATATAATTTTACGTTAATGCTTCAATATATTTTCATGGCTGTAATAAAGAATGAAGGGATAGAAGCAAAAATCGAACTCAGAAGACTACTAGATGAGAGACTTTAATGAACGATGAGGTTTAGAATTAAAAAGAACGAAATAAAGTTTTGGGATAGAAAGAAGTTGAAAGTATATGAAAAGACAAAGAGAAATTTTTAATGAAATGATAACAAGAAGAGAATGAAATGATCGGTTTAAGTAGGCAGTGGAGAGATGAAATTAATAGTAATTTACAACTGATGTTTAATAAAGTGTATCCTATTTTTGTATAATTAATAGTTTTGAAATACTTTTATGGCTGTAAACAATTTCAGTGTATCGGCAAAGAAAGCCATACAAAAGCAAGAGATATAGTCGTCACCAATTTGAGTCTTAGAAAGCATTCAAGACAATGTTGAACACTTCCCACTTTGGAATTTTTCGCCAATGGATGCATACATGATGCTTTATTGAGTAAGACTATGTTATACGCAGCAGGAAATTCAGTAGTAACTAGAGAAATTCCATGTACTTTTGCGCATTCAGAGGATATATAGCGTTGACTCAAGCCGAAATAAAAAAGGCGAACCCCGCTGAATAACAAAGCATCACTCAACTCACCTTTATTATCGTATCAGAATTGTAGAAGTCTCGATTTCTAGTACAATCAACTGTTACAGCGAGCAAAATCGATCCGATGTCCTTTCATCTGGCACCATTAAGCAGTTCAGAAACGGTCGAGATTTCCGTAGCAATAAAAACACATCTAATAACTCGCAGAATTTTCTAACATTTTCTGTCATCATCTTGATTCTTTCTTCATAGAACCATGAATAGGCCCACTGGCTGAGAGTTATGAATAGGGCATTGCGAATTAAACAATCCAACAAGTTGTGCCAACTTAAGTTGAACATATCGACGCTTTATCTTTTTAAAATTTCTTACACAGCAAGCTGACAGTTTGCGTTTTCCAGCCCACAAGACAAGTTCTTAGTCCCTGGGAACTTTCCAAAATTTTGTATTACGATATCTACAACAGTGACTTAGAAATTCTTCCCAGTACAGTTCAGTTTCACAGGATATATATCACAGCACTGCAGAAGTAGGTCTGCACGCAGAAATTAACAGCTTGAAACGGATGAACTTTTTAATTCGGCTAGATACTGCAAAAAAGATGTCGCAGTGAGGAAATAAAAGCAGATTTCAACGTTTGAGCATAATCCTTTCATCGAATATCCTCGCAATACTTGAAATTTTGGAGGGATAAATTCGAAAATTTCACTGGGAGGCCATTCTTTAACGATCGGAAATCATTACAAGGCACCAAAAGTGGTCCCGAAAAAAACTATTTCGGAAACCACTGTGATAGCTATTATAGCTTGTGATAGTTTATAATTATAGTTTAAAGCTCAGACGATAAGTTATTATCAACGTTAAGCGACCCAGCTAATACCTTCCTACATACTGATCCACTCTATTTAGCGGTCATTAGATAAACGGAAAACCCATTCACTCAACGTCATTTATGCGAAATTCCCATAACGGTGCCATGCACTTCACCGAAGAACCAAAACATTACACAATAGCGCAATAGCTGTGTTCAATGTTAGATAGTTGAAATGTGGCGTCGTGGTTAAGACGAACCAATCGTCACACATATAGAAGTGCAGCCAGAGGCAAAAAAACCTGACCCGCGAAAACTCCTTATCTACTTCTGCAGTCAGCGCGGCAGTTAAACTGCTTATGTTTTGTTCAGGGAAGTGAAGAATTCATGTTACTTTCCCGCTTGCGCATGAGCCTGGCGAGTGCTTACCATTAGGTGAGTAAATCTCCGATTATGGCTTCGTGAATGATCATAATACTATCGCAAGGAGCTTTCGAAACGCTAAACTTGCATCCGGTTTCGATTCAGTCTCCACTCACCCCTTCAGAACTTTCTAGTGCACGTCATAGGGAAAATAAAACATTTCTTTCGATAAATCAAAAATTTTCACACCTTTTCACGGAAAACGAATCCGACAAGCAGTAAGATCTAAGCGCCAAAGTGCACCTTCTTCCTCGCAAAAATCATTTCACAGTCTTTTCTGCCATTTTTTCCAATACTCTTTCACAGCACACAATTTCATGAAATTTTTAAAATGTAAATTCTGTACAGAACAAAAGGAAAGTCACGTACACTAAAGATGGACGACGATTAGTCGACGGAAAAATCGAAACTGAGCAAAAGCCACATGAACTTTGGTCGGCCGCCATCACTCGATCAGTGGCCAGCGACTGGAAAGATAGATGCGATGACCATCTCGCACAAAATGGCCGAACCTTCTGGGAGCACCGTAAGCTTATTGCATTATACTGTGGAGCCTAGTGTTTCTTATCATAGAGCTTTTGTTTCGACGATAGCCATTTGAAAGAGTGTATACTGTCTCTTCTAAAAGTTCTTCAAATGACTTCAGTTCACGACCTTCTCGGTAGCAAGAAAAGTGTAGAAGGCGCGAAAGTAATCCGTTTCCAAAGAACAGGAATTTAATAGCATTACCTGAACGCCACTACAGGAAAAAGTCATTAACACTAGCTGACGTACTGAAACGATTAATACTACATCCAGGCTTGCTGGATTTCGATACCGCGTCAACAACTATTTTATTAGCTAAGACTTCTTGAAAAAATAAGTGAGAAACAGAAGGGTTGACACCTCTTCGCAATTGTTCGTAGTAAATCTACCACCGTTGTGAATCGCCCACAAATAACCAAAAAACATGTTCAATATGTTCATGATTGAAGTTTTCCTCGACCGGGACGGTTGTGCAGTACCGACTCACTTAAATAGTCTGATGCGAACTCGCGTAGAAAACTTACAGCACAGATTTAAATACTTATTCCTTTGGAGCTCGATGAATCAGCTTGGGAGTATATACAGAGATCATCTCGCTGGAATGAGTAAGTGACCACGGTTTTGCCCGGGCCAGCGAAATATGGTCACCACCCAAAGGTCGAGTAAAATGTAGCTTAGCCATTCTCACTGCGTCGCGGCTCGAAAATGCGCACTTCCTCCCCCCTCCTCCCCACACCTTACGACATAGACTGTTTCGTAGGGACAGTCTCAGCCGTCCCCGATATTTGAAACTACCGCACAGATAGACAGGTACTACTCACAGATCGCAGTAATGCACATCCGCAAAAGTGCCTAAGAGTCATTAAGCCATTACGTTGGCAAAATAAGAGATTCGGTTTAAGTGGTTAACAACGGCGATTAATTTCGACTGCAATAACACCGAAGCGTGCAAGCTGACACTTTCGTATTGTCTACTTATCAGTTGTTTTCAGTGCAATACTTCAAAGGACGGTATCATCTTCGAGCGAGCGGGTACAGTGTGTGCACTTTAATTGTAATCAACATTGTTCTTTTTGCACTATTCCTCTATTATTTCTTTTTTTGAAGGATGTTAGCCATCAACGATGCCATGATGCGAAAAAGCATCTTTTGATTTTTCCATCTCGTGCTGGACCTCCTGAAACATCCAGCCAACAAACTAGTGAATTGAATGTGCCAAATTTGCTGCTTCCTTCACCATCCCTCCCGGGGTTGCGCTCGAAAAACATTTCTGGAATTTTGTGAAACAAATTACTCTCGTCACATCGTTCGATATCTCCTCTTCGGTAAACCTTCAGCAACAACCAACCTGCAGGTCGTCATTATCCTCCCCCCAATACTCCTCTTCTCACCCGCTAAATGGGTGTTTGTGCTCGTTGTTCTACTTAATAGACCAGTTTACACACGTTAATACTGTTCAGTCCGTACTCGGTGTTTGCGGCTCGAACGAATACTCTTTACGCCGCTGTGTTCTGCTTCCAACGTCAAGCGAAATGCTTGCTCAACTAGCACTCACATCGCTCATCCACAAATTGTGGGCGAACGCTCAAACTTCAGAAAATTTGCCTTTAACTCAGTTTCTTGGAAAAAATGTCAAATATCAATCACCCAACAGATGCACCTTATGGATAAAAGTAACTGACAACCACTGGATTATAGCATGAAGTGACACATTTGCGGCAAGAATGGACCCTATGAAGGCAATAACCCAAACGATGAGCAAAAAATAGGGTTCATTCATGTGCCTCTTTGAGGGTTGTTCATGAAGACTATTAGCAATGTGCGCCATCTCAATGCCTCACTTGTTTGCGACTGCATTGTATTACACTTACTGTCGTTTTCGCTCTTTGAGAAGGAATGAAGTAACTCTTGACGCACCTCCAAAGGTGTCCTTCTAATAACTTATGTGATGTATATTGGCAACAACGTGATAAACTTCACAAGTGCCTCACTTTAATGGACCGCTTTCTACTTGATTCACCGTTTACACAAACCATACAAATTATTTAATCGAACGAAGACGGAGTTGCATTCAAAATGTTACCAAAGTGCACAGAACCGACTTCAACAATATCAGAAAATCTATTAACCAACTTGACAACATAATCAAAACCGTAAAAAAAAAAGAAATTATGTCAAAATGAGTTAAATTACTGAAAATATTGGAAAAGTAGGAAAAAAAACTTGGAAGTGGATAATGTCGAGGCGAAACATATATCATCTATCAGTACAAAAGTATTTCGAATACAAATTCTTTTTCTATTTTCCCCTAAAATGCAATTATAAAGGTGTTTACCCTATTCGCAGAGATCAGATAGTGCACGCCAACAGAATTTTTTATGGGCGCAGCACGAAAAAGTAGTAAAAATAATGGAGAGTGAATCTTAAATAATAAAAAGTTCCCATCTCTCTCCTTCAACTACCCGCAACTATTTAAACAACACAAGACAATACAACTTTAAAAATATATTAAATATATCAGAATGTAATGAATACAATAATAACAGCAATATCATCATAGTACAGTTGTGATAATACTAATCATAATAAAAACAGCAGAATAAGATGAGAAAGGACACTGCGAGATTGCGAAAATGCGTTGCTAAACAAAAAGTGTTACTGGGGATCCAAGACAGAAGAATCCACAAACCGCACAATCCAATATATATATATATATATATATATATATATATATATATATATATATGTATAAAACGTTCTTGAAGACGGCAATCCTCTTTGAAGAGCACCGATTCACAGCTCGTTTGTAGAAACATAACATTAAGAAGTAAACAAGAATGTGGATTAAAATAGGCAAATGAAAACAGCCGAATATTATACAAAAAAAAAGAAAGGAAATGATCACGTTCCAAGTGAGACGAACATCGTGTAACTTTCCATAACCTGTGCGTCAATTGCTTGCGCTTTGAAGAGTTTCTTCTCGATAGTCTCGCTGAATTCGAACATTTCTCTCCAATTCTAAAACAACTCAACTGCTTGGCGCATACTAAAATCCGCATTTCTCACATAGCGATGTTACATTAGCAATTCTGCGCCCATACGCAATCCTGAACATTCTGTAAATTGTGGCAACATTTTTAACAGTAGGATGGAGAGAGCAACTGCCAAGAAAATCCCTTCACTCCGAATCAACTTTGCATTTAGAAATCACTCACGTCAAATACCCTGAAAGATTTCTAATGGATTTTCACATTTTTAATGTATTTTAGAGAATGATTTGCATTTCTATTTCACTGCAAAGTTTTAGAATGGAAAAATAATCGAAAAGGATAACGGTCGAGAAATTCAAATTTTACGGAGTGCTATTACTTGTGGCGCACCAAGAAAACGTATAAACCGATGCGAATAAAGAAATAAGCGAGATAAGCTACTATTCATCGTCCCCCTCACTTGTTTTTACCACACTGATTTTGTCATCCACTTGAAAAGGAAAAAAAAAACTGCTAATTGTACAAATATAAATTACAAATGTCACTTTTATAACTTTGTCTCCCCAAACAATTTTGTTGATTAATGCATCACAAATATTGCAGATATAACATAAAGAAGAAAAAGGACAAAACACCACTAATGATTATGACGCAACTCTAAATCACAATGCTCCATCTTCAAGAAGTTCGGATGAACGCATGGCAGAATGCCCATTAGAGCACTCAGTAAATCGTATTAACTCGTTGAAAGTTTCAAAAGTCGAGCGAACATCACAAGTCAAAAGAAGCAAATTTAAGTGGCAACCTTCAAGAAAAAGCCCCTGAATCGATCGGTGAAGTACTTATACCAGCTCGTATTGAAATCCTTTCCTTTGGAATCACAAACAACGATATATTCTGTGAGCTTTACAGTGAACTTCTGAAACAATCGAACGCATTGCTAGAAGTCATTCGGTGTCTTTATCATACAGCGCAACAGCACCATATTGACATGGTTTCATCCTCAGAAATACTAAAGAAAGCTGTGTATCATTTACAGAAACTCTATCTCTCAAGCTCTCAATCACTTCCACCGAATTATAAGCATTTCTAGGCGACAATTCGCCGTCTTAACCATCTCTTCAATAACTGCCCTTTACAATGAAGGAATATTCAAGATGTCGGCGAAACATTTTTACGGCTTGCTACAGCACGCGATGGGAAATTGTTTACTTCGAGGTGAGGCTAATACATCTCCTTTTCGGTTAAGTAAGGCTTAAAAATAAAGCTATAGTGATGATTTGTAACTACAGCCACTCAAGATCCGAAGCTAAGGCAAAGCGAAGTAAAAGAAATGTTTGATCTGTGATTGAAACCCCATTAACTATTCTGGATCCACCTGACTTTGTTGAGCTGTTCGACGAACATGCTATAGCAGCCAGTTACATTTTTTACTCTCCCTCTTCCGATCGCTCTAAAGTTTCAACTAAACCTTAAAGAAATTTAGGTTGCCAGCGATACCTCCTGACCTCAGATGAATGCAACGTGCCCTAATTTGTTACTGCAGCTCAACAAATAAAGTTAAGATAGCCGCACGCAAAGGAAGAATGTAACGATTCGAGACTTCGCTGTAAGCGAAAACATTGCAAAATTAGGAACATATTAGGAATTGAGAATAAGAAAGCAACGAAACTTCCCATGCTTCCACTCTCATGAAACAACAATAATGATGATTTCCATCACAGTTAATGGTGCAATGGATAAGAATAATGCTACTTTGCAATATTATTGACCTGATTATGCTAAAAGACAGCAAGAAGGTGCAATGTGAAGGTTCGGAAGCACTCACGTGAAGAACGTTGAGCAACAAGTTTTCCAAATATTCACGTAGATCGTCGATCTCGACTTCCAAAGAGCTTTCATCGTCCTGATTCATTTCGTCCTCATCTTTGCTATCGTCACTGTTATCTTTATCAGCGTCACTCTTAAAGCCACGATAATTAATCACAATTCATACCTCATATCCACAACAACACAACGATTCAGGATAGAGTGGCAACAGCGTCTATATGCATGAGAGCTTTTGAATCCTGAAAGGAAGCGCGGATGGGCTTCACAATAAATGAAGGGAATGGGGGGAAGCGTAGAGGTCAATTCTGCAGTTTTCGAATGCCCCGATTTCGTCAGGGCGGACTTCGTTTAGTTTTCGCTTCTTGAAACAACCTTCTGAGGGAATGACCAAAGAATACTGAGAGATCAGAACTGCCTTCAAGATTGAAATATTTCTCATAAATTCCAGTTTTCCATACAGAACAGTTAACAACTGACGCTGTATAGATGAGAAGCACAAACGACTCTCGCAAACATATGCTTTGGAAAGATTCCTTCTGCCAAAAAAGGGGAACAGGAGCATTTTTTTGCAGCAGCGATCGCTATTACTTGTCTGACGAAAAGGAAGCTACAAATCTGAAGAATAAATGGCACACTTACACTTTCGGGGCTGGGTGAGACCTTCCCTTCTGCGCCTCTTTTTATAATCTCCTCCCCCTTTGCATTATTTCGCTTTTGAACCTCTTCCAGCTTCATACGACAGCGGCGCAAATGTCCGCTCACATGCTCTATAGCGTCACCGAGTAGCTCCCACGTCCATAGCCTCAAATAAATCAGCTTTAAATCTAAACGAACCACAATGACGACATAAACTCGCTTATATGTGCTTTCGAGAGGCACATCATCTCAAGCTGATCAGAGATTACGCAAGAATGTAAACGAATACTGTTCACGAAGCAATGAAAAAGAAGAACAGCGCACAAATAAGAGTGAGAAAATCAATAAACGTGACCACAAAACACTGCCCGCAAGAGTATCTCGGCAGATTTCAGCTGCAATCACTACTTCACTAGGTGATTCTGATCATTAAAAAAGGCATTCTGATCCCCATCGATCAATACTTCTACTGCAAAAAACTACTGCAGTGTTGAGCATCAAACGAAGACTGCATGATAATCAGCTCACCTTTCAAATTCGAATTTCATGTCATCACTGAAGATCCAAGCGACTATGGCACTCGAATCAACAATCGTCATAGTGACCATCTTATTCGCGATCACACACATCATCTCAAACGAGAAACAATATGTTTTCACCAAAAAATGAGCTAGGATTTGTTGGACGCATCCATAATTAGCAATAACAACAAACATGAGCAACCGAATCCAAAAGACTTTTTTTTTTACACATTAAAGAAACTACTTACCGAAACAATGCTCTCGAAGATTGAGCAGAAAGTAAGTTTTATCCAACTCACATAACAGCGTCACACCACAGATAAATGAATATACTCTTCGAAAACGATGGTATTGGACGAGGAGGCTTCACAGTTCTTCATCTCGTCTTTCCTCTCGAAGGATGTAACGGTGCGCAAGCTAAGTGACATGCTTTTCACTAACAACTTTAGGTCTGTGACTTACATCTCTAAAAAACGATGAAAGCCCACGCTCTAGACAGAAAATTCCCACGAAAACATTTTACTGCCAAAATACTTTCGGCAAAAAATCACTCTTTCGATTAAGAGAAAAAATCCTCACCTCCTCCCCTCCCCCCCTTTCCCCCCATTCGAACCTATCCATGTTTCCCTTGTCCTCTCATTATTCAGATGTTTTTGTCAAAGACATATGACGAAAAAATTGTGAGGTGAAGGGAAATAAAGGAGGAGTCGCACAAGTGCTTACAAATGAATAAAGATCCCTAAGGCATAAAGATCCTTTCCAAGCATCCAATAATACAAAAACTTTGTACCGGTCTCCATGGAATTCCTATACACACCAAATAGGTGGTGAGCATTCTTAGCAATGAGAGCAGCTCCTTATGCTCGCAAGAGGCAACGAAGACGCTGAATTCAAGCCAAGTCTGTTCATTTGAATAACATCCAAATACAGAACTTTGTGAAGTGCAAGTTTTATTCTCTGCAGACTAATCAAATTTAGACTTTTCAGCCAAGAATCAATGGCCTGTAAAATCATACAATATCTTCCAGACGTTGACCACAACAGAACACTTCGCAATCATAATGAAAGTAATAGAAGTTGCAACAAAAGAAAAACAAAATCGACGAGGTAGAACAATAAAAAATCCCCCGAGTGTGAAACTTTTGGATGGTTGTTAAGCATAAATGAATAAGATATAAATAAAACGCAGAATGAATCTTCAAATTTTGATCTGCAAAGTTTAGTTAAAATTGTCACAATAGAGGAAAGGCGTGAGATGAAGTACAGCGAAACAGCTAGCAGGCGCGCGTTTCGTTAAAATTAACAAAACATACTTGGTGGTTATGCTTCCAAACCGAATAAAGTCCTTTTAGCACTGTCATTTGTGACTCTTCAGAGCTCCCGACCAATTGTTTCAACGTCTTCAAATATCTGAAATAAAGAGTTCACTGTTAAAGTTGAGCGGTTTTAATATTTATAACCATGCGTGAATCAATCACAGCCATATAACAAACTCATCCGCTTCTGTTCAGTGGCCGAGAGACATAATTTATCTTGTTCGATCACTGCTCGAAGAGATAGATAAACAAAATGGCGACAATGACTGCAATCATCAAAAATAATGACCAATTATTCCCCACTCCCGTACACTTTCAAGCAGGGCGCCTCTGGTGGCCCTCCCTACAACAAAAAATATACTGCAGTAACAACCATAAACCGATGCGTAAAAAAGGACGCAACAGAGGGGCGCAGTAACTATGTCAATGAGCAGCTGAACAGTGCACATTCCAACTCTTCACCCTCCTATGTTACCTAGGCTACCGCAAGGGCTCACGTAAGTCCACATATCAAAATCTTCTGTTGCAATGCACTAACTCAGAAAGTGATTGAGAACAATCTTTTTTAAATCAGGTTTGAAAAGAGAACCTTGTGAGGGCAGCAAACGTGTAACTAATCGTCTTTTTCGACAGATTTAGCAGTACTGCAACGAGGGTGCTCAGAACGACGTCTTCTGAGTAATCTTCGACTTCTCTGCCTGTCACCGTTTCCGTCAATTCCTCAGGCGTAATCTTGTTCTTAACCAAGTCGCTTAGAAGCATCGCAAGTACCGAGACCGGTTCTTCTTCTGCAAATAAATAAACCAATAAGCAAAAGCCATCCCCCAACAGCTGTCCCTTTTTTGAGCTTACAGCCATTGGCTCTCTCAAATCGTGCGTAACTTTCGGTCGCATCACGACATCACATCTCCAGTAGCACAAATTCTCAGCATAAATAAACCGTTTTCAAATATTTAAACTCGGACATTAAACTGTGCCTCTGAGGACATGTGTAATTCCAAGAATTTGAAAATATGATCAACTCGGTCTGTTAAGCAAAACATTGCACAACCAAACCCATCAAAGGCATCAATTTTGAAAAAAGTAACTCCATGCGCTTAAATTATTTCTGAAAGTAAATTCAGAGTACGGTGAAAAAAGCAGCAAATGGAATAACTGAAGTTTAATATTCAGGCAAGCGCCTGATGGCCAAAACGACAACCATTTTCGAACTCGCAGCAGACTGACGGAACGGGTGGCATAATACGATGGAACGACTCTGGAAGACAGTGCTTAATGCGCTGGTGATACGAAAGACGCACACACTTCTCGAGCACCTGCAACAACAGACTCGATGAACTTCTAGAATTGACGATTCCATCAAGCAGAAAGACCATTCACCAATTGTTGACCGACGGATGGTGCGATCATCAATATTGCGTTTTCACATTTTCATCTACAAAATACCGCCATCGACGAAAATACTACGTGCCAGCTGAATTGTGCTCACTTAAATGATAGCTGCTTCTATTGAACCACTTGCAGCATATTTCTTCTTCTACACGATTCCATTTCCAAAAAAGTGAGTCCTATGAAAGTGATTCTGACAAGGCAAACAACTAAATCAACGTCCACTAAGCTGCCACGAGAAAACCTCACCTCGCGCATGAAGAAATGCTTCGGCGAAAGATCGTCCAACTCAAGACAATCATCCCACTCTGCCCATGACCATCGATACTCGAAATTTGCCATGTGGTAACTGAACCAGTCCACCAATCTGAATAAAACACACTGAATGATGACTGTGAGTGACTTTATTAGGTTGTTTGAGAAGTGCTACCAGTTCACAATCAAAGCAAAAACGAAAAGTTTCCCCGACTTCATCTTGTCTAACAATCCAAGTCAATAACAGCAGTCTGCCGCTCTACTGCGATGCCTCCATTCCAGGCGTTTTTTCCAATTTCGTGCAGAAACCACATTACGGAGACGCCGTATGCATACGTTTCCGTGAATGCATCTATGTGTACGTCCAGCAGCTTCAACTCTAAAAAAGGAAGGCTAAAACTACGAAATCTAAAGGCTATAATCGAAAACCTACGATTCTCCCTCAAATCCAGCTTATTGCTCGTCATCGCAACGAACTGCTAACGAGTGAACTTTGATCTGATTTGCATGCGCAAACTTTACTATAAAATCAACTCGTTTCATCAAGAAATGCACATTAAGGAGCTTCATTAGACAAACAACGCTGCTGCACAGTTTAGTGCTTGACTGGTAGCCTTTTATCCAGAAAGAAAAAAACGACAAATAGATATCAGCAAAGTTGCGTTGTAAGAACAACATCGGGAATGTATTTCCTATTACGCGTTTGCAACGCTGAATTATTACATTCATTCTTTGTCTCAGAAGAAGCCTTAATAATACCAATTGGAAAGAATGCTCAAAACACTTACTGATCGACAGCTGAAAAATGCATCGAGTCAAGTCGCTGATAAAAGAGTTCTGCCGCTTGTGCAATCACCTGCAAAGGAAACCGACAAAATTAGTATGAGAGGGTGAATCTTCTTGAAAAGAAGCATCCACTAGAAAAAAAACATGTTTTTATATATGTATCAATCACAAATCCAGTGTTCTTCACAAACTCTGTTGTACAGAAAAATGCAAATTCTTCCTTCAGAACTGCAAGGGTTTATCAGCAAAATGTACTGCAGTGAAAACTATGACTTAATCGACTACGTTTGGTTCCTTAAAATTGGCCGCACTAAAAAACTTGTTTTATGCTTTAATAACAAACGACTCCAGCCAAACAATTTCGCCATTTTGAATCGTTTCATTTGTTTTTACACATAGAGCATCGGCATTCAGCAATTAACTAAGGGATTTAGCAAGCCAAAAATATAAGGTGCCCATTAGTTGCGCGAAGAGAATTACGATTCGTTGCAAGCTTTGTGGCGACGTCCAAAAAAAAAGACCTACCTGAGAACTATTAAGCACACAATTCAAAAAGCCTAAGCTGAACTCATGTCATCAGATGCATCGAATTATGTCACCGCATCAATCGACAGTGCGTTAAAGAAATACTAACTGCGAATGTATAACTGTTGCTATGATGCTCACTATACCTAACAGTTCCGCGAAAACAAACTATACGGTGAGGAAGAGCGTAAGAAAATAGGTGAAATACCAAAATCGAATAGAATTGGGCAGGAATTTTTAATTTTCTCATGAATCGATGGATAATATCATTTTATGTGCATCCTCATGAATTACACATATCCGCTGTTTAAACACACTCAGCGATGCTAGTCACATTAGTACAATCTTTAAGCTCATGCATACCTGTGGCATGCTACTTGGATGAACTTTGCAGAGCTCAATCAGCAAACTTCCATAAAATATTGGTTTCGTTGGAGGCTCCGGAAGGCGAAAAAGCTGCGAGAATATGACTTCTAGGGCCATATAGTTGATAGGAACGGCATGCCGTTTTTGATAGTCAAGCAACTCCATCGCACTGCAAAATCAATTAACATCGCAACGCAAAATGAAACAACTATTAAACAATACATTAACAAGTTAATGCATCTGTTTAGTTATATGGCTCCCACAGCGTTATAGATGAAACCCAATCCTCCTCTCCATTAACATCGATCGATAATAGTGAACGATGTTGTGCATATTCCATCTGTGCAAATTATTAGCTTAAATTTGTGACTTCCACCCTAATATCTTCCACTTCTCAACGTTAGGAAGGAGGTTCGTGAGCTCGAGAAATTGAGCTTTTAAACAGAGCGGATTTTCTATGTTTTCTAAGCTTCTAGAGGGTGTCTTAAGTTCAAGAGGAGTATTCACGCTTTTATACCAGAAGTAGTCCTCTTGCGGAATACGTACCAAAAAACGCAAAAAAGTGTAACTATTGTTTTCGCAACAAACCTCAAATTCCCATCAATTATACCTAGCAATAACATTTGTTCTGATTTTAAAATATGATAAGTTCAATGCCTTTTACTGCTGTAATCGTTGCGGAGAGATTTGCCCTTAATACCTCTTTCATTTTCTCCTCAAAAATCTTTCCAGGACTAAATCAAACTCCACCAGTTTGTAAAATGTACAACGATCCCCTTCGTCTATGCCCGAAATTCGAACGATAAGAAAGTCTAAGAAAAGAGTTCATACTGCATTTTATAATTTCTTCATGTGCAGTATTTTCTTCCAAGTATTAACGCTTCAAAAATGAGCAGAAAAATACAAACCAACCATTCCCTCCTGTTCCAAATATTCTGCTCGATGATCCAGCGTATGTCCTCCTCGATCAGAAAGCGCTCGATGGAATGAGCTCCAGGCAATAAAGGACCCTATAAAAAATATGTAACATTTTCAAGAAATAATGCAAGGAAAGCATTTCTCAGTTTGTTCTAAACTTTGTTTGGAATCAAAAAAAAACGAATACAAAACCGCAAAAGTGGGATTCTGCAACAAGGCGAAGGAGGTGGGGGTGGGGGAGGATGTGAAGGCCAGGCGAGCGAGTGGACAAGAAACTCAGAAGATCATATTTTGCAAACCAGACATCACCAAATGGAAGATTCTAAAGGTAGCCGGCTGAAATTCCCAATACAAATCTCACTCAATTAGCCAATGAACGCGCGAAAAGGCGCAAAAGAATTCGAAAAAAACTTAATTCCTCACTCAAAAAAAGCTCCGGGAGTTCCTCACTCGAAAAAAGCTTCAGGCCCTTCTTCTCATGCTTTTCGAGGAAAACTTTCCACTACCAGAAAAATTGGTTAACTAGAAGTTTTGTACAAAAAAAAAAATCGAAGCCACGAGGACCACGGCACATGAGACACTGCATGATTTGAAATAAACTACTCAATGGCTGCGTGAAGAATGAGACATAAGCTTCAGGTGGATCGGCGAACACTGCCGAATACATAAGCAAAAACACTTCAACTATAGTGAGGCTGCGTATTAAGTGCGAAAGAAAGGCAAAACTAGTGTGCAAATAAACGAAAGCTTCATCGCCTCCTAGTTGCGCAGTGCAATTTGAAGACTTTCGATGACTGATATGATGCGTATGATGACATATATTACATACGTGTGCACGTGCACATGTACATACTTATGTGCCTGCACATACATAAAGAGACACATGTGTTTCTTCTTTCATAACTTTAAAGACTTCAACTAGTGGAACGGCAAATTTTTAAATAATGTACCCGCAACACCACTTTAATAAACAGATATTCATAGCTCCCACCATTCTTTTTTACACATCGCTCATGGACAGCGCGTGCAGCATCCATTTGGCATATACGGTACGCCGCTGCAGACCACACAACAGCATATCGAAATGGCGTTGCACAATACAATACATAAACAAAAATAAACCTCTTCAGGGCAATCAGCATAGTCGAAAAGACGAAATATGACGGTTGGCAGTGGATAGACCTTACCGGGAGAGTGATGGGGCGCCGAAAAGCTGCAAAAGTGATACTTAACGACAGTACGAGTAACACCTCTCTAAATCACCAGTCTGAAAGTTTCTGGATACGACCAGTATCTGAATTCTTCCTTCTACTGAAGGCCTGCAGCGATATTATGCACTCCTGATTTAAACCGCTGAATACGCTAACTTCCCTCTGAATATGACTCTAAAAGCAGTAATCCTGCGAGCTCTTTAAAGAACAGGGATAATTTGGCTCTGTGGAAGAAAGATGCTCGAAACAGCACCACAATATATAAGAAAGCAATATCACGAATGTACAGGCTTCCAAAGACAGAAGGACGAACAAGCACGTTCGTAGGAGCCGAGATATTTCGCTCCGCTAATTTCTTGGTTTGACAGAAAGAGAGAGGGTAGGGGGGGGAGGTAAAGTGGGAGAATCCTGCTCAGTCTAAGGCAGCAATCCAACCGACGGGACTTGCTCCCTCCTGCTTCAAGGTGGGAACAGTCGAAAGCATATCTTCTTCCTAAAGTGATCACAGTGAAACTTGGATATCCGTTTCAATAATGCTTTCAAACACCTCAGCTGCACAACGTGGATCATTAACTCACATTTTTTGCACAACCTAACAAACAAAGAGTCATCGTCGAAGGAAGAAAACGAAATCCTCGCCGTCCACGACACGTTGATTATGGTCTTCGAATAAACAGGTGAAAGGGGAAAAAGTATTCCTTCAGATTTTCCACCGGCTACAGGCGAATTTAATCAGTTATGAGATAAGGAACTGAAAAAGGCAACTACTTCTACCTGACGATATTCTTCGAGACAGGACTGTTTCAATTTCTCATTTCATTTACAAAATTAAACCCTAGCTAAGGTACCGGTTACAAAGGTCTGGTGCTTTGGGCAGATGGTAGTTATTCTTTCTGAAGCCTTTTTTCCAGAACAGTAGAATTCTGGCGATTTTCGCCCATAACTTTATCAAAGACTGATGATATCATCTGCGAATTTCAAGAACTCATGGCCAAATTCGCTTTTGCTGTAAGTCATAGAATTTAAGTACCCTGCTATCATCGCATTCTCATTGCTGAACACCTACGCTATTTATTAACAACAGTGCGCACCCCTTGAAGATTGCTCGTGACTATGTGAGGTGTGTGAATAAACAATGGGTTATCGGCTTACCTCCTGATATTGTGCTGCTGGGCATCGGCGAGAGTACCATCGAAAGCCACATAATAATGCAATATATGCTTCTCCTTCCATTCGTCCTCGCGGAGTTTAGAGATCTGTGCCCACAAGCAATCCAAATATTCTTCCTGCTCATGAGGAGATGCGCTCCACACTTGCAGCAGCTTAAAAACAAATTCCACAGATCCGTCCACTTTTGATCCTTCAAACTTTTTACGAGACAAGCAGAGTTTATAAACAGCCGAACGAGAGTGGGTAAGCGTTCAGAACTAAGCTAAAGCTATGAAACTATAACAATTATGCTTCAATAAGCCAGTATGAGGGCAATCACTGTTCAATGGAATGCGAAATTCACTTCATTGATTTCATGACCACAAAAAACCTCCAAGTGACAGGTGATAATTCCGGTCAATCCTTGATAACAGCGTGGATCTTGATCGCAGTGGTCAACATTCTAAATGGGTAAACGATAAAACAAGGCATAATCAGTCGGTGAGAGGATTACCTTTTCGAATCTCACTGATCAGTTTTTTTAAAATGTCCGACCATACTCGTCTCAACTCACTGACCGTAAAACTTGAATTAAAACAGGAGCGCATAAGAGATTCATCTAAAGTCGCAGTGCACCTCTCAGTGCAACCTTCCAATGAATCCCTTTCAAGTTCTGTTTCATATTTCACCGCATATTTATTGATCGTAAATAGAATTAATTCTAGTTTACTCTGGTACATCTTCGAACGACAACCTCAACAAAACCGAAGGAAACTTTCAAGCATTCGATGAACATTGCTCAGTACCTATGAAAAAATAGTCACAATGAAGCATACTTTCAAGTAATCTTTCTTTCTCTTGGCGATGTATTCGGCAACCTGCGCAAGAATATTGTCAAGTGCATCTTTGTCGTTTTCATACAGTTCGCGACCTACATATGGCAAGCATCGCAATAACGCATAAACGAACCAGTCACTTCGCACCTTAAACAACATACAACAATGATGAACACTCATTCGGGTTTACACTCAACACCGAGGTAGACGCAAGACTCGAAGATACTTTCGGCGACACTCATGATCGGTGATCTCAGACTCCTTTAAAGGCTACAAGCTATCAAAATGCGCAGAAAGTGGAAAGCTTTTTCCCTTTCTCATCTCGCTAATAAATTCACACGGCTGGTCAAAAGCCAACTGGGTGGCATTCAAGACCAGCACTCTAAAACCTCTCCAAACCCAAAGGTCTTGTCGCTGATGGGTCTACGGTGTCAAAAACTCACAGTACACACTAGGGAAGGCATCACCCACTCCCCTTCCAGTCAAAAATCTTTTCCTCTTATTGTCAAAACGTCTCCCTCCATCTCAGTTGCTCCCTACAGGTCCTTTCCTCTATCAGTTCAACGCTTGCTACATAACAACGCTAAACGTCAGGCAAGCACAAATGAATGACACGTAATCAAAGGCTGTTTGTTGATCGGCAGGTTCAAAACGCATTTAGCAGAATTCAGTTCAGAGTACACGCAAAATAAGCCATGTGAGACTTACGCTGTCATTTCCGTCTTAGGTCGGAGACAGCAAAGGTAGGGATAGAATCGATTGTTCCTTCAGCAATAGAGGAATTGCACTTCCTCTGCTTAAGATCTCTTTCTCTTACCGGTCTCAGCGACTATCTTAAAAGCCCCAGCATAAACCAACCCCATTTCTGTCTCCCAGCCGAAATCAACAGCTTCAACGTAAGCAATAATGAAATGCTTCTTCGTGAAATCAATCATCGAAACGCTATCACGTGTAAATGAGAAGTGGCACACTAAATCAAAAGCTGCAGCCCCATTTTTTCTTACAGTGCTGATTCAACAAAAGCAAATGCGCTTTCCAAAACAATGCTTTGAGATGAAAAGAAAGAAAGCACATTTCAGGATATACGCATTCCTCTCTAATAAATCTGCTAGGAAAACGCATGAACGTATTCAGTGATCAGCATCGATGAACTTGAATCAACACAAAATATCTTAGGATTCATTGCGGTGTGGCAAGATTCGTGCTGATTAAAAAGCAACTTCCGTTTGTAACTTTAGCTAAATATGAGTGAGAAAAACGAAGAAAGCAAAACCTTTGGGATGCCTTCTTCGAGTGCCGTTTCCATGACTCCTTCCAGAAAACGGATGAACGAGCTCACGCTGATCACACGAGAATTCACGACATTAGCCAGAAAAACTACCTAGAAGAAGCAACACGAATGCCAACGACTATCAGGCGCTATGGGATCTGCATCGCTCAACTACCAACTACATCAGCATTCACCCGCATGCATTGTTCCTGCTAAAAACCTCAAGTTGGTTGGGAAATTGCACTGCATTTCACCAGAATATACATGAAAACTTTGGAGGTGTTCAAATGTAATGCTGCAATTTGTTGAAATATAGGGGACGTTTATTGGTGATAGATTTTTGCCTCAACATTTGTATGGTAAGAAATACACTGTAAATAGTCGAAATTCGTTGGTGTTTTTGAATTCTAATAGTGCGTACTAGAAAATAAAACTCGATGATGTGAATTAATAAACAAGCAAATGATCAATATCTAGCTAGAATGACAAAACAAGTGACGGAAACCCTTTCCACTCTATTTGAAAACCACTTTTTCCAACATTCTAGCTGAAATAATCGAGTCTTCTTAGCTTTTTGTAACTATTTCCCATCCAATAACTTTAATCAATACTGAATCCAACTTTGAAGAACCTCTCCCGCTACCGCAAACTAAGCAATTTTGCATCTCAAAGTGTCGTTTAAACTCATTGGGAAATGACGAACAGGAAACGCGTCTTGCAATGCAATACTGTGAAGGAATTATTCTAGTGACTTTTATTTGTTGTTAGCAATCAACACAGACCAGACGAAGCGCGTGATCGTAGTTGTCAGACTCCAGTTTCAGTTCCAACTTCTCCAACACCTTTTCCAGCATCTGAAGCAACGTTCATTTACACAAGAAAGCATACTTGAATTTTATAGTTTCCCACAGCGCAAACTTATCCAAACATGAAACTCAATCAATAAGGACATTAGCCACCTCATCATATGGGACGGTAAGAATCTATCAACAGTTCAATTTGACAAGGCTCTGTGTGCCTCTTCACTGAGTGAAACAACACTGCAGGAACGCCATATTCATGTTTCATTTGTATTGCCATTATATTTTTGTACACAGAAATAAGAAAAAGATGTTTTTGTTCGTAACAGGAATGCACCAGAACTAAACCGATCGCTTTTCAATCAGCCACAACGCCGTGATGTTTTAACGAATACCAATAATACTGCACACTGCAATGTGAAATATAATGCTCCAAGTTGCACAGCAACGAACCTCTCCTCCGAAAGTGAAGTTCATCTTGTTTAGAAGTCCCAACAGCGTCGAGAAAACTGTCATCTTATCAGGCAGAAAGCAAACACTGCAACAAAACGGAGGGGTGATTAACCTTTAATTAACACAGATTGCCTTAATCAAATCACGTCTGAAAAACAATTGCTCCCGGCATATTCCTCTTGTTTAAGAAAAGAAGCACGAAATACTATAAGTTGCTCTCAGAAAAAAGTCCTACATCACAGGAGACCAATTCTGTAATCCCTACGATACCATGATGAGAATGACGCCTGGAAAAACAACTTACTTCTAGTGTTACACCTTTCGTGACAAATTTATGCAGTCGATTGCAACATTAGTGAGGATTGCAGTGGAGGGAGAGGGAAAACGAAGAGAGAGAAATATTCGATGAAAAAGTTGCAACTTTACTTCATCGTCTCCCATTTTTTCCACATCAATAGAAATTCCATCTCTTAAAGAGTCATTCTCTTCGTCCAGCCAGCTACGATTTACCGCACTGCAAGACGAATTCCTCCCTCCTTATGAACTGCGGTAGAAAAAATCACAAACGATTCATAATATTGCACAGCTGCTAAAACTCGTGATAATTTCGGCAAAAAAGGAGCAAAAATCGCGGCGTCATGCTCGGTGTTTCTATAAGAACAAGGCAAAAAAAGAAAACTGATCGGAAAATGTTCGCCATCTTAATTTTTGACAGAGTTGACGCAGTCAAATATTTTAATAGCTTTCCCCAGAACAACAGCACAACAAAAACCGCAGAGCAATAAGGATCTTCTAAATATGCGGGTTTATCATTCCCTTCTCCACTTCATCATTTAGACCGCGTAAAGGATAAGGATTTTATTTGACAAATTATACCGTAAATGTGTGACAAATTTTATTTGACGTAAAGGATATTTCCGTTAGTAGTAGATGCATAACACCCATTTAAGAAGGTTAAGAAAATTATATGACTGTCGATGAAATAAGTAGGGGAATGTTGAATAAAATCCTTTTCTCCTCCAAAGACAGATGCGTTTAACAAATCGATGAGTGGAACCGAAAACAATTCAAATACCGCCAGTTACAACTTATATGAGTGCTGACAAAGAATGTTTCGAACTTTGCAGTTGATTTGAATGTTTTTGCGAAATCTGGCATACTGAGTGTTGACAATAGACGCATCGAGGTTTCGAGTAAGATGACGTCAATGTGTGACACCCAAATTATGCACAATTCCAATATGCAAAAATTCTCTTTAACGATCGAAGACGGCTAACAAATCACTTAATCAATATGAACCCTCCAACAAACTTTCTATCAATTTCATCGACTTATGTGATTTGAATCGAAGTCGCAAATTCAACAGTTAATTATTTTACGTAAAGTGTATAATTTTCGCAAAATAATACCATTGAGGAAGCAGAGTAAGGAGACGCTCATTGAAGACGTCCTGTTCTACTGTAAGAATATGTGCTAAACGCTCCAAATTTGACTCAAGAGATGATGTCTGAAAAAAAAAGAGAACGGTGTAAAGAGATAAAACGGAATTAGCCACCCTCATAAGCGATGAAATGCAACAAAAAGCGGTCTTGCTCAAGTTGCCTATTTTCTTCCATCAATGTCACCACTCATTCCAGCAAAATAACTACAGATTAATAATCGCTGAAGTGATATTATAATCTCTCAACATCTCTCCCACAACTAATGAAAAGATATGTCACTTACGTATGCACAGTTAGCGTCGACAAACTGTCAACAGTATAGAATTGGGTGCGCATACCGAAGATTTCATCTCTTCTGGTCGCCTTCCGAAAATCCAACGAACGCTCTACTAGTCATACTAGTACGGGAAAAACTACTACTATTTTAAAGAGACACGCATACCCCGTATTTCGTAATAGAAATTAATCGAAAAGGAATTAACTGGTCACTAGCAAACAGTTACATACTCATAGAACAAGCAAATTGATGATTTTATGCAAACACAATGAAAATATTCATTGCTAAGGAAGTAGATTCGATGCTTGGAGTGAAAATAAACCGTAAAAGATGAGAATGATGAAAGATAATACTTACATGAGCACCACAAACGGTTGCAATGAGACCCCTCAGTCGGCTTTCAACATTGTTCGTTTCAAGTAATCGGCTACGCTTGAAGAACAATTCCTCATCTGAATGGGCGAAATCGATGGAAAATATTAACAACACAAAGATTGCAATGGAAATGAGGAGTGTGCTTACTGGGATGAACACTTCAATTAGTCAAGAGCTAATTTTTTCTCGTAAAAGTGGGCGTACCTGGAAGAAAGAGTTTCAGATGGTGAACTTATAACCTGACTTTTTATGGTATTTAAAAGTCAACTAAAGAACAAACCATTATCTTCGATTGCACGCTTGCGACTGGTAGTCATGTTTTTTGGGGTAAACCTGCAAATAGGTGCTTTGCATAAAACAACAATATTGATGGATAGCTACGCGAGTATTTAACGCTGCAGAATGCCGCATTTAATAAAACTGTTGCGAAGATGCAAAAAACAACTGCAGCATATGAAACTTCCGTTGAAATTGCACAAAATTTGCATAACTACAATTGTACTGAGTGATGAAATATGTGCATGAACTCACATTATGTGACAATAGGTTTTCGCATTTTCTTGCCACTGATTTATTGCCTAAATTCAGTGCTTATGATGGCTTGAAATAAAATGCAAACAAACATGAAGCAATCAATAATTCACTAATCACGTGAATAAGGGCACACTTTTTAAATCGGCACCACCAAAGCAGACTGCAGCCGTGATAAACAGCGGTTCCGCATCTCCATATTACAGTTGCCCAATTTAGTTCATCTGTAAAAATTTAGCCAACAGATCTCGATTTCTCGGAACAAGGTACTTTTGCATATAATAATACATGTATGTAAACGTAAACGTGCTCGTGCATGTTCATATATATGTGTATATATATATATATATATATATATATATATATATATATATATATATATATATATATATATATATATATATATATATATATATATATACAAATTTCCAACTTAGGGATGAACTCGGTCTCAAATCATGTTTGATCTACTCCCACCCCAAACCTAGTCAACACTATCTATCTAGCAATCATGGCATGTTGACACGTAATTTCGTCATGCGTCTGGTCTTGGCTTTCAAAAGTTGTGGCTACCGTACTTCAAACAACCGTTGGTGAGATCTGAAATGGCATGATGAAGCAAAAACCTGTCTGCTGCAGCATTCCTCCGACCCTACATCACCACTTGTATATTTCCTGTACCGTTGCTTTTCATAAGTAACAAATATCACCCACACAAAGCAACAGCAAGGTTAACAGCACCTTTATCGCATGCTTCGGAAATGATAGCCAAACATTCGGGAGGATATAAACTTTTAGAAAAGACTTCGATTCAGGCATTATTGTAGATGATCCTATCAAGTATAATTTGTTTGCTGACTTATGCTGGAATGTTTCAAAGGAAAACGGTGTTTCCTTCCCAATTACCGTTTGAATCAACGAGAGATTGGTTATCATGAATGTAAGTGTAGAATCTATAAGGAAGGCCGTTGATAAATTGAGCAATAGGACCATGCGTATACCTGAGTCCACCCACTCTGTTCGCTTCCCGCTCAGCCGCTGTTCTGAAAGAAGCACCTTGTGTTACCCAATTCTATTCGTTTCATGAGTGGTTTCTAGAGTTGTACGAAGTCTTGCCGCCTGCAGGTGAATGGATCCTAGATCTCTGAGTTAACATTTGTCCCGATCTGCACTGAAATTTATCTTGCAGTGATATTGCTGCGAAGGCACTTCAGTTGGCCTACTGCATTCTAGATGCTTTGCAATACAGATGCCGTAAAGCGTATACTGTGTAATGCCATCCCATTGCGGAAGATTGAATGCATATGCGGTCAGCCCATGATTAGTAATATGAAATTGAAAACGAGTGAGAATATTATACTCATTTTGCATTTCGCAAAACATTCGTTGGACGCTACGGATCCAGCTATGAGGCTAGGTTAAGGGTTGTTGATCCTCAATCCTTGGAGTATCGCCAATTCAAGTTTGACTGACTCTTTGCTTCAAAATTCTCAAGGATTTTTCTGATAAACACGAGAGCATTCCATTCACATTTCTGTGTTACCGTGAGCGTCGACGCTCAAAATACGCTCGTTGAATAGCGTCTTTTATATAAGTTCCATTAGTAATACGTTCCCTTGCGAAATCGCTGAAGTGCAGAATCTTGCTTTATTCATGACCCGCCTCAGATCAAGTGACCTGAGAACCACCACTGATTTAGTTCCTTGAGTAACTGCTTCTTTAACTTCTGTCTTCTTATCCACTTCGATTCTCCTTTCTCCCTTCTATTTTCCGAACTTTTTGTTCTCTTATTGTTATCACCTTTATTTGTACATATCGAATACACGTGTTATCTTTGCATCTGCTTCGTGGTTGAACTACATTTGTTGGCACAATGGCATATTTCATGTGTTCTTTTGCTGCCGTGATATATCTCGGTGCTCACTGCAGCTTTCTTCAATATTACAACTTCAATAGAGATTGTACTTATTAAATCATCGTTGCTGAAATCAGCAATAATAGCATCCACATTAATGAGGGCAGCAATAATACCCAACAAGAAGCGAGATCAACAACAGATCAGCCACTATAAACAATTCTGTGGAATCATTCGTAGTAAGCAATGGTTACCGCTTATAGGATCACCCAAAGGCCCACTAAAGCGACATAAGGAAAACCATTAGTGATAAGCATGAGATCGCAGTCCGAATGAACGAGCCTTTCCTCAATGGTTTGTTCGAACCCAATGCGCATTGTCTGCTATTTGCAAACAGTGATGCCATCGTACGAACTTTGAATAAAACGCGTCCGTATGGGTGGATATATCCACTACGGCTACTGTGCAACTTCGGATGCAGCACAGGTCCTCAAGCTCCGAATTTCAGCAGTGACATTGGAATTGCACTGACATTCAGCTCTCGAGAATTTGGTGCTTCCTCGCTGCCTGCATATCCATCAACAGAACGATTCTTGTAAGGATAAGAAGATCGCTTTCGCGTTCTTCTTTGGTATTCTCTCAGTGGATGAGCAACAGGGTGCATGAAGCAAGCATCATTTCCTGATGTTAGAAGTTAGTGAATACACGCATTCGAAGGGTTTTTTGTGAAAACATTTTGCTGCATACAAATGATGCAATTCAAACCATTTCGGAAACAAAATGTGTACATATTTTATCGCCTGGGAGTGTAAGCATTTGCCTCTCAAAAAGAACGGCCATTTTCCTGCTGCGGGATAGCATATGCGTCTACAGGTCAATCGACCTCTTTCCATGCAGCAATTTCCACCACCGCAGTTGTAAAATACCACGAAGGGATCTTGATCTGGAAATTCCATTACGTTTTTATTGCAATGCTTGTAGAATAAAATTACAATGAACGCTTTCTCCTCACGCTTTTCAAATAATTAGGGGTCGTTAAGATCTTTTTCATGCATTGAATTTGCATGCTACGGCACAAAACGGTTTGGTTCAAGCCTTATTCCTATTTGCTCCGTTATCAGCGGCGCACTCCATATTATCACGTGATTAACCACAGCGAGGTCGCTTCAGTGGTCTTTTCAGCGTCGGCAAACCTGACGTCTGCATGAGGTGCACAGTCTTCGATACAGAATGGAAGTAATGAATAACAGTGCAGTGAGGATGGTTTTAAACGGTTATGATCAACAAGGAATGTTGTATCTGCAAATGAGGTGAGCATGCTGTGCTGCTTGGAATGAACAGATTTCCGTCCAACAAAACTTTTAACCCTCAGTCATGATCGAGAAAGATGGAACGGCGAATTGACTAGAAACTATGTCATTGTAATGGATTTTTGCGAATCCAAACCAAGCAGAAAGCAGTGCTAATGCTTCCTTACAATATTCAAATTCGATAAATGCAGGTAACGTAACGTGAATCTGATTCATTTCCATTAATAAAGATGTTAATCGGTCTCTTACAAATCACAGTTTCGTATTCACTGGTGACTAACCTTACTTATACAGCCTACTATTAGATGTTTATTATAGCCAGGGAAGGTGACAGCGTTTTATCATAAATTTGTATTAGCAAATTTTCACTTATTTTTGCAGACAACTTTTTTCTGTCTCAAACACTTGTTAAATACATACTGAAATGACGTGCAATCGATCGAATAGATACGTCAGCAATATTTCAGCTTAATCGTAATATCCTGTAGATTGCATGTGATACTGCACCACTTAAGCGCCTCTAATTAAGGAAATAAACTAGCTTTTCTTCTACGGCGAAATTCATTCTTTTTGGAGAGGGCATTAGGGTGAGATCATGTTCATCTGTGTGTGCGTCTTATACGTGTGCATCACTTGCTCGGGAGTTTCAACTCAGAAACTTGCAGAATTTTGTGCGTGCAACCTATCAAACGTTGAAAACGCTTGAATGAGCTCAAAAATTTTAAAGAAAATTCCGTAAACCGATCGGATTTCCATTTTGTATCGGTCAGGTTGACGAATAAACGCTGTCGAGTCTTTTGAACAGGATTCGCACAAGCGACTGGCTTGATTGTCTCACGAATCAGTAACTGTACTTTTATTACTTGGTGGCAGTTTACGGTACTGATCGGTCTGATGACCCAGATTGCAAAACTCTATATCCTTCCAGTTTTCAGCCTTTCTGGCATCCACTTCAGCCTAGTTTAGGTGCACAAAAATTCCGCTGCTTCTTTGCAAATGTTATGGACGTAAGGAAATCTGCAACAATGGAGCATTTGCTTGTTCTGCTTAACGCATGCTGTGTAACCTGAAGTGTTGAATGCTGCACAACAGAAGAGAACAAGGGGTATAACAGCTGCATGAACACCTGCACAATGTTTCAGCCGTCACCTCACGCACAAAATAAACAGTCGAACAAGCTGATTTGTCAGTTTGTTTTTGTTCCACAAAATTCTTTAAAGTGAGCACTCGGACCACTGAACGGCAATTATTTTGATTCAGAAAATTCTGGGTCGACAAAAATTTTGAATTCAGAAAAAGCTGATTACATTTTAAATGCAGGTGCTGCCGCTAAATCGTACGATATACTTGTCCACTAAAAAAGTAGTACAGTACTATATTTGCAGAAACCCGTTTGTACGACATCTATACTGTACTTGCAGCTTCACAGTTAGTACAATGTTCTAAAAGTTGGACATAATTACAAGCTGGATGCGAAAAGTATGATATTTTTTGATAGGACGGCATCGCTGCTTGCAAACCAGTCCACACTCTCTTCTTCTGAAGCCCGCACGACTCGTTTCATTCCTCGAATAACGACATTCAAAAACGGAATTACAATGTTGTACTCACAATATACTCACAATTACCAAGCAGCATTTATGGATAGCCTAATGATCGCACTGATATATTCAAACAGCGCTTTCAACAAAGCTTTCGCTAAAAGTTGCCGAAACCTGCGTTTCCTGTGGTAAATCGTATCTCCTCTTATCTTAACCCCTCGGGACCTCCTCGTCCCTTTCCTCTAACCCCTCTCCTCACCACCTCAAAGTGCAGAGCTCTTTAAGGGCACTGCAAATGTGAAACAAATGGCGTGCTCCGTAAAAAATTTATGGACAGCTTGAATCGAAAGCGTGCAAGCTTCCTTAAAGTGATGGACGAAAGGAGGCGACTATCCTAACATCGGACACATTTCATGTAAAATACTGCCTTCGTATATCTAAGAGCACGACAGTCAAACCATCTAGTAACTGTAAGCCTCCTCCCATGCAAACAGGACATCTGGCCGTTCCAATCCTTCTCAAGCACCCGGAGACATCAAATGCTGAAGTGGTCTTCAATTCAGGATGACTAACATAGTCACAATAATATGGCATTAAACAAACGAAGGCGTTCAAAGTCGAAAAGCGTATCTTTAAAAAAAAAGTAGGAAATAACAGGTATCCTTGGTCTCTTTTGTCATAATTCAGTGCATTATGGTTTTTAAATACCGGGGACCGGAGGCCATCATTATATACTTTCATCTCATAGCGCTTTAAAAAAAAAAAAAAACAAAACAGGCGCTGCAGAAATTTGGAAAAAAAAGACGCAAAGTCGCTTTCAGATATAACAGCCAGCATGTAGATACTACAACGTCATCTCCTTAGGAATACCTGAATGTGCACAGATTCAACATCCATTCCCAACGAATATGTCCAGAATGAACTCTCCCATCATACTAAGACGGTGATAGCAGCTCCCTTACGAGAACAATCTGCTTTTGAACCTCCTTTGAAAATTTTCAAAGGGAAACAAAATTACTTAGTTGCAAAAAAATGCAATGTGGAACTTGCGATATTCAGTTTAAAAAATAGGATTTTCAATTTAAAAAACGAGCGGACGTTAGCAAAAAGTGAAGTCATCAACAACTAAAGAAGAGAATGGGTTGTTGCGGATCTTTCACTTCCCAGTAGTGCGATTCTGGCTTCCGCTCATTATTCATCCCGTAGGAGGCAGTAGGATTTTGCAGATAGAACCAAACAAGCTTCGCCGTCCTTGTTCCTGTAGTAAAGCTAAGCTAAGCGAAAGAGCGTGGTGACACGCTGTCAAAATTATATAAGCAGCTGATCCGTTTTTTGAGTGGAAGATTGAGAAATTAAACTTCATGAAAATACAAAGTTCTGTTACTCCAACACTCTTCAAAAAATACCTCGACAAATATTCTAAGCGTTAAACAAACTGTTTTTACGTTATAAAATACACTGTTTGCACAGCATCCCCCTTCTTGAATTTACACATCGTCGAGGCTTTCAAATAACATTGCATCAATAGGCGATTGAACGTAAACAGTTGCACGAAACATAAGTATGTTAAGTGCATATAGTCATTGCATTATGCTGTTTTCCTCATTCAAGTTCCTCAATTTGTTTTAAGCGAATTCTTCAGTCTATTGCATTCCATTCCACTTCAATTCGGTTGACTTCTGTTCAGTTCAATTCAATACCGTCCGCAACTAACAAATGTTTGTAAAAACAGAGATCACCTTTATATGGTGTACATTGCTCCCATCACATTTTATCTCTGCAGCTTTTGTAACTCTCAAGCCGAAATTACTGAATTAATAATAAGGCACATATGCCTATACTTTATAGGTATACACATACGCATCACATGCACTATGCGCAGAAGCACTTCGTAGCGCCCAAATAATCCGCTCTTGCAAAAACTTGCAAAGCAGCCATTCATCGGCGTATTGCAACGTCCGTTCGCATTTTCAATACGGAAATGCAAGTTTAATAATTTGTGAATTTCAATATTGATAGGTCAGAGAAAACGAAAAAGTAAAGCCATATTCAGCGATCGCTTCACTGAATGTTGCATTCTTCACTTCCGGTTGCGCACACGAAAATTATTTTCGTCATAATAGCATTCTTGACAATGAAAATGCGAAAAGTCATTTCTAAATTTGGATTGTCTCATAAAGTCTTTATTCAGTGTTCAGTCAGTTGTGAATATTTCCGGTAAAGTTGGCTCGTTATTAAAATCTTTGATACGAATTTTTCGTATTTAAATAGCTCACTATCTAAAGTTTGCTTGTTGATGAAGTCTATCTTTTAATTTTGAACTTAATTTCGAAATTTTAGCATTGTTTTTTTTTTTTCTTCAAATATCGTTAGTTTTTTCGTCTTCAAATTAAGATACTCTAAAAAACAAAAGAGTGAGATTTTTTTCTCTGGATGTATCGAAGGCTATTTGCCCTGAAAACTTTCTTGATTATACTCAAATGGGCTAATTTGTACTTTTTAATGACGCATTCGTTATTCGCACAGACTACAAAAAAATTCTCATTGCACTGCAACAAAGTATAAGCAATTAAAGTGAGCACATTTGATCGCTTGCTTTCGAATAGATTAAATTCGTTAGAGTATGACGGATTAAGTGAATGAAGCGAGGAAATTCCATCATTTACTGTCTTGATTTGATTGATGTCTGTATCCAGCCCCGCTCTCCACCCACTATTCTGTTTGCTCCCTCCTTCTCCCTCTCTTTCTCTCCCTCTCTCTCCCTAAATAGGTTTATCACAGATTGAACTGACGATGTCAACGTGATATTTAGTGCCTCAATTAATAAGGCATAAAGAACGATCATGATTTGGAGTCGCCACTGCTTACAAGTATCTGGTGGTTGGCGCTCCTTTAGGCAGTTTCAGGCGCCTGGATAGGCAACTCTTTCAATGTTACCACTTCATGATGAGTTTGAGTCGCCAATTTGTTGATTTCAGCAGTTACGTCTGTAAAAATCACTATCCACAATTAGACAATCGAAATAACATCAACGTTGCATAGGAACGTATATGATGTAGCTGAATGTTTGCCATTCGAAATCCAGCCAATCTATTATACATATACCGTTGCTTACTTCATTTTCAAACAAACGCCTTTCAACTACATCACTACGATAATTCATTGGGAGCAAATGCATGGAACGGCGTATTCGATTAAAATACGGGTCATTCGGAGACCTTCCTGGACTACAAATGTTCAGTGTGATCGTCACATCATTTATCAATAGGGAATTTGCGTGTATGGAGATTTATTCATATTCCTGCGTTTAGAAATCCGTTCAAGATTGAGAGAAATGAAGGGAGGTGGATGTGGCAAAGAAATGTTGAAATGAACTCAAGCGAAGGGAGCAAACGTCTCGATTTCTATAGCTGACTCTTTCGGTTTTTGTGTATGAAAGATAATACAGAAGTGTCTAATCAAGTGAATAATTTAACATGCTCATTGTTCAATATTTGAATCATATTGTATTGCTGTCGCCGTCGTCTGTTTTGGAGTATCTGAGGAGTGCATCCTCGCATTCCTCTATGATTACAGAGACTAAGCGAAGCGTAGTTTGATTGCTTTCTGCTTATTTGGCTGACTCTAATTTTCATGGTTAGAATCGAACTGTTGATTTTGTGTTGCGTTATCAATAAATGTACGTTAACGATGCTTGCCATTCACTAATGTGAACAACACTTTTAATAAGTTTCAGTTAAAACTCAACGTTGAATCTGATCGTGAGGCATTTTCTTGGTGGGTACAATGTCATCACAGACCTCAGTAACCTATGAGAATTATTTGGCCGGTACTATTGTCATTTTGGTGAGTGCACTACTTGTAATCTCTTTAGCCTATTTGGCCAATCAATTGTTATTTCCCATTAGTATCAAAAACTGTGGCTAGGCAATGCTCACATAAGGAATTGTGATGAAGCAGAGCAAGAAAGTGATTAAAAATCTCCAATATGCGAAACGACACAAGCGGTGTGAAAACGTTTAACGACGATTCAACTTTCATCCCAAAATCAAAGTTTTGAAGCCGATATTTGGATAAAACGTGTTTTCTCTATATTTATTATCGCGAAGACCGAAACTTAGGCAAACCTCGCCGACATATCTCCACGCACTCCTGCACCCCAATTCCTCCATTTCGAGAACAAACTTCCTGCTGAACTATGCTGCGAAATTTATTCATCGCAAACTGATTTCGTACTGAATGAAGTAAGATCCACCTGAGGAAATTCGGTTCTGCAGCTGTTTTTCCTAATATTGCAAAATTCTGGCGAGAGAAAATGCGAGCTACCAGAATTCCAAAAACGATCTCTTCATATCAGATACAAGATGAGCGCGTGCTAGGCATATTGTATCAGAGCCCTATCCGCAGAAATTAGCTGCCATGAAAGGCACCTGCCCAAATACTTAACCAACTTTACCACAATTGTTCCACCTCATTCATTGGCCTCCCCCTCCCCCGTTCCCTCCTCTACGTTTTGCCCAGAACACGTGCCATACCTTCTATGCTTTAGATATGGTGGCGTGGTATATTCTGTCACATATTTTCTGCTGTTACCCAGTTCACGGATTTATGACTAATATATTTACCTTCTCGGTTTAATTCCATTCTAGCACGAATGCCTAAGCGTCGGGTTGCTAATGGCAGTGCTTAGAGAAAAGCTGGCGTATTAGTTGTGAGCAAATAATATTTTAAAGTCGACCGAGTGTTATCCGTTTTTCGTGATTGATGATAAATTTGCGCAGTTTGGCTACTTTATTCCGTTTAATAATTTCAATTTTTAAAATGTGTGAGCTAACACTCACTTGTTCGTATTTTCATCTAGTCACGTGATTCACATTAAAGACGCCACGAAACGTGACACTTTTGCCTTACAGATATGTTATATTGTTCCGCATGTATGCATCCATAATTAGTATGAAACTTATACATTCCCACGTGCTAATGTAAGGGTGCTGGGCGCTATAGTTGTTTTACTATATAAAAATACTATTACAAGCCCCTACCTTGAGATATATTAAACAAAACAGGAAATACATACAAATTTTAGGTAGCTTCGCCTGGAGTGGTGTTGAATTCGTTGTCGGCGGTGATGTTGGCACATCTGCAAGCTCTTAAAGGATCCTTCGCTGCACTTTGCATAACCAACTGCACTGTTAATCTTGCAATACTACTCATTTTTATCGGGTGGGCTGCACCATCGCTCTTTCTGTTAGTGCTTATTCCACTGGAAATTAACCAACTAAAAACCATATGTATTGGTTCCAGTTACCTCTATATATATTATGGCTGAAATTTATCTTACCGCACTGTGGCGTGATGTTTCCTCGTCAATGAAATTCGATCATATTTTTACGCCTCAGTTCCTTCTTCCCCAATCGCACAGCAACAATTTTAATTATAAAATCTTTCACTGCCGACGTTTGACGATGGAGTACATTACGTATTCCCATGTTTCCAAACTTCTTTTACATCTTTTGTCATCGAAATTTCGATGAAATTTCTATGCTGAAACAATTTTGAGTAGCGTTTAGGAGGTAACACGTCATGGGATGGGAATATCATCGATCATCATCAATAATCCGATATGTGCAGTTATTATAATATTTCAATGTGCGGTTCATATGCAGGCAACTTATGATATGTACATTTGTGAAAATTGATTGAAAATACATAACAAGTATAACTGACATTAGGAATGAAACGCTTTAATCGCTTATAGAATTATGAGGCTTATGAGAAATAACATTTGTGGGGGATCGATTTTCAGCATTTAAACTTGATGTAAACTCCACTCCAGTTGGCTGTTGACATTGCAGGGTGACTGTTGATGTTATTTCTATTCTAGTTTTTGCAAACTATAACAGTACTGCATTTCTTAATCATGTGCTGTTATCAGTGCTGAACTTTACTGAATACAGCAAAAATGAAGAGAAGGCTTTTGCGAGAGTCCTGGATGAAACAATCCTGGAGTTTCCCTAAATCCTTGCATCAAACGAAATCAAAGGATCATTGCATCTGCTCCAGAAAAAAGCTTAAAGAAGTAGGCTGTTATTGTTGCATTGATAATTGAGTTGGACCAGGGGTGTTGTCAGGGGTCATGTGTGGGATGGAAAAAAAGAGCGAACCGAATCGAAGAAAATGATTAAGACATGCCTCGAACGTGGTATGCTCGAACGTGGTAAAAAACGTTTTTCTTCAGACGCAAGGCCAAACCAAATGAGCTTCTAAGCGCCTCTAAAATTCACCTGAAAAGTCGAAAGTCTTAGATAAGTATATGAAAGACGAAAAGCACCAGTCATAGCACCTAAAGAATGTGATGCTAACTAAAAACGCATCAGTTTAAAATGATTGTCATAGCACCTAAAGAATGTGATGCTAACTAAAAACGCATCAGTTTAAAATGATTGAGCCAATGCACTTTGAAATGTCCTAACAAACAAATCTTCCCTGCATTGCTGTGAAAGACTTCCTGTGCCTTTTAGCTGCAGTCGTAAGCTTGCATTAACAGTGGTCAGATTTTGTGAGGCCATCAAATAGGTGGTGAGTGCAAATGCACTGCAAAGTAATTAAAAAATTTTTCAGTGGCCGAACTCCGACTGGTGGATTCCTGGATCGCATGATCAGTCAGGCATCGTTTGCACTATGGTTAGGCAGCGTCAACTGTCAGACGCTGCTCGCTTCGAACAGATTTATTGCCATTTACTTCCCTTTAAGATATGAACAAATATATTCGAAAAGAAACGTTGCAATATGCTTGATCGTATTTGTATGCATAACGATTACTGCTCCTGCAATCGGTTTTCAAGGTTCAGCGTTTCTTTTTTTGCAGACTACAATGAGATATTTCACTCTCCTATTAGCTGATTTCTAGGTTCATTTCCTCTCCGCTTCCATCCGTCTTAACAGTGTTAACCATACATCCGAAAATTTTGGCCTTATCACAACTTGAAATGCTGCCTCACAGGAATCCTTCCTAGTTAAAGTTAATTGAATGGTACTATGGTTATTTTTCTGGATTTTCCAAGAAGTTTTCCTGTTTGGCGTTGGTTGGTTTATTTCGAAAGTTATGGGTCATATCTCCTCTAGAAGCAATGAATCCGCCATCTCCAGAAAACGACGCGTAGGTGATGAAGTTTGTAGTCTCGTTTTCTTTATGAAGAGCCCTTCTGTTCGGGGGGCATTAGCATTCTCTCCTCGCGTTTCCCGTCCAGAGGATCCTTTGGGCGTTGATACAGCGATAAGCCGTGTTTGCAGATGCCAATTCGACAATGCAAGGAGCTCTGCACCACCGTGAAGAAATTATTATAGAATCTCGACAGACCCTTTAGCAAATCAAAAACGTCCAGCAAGTATTATAATTATATCGCTGCAACTTCATAAAGAAAGAGCAGGGAAAGGTGGCATACGTGCAGAGGTTGTTTGTACTTCACGTTTTAAGCGGATTTTGTTGCAGATGGCTGTAATTTCTTCTTCGACGCACAAGCGTTCGTATGGCTCTTCAATCCAGCACCTTGCGGCTCTGATTTATTTTTCTGGATGGGTTTTATGTACGAGATTGTTGTGTTTCTTATTGTTATCACCCTTGATGCAGCAATCTTCTTGAAGTTGAGGCTTATCAACAAGAATCATGTGAGCTTTAACAACCTTCTTTTGCACTATTTTACTCTTCTGTGAGTGCTGTCGAGAAATTCAACTCTTTTATAATTAATATGCGATGAATTGAGGATGGCTTTATAAATTGCGTCTCAATATCTGCTTGGTCGCGTCGCATATGTGAAAATAATTTTCAAAGCCCAACAGTTTATCGCGCTATGTGAGCGATTTTGATGGTCCTGCAAGCTTCCATTACCGAGGAGCTGGAATTGCTCATTCCCCTTCAGGTGAATCTTCTCGGATGCATCTCTAAAAAGTGGGAGTATTCGCACAAGATTGAAAAGTTACATATGCGTTCTCTCACCAAACATGCGTTAAATTTAATAGCTGGCAGATAATGCTGCATTGATTGCTTCCGCCGACATCAATCGTCGAATTACAAATAAAATAATACAGTTTTATGTAACATAACTTCTTGCTTCCTATTAGTTCGTATTTCTCTTCGCGCTTCTAGTATATAGCTTTAGGTTTTGTCTGCTGTCTTTCTGAAACTTTAGCATTTTTAACCGTGAGGAACAGAAAAACACATTCAAGATGTTCAAGTTGTTTACATTCTACACAAGCGTGTCTAAGAAACTGGTGCCATTTTCACAGATTCTGCTTGATAACCACTGTTGCTGTGCTATCGGAATTGTCCTCACTGAGGAGGCATCATGTTATAAAACGTTTTATGAAAAGTTTTTGTATAATTTCCAATGTCTAAGTCTTTGTATCTCTCGAATCATTACTATTGGTCAGCTCTCATTTGCAGGCAAGATTGAGCGCCGAAAATCAAAAAAAGCTCGTTCAGGACAAACGATTTTTCTGGCAGGTAACATTATCGGCATAAAAAATTTATCGCTTTTGTTGACGATCACCTTATCAATGGTGTGTAGCCAGTAGGCTGTCAGCCTTTTTGAATGAGCAGTGAACGCTTACTGTCGAAAGTCATTCAATTCTAACTAATCAGTTGTATTTCAGAAATCACATGAAATGCATTCATGTTTTCATATAAAATACTTTTCCCATTTGTACGGTATTTTCGAATGAATTTTCCATTTGATGGTATTTAATTTCCGAGTGGGGAACGACTCTGTTAATTTTCCCTACAGTCCACCGGAGTGACATTCATATATGTATTATAACAGAGCAAGTTTATTGTGAGAACATGTCATTTCCATTGGTGGGCTTTTTATTTCAGACGCGCTCAAAACTTATAGCCTACGCTTCCTGCAAGCACTTTTAATGAAAGATAGCAGTCTCTAACGATTCACTAGTTAAAAGGGTAAAAAATTTTGGTGATTGATCTTACGGTCATGTTTACCTTATTGATAATCGTCTGTTTTATGTCGATCAATTTCTGCTTGTTTTTGCATATTTAAAGTATTTTATTGACATTCATTCATCCATGCTATCGAAAGCACTCGGAAGATGCATTTAAATTACTCCGCATAAGTACGTAAATTTTTTAACCTGTTTTTTTTTTTTTTTTTCAAAAGTGCATTGGTCATATGAGCGAAGTGATCTCCGAAAAGTTGTGTCATGATTTCAGGCCTTCCTTACGAATCTCAACTTTACTTTCGTATTGTTGAATTTCAACGTGATCAGACCACTAATGAAAACGACAATGGGCGGTTTCGTCGTTGTAACGGCTGTTTGGGAACTCGGACATACACTTGACGGGTTATTCTTTTCTTTTTGAAGTGCCCCACTTACTACAATAAGATATAATAAAATGATTAGTCAAAAGTTGTTCTTTGATAGAATTCCGAGAAAGTTTTATGACTATTTATGCCTTCTGCTTTTGTGCATGCTTAAATAACAATATAATGTACTAGATGTGCGTCGTTAATGCGTATTAAGTTTTGTTTGAAGTAATATCAATAGTTCAAATAATGTTAGAAAGTTTGAGCGATCAATAGAATCAATATTCGGAGCATTTTTAAATTGAAAAATTCAAATGATGAATTGCGTGCAATTAATTGTGGAAGGGGGGATGAAAAGATTTCAAAGCGTTCACAGGAGCGGATGGATGTTTTTAAATTTGCATATAAGATTTAATATCTCGTTTTTTTACATATCTGAATTTATGACTCCATTACTACCATGAGAAAGAAGTCAGCAAGAAATGTAGACAACAAATCTGGATTCCTGTCTATGTTGCTCGTTGCACTTGTGACTTCCATCCTCATAGGTGATAATGTTCTGACCCACATCTAGTTTACTGGTGCAGTTGAAACCATAACACATTTCAATTTTTCATTTACTGTCGTTTACTTTTCATTCATTTTCGTGCTATTTAACTATTTCGAGCTATACAGCACTTTTATTTATTAGTTACCTGTATCAACTGCTTGACAATAGTTTCTACGAATTTGTTGCAGATACGAATGATATAGTTTTGCAGGTTGATATTGGTGTTATCAAACCAACAAATAAGGAAGCGTTTCTTTAGACCACGTCAGTGGATAAACGAATCGACGAGCGGATTCGTCAAGAGTAATTGTTACCAATCCCAAAAAGTGTTACCAATCAGCAGAGTTTGCAGCAGTCATAAATGATTCAAATGACTGTTATTGGTGCATATAAGGTAGGTCCTCAAAAAACAAACAAATAAACACCCAACATTGTAGATGGACGTCAAATGTAATAATGGAAATATTTTGCTAGCAACAGCTTAGTTTCACATTCGTAAATCATAGTTCGGCGTCATCATATTCATGGTAACTGGTGTTCCACTTCCTGTCATCAACTTACCTCGATATAAATTTCCTTTTTTAATACTCAAGCAAGAAAGTCGGCAACTCGTCTCAACATCAACGTTTCTATGTGAAATAACTATCATTACAGTCAAGAAACTTCTGCCAACGTTATTTCCGCAATCTTTCGTTGCCGTAATAAAGAACTGAATTCAAATCTTCAAAGACCGATCAAATTGTTCCCAAACTGACTTTGCTTGAATTCGACAGTTCACAGCAACAATTCAAAACGGTGAGAAAATAGTCCCAATTAGGTGGTGAGGTCAAGAGAGTTACGAAGAAATTCTACGCTCAAATGTATTCGTTTTTTCCGAACAGTTTGAAAGATGCAGATGTGGCGTTGTGTGAAAAGGCGGTTGCATTAATGCTTACAGGATTCATCCTCATTTTTTAACGCATGATGAGCTGATTTAGGTTGAGGGTAGCTGTGTAGCCATGATGTTGCGAGCTTCACCGTTTATTAGAGTATTGGTGGCTTTGAGCTGTTTACCCCTCTTTATTTAAATTTCTAATTTGCTAGCAGAGAATTAAGCTCTCAATCTTACTACACTATGAGTTTCGTTTCTCTTCTGAAGCTTTTAGGGAAGCTATAATGTTTTGTACTTTTCTTAGCGCAGTCCAAGGATCACACATCGACGATGTTCCTTCTGGCCACACCTATGAAAAACCCGCATTCGAGCTCGAAAAATATTATTACGAGGAAATAGAGCGTTTTCTTTTCGGGTTCCAAGCCATGAGGAAAAACATGAACTCACAATTATTGCAAAGCTTTTCAACTATCCTCTGTGCAAAATAATAAGCAAGAATGAATGTGTATTGCGCGCAAAATAAAAGAAAAACAATTTAATGTTAAGCGAATCGTTAATTCTAAAGTTGTAGCTTATACTACACTGTCGTACTCGTTAGCTTAATTGAATGACCGAAATGCTCATTTTACATCGAAATATTCACCGCCTAGTGGCTTGCATTTCGTAGACGTGTTCCAATTATCGGGGTATATAAAGTGCATTGAAAAATTGTGAAGTTATTGTCGCAATGAAACTAGGATGTTCGTTCAACAGTATAATTTGCAGAGATTTTTATCCTTTGTGAAAAAAAAAGCATTTTGGCGTTTCGCGAAATCAGAACAACGTTACGGAAGCAAGCTTCCTCATCCTCGTATAGTAAATGAGAAGAGGTAGCGAGAAGCGTTATTATTTCCTTTAGGGGATATTCATAAAAAGAAATAGAAGATCAGTAAAAAGAAAGAATCAATTGCTTAATTTCATAGTTAGTGATTAGTTGATTCTTTATTACCAACGCTGAATAACTGCGGTAAAAGTGATCCGATGAACAAGTGATTGCCATAAAACCAAAAATTATTGATGGCGTTTTATGACATTATTTGGATGATCTCGAATACAGAAAATGCACATTTAAAAATGGAGAAAAGGCTGATTTATTCGCTGATATGGAAGTTATCATGAAATGTGCAATTTTCACGGTGGCCAAACATTGTTCTATTTTAGAATCTCGTTCATTGGTTCGCCATTCCCCGAAATGCGCCGATGAATGGAGAGGAATCGTGAGATGGTCGACCTTTACGCAATCTGTCTATAGTAATGCTGCGAATAGTGTAACTATTAACTTATCGCCTCTATGTGGGCACAGAGTGTAAGCTTATGGTAAACCACATATTTTTCTGGAAAACAATATTTTGAAAAGGTTTTGTGTCCATCACAACAAAAAGCAATCAACAGGTAAATTATACAGTGCAAGAATACAAACTTAGTACGTCAAGATTGCATAGTACCGTACAGCTGGAATATGTAAAAACTGTATAGTCGAAAACGATCAACACAAAGGTGATCTGAGGCGAGCGGGCAACAACGTTCGTTTATGACAGATGACTGTATGCTTAGTGAGAATCTGGCAATGTGAAAGCAAACGAAATTTTCAGCCTGCTCGCCTGATGTTACAAGAGAAGAATGATGGCGTATTTGAGTGCTTCAGCTATTGCTCATACACTCCAAATATCATTCAATTAACAAACACACACACACAAATTTTTTCACAGTCTCATCTTCTTTTTCAACTCATAATATAAGGAAAAACACTCTCGTTCAGAACGCGCACTTCTTCGAGGATAGTCTATTCTAGAAAGTGCTTCTCATCGTACGTAATATTCGTTCAGATTCCGTAGCTTTGTACAATAATACAAGACGGACTACTAACAGAAGAACGTAGTTATTTCTTAGTGTTTCTTTATTGCAAACAACTTAAAACACCCATGACTCGTTTTTCTTGTGGGAAGGAGCAGGCAGAAGTAATGGAAAATAGAAGTTCCGAAAGTTTAGGTTGGTTTCACGAAAAAAGCTGTCTAGTAGAAATGTCGTGATAACAGGTGGATGAAGTCATGAAAATTGATTAAGGCAAAAGAATTGTAGGTCGAAGCCGCGCTATACACCCTTTTGCTAACAGCGGCTCATCGCCCTCCCACCTTCCTCTCTTCGTCCCCCATCCTCTCTAGTAACACATACAGCTACGAATCATCTTTCCTGGACAATTTACACGTCTCTTCTAGAGCAAATTACCATCGTGGAGTTTGTGATCCTTACCACAGTCGCGGCAGTGTACGAAGAATCGTTTTTTGCTTCGCAGTAAAGCAACTGTCTAATGAAATTTGTATAGCAATGATTGAATTACCACAAGTGATTAGTAATTAGTGTTCCGCTGCACAAAGCAGCATGGTGTTGCACAGGGTTTTCCATTTCTTAAGGCAATTTTTACGAGAAAGAGTTTCGAAGAGACTGAGACATAACATAAGCGCGAACGGTCAATTTTTTCGAAGACACATAAGTACCTATAAGTTTAGACGAATCCAGACGAACTACGCAGAAACAAAAGGAATACAGGCATGCACGGAAGGGTAGTAAGAGCAGCACGGAAGTAGCATACAACTCCAGAGAAACGGCTTCAAAACTCAAGCCTTGTGAGGGAAGCATTGAACGGCTCGCTGCATCTGCTGAACAGTGGAGCAGTGAGGCAGTAGTGCTACTCGATAGCTTATCAGATTCTCGGTTTGAGTTGAAATACGGTACGCTACCTTGTCCGCTTTCTGCGTAAGAGCTAAAATTGAAAATCGTCTTAACTATATTCACACTAATTCTTTGCTCGATTTTACTTTCTTTTTATGCACCTTCATCGCTTTTTTGCTGTCTAAGAAAGTTTAAAGAAGGCTCGTCACAGGTCTACATGCTGCAAGCCAAGATCGGGGAGGCAGCAACGCAGTGACAAATTAGCGTTGTAATTGCTTTCCGTTCCAGTCAGCGTTGTGAGCTATGGCAGATCTGAAATTAAAGAAATCAATGAAGCCTCCTCCGCTCTCATAATATTCGTCACAGTGGAAGTTTTAATTCTAGACCACTGAAGCCTACCGTAATGCATTTCTGCGGAAGCAATCTGCAGAATGATTCAGCATCTGAACTTGTTTGGATAAATGAGTATTGGAGTAAAGCAGATCAGAGCAATCAATTTTTTGCATAAAAACTTCATCAGTCGACTATGTCCGATGATTTTTCTCAACATTTTTTATCATCCCAGAAGAAGAAAAACGTTAAGAAAGTCTAACTCACACTGGACATTTGAAGCATTTGCTCTCCTAGGCGCCTATTATATCATTTCGTTTCAAAATCGAGAAAGACGAATTCACAATAGAACTACGTATGTAAACGGAATTTACGAATATAGTCGTTTTTCTTCGTTGTGCAAACTCCAAATTCGTCAGCATCTGAAACACCGACCGGCTTAGATCAGTAACCGAAACGGAATCTTCGTGGGACAAGATCGGATCCACTGCTTTGAGTTTTAACAAGACACGCGAGTGGTGTTTATGGACTGTCTTTACAAATGCGGGGGCGTTAAAAAACTATTACACGAGTAAAGTCTAGACCGAGCAAGCTGAGCAATGAAACAAGCTGAACATACGCAATATCACAATGCGCTTAAGCAGTATAACATTGGCAGTAAAATATTTTTTAACATTTTCTAGAATTCAGTCTCATGAGTACTGCATTTTGCGGTTATTTTGTGCAAAACTGTGTCGTAAATTTCTGTGCGATTGCGCCTACCACTACACCTTTATCTTTGAGGATTCATGGAGTCAACGTGTTCAGCGTTTTGCCCAGTTGGTGTTTTGACCCGTCGACATTCTGGCAGTCAGCGTTTTATTCACCTGGCGTCTTCTTAAGTCATTATTTCGGCAGTCGTATTTTGTCGGTCGCATATATGTAGCTAACGTTTTGCTCGCAAGTATGAAATCGCCATCCGTTCGATTTCTGTGCAACTACTTATTATATGTTTGTGAGCGACAGATCTCTGTGCACTTATAAACATTTACGCATATTTTTATGAGTACGGGTGTAAATACAAACAGGCAAATAAATAGATGAATGCTTTATTTGTTAATATGCAAATATACAGACACAAAAATATAACCACATGCAAGCAAATGAATGAATAAATAAATGTCTGCAGATGTAGTTGCAGTACATACGTATATATTGTTGCTGTCGTCTACTTCCTCCACGATGCGCGCTGCGACTGCTGCTTAGGTTGGCGTTTCACTCCGAAACGTTCGACGAAAAGCGATTGGCCATTAGCCGGGTTTCAACGGTGTGCCATCCCAAGATCCTTCGCGTACTTCCCCTTGCGCTTAATTTATCGTTACAATTTATATGCAGAGGCTATGTGCATTGTCAACACAGCAACAGGTCTTTATAAGTGATAATTGAACTCAAGACTGAGCGTCATTTGACCGTTTTCGGTTTCCATTTATAAAAATGGATAAGATCGTTATTTCACAATTCTCTCATGGAGCAAGATCTCATCTTGAATGTTATGATAATATCGCCTTCATTTCTCTTTTTTTTTTCATCATACGTCTTCATCTCAGACGTTGACTGGGGATGGAAAGGCGATAACATAATTGGAGTTGAAATAATCAGCACCTTTATTAACTTTCAATGAGGTTCCGGCAAATGTATTGAGCCATAACTTTAGATTATTCTAAAGGCCTATTTCTTTGCCTTTCAAAAAAACATATTTTAGCCTAATGTGTGTATCAGGAAAGTTTATTTTGAAATTAGTGTTCGCGAATTGTCAGCAAGTTGGCTAGCATGCTAGAGCCTTTGGGGTGTTCCTGGTTTCTTATGTGATAACGCGCATACACCGTGAAGTCTGTTAATGCACACTTGATTTAAAAAAGGTTTGTTTCTCTTTTTCGGCTAACTTTTTTCTTCACTGTTTCCACTACCTAAATACATTTTCCTATTATTGCTTTATAAGTTGAAATTAAAAAAAAAAAAACAAAAAATTTCGTTACTTTCGTATGAACGTTGTGCCACTGAACTTTTTCTCTTGTTGAACGATCTTTGAGGCAATGACTTTGTCGAATCTAATTCAGAATCGCGTAAATGTATTTAACGCTAATGTGTTAAATGTGTTCACATCGGAGTTTTTTCCTATAGTGCCAAAAAGCACGCATTCAAATTCAATCACCTTTTCTGTTCGTTCCTATATGCTGATAAAAGTAAAGGAATCGATCGTTTGCTAAAGAACTCTAAAAATTTCACGCAATCTGCAACAGAATTGCTATAACATCACACTCTAACTATTATCTCTATGAAGTCACATGCGAAACGAGTGGTTGATCGTGTTAGCTTTCAACTAAACGTGTCACTATTATTCTAGTTGCACCGCACCTTAACTATCCCTAAGTGCATGCGCATGGTGCAAAGAGTAGTATCCAAACACGCCCACTCAGCATAAACATTGCTTGCATCAAAAATGTGTTGAACTAGAGCGATTGTATACAAGGCCAAATGTTAGCATTCGAAAATGATGCGGATGTGCATGAATAAGATTACTCAACCTATGGATATTTCATGGATGATTGAAAAATAAGGTATAGTCATGATAAAAGAATATTGACAACAGCCAGATTAATTGCATAACAGAAAAGAGAAAAGAAAATTGTCAAATTCTATTGCTAGTAGTATAAGCATGAGGGAAATAAATGTAAAGGTGAAAGTAGACAGACGATGAAGGAGGTGCTGGTTGATCATTTATTCAAATTTGAAATAAGGGGAGAGGGGTAGGAAAACAACAAAAATCATAGCAAGTTACCAACTAAACAGAGTGCAAAATGCTGTAAAGAGACAAATCGATTTTTGTTGCCTATTAACCGTATTATTCCAGGATTACTCTATGTATCTCCAAATGAGTGTGATAAAACCCTGCCTTCCAGTACCTCTTTCTTTCCCTAATATCCAGCAAATCGGCCTACCCAACTCGTTGTTTGAAATGCAGCTCTCCTTGTTTTATCCTCCTCTTTGTCTCACTTTCCATTTGGAAGGTGCGCCTAGCTAAAACGACAGCAGCCGATAGTAGCCTTAACCTTGTGAGCACGAATTTTCAGCAGATCACTTATGATCGTTCTGCAGAGGGGTCACTAATAATGAACTCACTCCACCTTCTGAATCAATCTGCACCAGAGCCGTCAAAGTCATTATTTATGGACAAATACGGCAATCAGATTTTATTTATTCGAAGTACAGCGGATTTTCATAGTTCGTTATTGGTGTTGAGTGCCCTATTCATCTCGAACATGCAGTAACTTCTACCAATCCCTGTTCCAGAAGCCAAAGTCTCAGCTACCATCATTCTTTGCACACCATGCCAGTAGTGCTGATTAATCAGCCAAACAAATCCCTCTTCTTTGTGAAGATGTTCTCCACCTCTCTTTTTCGCAGCTTTTTGCCGATAGCCTCTTATTTCATTTCCCTCCTCTCGCTTTATCACCAAATTTCATCGCCATCACCATTTATGACTTTTGAATCGAAATCACCGCATAGGAAGACTCCATGCATTATGCCGACATCCTGTTTTAGTACCACATGGGTGCGAAATAAGACGTCGGCATGGTGCCTGAAAACACAAATTTGCTACTGTTGTCAGTACTTCTTAAATAAACTGCTGCGCTCCATATATTTTCAATTTTCGAAATAATGAAAATTTTTTGCTCGTTTCAGGAAAGCGTCAAATTCTGTTCGTTGTCCAACCGAAACAAGGTCAAGAGCATGCACTGCTCAGTTCCGAATGCTATCGGTCAAATGCGATGTCGTGATGACGAAGACCACACATGCAGTGATGATGGCCGAACTTCGAGAGTGTGCGGAAGAGCAACCAAACATGACAGTGACACCTTGCATGATACATACTACCTCATTTGCCGAACTTCCTTATTTTAATTAATAGTAATGAACGGCAAAAATAAATAACGCTGAACTGCACGTTGCGAATGCAAGTCAGCGAAAGAGGATAAAGCGACTTTTCGTGAAGCCAGCAAGCATTTGGACGGAAGTGCGTTGTTAAAAATTTTCCACCTCTTTTTGATTCTTCAGGCATCCGGATGGATTGATTGGTGCAACATCAAAGGACGCTTTTGTGTCTGTTATCTGACGCGTTCTCTGTCCTTCATGTACTTTTGCATTTGCGCATTCGTAAAAGAATTCTAACGAAACCGCTTCTGTGCATCTATATGTCCGTTTTTCTATCTGTCCACTTGCTTCAACTCGCGAGCACTGCGACTAGAGTGGAAAAAGTGGGTAGTGAGGACGTCTGATTTTTCATATGGAAGGACATTTTACCAACCATTGAGACGCAAAGCAAGCAAAAAAATTGAAGTTCGTACCAGATGTGCTCTTGCAATTGTAGACATCAGACCGCTAAGGGTAGCGAGTATGAAGAAACCGATCATCGCACAGACCAAAGTCTCGGACAGGCCCAAAACCTCGGATGAGCCTGGGCGTCGGACAGGCTGAAATCTTGGAGGGTCCGAAATCTCGGAAGAGACCAAATCAAATGTGAGCTCAAATTCCGGACGAGAATTAATTTTGGGTGAACGCTAAATCTGCAATAGGCCCAAGCCACGGATGCGTCCGGGTCATAAGTGGGATCAAATCCGGGACGGAGCAAATCTCGAATAGGTTCGATTCTCAAGTAGGTCCGGTTCTTGGATCAGGCCAGGTTGCGGATGGGGCCAAATCCCTGATAGGCCCAAATCTGATATGAGACGAGATTTCGAATAGAACTAAATCTCGAAAGGGATTGGATTGCAACTGTTTCGCTGCTATCGCCAGACCACGTTCAAACTGATAACAATCAAGCACATTGTCATAACATAATCCCTTGTTCCACCTAGCATCTATAGGAGCCTTGTCCCTAATATGATGTGCGCTGACTTAGGAGCATCCTCATATGACAACCGATAACAAACAACTGCAACAAACACAATATGATGGGACGTCAAGTAGGGTGCTGATCAGGGAAACTACGAGAGGAGCTTGTGCTTTGTTCGTATTACGGATAGCTTATGTGAATTCGCGATTTGGTGGCAAACTGCATAGTTCATAATGCGGAGTTGAGATCGCAAAATAAGATAAAAGCATCTGTCTATTCAGAAATTATTACTTTCGGAGAAAGTGGAAATTATGGTCTCTATGCAAATGGAACTCGAGAAGCATTTGAGAGAGTGTTAAGTACGAGCCGAAGGTGCTAATGGTTTTGGACGAAATCGTGACCAATAAGTGTGAAGTACGGCGGTAACGTGCAAAAAACGAATAGCTGAAGTTGCGGATCGCCGAGATACTTCCCTTGTGGGTATGCATTCGGTTTTATATGCTTTTATTGATTTTTATTATCTTGTTTCCTGTTTACTGTTTTCTTGTTTATTTTTTCATGGTCGCATGTTTAGCTCAATCCCAGAGACTAGCCAGCTTTGGGGTGCTCATGTTCACTGAGTGATGTTTGCTGGGCGCTTTTGATAGCAAATTTCTTGCAGCGAATGAATATTAAATGCAGAATTCTTCCAGCACTTTTGAAGTGAGCATTTTCTTGTTTGTTAAATAAATCGTCGGCTGTTGTGATCACTTCATTTCCAGAACATCCGGAGAGCTAATCGAATTGCAGGTAGTGGAGTATTGGACACGGGATCAGAAATTAGGTTACATGCATTGTTGAGCGCTTTATCCTTACCTATGCATCATGTTCGTGGCCAGCAAACTGTTCTGTCATTACAATGAATGTCAATTTGCAAAAGTCAGCAGAATTCATGTTCTTGATAGAAGTCGTGCGAAGTCGGTGACTGAATCTTCCGTTACGTTTTTTTTCATAAAAGTTTTATAAAAAAGGAGAAAAAGTAGGAAAACTCACAAAATGAAGAGAATCTGTTGTTAGTTGTACCCTAAGAGAAAGGACTTCACGACCACCAGTTATATGCATTCGATACGTTAAGATAATTCATCTAATATGTTAGAGAACATGTTCTCAGCCTGCTTATTTCCTCTTTCTCCACTTTTGGTTAGCACGGCAGAAGGCTGCGAATTTTCGAATAAAATTGGGCGCTATCAACGAAATGGGAGCGCGCGGCTGAAAGACACAGTTGCTTTAGTAAAAGATTGGGATAATATTCTCTCGCAATTCAATGAGGCGAAATTCCTTAGTATCAATTGGTGATTGTATGAAACTATTCTATGGCTTAGAAATTTGCAGGAATCGATCTCATAGCTCAGAAATTCACTGTAGAACTTGCAGCGCATATGGCCAGTAAGGAGGTTCCAAAGTTGCAGTTTGTTTCATCACCAATTGCTTTCATAATTCTTATCTAATTCTAAAGATAATTCGGCAGCATATCTTACAAAATATTCCATTATCCTCTGCTCATGTTAAAAAGTGTGAGCTTCAGCTTCATCGAGCTTATGAAAAAAGCAAGTACAGTGTCATAAATTGTTGAGTTGAACGGAAAGAATACGATCCAAAACAGGACGAAAGGCGAGGATGAAATGACGGCAAATTCTTGGCCATATAAAATTTCGTCGACATAATTGTAGTGTAAGCGTAGACGGAACTTTCCAGCACGGTTTGTGACTGTTTTCACTCGAACCAAGCATTACTGCAATTTATCCATCGTATAATGTGTCATCCTTTCAGCAGCAGCAATGCCTTTGCCAATTTCCCACAGCTTTCCATTCCCACATCTTTACATAGCCAAATCGCTGTGCATTTATACATTGGTTTCGCTTGAGCGCATTCACGTTGCCGTGATGCTACCACTGCAGATGTGTGTTTTCTAACGATATAAACAACTCCGATCCAATCAGATCCGTTTTAATGAGATCTATGCAAGTTAACTGAATTCATCCTTGCAGATTTCTGCCATTTGGATTGCAATGTGTGGACGCGTGTTATTTGACTATCCCTTGGTCATCTCGACCCAAAAATGCTATCAAGCAGCTTGATCCGCCTTTGCTGTGCTCATTCCGATGGCTTCTTTTACAGTGAGATCGACGTACAAACTTCTTTTCACTTGTAGCGAGTCTGTGTTGTTGATGAGTAGATGAAGATGGAGGGAGACATAATGACTCGCTAGACCAACAGTTCGATGTCTCGAACGTTGCCTCTGTTGAAAAGCATTTGGCAACGTGTTGCGTCACGTGCTTTTACGAGGTACTTCGTGAGTTTTGTGTTTTGTTATCGATAAGAGGTGGATATGAAACAGCCGTTTATTTATTTTATTGGGTATATGAAAGGTGTAATATTTCATCATAGGCAATTGTAGGCTTTGACCATTATTGATATATTGCTGTATTGAGATAATTTTTTCATTACTTCATCGCCTCTTGTCATTAATAAAAATTTCTTTATATTCCTATGGGTAAAAATGCTTTTCAGTAAGATTTTTTTTCCTCTCCATGATGCTTCCATCTTCAAATTTCGTAAGCTTTTCAGCTGGCTGCCCAATCAGGCATCTATTGCGACATTGCAAAACATGTATTTTTCGAAGCTTTTCTTTCTGATTTGTTGATACGCGTTGAGAAAATGCACTTAACACTTTCACAAACGTCGAGGCGGACATGGACAGTATTCTGCGTCTCCACCAGGTGCACCAATTTCTCCAGGCTGAAACACACCATTTTTTAAACTTTTTATGGAAAAAAAATTCTACAACTGTCATACGAAGTAATAAAGAACGCACTCAGTGAGCGCTGCAATATTTTTCAGCGACCAAAATGACATGAGGATGTTACCAATGTGCGAATTTTCTTTCAGTCTATGAAGAACCCTTTTCAAAACAGAAAGCGTTCCATGTTATTATTAGAGACCTTCGCAAGAAAAAAAACATTTGTTCGTTTGCAAAGAGGGAATAGTTGATGGAAAATCCCACAAAGCTTAAAAAAAAACCATTTTCGATAGTGCAAAAATGAATGAGATGTTGCGATATTATCAACTCAGAGGAGCATTGTGTTGTTTGGGGCCAGGAAGTGCCTTCAACCGGAAATAACTCCATTTATTGCAGTGTTTTGGCTGGTATCAAATCTTAAGCTAGAGATTCGTCTGCCGCTGAGCTTATGGATGGAAACGGTGTCATAAACTAGTCTTATTGGAGGCACATTTCAATCTAATTCATTAAGCGAAATTGTTGCTTATGATGTAGAATCCACAAATACTTTGAAAAAAAGCATTCACTTTACTGAGACTGCAGAATTCGCTACGCTAACAAAAATTACATTGCTGTCAGAGAAATAAAGTAAAAACAAACTTCTCCTGGAGCTCCTGGTTCACCAGGAGCTCCTGGTACTCCTGGTGGTCCTTCTGAGCCAGGTTCGCCTGGTGGTCCCCGCTGACCATTTCGTCCTCTTTTGCCTGCCTTGCCTGGCCTGCCTGGAGGGCCAGTGGGCCCTTTTTCACCTTGTTCAGGTCGTCCACGGGTTCCTTCTCTTCCTGGCCGACCCTCCGGCCCTTGTTCACCAGGGGGACCTGAAATCTTTAAGCGTTGAAAGAAGACAGTTTTTATGCTGTCGTGTTCATAGCCATTCATTCGAGCACAACGAGAATCTTAATCTCTGCAAGGATTCGCATCCTAAAAATAACGCTGCATTGATTAAAAATCCGACTTAGGTATATAAATTTAATGACCTCTGGGAATAGAGTTGTATCAGCGGAAACACAATGCGTCCCAGTAGTGGGTGTATTTGCCATGATCTTACTATAACAGAGCAAAACGTGCAAGTTTTATGGGAAGTTTTTCATTGTAAAAAAGACTATAAACAAGTCAGGTGAATGTCAAAAACGAAGAAGTCAAATATGGGAGCACCTTGCTCTCCTTGATCACCAGGTTCACCCATTCGTCCTGGCGCGCCATCGCGTCCATTTCGTCCGGGGAGGCCGGGTTTACCATCCGGTCCCGGTTCTCCGAGATATCCATCCGGACCCCGTGGACCTGGCGGTCCCGCAGGGCACTTAATGCAGCCGGGCTCAGGAAGATTCAACACCGATACGATGCCAGCCACGCCCGGCAAGCCCGGCATTCCCGGATCTCCGGGCTCTGCAAATGCCATCAATATCCTCATCTCTAAATGTGTGCACAATATACCATTCAACTGAAAAGTAGTGTTGTGATTAATCACATGATCTTGCATCGCCTTTTATGAAAATAAAATATAGCGTAAAATCGATATATTCCGTCGCATTCATTTTGAGATTTCGTTTACAGCCTCATGAATGATGGAAACGGAAGCATCAACTTTCTTGCTGATTGGCAACAAGTGATTTCTGAAAGTTCAGCGGTCTGAAATAACTAAACAAATAAATGAACGAAATAGAAATTTTATGAGATTGAGAAAAAATAGAAAGGCACCCTATTGCCGACCTTCAAATCAGCAGCAAACCGAAAAATTCTTACTCACCTCCTGGCTCACCGCGTTCACCCGGTGGTCCAGCCGGTCCTCTTGGACAGCTACGTGTTCTAGGAGCGCACTCTGAAAAAAAAAAAACGACCTTCAGAGCACTCCGCAAGGTAGAGAATGATAAGAAGTAAAACAGAATAAATAATGAAAAGATTCATCAATCAGATCAATTGAAGTACTTACGGCATTTCAGATTACCGTATCCTTCTGAGTAACGCTTCTCTCTTCCTAAAAACATGCGACGTATCTCATCAATCCTTGCATTCTGGGCAGGTCGCCTTGCTTGAAGTTGCATCATTCCATCCCATGCATCGTCGTTGATCAACTAAAAGGCAGTTATACTTAAGAGATGTTTATCATGAGCACTCTGAAGTTTGAAAAACACTAAACCTTTTCTAAGGTGGCGGGGTTAATCTGAATCGCCTAAAATGGTGGACCTAGGCAACCAAATTTTGATTTTTTTTGGATGAATAGAAATCACTGAATTAGCTGAAAGTGAACTCACAGAGCCTGCTTGACTTACCAGCTTTCACATAGGATCCCATACTCAACGATGGAAAAAACATAGACGGACAATGGGTTATTTGGCACGGTAAACCGACTTTCAAATATTTAACGGAAATTAGGGTATCTGGGACGTGATGCCCCTTTGCTTAAGAATTCCAGTGTACTAAATGGTATTATGTTATCGTTACAAGGTAGTCAAATTTTTATCTAGATGAGTGAGTCAAATTTTCAATTACATTTTTGACAACTTAACTGCCAATGCTGACGTCCAAGAAAACAGCATTGCCTGTTCGCTTAACGTGTGCACTAATATTACCTCTGACTTCATAGAGTAAGTTCAGCTGCTTGACTGTTACCAAAAACTTGTGGAAATGAATCGAACACAGTATGAACTGCACATTCGAAAATTGATTCTGCAATATTTTTCACAGACCGAGCAAAAAAAAAAAAAACGCGCATGAAGCATTCAGAAATTCGACGCCATACGAATGAATCGAACCTTGATTTGTTCCATGTCATTCATAACATCATCATAAAGGTCGTTAATATCGCTCATAAGTACCGTGATAGCAATTATACATGCCAGCATAACCGCCGACGAAAGCACTGTCGCAATTCCAACGCTTAGCATAGTAGACATTACCGGTTATAAAGTCTGCAAAAGATTTTAAAAAGTTTAGTTATTTGTAGAAAAGACAAAAAGGTGGTGAGCGCACGTAATTCAGAAGATCTTATTGAAACGAAAACATTGAACGGCAAAGAACGCTTGACTGGAAGCCGAAAGGTGAAGGACATTCATAAGGAAACCTTTGAAAGATCTAAATGGTTTCAGCGTTGCTGTCCTGCTCGAGAAAAGTCAGCGGACCACGACAATCCGACCGCTTCTAAAAATAACGGTTATATTCACTCACGTCTCGTTCGAAATCTCAATCACGAAATTTGAAACTGTCCCACTTGCAATCACTTAACCATAGCCTCTGCGAGATGAGTCGTACCTCTAATCAGAGAAGCAAAATGTGGAGTGGCTTTCCGTTGAGAGTTAATTCGTCGACCGAGGTTCGGAAATTCGAACTATTCGATCGATAGATATCGACGGTCGAACAGCGAGGAATAAAGTCTGCTCAAATGTTGTTGATTATACGAGCACTCAAAAAATTGGTCAAAAATTGCGGTCGGCTTCGATCACAGTGCAGAAAGCGCAAGAGAGGATGCACTGTGAAAATGATTTACAAGCTATGTATTAATTGAAGTAGCGGAATTAAAAGTAATTTTGGCATGAACTGCTGCTACTCGGTTAACTGACTCTGTTTAAATCAGTTTAGAAACTGGACAACAAGCTAAAGGTTGCTAGATGACGGAAGGAAATAAGAATATGTGCGTTCAGATGAGAGTTGTGCGAGTAAAATAGGGCCTGTAAATGAACACGAGAACATGGGGATATGCACTTTAAAGATTTGAAAGTTTATATTCCTTTTAAACAAGAGATGACGAGGGAAGTGGGCAGAATGTTTCGAACGAGAAATTTTGCTCAGCAAGTGGGAAACCAGTCTCGACGCTTCCCCACGAATCCGGATAAATTCAGAGGCGAAGTAAACCGACAGCTGTTTTTTTGTAGCAGTGCTCGCCATTAAATCCTACTCACTTTTTTTTTCAAACAGTTTGTGTCCAGTCGACTGTGGCATGAATTTTTCGTCATCAGCAGTTGCCACCTTCATCCAAAACCGGTATCAGTAACCATGAACGCTGCAGCTGCTCAAACAAAGATATCACTAGGTGCCTCTGAATACTGAAGGTGACAAAACAAAAACAGCACTGACACTGATTAGTTTAGATCATCTCGGAAACAAGTTAATAGGAGATTCGAATCTGGGATAAGATGTATCCGTTCTATCATTCAACAAATATGAACGAGAAGCTGGAGAACAAATTCCTTACTTAGGGTTTCCAATCGGCTAAGAGAATTTTTAAAACGAGTCCATTTTCCCACTGAGAAATTTTCATCCCTGCAAAGGAGATGTCACAAAAAGAAAGCTGGTGGCAGACTTGAATGTTTCAAAGCAGGGCGAATTGAGTTTAACTTTGAAAGTCTGGAGGAAAAAAGTTTTGCTACAATCGCACAGAAACGCACCCCTTCAATGACCTTATACCACCTATGACTTAATTTCAGCAAGTATTAAGTTAACTTCCACGACGGGGCACTAGTATTTGTATTACAAGCGACGAATAATCGCATAGAAAGTCAACGAATGATAGGGAGGATTAGGGAGAAAAAAGGTGCAAAAGTGGTCAGCGAAATGGTCAAGCTAGTATTCTCAAGATGCCAACGAGAAATTAATATTAAGCAACTTAATCAGCACAAGAAATCACTCAGCCATAAAAAAGCAGGAACTCTTTGAATTTCTGATCTGCTTCTGCAACCGGCATAAGAGTAGGAATCTTCTGAATCCCTCCAATTTTTCTTTGCGTTGCAAGAAATTCACCTAGTTCCCACATACGTATGGGCTGGAAAGGACTTAACAGTTTAGACAAGCTGATTCACCGACTGCTGCGTTCACATATTTTGCGCCACCCTCAGATTATGTCGATAAAATGGCAGTTGGAGTCAAAGAAAGAGTTTTCGAGGATGCACACTCAGCACCGAAAATGGTACTTGTTGGAGTCAAAAAACTGGCGGACTAAGCTCCAGCTCATAGGCGTGAAGTGTGATGTATGAGCAACGTAATTCACTTATGAGTCATCCAGCGATGTAGACAACTGGTTGCTCATCTTGACGCTGTAGCCTTTACACTTTCCTACCCTCAATACAGCTTCGTTTTGGGAACCTGAAAATTCAGTAAGCCCTTTGAATAAATATAAGCCTCTGATTATAAACCTCAGATTTGCATAATTAGGACTACAAGGTGGAATCTCGCAACGGTCGTTTTCAAGATCAATTTTCAGTGCTGTACTTTGTAAAGCAGGGACCTCATTTGCAGCCACAAAATTGAAGTCAGTGCATTATGGCCGGCATCACTCACCCATATTGCCATTTCCTCTCATCAGCTGAATATGAAATTTTGTATGATCGTTTTTGGCTTTGGCTATCCATTACTCAATGACAACTGATAGGTGTGGTCAAAACACAAAACACTGTGATTGGCTGTTCATGCGCACATGTTCTGGTACGGCGATAACTCGACCAACGGTTAACGAAGTGGCCAAACAATGAAAGTTAAAGCAGTGTTTTGTCAGAGCAATGAGCAGATGAAGTCTGCGAAGGAAATAGTATGATGTGGCAATGGTTCGGAAGGCACTTTTGTGTGGATGACGGTAAGCTATTACATTTTTTAGTGGCAGCATTCAGATCTACATCCACAACGCTTATTTGACGGTTTTTTATATCTTGAAGGTCCTATTCGCGCGTCTATGTCGGTGATAGTAGAAAAAGAGTGGCAGAAGGCTAACATGATGTGCGGCATTTGCGACCCAACCGGTTAGGGCAATCGTTTCGTCGTATTAGTGTCCAACGAACAATGAAACACTACCGATTAATATGTTTCTCAAGTGAGCGACTCGCTCCGCAATCTCTACATTGAAAATACGCTTTTTTCCGTATCTGACTTCTCTCATGTCGTCTGTAACCAAAGAAGAATGTGAAAAACGGATACAGTGGGTTTGAGAGATTTTCTTGAGTGTAGATTAATTACATTGATTAAAGTTTACCATCGTAGCCACCTGACTACATGAGCTTGAATTTCTGTATTAGAGACACGCACACTCACATAGGACGTTACCATAACGCACTTCTGCAGAATCAATCATGAGAGAGAAGCATTAAATTTGCATTGTACACCGTAGTAGGAACATTAATGAATTGTGCAACCAAGAAGAACAAATCATGACCACAATTTCAGATCTAAAAGAGCTTTGAAGGTGCTATCGGGCAAACTGCATAATCCATGATGAACAACGACATGACCAGCCTCGATCATACCCTTAATATGGGCATACATCACTTTAAGCTTTTGAAAACGCCTACTGAAGTGGATAGTAAGCATAGACCGAGAACACTTCATTCGTGCACAATCGCATTAGATGTTTAATTGATGAGCAATCGATCTGAAAACGTCAAAATGTCGATCAATAAAGTGATATGATAAAAATGTTAACGGAATCGTTCTAAAACAGTAAGATGACATGAAAGTACAAACTTCAATGAGCAATAACGAAAGGACTTAGGAGTCATTATTTTGCTGTATGAAAGCATGACAGGTTTTGGCAATTATATGGCATTGCTTCGATAGCGAATAGCTGCAGCTGTAATGCTTGCCGCAATAGTGGACACCTAGTTTCACTGAATTTGTGCTAATGTGATGGACGGAAAGAAGATTTAAGGGTTGAGATGCGCTCCGCAATTAAATATAGTGTAAACTTTGTAAAACTAAAGTCATCAACACGGTTGCATCACATTTAAAAACTATTCCGCTCCTTAAAAAATATCATCGAAATTTGCTCACTGGATTTACAGTGGTTTAATAAAGAATAGCGATTTATCTATTAAAGTAATATTCATGATTTACTGAAGTGAATTGTGGAACCACCACAATGATTTATCGACATCATTCCAATAGGCTTCATGTTTTGGGAATTGTTGGTCTACTTTAAAGTAGAACCTCAGCTTAGTTTAACAAAATTACTCGTTTAGACGACCTTACAATTCGCTTAAGAAAGCGCCTAGTTGTGAACATCACGAAACAAGTTCCGACCTACAATACTACCCGATGAAAGCAAATAAACATCCTGCGCAACGTAAATACTTTTATAGGGCCGCAACTCAATGTTTTAGCGAAAGCTACAGGTAAACTGCAGTGAACCTTCGCTGACTCCAAACGGCATTCCATTTCTCCATAAAGCGGACGGCATCAAATATCTCGCAACCGTTTAGTATCATAGTTTTGCCCAGCATTTCATGTTGCTTGCTCCTTTTGGATGGACTTCACCATTCTCTATAAAGTTCTTCGTCACTTCCGTAGAAAACTAACTACCTTCCCCCCACTTTGATCCCCACCGTTTGCAGAGTCATTGAGATAACCACTTTGGATTTTCTTAAAGCACCTCATACAGAATTTGATCCCGACCTGCTTGGACCTCCCCCTGGAAGATTTACATTCTTTCAGTTAATTTTTGTTTATACGAAAACTATGAGAGTTTAAACGGATATCGTTTATGTTGATCATGCTAAGGTTTTGTTATATGCTGCTATTAAAGCTTATTGATAAAGTTAGAGGGGCATGGATTGTCGGATCTTTGTTGAAACGGATCAGAGGATTTCTCTGCGACCGAAGATACCCATTAAACTTTGGAGCTATCTACTCCATATCGCATCCACAGCGCAGCGGTGTACGTTATGGGAGTGTTTGGGGACAGTTTTGTTTGTCGGTTGCATGAATGAAGTTGTAGCCAACATATAGGGTACCAAACTCCTTCAAAGCGACCTTAAAATTTGCTGGCCGCCAAATTCTTACTTAGGATCTTCACTTCTCGTAAAATGACCGTCATTCTCGAAACTGGTCAGATTTACGACAGTCCAAGGTTTTCGATGATAAATGCCCTATTAACGATACCCACGATACCCACTTTGTTCAAATTAAGTGATTAAACAATCCAACTTGAAGATAACTGTCTGTGTGATCTTGTTGTCATAATTGAATGTGATTTAATTGGACTCTGCCAAGAACATTGTTCCTCCACAGCCATGGAAGTCGAAGATGCCCGAAATCGTTTCACCCGTACCGCATTCCCTAAATTCTACTTTCGGCCTTAGCAACCCCGTTATGTTACCGGGCTGAATATTATTTTGAGTCACTGGGACACCACAGCTCAAATACAACGTGACCCTCTGCTCCAAGATTGTGTGTGGTCGTTCTGGCATCACGCTATCGAGTCTCAGAGAGCGTTCCTGGACGCATAATTGTGAGTAATTAACTGGTCACGAAAACATGCACCACAGAAAATGCTTTGAATTGCTTTTATTACCTGTTGTGCGCAGGATGAACATTCTCCCTGAAAAATGATAAAGGCAGATAGAGGTGGAAGTTCCACTAGGCTCACTCGGCCTTATTGCAGATCTCATGTTTCAAATGGAACCATTAGTCGAATTCTTATGATGGCCGTTCCGCGCGTTCTTTGTATACTTTCCGTCTTGAATTTCTTCTTGCAGTCTTTACACTCGCCATAGATTGTACAAGTCGGTATTTTCTCTCATTTCGTTGCTTTCACTGTCCCTCTGTGGCAATTTGCCTCTCATATGCTTACGTATGCTTTTTCTGCATAGCTGAATAAATAAGTAAAGAATAAATAGATAAATAAACAAATAAGATGAATAAATATAAATAAATGAATGGATTGATAAATTAACAAATAAATAAATGATTAAACAAAATAATGCAAACAAATAAATAAAATAAATAAATGGCATTATTAATGGAAAGCTCAACTCTTACTCGTAATGCAAAACAACGGTAGAAGCTGCGAAGTGAATCGATATTTGGATTTATTGAATTTTCAAGAGTGGAAGGCACTTCAAAAAATAAACGCTATATTACAGTACGAATGACCATCGCGTAACAAAAAAACAAATCTAAATAAGTTCACAACGCACTCCTTTGAACAAGTACTCAAGGTCGACTACGTACATGAAATACCGCTTCTCAATCACAATGCTTGATGAATTCGAATCAATCAGCATACGAAGGTAAAGTGGAACGGCTTGAAAGCTATACAAGGAATTTGATAGTCGCGTCCTCAACGCAATCCCAGCTTTTGTAACAATTCAACTTATCAGCGAAAACCCAATTCATTCGGGTCAGCTGTCACCCCTGCTTGTATGGAAGACAGTTTAGGGAATCAAGCCCGATGTTGGCACTTTCAAACGAATACCGAGCAAACCACCAAGCAGATATCTAACTTCCTCTGCAAATGAGGCTCATAAAACCCCTCTGAACCACGAAGCAAACTTAATAGATATAGGACAACCCTCTCAAATAAGAAAGAAGTAAACGACGTATGGGATTTAATGGACTGGTTTCGAGTTTCAACAGGATTTGACCGTCGGTGATTTTTTGCAACGAATGAAATGCGCTGAGCGACGCAAAAGGCGACAGACAACTGCGAAGATGAGTGGAAAGGAGTGAAAACGAGTAGGAAAGTAGAGCAAACGAGGCAAAGCACTCACACCGGGCATTCATCTGAAAGCAAAAAACAACTATGAATGTCTAACTATCAGTGACTACACTCTTCCACTAATTATGTGCGAATACCCAAATGAAGTAATAATCAACATATACAAATTGCCCACATTTCAACTACGTCTGAACATCATCATCAACGGTTTCATCGTTGACTACGTGCCATATGCTAAATCCATTTATGACGGAAATGAATGGGCACGATAATGAAAAAACATGACAACATAACTCTCAGCATATGCAAATGAAGTGATATCATGGAAAATCGTGGCAAGTGGCATGAAATATGCAATACAGAAGCCCCACTCTCCATCGACTGCGAATTCGTTGTCGAAAAAAAAAATAATTCGAACGCAGCCACCATACAAGCCAAAAATTGAATCGAAACAATGAAGTTATCTAACTGTGGGATGATGGGGGAAATGCGCGTTGCCTCAACTTACCATGGTCCCACACACAGGCAATTCCCACAGTGTAGACCATTTGCTTCATTACCGGAAACAAATTCAACAAGCGAGAACGAAAACAACCATTAACACACCAATGACTTCCACCGAATGTTTCTATTTTTCCGGTAACTTAACTACACTTATCTATTATTAGACTGCACGCCTAAATGCATAGTAAAAAAGCCTCATTGCGAGCTTCAAGGCTATTGTGCAAAAGTAACTCCATATTATAACAACTTTCACAAGACCCAAGGAGCTATTAGGTACGAAACTTGCAATTAGTTTGGTTTCCCATACTGCACAACGAAAAAAAGGATCAAGAAAAACATGTAACGAAACGATACAACAAAAAAGGCCAATAACATTTCCCTCAAATGTGAAATTCAAGACCGGTGATGCGCTGCCCTGCTTAAAAGACCGGAACAATACAACTAGTTGGAAATCAGTGCAAAAAAAAAAGCTCAAAGGCACATGTCTCGCGCAGCACGAACGCAAATAAAAAGCAATCGAATGCACAGTTTTTGACAGTTTGAAAACATTGATAATTGAGACACAAAAAAACGGATAAACGCGACAATAACAAAGTGTACAACTGGTATTACACAAAAAAATGACTCGATTTAGAGGCAATCTTCACAACGAACTTTACAAAAATTGATCGCATAATGGTTTCTGCAACGTTGAAACTCAGTTGCTTCATATGGGAAAACGATAAATCGAGACATATTCACCCGAATCGACAGAATCATAACCGCATAGCTATGAAATAAGCAATGCGTCACCTGATGTATCGAACATAGGTCTCTGAGGAAGATCTAATCAATGCTAATAAAAGGCGCTCGATGAAGCGTACATACATGACGCACAATCCGTAATAATGTCTAAGTCACACTCCAGACTGCATCTTCATGAGACTGAGTCACCCAGTTCTCATCCTCCAATCGCCTCACAGAGCAAGTACATCGGTAATCAACCAACGTTGATTATCGCGCGAACGACTTGCATGAATGTAGTAGAAGCTGAAAGAGGAAACGTCGGGCACGACGTCATGACGAGGAACGACTCGTGTCGTTCTGTGTTTCCGGGGAGCTGCTCCGACGAATGTCGTCATTGCTATTGCGAAGCACTGAATAGATACTCTCAACGTTGGCCAGCTGCTCCAATAATGGGATTATCTCCAGCAATTCGACGTCGTTCACATCGTCGAACCACGACTGCACCGGAATCTGAAAACAGAACCAAAATCCTCTCTCATCGATCCTGATACTTTCAAGATGGCAGTTGGAAAGCAGAAGGGAGGAGATGAGCTCCTCTAAATTACCCCACCCTCCTCGAAGCAGCACGACAGTAGACAGTGGAACAGCTGAAGAGCAATCAGAGCTCAAGCTGTTAAAGCAGGAACGATACGATGAGAATTCTCTATGGCAATGTCGTAAAAATCGGGGGCAGTTCACTGCATAAAGGGAGATATCGTGCAGCATATAGCCAGCATGGAGGCCGTCGGAGTAATGGACCTCAGATTTGCAGAACGGGTCTTAAATTTTGCATGCTACTCCATCTAAATCACGTTCCCTCAAAGCCCATTTGTATCATCGACAGCAAAATCGCTGCAAAGTGGAAGAAAATTTGCTAATAACATGTGTAAATAAAGTGAGCATTGTGTGAGCGCACTTCCTTATTTTTTCAACAATCCCACCAACCTCCCCTTCCCCGAAAGCTAAAATGTTTCCCTGAGCCTACTACCCGTGTGCGATTACAGAGGACTGTTGTAGTGCAAAATCAAGTAAGTACATGTGGTAATTTCCAGCAAAGGAACCTCTCATCGGACAGCGATTTGTCAAGAAACAGGATCACATTGGGGAGCGATTTGGCCGAGGAGGAGAAGGAAGATCTGGAATGAAAAAACGAAGCTGCCCAACGTCGAATAACGGGATTCCCCGCACCAGAGTATTTAACAGACCGCTTACAAAAATTTGCTCAATAAGAACCCATCAGGTTTAACTAAAGCACCAATGCAAATATGCTTGTTCAACAAATGCAAACTGTTTCCAATGCAGTAATTCCGATAGAGTGGTAGGTCATTTGCGCAATATGGAAGACCTCAGAAGATAATCTAAGCAAAAACATGGCTTTTTATTTGCAGAAAAGCTCCTATTCCCCAGCTCGCGAATCTAACAAATTCTCTTCGAATAGAAAATAAGAAGAACAAAAAGAAAGACGTTTGTTTAATAATAAGAAAAATATGAATGTCGCATGTGAGACTAACCGAGTGATCTCATAACCGGATTTGCGACACTTAAAGCTAAACAGTCAAACCTCATCAAGCCATTACCACACCTACTTGCTACTGCCTTGCCGCATCAAATCATTGAATTTTGCTATGAAAGGTTTCTTGCAGATAACGACTTGATAAATAAACCAACTCAGTACAACTTTTATTGCGCTCCTTTATACGGTAAAGTGTTTAAACGATGGTGGGTAAAAACATAATTTTGAAATAATGTGGTCTCCGCATGCTTCCAACCTTTAAGAAAGTTTTTAGGGACGTTTACAAAGACGAAAAAAACAAAATGTTTTTTAAAGATGACGAACGAGATGTAAGAGACAAATATTAAAAAAAAGAAAAAACCCGATATTTAAAAAAACGAACATTTGTTCAATATGCTGTTACATAAAACTACAGCGGTCAATCGCCAAGCAGTGCTGTTGTCGAAATACACAAAAAGACGCCCGCAAACCCATTGCAACCATACATAGCCATCATCTGCCTCACCGACTTAAATCGGGGGGCGGGGGGGGGAAGGGGGAGAGAAGCCCACCGCAAAGACCATAACTAAAACGAGTGATATGCAGATGAACAACCACTTGAAATATTGCCAAAGTCGATTTTTGAGCAGCTGCCACGAAATCTTTGCAAAACGACTAATGACCGACCAAAAAACAATGCTAATATTCAATAATTGCCGAATTTCGGCTCAAACCAGCGATGCAAAAAATTTTCTGGGAAAGGATACATCTGTGTGTGGTCCAAGCACATATTTTCAATCACGTGCGAACTCGGTACAATTTCAGGATGTAGATGAACCGAAAGATTCAATATAATTACAGGGCTGGCTTTCGCAGCAGAGAAATCACTTCAGAATCTACTCTGAAATTCTTTTTGCTTTGATATGGAACACTAGACGTTGAGTTGAAATCTGCTAAAACACACAGATACAATTACACAACATATTTTCCGCAAGAAAACTTTCCAGCTTGAAAATAGGCTGAACAAAACAATAAGCATAGAAAAGATACTCACTGCGTTATCGGGATGAAATGCATAGCTGGCCGGAGAATTGTCGACTATAATAACTTTCTTCAAATCCCTTCCCAAACGAGTTAAATCCTTAAAAATGCTGAATATTCTATTACACAGATGAGTTACGACATGTGGCAGTAAAGGAGGCTCAGAGCCTGAAACTATTGTTGGAACAGCAGCCATTTATCTCTGATGGGCAGCAAAACTTCACTAGCCATCGCTGCTATAGTTATCGACTTGCTGCTGAGACACATTACCATTCAGAAGTCAACACTGACGTCAACATTCTGTATTCATGGAGGTAAATTCATTTTGCTTCGAAAAGCACCCGCCCGTCTTATGCTATCTGACTGGCACAACGGTGCTAACAAAACGCATTTTAAAATTTCTATTCGGCGAATATTTCAGCAATTGTATAACCGCCAAAAAAAACTATAAAACGCGCCGGCGAAGTTATGGCCACGGGTCTATCACCTTCAGCAGCAAGGCAGCATTTTACAAAGGCTGCTGTTTGGAAATGTTTTAATTATTAGTAATTCCAATATGACGATGAAAAGGCCGTAAACAATTTGAAACAAAAGATCCACTCAATTTTACGAAAGGACTTCAGCTTTGTAGGAGGTCATCAACTAATACTGCATCTAAAAAATTACTCACTATGCCCATACCAAACATTCGCCATTGCAAATGCCTGGCGAAATGTTGTGCGCTGATGGTTACGCAACGAAACCTGCGTAGTACTACCACGAACAACGTAAAACGGTTAAGTATAAATTATTATAAAAACGCAAAGTGCGAAACAGAGCGTACCTTAACATAATTTCCTTTGTGAAATACACAAGCCTCCCTGAAGAGCCGCGACCGAAACACATGTCGCTTATCAAGCAAGTCAGCTACAGGGTCCGCATACTAAAAAATCACAGCTTCAATTACATACACACTTCACAGACTGAAACGAAAGGAAATGTGAACATAAATAGTCGAAAAAAAGGCAACGTTTATATTTGAAATGAACACATCAGAGCATTTGATCATTAAATATGTTCGTGAAAAAACTGTTGTAAGGAAAGTTATATCTTTTCAAAAACCATAAGAAGGAAGCAACAATGATGTGCGAATTCGTTTTCAAATTCGCTATTTTCGGTTTTAAGATGTGAACATCATTCGGACAGTGAGTTTTCTAGAAATATTGCTGGAAAAGGCCACAGAGTGTGACTGAATCAATCGCTATCCTGAATCCCCTTCTTTTTCTAGATCAACTGAGGAACATGGTGATGATATTGAAGACTGCTAGCTGTTTTTTAAAACTACCAAGAAAGGCAATCTTACTTTAGCTGTTTGCAACGATTCCCCCATCGGTCACCGATGGATAGCTAACTGCCTTAGACATCAAAAAATTTATACTTTCGTATGCGTGGAAAGCAAAAAACGAAAACAGAACCATAAACTTTTCTGCAAAGAAAATAACGAATGAGTCAATGAGAAGAAATGAAAATCCCACCTTAGCAAGACTAGCAGTAAATAAAACACACTCGAATTTATCTCCAATCCTCTCCAAAAATTCGTCAACGAAGGGCCGCTTAAGCACATACACCTGATGAGTGACATTATCGATTTCCACCGGAATCACAAAATCCGCATTCTTCACCGGCTAGAAGGAAATTAACCTTGTAACAAGCAACAACTGAAATTCACCGCAATTTTACAAAAAAAAAAACGAACACATTTAGCTGCCAATTCGCAGTGGCCATTCTCTTGCCAATGAGACAGTAATAACATTCAACAGTGAAAAAGCTCAAATCTTTGAAAATTTAAGCATATTTGCGAGAATGGTCTATCGCAGCGTGTCGGAATCAACATCTGATACTCTAAATAAAAATTTGAATTGAACACATTTTCCACCCTCTACATTTAAAAAAGTTGGAAGGAGAAAACTTCTATCTTATACCGTATCCATAGTATTTTCAGATATGGGCATCGATGAGGCCTAAAAGACGAGACGTATGATTAATGTGATAAAGTGGGACAAAGCAGCCAAAATGCACAGATGAGGAACTTATGATAGGCACAAGTTAAAAACTTATCATTCATGCATCGATGGCGTGACACCATCAACCTTATGAAATATCATATTTTCAGGAGTTTCTCTTTTACTGTACCAGCAGGGCGTAACTTTGGTGGTAATTTTCATCTTACCTTAGCCAATCCGAAATAATGGAAGTGACAACTCCCCTCAATCCTTGCTTAGTTTCGACACCCTTTCATTCAAAGATAGACAATAGGGAAACCTGCTAGTATAGAGGTTTCAACATAGTGTAAATACAATTTATGCATATGTCAGGTGCTTTTGATCAGCGGAAAGGCTATGCAAGAAAGACGATTTAAAAGTGTACACCTCGCTAGAGAACATGAGAGGTATGCAATAGAAGTGGGAATAAAAAAGGAAATGAAAGCAATACTTTGAAGGAAGAATGCACGAGTGTCTCATCCAAATCGATAATGAGGCACTTCTTAGTGGCGTCGCATGCCCGTAACGGTGGCAATAACAGCTTCTCGGCTGGCTGCTGCAACTTGAATTTCATCAGCATCTTGACTCATTACCAATAATAACATCTTCTGATCACCTTACATCATTTTATTTGGTTCTGCTCAATCGACAATCCACTTCAGCCTTTGCGCAAATACGCACGCTTCCACAATAAATCGTACTTCAGTGTGACTTCTGCGAAACAAACAACTTCAATGTGGTCAGGGTTTTCAGCGGTTAAAATACCTATGGAGTAAGTGCAATCTATATACGTTGACGAAATAAGAACTTGCAACAATTTTCAGCAGATGTTCTAAACGACAGTACACGATCGCGTATCCCACCAAGGCAACACTTTTAATCGCATTTCTTCTTTGAAAGAGTAAAAATATTTTTGAATGTGTAAAATATGCCGCTTGCCAGCTGCATTCTAGAATGAAGAAACATTGTAGTTAAGTGCCCCTGTCCTCTAGAACCACTGTTCTATCGCACTCGAAAAAAACCACAAAATTTGCTGCCAACCACCAAAAATATGCTATGACGTTGGCGAACACCGATATACTATGGTCGTCAGGAGTTGCGAGAGAGTTCAAGCAGCAATCAGTTCGATAAACGAATATCTGCCAATGCGCTCAACATACATAACGAAGTTTCCACTTGTAAATTCGCGTCGGTTTCGGCGGGTGCACAGGTTGCACCACATGTCTTTGCACATCGACGGTGGGTGCATGCACGAGAGGTAGTGAGGACACTGGCGAGAAGAGATGCCTGCTCTCAGATTGGGTCACCATCAATTTATGCAACAATATATCGCATCCATAAAGCTTCAAAGCAACCAATATTCAACGAGTAGTGTGCTCCCTTCGCACGCTCTTCAAAAGAAAAGATCTCATCGAACACAACTAACTACCTTATCAAGCATAAAAAAGATGCATTTCATGTGCCTAGAAAAAAGTCGACCGTTCTGCGACGAAAACAAACATGCCTAGCTACAAATGTGTGGACGCCAAAATCCATAGCAACTCGTCTACAACGAGCCTAGTCGATAACTGCGTGGTGTTAAAACGCGTTCGCAGAAGGCCCTATGAGGATTGAAATCGAAATCCAACGCGGCTAATGAAATAAGCAAGGCGAGGTTATTTTGATAAGCAGTAGACAGGCAGTAAACTGGGAACGCTGGCAACATCAAATAGCAACAAAAAAATTAAAATCTATTCAAATGGCGACAACAAAACTAGAAAATGAAACTACAGCAAAGAGTATTCCTTTAGCGTGGCATACCTCTTCTGACGAAATGAAACCTTCAAGCAATAAGACACGAATAAACGTTCTAATAATAAGGCTCGAAGTTGATTATTTGGCAGCTTAACTGATTCTGAGATGACATTCTCCCTTTCTCTCATAAGGAGGTTCATCCCCCACTTTGTTAACGAACGATAAACGTCGACATCAGTTATGTCCTAGGAAGAAATCATCAGTAATAGTCGATGAGGTGACGAGACACAACGAGCAAGGTTGAAAGTCCTCTCACACCGCTCTAAATTCTCTAACACATCCTCTTCCCATAAAATGAACATCAAACAACAATTTATTCGTCTGATTTCCACAATGCAAAAGACAATGAAACTAAGAAAAAATGACGCATAGAAGCTGCTGAGTCATTTGGAAGAATACGTGGAAGTAAGGCTAACACTATAAAAAAGCGATGAGGAAAGAGAAGTAAAAAATAGCGGAAAATTTCAAGACTGAGCTGGCAACACCAGAAATATTACGAGTAAAAAGGACGCTCTTTCCCTCATACGTCAAAGGAACAAAGCATTCCCATGGAAGTGATGAAAAGTTTGACTCTCTTTATTGACTATTTGATAGCGTTCAGTGACTGTGACCACTACTTTTAAATAACTTCGAGAAACATTTCGGCGCAACATATCAGCTACGATCTCGACTGGAAAATGAGCAAGGTGACCGAGAAACAGATATAACAATTATAATACATATCTTATTGCTTATTGCAAAATGTGAACGCTGAATTCAGCCCCTCTACAGATCCCCATCAAGGCCGCTCTTGAGATGCTACATTTCACAAACATTGTGCATTCGACAATAATAGCATCGACTACACAATACAGATACTGTTACTTTGATGCAAACTTCTGAACACATATCGATTAAAAAATAATCCGGCTGAAATGCAGTGAAAGATGTGTTCACAAATGAGTCATTGGTCACATACATCTTATGAATCTCTCTGATACTATAAAAACAGAAAAGGAATATCACGATAAAGAACAGAGAAAATCATTAAAAGTTGCGAAACTGACAGTTCAGAAATTGAACGTTTCATTTCACAAAGTGTAACAAATGTGCCGTAAAACCGCCTCTACCATTTCAGAAATAGTAAAAAACGGGAAGGTGGAAGAGGAAGCGACTCTAAATTCCAGAAAAAAAAAAAACGGAATGCACTTGCGAATACCGCTTAACAGACCAACCATCTTCATATTACCAATAAACAATAGTATATCCAGAATGACGCACCCATACTTTACTCGTCTTGTTTGCTCAAACAAACCTTCAGCTAAATAAACGCTTTTATGGGCCTTTGCAAAAGTGCTTGTAAAATCGTTATGATGACGCTATGTTTGTGTGTAAATATATGGGTCCATGTCTGTCCGGTGGTTTCAAGTCGAGAACCATTAAAGCCTCTAAGCAACTAAATTTTCTAAGTGTGATACAGACACAGCCGATTTCCTATATCACATGTCCCATTGAAAAATCAAGTCCGAAAGGAGCTGTAAGCGTTCAAAAAGTGAGAAAAAGTTCGTATGTGTCTTGAATCTGTCTATTATTCGTTCTACACTGACCTGGTCACAAAGAACTAATATCTTATTGGCGACCTGCGCAAATTTCAGGTTAATTAAAATCATTAGTTGGCGACTTAGGAAGCCGGGCGGTGAGATGAGGAGGATGTAAAAGCAGATATCTTGGTTTCTCTGAAACGCTTCTCTATTTGCTCATGAACGGATTGCTGTAATATTCAAATGCAAATGCTAAGTTCTTTAAAACGAGATGCTCCACGGATTGAAGCCATCTGACACAAATCCGCTCATGTGTACATACAGAACGCCGCCGTAGTACGCTTTGCGCACAAAAATTTGTAAAAACAAAAGAAATATGAGTCGTTTATCGTCTACGAGAAAATTATGTAGCATTAATTTATGCATTTGAAGATGTGCACTGCATGCATGGATAACGCAAGTGGGCGACAGAAATTCACAAAGGTACGACTAACGGCTGGCAGTGTTTCGTAAATCTGAGCATCATCCGCAAGAAGAGCAAAAGCAACAAGAAAGGAAAAGTACATGCCTCTAATATCGGTAAGTGAATATAACTTTTACTCCACAGGTTCTTTCATCCGATGAAAAATGTCCCCAGTTGAATAAAAAAGATAACGAACTCAATGATAAAACAATCAAAAGCAAGCACTAACAACCCCTAAGAGTATGGTGAAGATGGAAAATGCGAAAGAAACACAGTAAGAGGAATAATGCCTCATCGACGATGTAACTTGCGGACAGACAACAACGATCTACTGACGATTCGGCTAGCAAATCCATAAAGCAACTCTTAGTTGCTCTGCCAACAAACGATCCGCCTCTTTTCCAGCTACGAGTGGTCTCTCCTAGCATGACCTTTTTCTCTGATCAGATAGCTGGCAAATTTTTTCCGGTTTATGAACTCAGCGCGGTGAACTCACAAATCACACTCCGCAAGCACGCTTGCATGAGGCTAGCAAGCAGCTCACATAATTCCAACATCGCCGTTCGAAACACACTACAGGCTACCGCCTTTCGATGCCCTCATCACCTGTTGCCTCACTGAGCTTTCGAAATGAACTTTACGCAAACCGCTTTCCAACCAACGCCCATAGTCGCACAAAAATTCAAATAAACCTCTCACATATCACTAACACCACGCACTTTGCAAAGGGATCGGCGATCCTGATAGATTAACAAAAGACGATAGCTTGCAATATTCTCTAGGGAAGTAGCTCTGTGAGATTTTATCCTTAGCAATCTTCATCCTCAATATGCTCCTCGTACTACAGGCTTGCTAGATATCTTCTAAGAGCGTTCATGAAATATTGGTGCACAAGACAGAATGAAGTTCATAAATGAGATTAATAACTTTCGAAAATGTGGCCTAATGTTGCTCAAAAGACGATCTTTAAACTTCACATGCATGAAGTAAGGCGACTCTGATTGCATTACAATTTCATGTAAGACCACAGAAAACACCGAACACATTCCGCTTTCGCTAAAATAGTTAGAAAGTGCTGTGTAGAAGCGATATGGGGAGGGGTGGGGGGGGGGGGGCACATTCTGCTATATTCGGGCACATCCGGATTACATTCGATTCTCAGCGGCGCTGCCGCGACATTTTTTAATCACTGCACCACAAATAACCATTTTCACTTTCCTGCAGAATAACAAACGTTCCTGATGAAAAGTTCCCCCCCTTCCTCCCTAAAAATCGCGACTGTAAAGTAACTTTCCAGTGACAGTTACTCAGCTTCATAAACCGGTAGAGTTTATGACGTGCCGATATGTGAAAGAATGAGAGGATATTTGCTGAAATGATCATTGATTCATTTCATCCCATTTGTCAATGACGAGTTTTTAACTGACCAGAAAATGTCAGCAAAATACGACAAAATATTTCGCAATAAACAGTTCATTCATGCGTATTAATAATAAAAACGTGACGATGCGACAATAAAAGCTGACTGGGCAGAAAATGCCCAACACGTCTAATATCGAGGGAGAAATAAGCACGAATAAGGTGAGGCAGAAAAAAAAAACAAGCATGAGAGAGAAAACAGTTTTCGAACTTTGGCTGCAGAATTTTGAAAACATTTCGGAATACTAGAAAATTATCCACTTCAAAACACCCAATTAAGAAATGCGAACAGAACGGCCAACATGTGGACGGATAAAATCTCCCAATGTCTTCCCTCATACTCTCACTTCGAATGCTTCAAACACTCAAAATTATCATCAAGACTGCAACGAAAATCATACCAAAACCACACAAAGAAGCAAAAGACCCACCTAAAAACGCGATGTTCTTTACAACATCCTGGATCTTTTCAAAAATCAAAGCGCTCATGAAGAGCTTTTTTGACAGACAGAGAAGATGAATGAATTAAGTTGGAAAGTGTTTCAAACAAGTGTCAAAATCGATGAGATGGTAATGGACTGGATGTGGTGAGCCGCTCACCTGCAGACTCTGGAAGCCAAAAACAATGACGCGAACAGACACCTCATCGAATGAAACTTAAGATAGGCACAAGAGTGACGAAAGGCACTGATAGGAAAGCATAAAAAACACTGATTTGCTTTCGTGAATTCCGCTGATTCTTATCTAGCAACATTAATACGCATCATCAATTACTTCATAGCTCAGCACGCAAAGGATAACAAGCATAACTTAGCGACGTTTCGTAATGTATGCGCGTAAGCGAGATTACGTGCGATTCGTGATCGAGTATACAGCGCTCACAGCAATATATGCGCACAGCACTCAATGTTAGACAGTTCTACTATAGCGTTTATCCTTACCTAATAATAAAAAAGTTCATAAAATATTTAAAAAGAAGGGCATCACTAACGGCCCCACCGAAAAGAAAAAAACCATCTTATCGGATGAAGAATCCCAGAAATTATGGAATAATAACGCCATCTAGCTAAAGCGCGTTGCTGTAATATGCCGTTTTGCTTCAATAAGGAGATAATGGATCTTACTACGCTGCACGAATGAAGACACTTTTGATCAAGGATCTAAAAAAGATCACTGAGCGGCTGACAAAAGTATACCACCATCAAACAAAAGGATGCAGTAAACGCCTCGAAAAGAACATAACGTGTCTGAGGCGTGCACTAAATTCAGTAAAAGGGACGACAGAGCAATGTCTTGATTTTGGTTGTGCCACAAAGAGCTGCTAAGCGAGGGTAAGTTGATGCTTGTAGGATCGAATTTTTTGGGACGCGTTGCCTGTGAATCAAATGAAAAGGATCCCGTTGAAGAACGAGGAAAGTGTGCGACGGGATACAGACCAATATCGTGCAAGAACTGGGCTGAAGTGAAGCATCTGCGGATCGCTGTCCTCCTCCGGTATGTGCGCTCCAGAACGCCGAAAGAACATTTATTTTCGTGCTGACTCACACTTCATCAATGGGCTGCGTAATATATTGCTCAGGATCCCGAAAAGTTTGGATGAAAGCTGATTCATTACAAGGAGGTCTTCCAGCCAGTCATAATCCATAACTGCGTGAGTCAGACACTGGCTAGCAAAGAATTCAAAAGAAAGATAAAATCAGCAACATAGGAGCTGCGTAAAACGGAACAGCGATGTTAGAAGCGCATAGCTCATAAAAATTGAGTTTGGGGCTTAATCACGCATACATAAAAACCATCAAGATGAAACGAAAGTTTCGCTAATGCTGCTGAATAAGTTTGGCATACTGAGAAAATGAACGAATCAGGCGGAACGAAACTTGTAGGATTCTTGGCTGAGGCAAACAGAAAGCGGGGCGTGAAACGACGATCCTATAAGAAAGCGAGAACTTTTGTTGTCAGCTGAATGGAGTAAAGGTTGCGGGATTGCTGAGGAAAGTGAACAGAAATTGGAACACGATTAGACCAACCTTTGAGTGAAATCAGTGCTGAACTTACGTGCAAGCGAAAAAAGAACCCAGCCGCAAAAAGTGCATCAACGAGTAAACGCGCATAAAAAGAATAGTATGTTGTGTGTTATGCATCGTAACTATGATTAAATATTGCTTTCCGACCGTTTAATACAGGAGGTCAGCTTTCAGCAAAGAATGATCTTATCGATTTCAGCGCGGTGCCGCGAAATTGGAAGGAAACCTTTTGCTGAGAAGGTTGGAAGAAAAAGAAAAACGAAAGTAGATAATTTTGAAAAGGACCAAAAGTTGGGCATCAGAAACGGAGGCGACGATCATAAAGATCATCAAAAAACAAAAACTTTCTGGCGTCTTTAGGATCAGCTGGAAGGTTGAGAAAACTTTAATCGCGTAAATGGGTAGAATGGAAACAAAGAAGATGAGGATACAGGATTAAAAACTACAAGAAGAGATGTTATGGGCAGATCCAGAACACTCCCAAGGTCGATGGCCAAACAGGAAGTGCAAGACTCTGCAAAGTTGAAGCTACGGTAAAAATCAAAATCAGCAGGAATTTGAAGTGCTGGTACAAACAAAAAGTGCAATTCAATGAAAGGCATTTAAAAAAAGACAACGGAAGAATATGGGAAGAGATTGCACTCACAATATTCAAAACTGCAGCCAGCAAGTGCTCGACAACAAGCTAAAATAAGAAGGTAGCGACAAAAGGATCTCCAACTGACTGAACGATCAGAGATGTAAGAATGAGGGAATGACGAATCAACACTGATGAGGCGACAGCTTGAGAGCCTCGACAGTGAGAATGAAAGTGTGTTGGGTGCGCTGTCAAATCTGTCTCAAGTAACCGAAACTATTGCAGAAGCAGTTCGCTTGATGGTACAAGTTGCTTCCGCAAAGCAAAAGCAACTCCTCTTACTGCTCCGATAGAAAGCACTGGGCGATGGAAGAGGGGTTGGAGCGAATGCAGTGAGTTAAAGAAATAGCTTAAATCCCGTTTTTCTGATCTGATCAGAACATTCGGCGAAAAGTTCATTTCCTGGAAGATTTACGCTAACAGCACAGCAAAACACGGAAATCTGGAAGTTCTACTCGGACTACGTTAGCACAGTTATTGGCTGAGACAAAACAGGCATTCAATGAGGGGACTAACAATTAAAGAAAAACTGCATCTTGCCCAGGCCAGAATTGCGCAGACAGATAGAAATTGATGACCTAACTGAGGCTTTTCAATCATGATTCGCATTAAGCCTGAACTGTTGTAGAATGGCCCAGAGCAAGGTCACGACGTATTCGCATGCGCTATCTACATGTGCTACGCATCGCATCCAAAGCTGCATTGCCAGCATCTCGTGAGCAACACGTCACGACACTTGCTGGATGGGCGCCAAAAGTTATCGGTGCTGTGCATGTAGCGAACGCGTCTTCACTCGCAACTATTCAGGACTGAAAAATTGGCTTTCATAACTGCCAGCAGGGTTTCACGAATGTATTCAGCAACCATCTACGCTAAGTAAGCCTGCAGGAACTTGCACCGCTAATCACCTTGCCTCATGTGTCGTTGCATTACAAACCGCCCATAAGTATGCAAAATGTATGGGCAATACAATTTGGGCGCTAAACCATAAAAACTGCACGGAAGCTCGAGGGAGGTGCAGATGGTGGGCACTAAGCTTTTCCACCTCAACTTGGTGAGCACTAAGCTGGAGTGGTGCCCACCAAATTGAGGTAGAAAAGGCATGATGCACATATCCTGGAAACTGCGATATAAAATTCTTGTCAATGAACGGGCGCACTAAAGGTACAGACATAAAGCAGTGCAGTGTGTAAACCAAGCACTCCTGCCTCATATCCACGTCGGACTCACAAAAATGCTTCAGGGTGAACGGCATTCAAATATGACTGCCGTCAATTGAACGGCAATCAACCATGAGCGTGGTGCAGTAATTACTATCAAGCCAAAAACTGAGAAAGGTCCCTTTCATCTAAAAGCGCCACCCAGTTAACTTAAAAATCATGGCTTCTAAACGATGAAGTGTACTCATTCTCCGCTCGCAATTCTCAAGAAAATTGCACTTTTGCTTCACTCCAACTCAAAGCAGTGGACTTCCACTGAAGGATTCGACGACTGAAGAGTCTCCTTCCCAAACTGTTTTCAGCCTTCGCATTTTTTTGGTACATTTTACTGCCCAGTTCGCATTTCCAGTTAGTCCCAGGAAAACCCGCAACAACAAATTATCTTTCTATTAAGGTGCTCTAGAGAATCAGCGAATAGTGCCAATCCGTTAACAGCGATGGGGCTTCTAAAGACATCACTTGGACCCCACTGCTTTGCACAAATAAACGGCTTTGTTCGGTCATCTGAAGCATCTGAAGCACTTTAAACAATGACTTAAAGCCCATCACTGAGCTCTTGCTACAGGGCATGACCAAAGAACGGGAAGACATTAGAGCCACCGAGGCGAGCACAAGATTTCTAAAACGAGGACCGATAAAAACGACAACGGAATAACACTTACTTTTGTTATTTTTGCTTCTGGCTAGGGTTGCTGTGGAATAAGCACATTTTGGAGTTGGGAGGGTAGACCATTCCGGGACGCGCGTTGGATGCAACTCAAAAGGAAGCAGCTCGTGTCGCAGAATGAACAATGTACGAGGTGGAGCGAGATAGATGCCGAAGTTGAGCGGGCAGCAAGCGCATCTGACGGTTAAGCGGATCGCTGCCGTCATTCAGTACATGAGCTATAGAACTCCGAAAGAGTCTGTGGACCAAGTTCCAATCCCTCCTCTATTTTTGGTGCTACAAGTTTCGTTGCTAAGTTGCGGAAATAAAATCGCTACCCCTCACGTGCGTGTTGAGGTAAAATTTAGCAGCGGATTCAGTCACGAAACAAAAGTGCTTTAACCGAGACAGATTTACGTTTCTGCCCATAACGATGGCCATCAGCGAAAACAACCTTAAAACTCTCCAAAAATTTGTCACTCATTGCCTCAAAGCTATTCACAATTAGTAAAGGATCGATCATATCGACAGACTCGGCAAACTGCGCCATTTCCTTAATGAATAAGGAGGTTGTTGTGTATGGGACAGGGCTATGCAGCCAAATATTGAGTGAGATTTTGTTGAACAGGATGATCGCGTCACATCAAAGCGGCAACACTAGCTTGAAATGAAACGTATCCGTTCAAGATACTCGCCAATAAGACAATAAAATAAGACAGCGAGAGCAGAAGAGATTAAAGAAAAGAGGGGCTAAAAGACAGATGCGAAGGGGATGACTGGGTTCCGTGACTGCTGTAAGATGGTTGGCGGCACCCTGCACTTTATTGGTCAGTGTTCTGGCTAACTCACTAACCGAACACTTAAACCGTTCATGACCAGCTGTACGCACTTTTTTTTTCTAAGTGATGTTAAGACAACTGCCTGCATCAAAACAGCTTCCTCAATGCCGATTACGTCTGTGACGTCAGCAGAATAGCAATCAGACAAGCCTCCCTGAGCGCAAAATGACTGACCCTTCTGGACTAAGGAAATTCACGTCTCTCGAAAACTACACTACGAGCTGAAGCGAAACACGGTGCTCTACCATCTAGACCGCTTGTCTGAACATCGCTTCGTACAGAGGATTCTATCAGCAAAATTTTATACATTCACTTTGAATACTCTGTAGAGTTATTTAGCATGCAGTCACAGACACCAATATTACTCCAGTGAAAAATGTGCAATACTGGATAAAGAATTTCGCTTACGACTAGAGAAATAAAAACGGGGTTAAGAACACCCCAAACATTTGTTTCAGAAATATGAAGTAGGTTTGTTTCTTAAATTTCAGTTCACACTCAGCATCTTCTGCAAGGAAAGTTTCAGGAGATCTGAAACGATACAAATTGAACAATTCAAATTTCGGCTTGTAAGGGTTATTTGCTTCATTGTGTCTAGACGACTTTAGAAGTGCCGCTCGAGATCTGCATACATAATATCCCATTTAACTGCTAAATGTAACGCTTCCCTTCTTTGCTTCCTCTCATTATGTTGATCTGCTTTCGAAATTGCTTCAGAATGTTGCAAAATTACTAATAGCCTCTTTCCGGTGTTCCTTCCAAAGATAAATTTTATAAGCATAAAAAGCACGTATTTTTTTGCAGGTGGAATTCTCCGCTTTGCATTCGATAATCTCAAGTATTTCTTCAATGCAACAACAAGCGTGGAAGAATATGTGCACTGGGATTACTTAAAAACATAAAAGAAAAGAGCGAAGCAATAACAAGCAGCCGATGAAAGAAAGAAGCGCAAGCTTTTATTGATGAAAGGCAACCCATAGTATCAAAATACCAACAATCCATCACCTAAAGCACCAACGATACGAATCTCCTCTGTAGCGTATCTAGACAACGGTTATTCGCTTCAAAAGCAAAAGGAAACAACAATACCAAGCGAGCGACGACAGGGAAATAATTTCTGTTTGCCCTGAAGAGAGAACTTCCGCCTAATGGCCAGCTTCCTAACCAAAAAGTGTTTGCTTCAAAGTGCTATCCCTCTCTTTGCGGCCTCCCCGGGAATATTATTGCCTTTACACACTTCTTCCACGAAAGTACTGAATCTTCGCTTTTCCTCAAAAATATTCGAAAAGTGAGATAAGATGGGAAAGGGGGATATGATTTTAGACGTTCTAGGCTGAGTGATACTAAAAATGCACAGAAAAGTAGTTTTAGAGCCATCTGAAGTCAAAAACTTACAATCTATGAGCCTGTTCTCTAATAAAGTGCGACATAAGCACATTTACGACAAAGCGTAAAACTTTCATCTTTTCCCTGTTTAAGACCGCGCAATTTTGGAAAGCATTATTAACTCTGCTTTTGCAACTTCAATATAACGGAAAATCTGTGAATGGTGATGAAATAGGTAGACTCGAAAGTATAAAGTCTTCTTCATACTGCGGTGCAACTATCTTCCGCGCATCCTTTTGATAACGTCAACACTCATTTTTATACTGACATTATGTTGCATCTACAGTACTTCTCAACTTCGTCCACCGAATCAGCCAGATTATCTCTGATATGAATGTATATTGGTGCTAAAGTGGAAAAGCTGAAGAAAAACTAGGTGCGCAGGAAAAGGAATGACAGAAGGAAGAAGAGGGACGGTTAAAGAGATGGCATATCCATTCGCCTCGCGTTGAACTTAACAAGCAGCTCATCTGGAAAAAATTTTTCCAAGCAAAACTGCTCAGTAGAATTTTTTCAAATGTTAAACTACAGCAATAAAATCTGAAGTGGCAGGCTTTTAAAAAAAGAATAGAGAGGAATTCACAAACGCCAGCTGGGTGCAAATAAAAGAAATGATGGCACAATAATGTAAGATTAATTGCATGAAAAGGTTAGGGAACGCACCAACAACAATAGCATAATACTGTGCTCATCGCAAACAAACACTCATTTCCATTCGATAATTCACACCGACTTAAACATTTAAAATATTTCCCAATCTCGATTCCGACAATTTTTAAGTGATAAAATTCAGAGATCCCTCTTCAACGCTATCTCGAAACACAAATAAGCACTGAACAAATAACGTTTTACAGCTTGTCGGAGAGAAGTTCCTCAAATAAGTAAAATCGACAGAATGAAAGGCCTTAGCTAAACACTGTCACTGCGCAAGACTTTCGCGATATTAAAGTAGGCATTTGATAGGGGATCTTAAAAATGAGGATTCATGTATATCCATCCAACCAGGGAAGGTTACGTTAAAACACAAAGTCTGCATGATTTCAACAGCATACTCAATCTACTGGAGGCCATACACATTCAGCACAACAATAAATGCAAAATGCTGTCCAACGACCAAGTTCAGAGCTTTTAAGTTGCACTGATGATGTTTATGGTACTTCATGGCTGGCTGCCTAAATGCAAAAGTTAAGCAGAACCACTCTTGCCCATTCGAGGCATTTGCTGTGAAAGCGGTCGACTAAAGCTCGAATATAACTAACCATTGGCATGCTTTCGGCAGCATCCGAGTCGTCAACAGTATACGAATCGTTGGTTCCTGCATTCCCATTCAGAGATGTTACGTTCGAAGAGTTCTTTTTCACCTGTGTTATGAGGGAACTGGCACTCGCTATCGTAGATCCTTGTATGCTACGCCGTTTCTCTCCTTAAATTTCAAAACGTTCCAGTTCATCCTCTACAATATCATTTACATTACTGCAAATAGCAATTCATATTATTCAATGCAAAACGTCATCTCTGAAGGAAAAATGCAATCAATTGTAGAGGATGAAATCAATATAAACTTTCTTCAGCAATGCACATCGCAATATTCTCCAAATAACTTCAAAAAGGAAACGGAAATGTGAACGCTTTCAAATGCACTCGTACCTATCAATACTGCAAAGATATGCAGCATCGTATGCAAACAAGACCATGTAAGCAATCAGTAAATACAGGATGTGAATGGTCAATTCAAAAGCACCTATTTGATGTTGACAAAACCACTTCCTATCAACGGAACGGATTTTAGGATAGACACAATAACTGTGGATGAGATATTGCTGAAAGACCTCGAGGTAGCAATGAGATGGTGAAACCTACTCAAACGACCTCATCTATAAATGACGAACAAGAATTTCGAAAATATAGGATGAAACATTCAACAGAAAAAAGCGAACTGACAGTGTCCTGAGGATGGGAGGAGGGGAATGGAAGTGAGGTGAATATAAAGAGAAAATCAGACGATCGTCGTCTCGCCTTTTGTTACTTTGAACCAATAATGAAAATAAAAGGTTCTCATCATTAATTCCATCCCTCCTTTGCGTCTCCAAGACGAAGTTAGAAATTCGATTTAGTATGGCTCGTTTGCGCTTACCTGTTTGTGAGAGTATGAAGCGCTCCGACAATTTGCTTAACTGTAAAAGTGTTGATAAAACGCCTTATGCTCTCTAATTTTAGTTTTTTTTTTTTTTTTTTTTTTTTTTTTTTTTGCTAAGCACCGAAGTGAAAGATGGAACGATGGAAAGATGATGGAGTTATGCGCCGTTCTTGCGATTAGAAAACGTTTAGTACGAGAGGGAGTGGGAGGGAGGAGGAAGGAAGGGGGAGATAATCTATCCAAGGGAAGGCGGTAGAACGAATTGGGTTTGCTAACCAGATCTGCGATCGCAAAGAAACCATAGCATATCAGAATACACGAAAAAGAAATCCCTTCACAAAAATTTTTTTTTGAACAATTTCTTGTGAACTGAGCGCTATAAATATAAAAATTGAAAGTTTCTTCTGCTTTTATTATTAGATCAGACAATATGGGATAATTTCATACTTTGATACTTGCGAAATAAAGCAATTAAAGCAACGACAGAATATCAGATGAATCCACACCTCCTGCCATTCCTCCCTTCTCCATTCTCTCTCGCCATCTCGCCATGGGGGAAAATTTCAATATGCTCCGCTAGTGACATAAACGCATTGAAAATAATGGCCAGAATGAAAAAAGTGGGCGGACTGTTTTCAGTCAAATCAAGACATCTTCCACGCTCCTACTTATGGCATAAAGAAATTTCAAATCAACGATCCAACAATGAATGGTCGTGAAAATAAAGATGTAAACAAAATACTGCACAACACAGCACTCTCCTTACTGCCTTTATAGACGACGAGTGAGGGAAATTAACTGAAAACAAAGAGGAATAACAAATGAAACGTACGGCTCGTTGTTGATTCCGGTCGTACACAGCAGCAAAGAGAGTGCAGGAATTTCGGCATACGCGGTTTGTTACGCGAGATACTCGAACGCGATGATCCATTGTGAACCGTCGACGCCTGTTTGCCTTCTGCAAGATCATTCTTTAATGATGATATGCACAATCACATCTCCCATATATTTTATGCCCTCATCCCCACTGAAACAAAGACCTTGCTGAAAGATTTCATACTATTCTCAATGCTGGCTTAAATAAGTTTTCATCCCCAAAACTATGGACATTTTCTTACATATTGGCATCACATCAAAAAAAGCAAGTGAACCTCGAATTGAAATTATACGTTCGCACTGGTATAATGACTTTGTTTAAATTAACAGCTACTTGCTGAAGAAAAACATGTGAACACCGCTTGCCGCAATATCCATTTCAACATGCACGCGCGCTCACACGCCTCTCTCACGGGACTACCGTTGGACTTCCGAGAATCACTCGTTTTTCTATATTTCCTCCAGCAAAAACCACTCCCGCTGCTACCATCAGCTATTAACGTCGCAACATATAGCAAGCTTAGCTATATGCTGAGTAGCGTGGACAAGGCTTTCTTCAAAGAAAATAACAGCTATGAGTTGATCGAGGAAAAGATGAATTAAAAACTGACAAAAGTTGCAAAAAATGCTATAAAGACTGCAAATTTTAGAAAAAACCGATTCAGTAGAATTAAATTTACCAAAAATCTTAGCGTTAATATTAGGCAGAAATTTCAAAGAAGCAAGGGAGGGATGCTCACAATATTCAGAAACAAGAGAAGATGCGTGGTTGCAATCTTTTCATGCTATCCTGCAATTACACCACTGATAGCGATAGTTCGATGACATGTCTTGTTATGTGCAATTTTGAAGAGTTTTTGACCCCTCTCAAGTGCACATCAACTGTAGCCTTTTCTTCAAATTTAAAATAATATCCCGACGCAAATCTAGCAAGGCAGCTCTGTTGTTCTGCTGCAAACCTTCAACGGTAGAATCTTTCAGTTGTTCGAACTTCAGCTGAAATATTTAAACTATTCAATCTCCGTTTTCTTGCCTTCGCAGTGAAAACATATCGTAAGAACCTCATTGGCTATTGCATTCGATGGAGGTCCATGAAGATCGTAGATTTGACAGCTATGGTAAGGATCCCCACAGCACTAAGAGATTTAAACTCTAAAGACAGAAATTAAGCACTTCAAAATCTGTGACTGATACGCAAAAATTGAAATGCTAAGCTATCAGGTAACCTCAGATTGGTAGGGGTAAGTGGTCGAACTGACTGAACAATAAAGACTGGATCTTGTAAAACAAAACTGAGTTGAAAATGCCAGTTCAGTTGAAAACGAAGAGATAAATTATTACTGCGCTAGTTAACTCAATAATCAAAGCATGCAAGCATTCAAAAGTTATCGCTAACAATAGAATGCAAACAAATGTTTCCTTTGCCGATCAAAAAGTAGGAATTATTGGTCCCCAGAAAAGTCACTTCCTGAACTGATAATTATGCGGGCGAGAATTCCAATCTCGAAATTGTCAGCTTCTTTTCTGTGAATTTTGAAAAAAAAAAAAACCATCCGACGTGCGTTGGATTGCCTACGTTTGAGTCGATCGAGTTTTTATACGCAACAACCATTCAACAAAAATACGTCGATGCATATTGCGACTGTCTGGTTGCATGTTATAGTGTTTAGTTAGGGGTCTGATTGATCTCGTTGGCTTGCTAACAAAGCTGATTGCTTTGATAGCATTCCCCGTATAACAACCATCTCAAAATTCATTTTTTCCTTTGCAACAATTCTAGCAAGGAAATAAAAATGCTCCGTTGGCAGTTTGCTAGTACTCATTCAACGAGAAAAAAATTAAAAACATGTGAAAAGATAGTGTGCTTTATCTTTTGAGTCATAAAAACAACCAACGTAGAGCACATCTTATTATTATCATAACCAATGTTATAAATTAGTGCCATTCGGAAGAATTACCATAAGCAAGTTACTTTAAATTATTCGGCAAATTAAGCAAGTATTTAGTTATTTCTCTCGACAATTTTCATGACTTGCGTTGCTTTATCCTCTCATGTTTGGGCAGAAATGTGGCCTTATTGTCTCGATTTGCTTCTGCTGAAATTTAATTCATTACGTGACTTTTTGACTTTCTCATAGGCAATTTATCCACTAACAGATCTGATGCCGACGCCCACTCACCTCATAAAATTTCAATAAATTTCAGAAACATTTTCCATTTCAGTTATTCGATGCAATAAATCGATATGCAGTTTTACGACTACATAGCCGAAGAAAGAATAAATTCATTGCCTCTACTGTTAAAGCCATTATCCAACCGCTTACTTCTTATATCTTATGCTAGGAACAGAAAGTTTGCACACAACGTCACGTAGTTACAAAGCTGAAAGTGGAGAGGAACAACGAGTTCTACTCTCGAACTAAAATCCCCACGATGCAACATTCGAAGAAAGTTCACTATTAACTCATCTAAGAAAAAATCGACGATTTACAACGATGATGTAATGTATTTTGCAGCTTCCACATTATGAATTCATCTTCCTTGCAGAAGCATATCGAAAAAAGGAATGCAAAAGAGTTGAAGTCTTAAATTTATGGATTAATTAAATGAAAAAATTTGGTCCCTATACACCGTAGAAGAGTGACTATGTTTGAGAAATTCTATAGACGCTTTCTATGTACGAGATTATTATACTCACTAAACATATTGAAATATTACAATATCTTTTGATAGCGAGTGGAAAGAGTAATGCAATACAGAAAAAGAACTGACAAATTCGAGAAGTACCCAAGACGAAACGTATCCCAGCAGTCAGCATGCAAAACATGCTCATATAACATTTTACTCTTCAAATTTGAATCATTCATTTCATTAAGACATAACACCAGTCGGTTCCATGAAGAGATGCCAACCACCTGATCACTCAAAAAAAAAAAACCATATCACCACTACCGTCGCCATATTTCTCTATAGCCACTAAACGTAATGAATACATAAATCGACATGATCTGAAATTGATTCACAGTAACTCTTCGCGTGAGAAGTAGGAGGCCTAGTCCTAAAAAAATCTCATATCTGAATCGATCAAAGCCAAAGAACGACCTGAAACTATTCAAGCAAACGAATGAATAATATCTTCATTGATAACGTAGAAATCACACTAAAAAATGAACAGAAAACGGAAAATTGCGTTTCTTTCTCTTGTTTTAACAATTAATAGACGACCAGTGATAGACATTACATACCATTACAAATGATTTTGATAGCGCCTACTGAAAAAAGTGCTTTCGACTTCGGTACATTATAATGTAAACGTTCTTATTATTGCAGAAGAAAGAAGTAAAATACGTGCAGTAATGGCTGAGGTAGCCAGAAGCATTGTTTGGTTGATCGATATTGCATTCAGCTCCCTTTTAATGTCTCTATTTTCTACTGATCTTTCTGAATGGCGCGTAACTGCATTATTAGAATGAGCGACGATAAAACTATGCAAATTTTACTCATTTGTTCTTATGTTGTAAGCGTTATTCCCTGAGTGCTTATTTCTCAAAGGTCTAAAAGCTGGCTAACACTGCCCAAAGATTTTCTTTTGGGTAATGACCTTTTCAAACTATCTATGCAACGGAACAGTATAGACCGACTCCGCACAAATGGATGGCGTCAAGAAGCTATAGGTATCTAACAAATGTACTTTGTTATGCCAAGATAAGACCGGAAAAGTACTCCGTGAAAGCACCTAAGTTTTGTGGGGCTAGAAATGCAAATTCCAGCAAGCTCGGGGAATTGCACCTCAAAGGGAATTTCAACCGCACCAAGGATTAGGCCAAGAGCCCAGAAATATGATGGAACCGCCTGCAAGGTCATCAAAAGCTTGGGAAGATCGTTATTCCGGCATGCCTTCAAAGCGCTGTTACCAAATTTCCCTACTATCTATCTTTGTCTCTGTGGCAGCGGAGACATCAAAACACAGTATCGCAGTCAATATTGACCTCAGCGAACCGACTCTAGCGTGAGGAAGAGGAAAGTCATATAGAAGCCGTTAGTGAACCTCGTAACGTGCCGATGCCACAATCACGCATTATGCCAGGGCTTGCAAAACGGTTTGCAACATATTCACATGTGGAGTCAGCAGCCTTCGAGACCTCTAAACTGATGAAAGCAACATTCACTCTCTCACTAAGCCCCACATATGCACCCACAGGTATACAAGATATTGCAGTGGAACGGGTGCTCGAACAAGCAAACAGCAATGAGAAAGTGGCCTCGAACAGTTTTTTCTCAGTGTTCTGGATCTTCTCATCAATCATAAAACCGAGCTAGTCGACGCTGTGACCATAAACCACCGTAAATTAGGCTGTTCAACGCGGCTCAGATTTCATGTTTGAACCCCGTTATCAAACGTAGCATGACCAGAATATGAATGAAAACAACACTTGAAGGTTGATTCATGGATGTGACTCATCGTATCATCGCTAATCTCGTAAAAGCTCAACTGTAATATTAAAAAACGTTAATTCCAATGCATCTTGCCCGAATTCATGAGAAGGAAAAGATACAAATTTGCGCATTTTCGCATTAAAGTTCAGAAATCTTAGTATATATCTTCGTGTTAATTAATAGAGCAAAGTTTGAGGGGAAAAATGCGTCTTCTGTGATTTTCAAGCACAATTAGAAAACCAAACCACACTGTCAGCTAGATCCTCCGAAGGGACGTGCAAGAAAGCAGGAGGCGCATCAGGTTATATTTCCAACTGTGTTAATTTCATTGCTCTCATTTCTCCATTCATCAAGTGAAAGAAAATCATAGCGGAACATGAACTCTGACGAGAAAGAGAAAGCAAAAGTGTGAGATTTCTGAATTTACCTGCAAAAAATAAAAAAAAGTGCACATACAGTGTTTCTCTCATATGATTCGTTAATAGTGGACGCGAATAGCAGATGCAAGTTTGTGTGCGGTAAATAAGAAGCCATATGTATTAAAAAACTGCTAATAAATAATACGAAACTAAGAGTGGTAATGAGCTAATTGAAAGACCAACAATGCGATATAGACAGTGAAAATCACAATTCAAAATTATTGTATTTGTAGCAGCAAAAAACATTCATTAAATCTGACGCTAGGTTCTCAACATATTCGATCATTCTCAATAATTTAACCGCAGCTGTATTTGCAACAAAAGATGTTTTCAATATATTTTGTTAGATTCTCCCTTACCCGTTCGAACCCGTGATCACCCGTTCACGAAATGAAGATTCCGGAGACCATAACACACTTCAAAAAAAGAAGAAACCTTTTTGCCAAATCTGGTAAGGCACACAACGCGATTTCAGCACCAAAATGATGCTCCCACAACGAATACACCGCACCATGACTCCACGCATAACAGGTTTGGTCTGCGGAAGCAGCATTTTCAACACGTGGCAACTTTTGCACCAGAAATTTGTACCTCTCATCAACGCTGCCTAAGAAGGTCTTCTAAGTGTTCTGCATATGCAAATTAGCAGAATACAAATTTGTAACATGAGAAAGCCGTCTTTTATGAGTGTGTCAGCGAACTGGTGGATGCACATTTTTGTTTCCATAGTGGCCGGTGAGTGCCTAGGCCTCTTGCTTGTCCTCTTCAATCACCAGCCATCTCATTTCGGGGTGTGGACCCCAGCTTGCTCGACATATAGCTGTGATCTATGGAATTTCAGCTAACGGTTTATCAAACTTCACAATATTGGCGCCACTCGGGATTGCAGAACTAGAGTCACGAAACAGGACAAACAACCGTAATATGCCAGTCCAAGAAGAAATTCCCCAAAGTCAAAAATACTCACGCAGCTCACTAGCATTTATCATGCGATCGTTAATCAATCATAAGCGAAAGCAGAAAACCGAGAACAGCAAAGAAGGAGAAAAAGGAGGAAAGAAGTAAATGATGGGCAACTGTCTTACCACCGCTTACTTGTTGCTTGCCACATATAGTCCAAACAGGTTGTGCATCGCGCTGAAAGCTGCAAGACTCGTTGTTGCACACAGCCATATTTTTTTCGTTCGAAACAATTGGTGGCGGTGCAAAATAACCAACGACGTTGTTATTAGAACCAATTATACCGTCTTCTTTCCTTGGTTGTACCCTCTGAAATGCTCGCCTTTCGGAAGAGCCACGATTTTGAAACGACCGACTGCTATAACTATTTTTGGGCACGTTTTCGTAGCCAGTAGTGCATTCGACGTTAGGTGGTGAAGGCTCGCCAAAATAGGCAAGCGAGCTGCTATTGCCAATGCTCGCTAGGTTCGTATAAGCGGAGCCGGCGGTTGAGTAAACAGTGCCTGAGGCAACAAGAGCGGCAGCGCTGCTGGCGCTTGACGCCTCCACCGCGCCATTTGACAGACCACCCGAGGTCGAAGCGCTTAACGAATAGCATGATGACAAGGGTTCGCTTGGAAGATCACAGTTATACGACGTCGATAAGGGGAATCTGTTTGGTGCGTATCCGGTAGGCACTACTTTTAGATGGGTCCCTGTTGGAAACCCGTTCGCAAAGTATGCATTGCGGCTGCTGCTCAGAGTATGCGGACTCACATCCGAATTCTTGTTCGCAGATGACTTAGAGCTTTGGGGGCTCCAATAGTACATCAGGCCCGACGTGTCCTCAATGCGCTGCCAAGTTTCTAATGGCTTGGCGGCATTGGACAAGTGTTGCGGCGAAGGGGGTAAACCACAGACAGATGTGCCCACACGCAGGCTTTTGCTATCCAGTCTCCTAAAGCCATGTGTTGCTAAGATCGGTGACTCCTTCAGTCGAAACTCTCCCACCGATTTCATTCGCAAAATTAACTTTGCTGCACTCACAACAACGTCGTCGATGTTCCGGGTGGTACTTATAAAAAACCGCCTGGAATCAAGAAAGGAAAAATTAGTAGACGATCGCGCATGCGTTGACGGACGGATAAACGCCACGTAACGCAATAGGCAAAACGTTTCACGTATTACGACACATATGAAAGCAACACGAAATGAAACGGGGTGTGACTGGATGTCGACCATTTAAGCGGGACTCAAATCCTATCAAAACAAACTCAACATCGAACTAAAATGACTTACTGCAACTGACTCGCTGAACAGCAGACTGTCAAACGCACCACTGCAAAGGGCACGTTTCACAAGCAAGAGGTCAAACTCGTCTTTAGAGACATACCAAGTAGCATACACCTACCGAACAATCAGCACTTGCAAATTTAAATAGAAACCGCCTAGGCAGTAGATCACCAGCCAGCGCAGCTTTACGTGGTGGCGTATGCTGTGCGCCCGCTTCACGGCCCCGCCGTTATTATGCATCGACATGCCGGCGACGTGACGTAACTCTCGCCCATGAACAGGGAGAGCGCCACTGCTGGGCGCGGGCCCTTCAAAACGACAACTGGCCACCGCAGATTGCGGTCCAGATCTTCGCTTCCGCACCGGTATACCGGGAGGCATTTCTCGACAACCTATTTTTCTATTTGAGCGCCCACGTATTGGTTCACATAACGTCATCTTGCATTGTACACCACCGTCCTCTCCCTCTTCCTCCAACGGCTTCGAATCTACAACTACAGCGAAAATCCCCTGCACGCCCTCTGCCAGCCCGAAACAATATCTGAAATACTCTCGCAGAAATGTTCCTTAATGACAAACGAATGTTCTTATACAAATACAACTAATATTTTGTAAAAGTAATCCGCTTTCTACAGCACTGTACTCGCCAGTTTCGATTGAGATAGCTGCAGAAACGTTTCGCAAACAGATCTTGCTTTGATTCCCGAGGCATGCCATGTCCTCCGATGGCAGGCAGTTTTACGTAGAAGGCTCCAACGAATCTACCTCTGCATTCAGTAAAACATGACATATCACAGTTTGCTTTCTCACTGCAAGGAAAAAAGAGCTTAAAACCTTCCTTCGAATTCCAGGTTAGTCTTATGAAATTTTAATGTTGGAAGTGGCAACTTCGGTCCGAGACAAATCCACCCCCTCACGATTGCAGCAGTTCTGGCAGACCAAGAAATAAAGTCTGAGCAGCTGTCAAAAATACACATACATACCGGCGAAGAGAATGTAAGAACGCAAAACCTAAGCCCAACGATCTAATAGGTGTAACTCTTGCTGAATTTGAGTGGAATAATGATGTGCTAGTATTACTCTAAGCCAAGATGTAAATTTAAAATGAAAGTGGATAAAAAAATCTTTCAATAGCATCTTTTCACCTGGCTCACTGTTTCGACTGTGGCACTTATATGAGCCGCCTTGTTAGTGAACAGCTTAGTGAGAGTGGAAAGTCATCTACAACCGCCTTGAGCGTATTAATTCAACATTAGCGTACAATTAGACTCTCACCTCACCCTAAAAGCATGGCAAATTTCAAGTTATGAAAGTCATACCGTCTCAGTTAAGCCGAAAGATGGTTTCACTTATAAGGTAAGTAAAATTGTTGAAATAAAATAATAAAGAAAACTTGAACGGACAAGACGCCTATCTTATCCAAGACCTGTAATGCTTCGATAAATAACTACTAAAACTGTTTCAATGTCACATCGCAAGAAAACGTCTCGCCCGCCTTACCGAAAAACTTTCGAATCTTATTAACAAATTGCGTTAGGTGCAAACACCTAACTTGATATGTGTAGCTGCATTCTCTAGGAAAACGCGAATCGCATGCGCACATGACTGAGCACAAAGAAAACGATAAGGCCATGGCCCGTATCCATCACAACAATACTTTTTCATAAATCTATCTATCTATCTATCTGTATATATATATATATATATATATATATATATATATATATATAATGTACGTAGTAAGAACATGAATGCTATAGTTCCAAGATGAAAACTATCTGCTAACAAATCAAACACATCTTTAAGCGTTAATCAAGACTCTTTCAAAATGAAAGAATGCAAGATTTAACGCTGCATGCAATCATTTAAAAACATTACAGTTTCTATGAAAACATCCATTTGGTGAGTGAATGAAAAAGCGTCAATGTGGTAAGAGTTTAGCACGTTGGAAACGCAGTCAAGTGTCTTCGCAAGAGCGAATCGCTTAACTAACATGCCTCAGCATGTGTTTAAAGAGAGTTGAGAAAAGAAGGTTCTGCTTTTTGTGACGGGAGAGCAGCATTGCGAACGACGAGAAAATCGAAACGGAATCGATCATCAGCGGAAGGGAATGGAAGTTTTCGGGGTGCTGATCAGATGCAAGCAAACATGCGCCGATGGACAAACCTGATCGTCGCTTCAACACCCACCGACCGACACACAATTTGACAAAATTACAACATGCTTATACGACGATCGTAAATTGGAATGTCCATAACACCCTATTGCTTCAGAAAGCTAGTCTGCATCTGCTTGGCTCGTCATGTATCGCCCTCTTAAATATCTTATGAACACTTAACTTGTTGTGAACTTCCGAGATTCGTGAATGCAATGGAAAAAAAAGAAACACTCGATGAAAAGTCTCTGAGCGTTAAATAGACAAGCAATTTACTGCTAAGTTCTGAGATAGGATGTATTTGCCTTAGTGTCAATCAGCGTTAACGATCTTATACGGAAGCGTGAAAAGTCGACCCATAAAGTCTCAAAAAGTATGACCCTCCGCAATTAATCGCCCGCACTAATAGATCAACAAAATCCCAACAAATGACTTGGAAAAAAGAGAAGACACACGAACCGATGTGAATGAAAGTAAACACTCAAAAAGTAAGCGCAACAAATCATCATGGAAGAAGCGATTGTTGCCTGAAAATGTCGGCAAACATAACATCACAAAACCAGACTAGTGATCGAACCACACAGCCCGACCATGGCGTGCAAAAAATAAAAGTTTTCACGTACAGAAACTTCATACAAGAAAGTCGGCTAAGATATAAAAGTTGGACAACAACTTAATGGTGCAATACAACAATTTGTTAAATAACAAATTGTTTATGCAACGTTGTTCATGGTCATCCTCTCAAACTCTTCCCCTTATTTTGCTGATTCGCTGTAGCTTCTAAGTTTTTACTCGTTCCTGCGGTGCCTTTATCTTCAATCATTTTTTGGAATTAATTCACAATACCTCTTCATAACTTCCTACAGAGCAGAATTTTTTAATGGCGGATGTAGTTAGAGCAGATTTTTGGACAGTCATAACTACTGAGCATGAACACTTAACGGCTTGTAAGAACATTATTCCTCTTAGACAAAATCCATCCCAACAGAGTAACGAATCGATGCAGTCTTTTCAAGATGAAACCTATAGCATACAGTTGTGGCCACTCAATTAACAAGAACAAATGAATCATTAAAATATAGCCATAATTTACAGCAAATTGGCATAAAGCCAATAAAATTCGAACGTGAACGAAGGAATGAATGATTCCCCGAAGAAAGAAAGAAGGAAAAGTTCACAATCTCAGCAATCGCATTTGAGACTTAAAACTCCGGTGACTTATTGATTAACCATTCGAAAAGGTATAAGCAGTGCTTTTCAGCGACAAAGAGATGATCTGGGAGTTCAAACTTTCATCTTTAAACTTGCGCAGTGATCAACGTCGAAAATTTAGTGTAGGCTGTACAATACTAATATTTCTCACATGCCATCCAGGTCTGTTAAACTATTCGCTCGCATCAACGTCACTCTCGAAATAAAAACAACCTTAAAATAGGTTGAAAATCTGTTTGATGCAAATTGAATGTGTATCGTTTCTTTGGTTAAGGAGCTATGTGGCCTATTGTTCTTTTTGCACTTCGAAAATGAAAAGCTTTATAGGCTGCAACACAGTACGGGTTTCAGAAGTAGTTGGTGGAAGTTATAGAGAAGGCATACACAAGCCTGGCTAGTTATGCAGGTCTGAGTACGCTCTCATGATCAATTTGTCATCGACGATATGAAATCCTTCACAAATTTCTTTACGTGTTGAAAGAATGTACTAGAAAATAGTAATGTAAACATTGCCTGAATGCCAACACAGGGCGTCTCCTGAAAACTTCCCAGCTCAGAGGAAAACCTAACCTACTGAAACAAAATACGAACAGTGCATACACTGGAAATTCGAAAAAGAAACAGCAAAATTCGAAGTAAAATCAAAGAAAGAAGAGGGTGCATTAGAAATCCTTAAGTTCATTCTAAACGATCCAATTCCTACTTCTATCCGTATTATACCACTTTCGGCGAGGGGTGGAGGGAAGGTAGAAAGATGACTGAACCTGAAGGCAAAGATGAACAACCGCATCCTCTTGCGACGCCCTTCTGCCTCCCAAATTAGTGCTCAGTAACTAGGCGAAAATTTTCTGCAACCGATTATACCCAAATAGTAGCCGTAGTAACGATTGGTGCCTAAAAAATCAGTATCAACAATACCTTTAAGTGTCCTTGTAAACAAAGAGTCGCTTCCGAAAGCGTAAATAACTCGAAGCAGGAGGGCATCAGAGATGATAAGAGTGGAAGGAAACGAAAGCAAGAACGGCACAATTCAGCGAGCGAGTGAAGAGCAAAAGGCACCGAATTCAAGTCTTAACAACCTTTTCAAAGAAACATGGTCTCAGCACGCTTGAGAACGATTCGCGCCAACTGCATATTCAGAAATGAATCGTGTCTTCTTTGACATATACACACACTCAGTTGCACGTCTGGTCTCAAGCATTCATGGGAGCAGCATTCAGCATTGCCTATACAATGCAACATAACCCTTCTACTGGAGGAATGCTTGCTTGATCAAAACACAAAATAAGAGAACGTTACTGCCATACTTTCATCGTCAAATCATTACGCTACTTTTGGGAAAGAACATCTATCTTCCCATTCTTCTTTGAATCATTCGTTCAATTGCCGGATCACAAAAAGCCTATTTCTAAGCCTCTATAGAATGCTGAGTTGTAATCTTTGCTTTCATGTACACTGCAGTTATCAATAATCTAAAATCCATCAGCCATTCTTAATAGGTGGTCACACAAAATTAGGCCACTGCTGAATGCAGAAAGCAGAACAATGAGCGAGTGAAACAAAGTGCTCGTGTTTATGAATGTGACAGATGTGAGATGTGCGAAAATTTGGCAATTTGTCAACAACCTTGATTCCCCTCACTTAGAACATAAAGATGTTCGTAAATTGTGTTCCAATGATATTCCACCATTTGATGGGCATCGAATGATCAAATCAATAAAGACGTTTTTGCCGAGCAATCAAATAAGCATTCTTGTATAGGATCACACAAACAAACTGCTCTCCTAATAACTTATAAAAGCAATCAAATGAGCAAATAAGATTTGACGCCAGTTTAACGACCACCCAAAATGCACTCTCCCTACCGTCCAACCCTCCCAGAATGGTTGACAGAAAGCGACCTTCCCGTCTTCAAATTGTTCGTAAAATGAGGAAAAGAGTGAAAGGTGTAGTAAAATCGAAAGTGGGTCTCTAAAGAGAGCACATCAGCCTGAAAAGAACTTGCCAGCAAAGAAGCAATGAATGAATAATATCGCTCATCGGTGCTGAGATCGCAGAGCTGCCAGCTCAATCGACCCCACCTGCCATGCACGCATGCCCGCTGGCACGCCCTCATTCACAATCCCGAGCTGCATGTCGTCTTCAACTCGCGGCCCCACACTGCTTCATCCTTAGGGCATTATGCGAAGCTCTCACCGCTGTTCGGTCCGGGAATCGCGATCATAAATCTATTCACTCTGCATAAACTTTTCGTGTGGCCGCTTTCGTCGGTTAATTTGAATCGGTTAATTAATTTGAACCCCGCAGCAAAAAGAGTGGAACTCGACCCGATGATAAAGAACAATAAATATGATAAGCTTAACTCGGTATCTCTAGGAAGCACTCAAACTTGAACGAACCGAATAATGAGCAGAATAAGTCATGTTTCTCAAGGATGCACCTTTTACTAACTAGAAATATATCTAAAGTTGAATGTCATTAGAACATTTATTTTATAGAATGCGCTATCTTCGAGTGTTGATCTCATACAACTCATCGATCTTCCAAACATAATACAAGCCTCGCTCACGAAGAACTAAGAAAAAACTGCTTCAAGAATAATGCAGTCTCGAGACCTTCGTGGTTCATTTTATTTCCGCTGACAGCCTCCAACGCACCAAGCGTACTATTTCCCCACACTGCATCAAAATGAAAAATGTTTGGTATCAGTGTGGGTAGGATGTGACGAAGCACAATGGATCTTTGGTAAAGCTGCAATTTGGAACAGCTTATTGGCGATTTTGACGGAAGAGCACGCAACCGTGCAGTTCACTGGAGAGGCTGCGACGCAGATTCGAGACATTCTAATATAACGACACTATTATTCTTTATGCATTGTCCAAAATTATACTCACTTCTGCGGCCTCATATCCGCTTCATTCGTTAAAGCTCTGTGCAGATAATCCAAACAGTGCTGTTCTTGCGACACGTATGTAATGCGGTAATGTGCAAACGCGCATTAACTGACGGCGACTCTTGATTTTTTTTTGATGCTTCAGATGAGGTTTTGATGTACCTCGTTGTCACAACTGCAAACTGCAACGAACATAAAAAAAAAAACGCCTGCAATCACCTATAAGGTGGTGTTGCAAAAATACAGTGCTGCTGGTTCTTGCTAAAAAAACCACTTCCTAAATAACACCGCTCTATTACACTGAAAGCCACTAGGTTTAGAAACATCTGGCCGCGTTGCAAAAATGTTGACGCTGCGCGGAGAGAATGCTTTCGAATTTACCTCGCAAAAGGATTTTCAGAAGGCGCTATCTCAGCTAAGTTCAGACAAGTCCATCTTCACAAATTTTGTAGGAAGGAAGAAAATCGGATTATACCAAGCGAGATGCGCAAGAGACAGGAGGTTCTCATTCGGCGAATCCAGCTGGCTTTCAGGTGTTAACATATTCTGCATCAAAAAATGTTTGCGCCCAGCAGGACTGGAACTTTACAGCTTCAGTGTAAATGGTTAACTTGAGCCGTTATAAAATAACAATACATAGGATCGTTTTGGAACCCGCACCCAGGTTCGACTTGGGAACCGAACCCGTAAATTTCGTTTGAACTTCAACTGTAGTTCTCGAGTTGCGATAACCTGACATTTAAAGCCTCCACGGTGTGATCTTTACTACGCAAAAAGCAAGTGTTTTTGACAGAGCAAAGTGTTTTACAAGACATTCACTTGAACGCTACCATCGCTGTCTAGCCAAATGTGACCTTTCTTGCACTCTAAACATATTCGAACATAGTAACGACAGCGCTTTGATGCTCACTCTGCCTATACTCTCTCACTTTTATGATCGTCTTCCTCGTGACCGCCATCGCTGTTTCGTTCTCTGTCGCATGATTCTCTCTCTATTGCATCGTTTTCGGAAGGAAAAGGTGGAAGATGTTCCATTTAAGTTGTACCGCGAATACCATCTCTCGCATAACTTAGGCTATTGATGTTTTTTCATGTAGACGTGCCGTTCCTGCGAACAGTCGTGCCGTGCAGTACAACAGCGAATTTCCTAGCCAGAGGAGGGAAGAGAGATTGTACTAAAATAACACTGATGGGGAGCCTGCAAGCACCACGACTTTCATACCGAAAGCTGGAGCAAGTTGCTCACACTTTACACCCGTAAACATCCACTCTAGCTCTGGTTTGCATGTACTGCCACACCCAGGGGAAAGACTTCAACATGCAAGAAACCACCTAGTTCTCCTTCCAAGAAGAAAACTTTGAAAATATTGTGGATTTCCCCGGTAAGTCGCATACTTTCATTAAGAAGGGCAGGAAACTATTTTTTTGCATATTGGTAAATCTGCACTTGCGAAGCGCATTACGGCAAAGCGATATCGATGTATATATAGGCATGCGCGCTTGTATGTCTTCTCCCAGCTCAACTATAGAATGTGAAGCTAAAGTTGATAAACTTAGTGGGCAAATCGCTGACGTAATTGACGTGACACTCGGTACATCACTTAAATAAAAATTAACGGACTCTGTTGAAGTTTCCATTAATTTTCCTACTATAGCTCCCTCTCCTCCAATCAACTCTCGAATCTGACTACGACAATGGGTGCATCTGACATTTACCCAGACTAGGAGGAAAGAGGAGGAATTTAAGAACAGCAGGCAAGCCGGTGAAAAGGCCAATGCCCGATGAGAGTCAGTACCCTTCCCACATTCGTACCTTATTAGTCCCGCAGCTGGTATGGATTCCATACACCTCAAAGGCCGTCGGCCGGGATATACTCGTCATGACGCCTAGCGTCCAGGCGAAAAAATTTGAAAGGCGCGAAAGCGAAATTTGATGTTTACAGCATCATATTCGCTGTATGCTAAGAGGGAACTTACCGGGTACCGTGAGAGGCAAACATGGGCCGATGGCGGATATAGTAAAACTGAGCAGTCCAAAAGAAACGCCATGCTCGTGATATGTGAGCAGAAAGTCCTGAAGGGACTCCTCGCCTTCGCATACGACTACGTCGCATCCACTCTTCTACCCTCCCCTCTCCCCTCCCAGTATGTAGATATGTCGGGATATCTAAATCACAGGATGATCGCTCACAGTTCCATTCGCGGCATATGGTGGAAGTTCTATAGGTGTCAGCTTAGTACAGTACAATTGGATTTTTGAGCGGCAAAATGGCGTAGAAATCAGTCGTTGTTGACAGCACAGCGTTGAGGAATACAGTGTCTGAGGAACATTGCTCAAAGAACAAGAAACTGTTGAGAAGAGTTAAGCAGCAAGAAAAAAGGCGAAAGATGTGGTGAAGGGTGAAACGGAAGAGTAGAAATTCAATCCTTGAAGCACTTCTAAGAGGTTTTCAATCGAGGGAAAGTAGGGTGCAAACCTCTGCACATAATGCATAAATAAGTACCGAAAGTGTATGCCACTGTCTATTGTCGATTCAGCATTACACAAGAAAAGCGTATGAAATGAAAAAAGGACATGTAAAGCAGAGGAAAAATACTGATGTCGACAAAGATGCATTCTCACATAGACTCTAGGTTCTTGCAAACAGCTGTGGTCTGAAGGTGCACTGGCAGTACGAGCAAAATAACTAAAACTTCCAAAGATAACGAAGGAAAAGAAGCAAGAACCAAAATTAAATGCATAATAAGAACTGAAGTATGGAAACAGCTATGTACAAAAGTATGGAACAATAGGCAAAAGCTCGATTACCTTGTTCCATATGCCTGTATCAATTCTAGGAGCTATATTTCATGCTCAAATTCTAAAAAAGCTCTTTAACAATAGGCATCATTGTGACATAAGCCTTTCGAAGATTACAACTGTTGTCGCCATACGCATCCAAACGCAAACACCTCTAACGCAGCATCGCCCTTGTGACTTCCGAGGAGAACTCTCATCTGGTACATACACGCTCTTTATGCCTATATTAAACAACATTAAAGGGGAACTTCTGTTCAGTTATGCAACATATACTAGCGATTCGCTCTCTTTATATGTTTGAGCAACGCTCTTATGCTATGAAGACCAGGTGTTATACGCGACAGCTGCAGCTCGCGTCCTTTTCCAATGCGACCCAACATGTTTCCCTCGTAAACACGAACATTTGCGCACCAAATGTATTTTGCGTTTCCTCATACACATGCAACGCGTGACAGCCGCCAAAGAATGACGTCAGCGCAAGTGCAAAATACCCAATCACCATTAAGAAAACACTTGTTGCACAGCGATCGTTGAGCGCCAACGAAGCGTTATTCAATCAACGATTGCAGAGGGGGCAATCACAAACAAGCGGTAGAGGACCCTGGTAGCACTTTAAAGTATCGACGCTATCTCATCAGAGAGCCGTAATTCACTTGATCACAACCAAAGAAAGGACACTATTTGCAAAAACAAAACGGATGCCGTCAACGCACAAAGAGGAGTGAAAATGAGAGTGGACACACGACGGCTGGTCGGTAGGTCAGCGGCGATCCCAGATCGAAAAACAACCACCAATCAAAGGGGATCATCAAACGGCAAAAAACTAAGGTAAGTTGCTAGTAAAGGAGGCGCATCTCCGCCGCAACCTAACGCTTCATTCTTCCCAAAACCCGTATTGCATTTGGTAGAAAGAACGACGACGCATAAAACCAACCGTTCCAAATCGGCTCAACCACATATCGGCTGCTATTCGTTCGCAATGCTCTTCCTCTGAACTCAAGCCTCCCCTATCTTCTCCCCGTCTTCCCACCTCCTCCCGTCGCTCCTAATTCTATTCTGCCATTTTATTTGATCAATGAAAAATGGAAACAGCTAACGGTGCGATAAATAAATGGTCAGCAAAAGTGATTACTGAACTTCACTCATAAAGGATAACAGGATTAAAGCATACAATTTGTAAATCAATCAGCGCTTCATGATTAGACGTGAAACTGAACAATGGACACATTAGAACGGACGGAATATGCTTGCTATGAGTTTAACTTACTGCACTGAAACGAGTTGAGCAGTAATTTCACCGCTATCGAAATGAAAGCCGCTGAGTTTGTTGAACGATCACATTAAGCATATGGTCACTATTATTGAACCAAGAGGTGCGTGAAGGGATTTGACTTTTTCGCTTTACTAAGCATTATTGTTTACTCAGTCAGGCTTATTTACGGAAGCAGCTAACAGCATAAAGCGAGCTAGAGTAGGTGAGTTTTCTTATCATATCGTGGGTGGTCCATTCGCTGGATGACTGCTGCAACGATGATCAAAATGGAATCATGGGAGCTGCCTCGTGGATATATGACACAGAACGAACAAAGTGGTAGAGCATGGGACGTAAATGGATACTGCTTAATGCTAGCACTAACTAAAGAGATAGAAGTACTGCAATTATAGCGTAAAGAATTTCTATTTATGGAAGCCAATCCAACAGAATTTGTGACGTAATAGTACATGCGCAGCCATGATCACTAAGCAATCCATAAGACTTGGGATGAAAAGAAAACGACAGTCACTTCAATATTATGGAAATGGATGCCCAGTCCAATGTGCGGTAGGAGCGCTCGCTCGCCATTGGCTACTAGGCTGCCACAAATTCGCAGAAGTTCATAGTAGACTGCATAATAGACTTGCAACCGACCTTTATTTTTCCCTCTTCAGCTCGAAACTGGTTCATATTTCTCTCAAATCACAAAGCTCAGCTCATTCCATCTCACCTTATAGGGTTGATGAAGTACCCCTGCTTTTCGAAACCATGAAAGCAAGAATGTTTTTTCAGTAGAGTCGCAAAGTTTTGTAGGAAGATTTCGCCTACCCGGCAAATTTTTGGCTCAAACTTACGTTATGGCACCGCCTCCATGAATGCGAAGTGTCTAAAGCATTCTAATGAAAATGCCAAGATTTAAGTGCATCGCCTCTTAAATCAGTGGGAGCTTCATGCCTTCATCATTTCACTTCTTTTGGCTGCGTTACAGTCTTTTCTCGTGCTTCGATTTCCCTCCAGGCTTCTGCGTGGGCGAAACCTTCTTCAAATAGTCACTTCTTCCACCACTGAGATAACTAGGTCAAGTGGATGAAATGGACTAATATTAGATTGAAAACAATTTTTCAGCGATCTAGGTGAGTTTTGTCAGTGAATTTTCCTAACTGCCTTGGATGCTTTTTGCAGTGGAGAAAAGAATTCCCTTCGACCACCTCCCTCCTCAACTCCTCACCCTCACTCGTCCCATTTTCTTTCTCTCCCAAGGGTTCTTCCTCGTCAAGGTAATTCCATGATGTACGGACAAAACGCCTTTTTTTTCTCGAAAGCAAAACGGTTGCCCCGCTTTACAAGTCAAAACGCCTCACTCTATCATGGAATATTAACCACTCTCTTCTATGGCCCCTGCAGCCATAAAAGATTGTTCCGAATGAAGTAACGTCAGGTGAGAAGGTGAGGAGTTGGCTCAGCATGTCAATGGCGCAACAGTAAAAGAGAGCAAAAAACGCGAACGGAAAAAGATGGAAGTATTCGACTAGCAGGCAACCATTGCATGAATTGCAATGCACACAAATGTACATCGCTAAACGGCATAAAATCTCAGCCAAATGGGCGCATTTGTTTGAAACCACTGCGTAGAAAAAGAAACAACAAAGCAGCATGACGAGAGGTGCAGGCAGATGAACACAGAATTATGCGAACGCTCATTGCAAGCCAGACAAAACAGTCCACAGAAATGACTAACTGCAGCGAACACAAATCGGAGCAGCAGCCGCTTCTCAGTGAAAATCAAACAACTCGAACGCCACGCCCTCCCTGAACGCGCACGATGACTGTTCCAAGCAGACATTTCCCTCAACATTCTATCAATCAACACCTACTGCCCAACATTTTGCGGGGATGCGACTTGTAGATCGAGCACAAATACTCAGCATGACCAGAACTTGAGAGATAAGCATCCAACTTCTACCATTCGAGTGTAAGCTGGGACGTAGATATGCAGAAGTAATATCAGCCGATGGAGGGAATTAAAAACCAAAAAATCAGCATGACCTCCCCGCGAAATTCGATTGCACATTTTTCACAGTGTCGATAGGATCATCTGTTGCAGTTGGAACAATCGAAAAACGAGACCTCTGATTGTCTCCATTTAAAAGAACGCCAAACTGCGATCATCGACATGAAACGTCAGTCATCCTACTGCCCAGTGGAAAATATGCAATCAGGTCCACTTGATCTAAGGAAGAGTACTAATGTTCGCAAAATTTCAGCTCAAGCAAAACCGATGAATTGATTGCCTTCGCGGAGATTAAAACAACTAAGAAATATCTGAAAGACATACAAAGTATGCAAACAACATTCGCAAACAAAACCGAAATTCAACATAGTAGCCGTTTTCAAGAAGAAGACAAGACGTGGTGAAATCTCAAATAGCATGCATATCGCTTCATGATATTTTGAAGGCAATCAACGTCATATTTTTACAGCAACATATAACACATCTTGCTCTCCACTCTACAATATAGAATAAATATCAAGAAATTTTTAGCAGAATGTTCAGCGCGATACGATAGGCACGCTAAACGATGTTTCATCGAAAGTGTCGTATCGGAAGCAATTGAAACCGATTAACGCTCAGCAAACAACGATTGCTGCATTCCCGACGACCTTTTTCGGAGGAATTTTTCTAAAAAATAGAAATTTTTTTAAAGATTTTGAACTTTTTTTGGGAACTATAATTTACCAGCTGCAGGATCGTAAGAAACATTGTGCGTCCGATGAAAATGTAATAGCATTCACTCATCGCCTCTCATGATATTGCAAAATCACCAGCACCGCTTCGCTTCCTCGATAAAAAAGAAAGCGCTACACATACCATTGCTTGTTGTGTTCACCATGCGTTCCCACCTCAGTGCTAGGCTATTTCCGCTAAGGATTTTGCGCTTTGACAAGTTGCCCAAACGCGTATATCTTCTATTTGCTTGATGCCATGAAACTGCAACCATTCCCTACGGTGTAAACTATCGTAGTACAAAATGACCAATAGATGAAGTGATGCAGTATCGCCATTACATTCGGCAAAACTGCGTTGTTTCATACAACACCATCACTGCCGAACGGATCGAGTTGGCATGCAAACAATGGCCCAATAAAACACAACTTTCGAAGGCAGCTTCTCACATTCGTTTTTCAACACGAAGAAAAACGCAGAGTGAAATGAATACGAGTAGAATATCGGCAATGCATATGGCGAATAACAAAAATTGGGAATGCCCACTGCGAGGCGCACAAAATTGCGCATAAAAACATGTTGCCGCAAAAAAAGTGTTGTCTCGACAAACCGTGCGCCGATCACACAAGGAGATTAACAAAAGCGTCTATTACAGGCAAGCAAAAGCTGCATCCAAGAACAACTGCGTTTTTATGCTTCACGCTCAAGCTCGCAGCATGGACGACCGCTTGGGGAGAGAGGCGATTTATTTCTCCTTCCCTAATCTTGCTAGAGGTACACGGTACACACTTGAGCATTCTGGCGAAAGCTTTACAAAATTAGTTTATGCCAGTTTAAAAATTTCGGGAAAATCGCAAACAGGAAAGCGAGGTGCGATTCGAGGCTTCAGAATTTTTTGAGAGAGAGCGACATCTGGGAGGGAAGATTTGCTTTCTGTAGGTTCCTTCCGATAACTCACAGGCCAAAAAATAACTGCACCTTTGGATTCCTAAAGCTGGATTTTACGGTTCCCAGCCTTTGTGAGCAAAAAATTTTGGTGATACCGCCTAAGTAGAGATAAATACTACATGCAACAACTTCCTCGAATCGATCAACAATGTCGCCAATGAGGGATAACACTTATGCACTTTTTATCGTGTGAAATGAGCATCGGATATGACATGCGTCTTGTTTTAATGGATGAACGACGAGAATTCTATGAACAGTATAGCCGAAATGATCCAAAATAATACGAAATGGCGGCGCGACGAGCTGGTGATTTAAAACCAAGCTGGCACGCCGAAAAATTTTTGTTAAGCGTAATTGAAGCTCGGAAAGGCTGATCTTGATACAAGTTTGAAAAAGCACTGAGGCGAGAGAGGGAGGGCTAGGGAATTTCCTCATCAGTGAAATTTAAGCTTTGGAGTAGTGGAAATTCCCACTTTCTTGGAGGCATCTTCATTGTGAAAGTACCTCTACAAATGCTATCACGTCTGTTTTGTAAATTTCTACAGAAACGGAGAATGAATCTATTAACTATCATTAAGAATTGCCGGTACCCATAAAAGACGGAAGTTCGCATTGATATGGCCGAATTTTTTTCTTCATATAGCTATTTACGTTTGCAGCTGGTTGATACACCTATGTGAACATACAAGCATTAGTGGTTACATATGGACAACATATGGCCGTCAGCGCACCGAAAAAAAGCTACTTACAAAAAGTTTTTTGAAGTGTTTTCATGATCGTAAGAATTGGCATATCTGCATGAAATTTCGTATCGTTAATGAGTTGAAATTACCGCAGTAAAGGAAGGGAGCAGAAATAAAAATGAATTTTGGGCATCTCAAAACGTCAACACTGTGTGTTAAAATGGTCATAACTTTAAATCAGTATAATGCACGGTACCAAGAAGTGCTTCACTGGTACGAAGAGAGTGATAAATAAACCCGCTCAAAGCATTTGTTATGCACAATGGAATTTTTTGTTCATAAATGTGCAATGCGATCTTTCCTAACCAAATTCTGATTTTGAATATGAAAGAACGAAAGGCTTTTTTGTACACAAATCGGCTTTGCAAAAATGCATACCTAAGGAGATTTCAATATGGAATAATCCATTAGAACAAATCATCGACCGGAAAAGAACTCTTCCCTCCAGATATGTTAAAATGTTTATAATTTTCAAGATTTTTGTCTGAATATGGTAAAAAGCTCAAATACCATGAGCGGCAGCGGAAATGATTCCATTGTCTTACCGAGTTACGATATCAACTTCTCCAGATGGCTTAGGTGGTAATTTAGACTCCCTCTATTTCACTGATTTAGTTTCATCTCGCAGAAATGAAAATATCGCCATAAATATGAACAACGATGTGAATCTGTAAGTAAATCTGCTAACTAAAACTGCCTATAAAAAGTCTACAGAAGAAGAAAACACTTCTGAGATAAACGATCGATGCAAAAATGCGGTGATTGCAGTGATATCACTAGAAGTGAAACAGGACACGAAAACAATGATGCCTTATTTAGAAGATTAAAGTGGGGATGACAGCTTTGCTATGTGCATAATATGCAACGAAATTTGTGAATGAAAAAATTTGAAAAAAGATTACAACTAGTCAGTTAGTTATAGATGCACCTCTTTCAGCACCCACATTCTTTCGTTCAATGACTAAGCACATTTACGCTAGCGCATTTATTTATATGTAGAATAGATAATATACAGACAAAAATTTAAGCAAAAAAAAGTATGCATACGCCTCATCTTGTCAGCACCTCTATAATATACAACGTCGACCCGATGTTCTCATTTTTTATTACCACATGACTATTTAGATGCCCACTATTATTTACCGCAACCGATTTCTCAACATCGATAAAATAGTCTGCCGGCTACCATCGATGAAACTACATCTAGTTGTGATTTATTATTTATATTTACATCCCATGACACGATTATCGTGCACAAGGATTATACAACTACAATCAAACATTTAGGCAAGAAGGCCGACCGCTTGCGATAATTACAGCATCAATCCAAAAGGGCAATTGCATATGGCGAATGATAAAGAACATTTGTATAGTTTGCAAAACGAATCAAATAACTTCCTATTTGTTGCCGCGAACTTGCATCAATTTTTTTTCGACGATCAAAAAGTGAGTGAATAAAAACGTAGACGAATATAGATATTGCAGTACAGGAGTGACTATGAAATGTGGTGATCGTGGCAATTACAAATAAACTCGAACGCACAAATCATACACACACATACAAACAAACACACATGCATCGATAAACACACTGTTTTTGGATTGCCCTAATTCCCTTTGATCCTTTCGATCGAGAGCAAATAGCGCAACTGGAATGTCATAATATTTTTGCGTCTCTTTACTTGCGTTCCGACAGTCGAGTGCACCCCAATTCTTCGTCGTTTCAATTCCATTGTTCTTATATAAACGTAATGCAACGAGTGCTACTCTCACTTATTCGCTTCACTCACTCACTATGTACTGAAAACAAATCGCCTCTATTGATCGTTATTGATTGCAACAGATACTGATCGAAAGATCAACGAACGTTCGTCTGCACTCGATAGAGGACACTTCCAGCAAAATCAAGAAGCAAATGCGCAAAGTGAAAAAGTTTACGTTTCTGCAAAAAGTACACAAATTATTAGCAATCAATCGTTTTTTTTTTGTTTTTTGTTCTTGAGAAGCTTTGTATTCTTAAATTTAATGTTCTTTCAAAATCGGTTGTTTCGGAGTTTTGAATAAAAATTTGGATATTCAAACAGAGAAGTGATGTGATGAGTTGACGAAACACACAAAGATAATGAACAAATTATGCAGATGCATCCTTGCCGACTCCTAAATAGAGCAATCTGAAAGCGCGCAAGGAGTGGAATGGAATAAATAGACATGATGGAACTCTTCAAACTGTTTGATATCGGAAATGAGGTGGCTAAAATTCAAGGAAACTGTACTTTATTATATAATCGCCCATACCATAACATACATTCATGTGGCTGGTTGTAGTATTCAAAACATTTATAACACCACTCCCGTTGAAATCAGTTCTCCTCGCCTTTAAAGCTTCACCTATGTCTTTGCCATAAGCAAGTGTTCTCACCCTTTCACATAACGTCCGAAATTCGCAGGGCAAATGATCTTGACGGGATTGCTTAACCCTTCTAAGCCACAAACAGCACCAACGTTTAAGTAACAAAAATGTTAAACAACACGAATGAAGAACTGACAGGAGCCTTAGAAAGTCAAACTTTTCGAAACCTATCCATAACACAACCAGATTTCAATTTGCATTTCTATGGAATGGAAGAGCGAATTCGTTTTCAGACTACAGCGAGATAACTAGAAAACAGTGTGATCTCCTAAGCGACTTTTAGCAAGTTTTTCAACGAATTTAGAGGAAAACTTTTTTTCGGAACATTTGAACAACCCAACGAAAATCTGAATCATACAATTTACGCACCCGTCTTGCGAAATAAGATGACTTGAACGGGCCGGAAAGTTGATCCTCCACGTTGGCTTTCGTTTCTCCCCACTTCTTAGGTTCTCCACACTCAAATCCAACCCCTGTATAATAGCAATTAGCTATAAAATTCCTTATGGAGAACAATAGCTTCACTATGTTCAGCTCGCATGAACTGAAAGACTACCTCAATGGACTGAACTGCAGAAAATAATAAGCATTTTATAACGCTGTCATTTATTGGGTGTGAATTCTGTGTGTGCCCACAGTAAATGCCTTACCAATAAAGCGTGTCACTGAAATGGAGATCTCATGTATCACGCAGGCTCATATTTTACCCCACTAAAGATTTAATAACTTCTTGAACACGTAGGCAATAAAGATAGTATGTAGTAATTGTAATAACCGCATAGGTGGCCGAAAGAAAACTTCTGAATAACCGCAACGGAACTATTTCATCGCTCACTTCTCTACGAATTCACGTAAATTATGAACACTTCGAATGCATGTAATCGACCATTGAAACGTTATCAAACAAGTTCACATAGGCTCACATTTAGACAGTGTAGAATGAGCTCGTTTAATTACGAAAAGTTGGCAATTTCAAAATAATAAAGAGAGTTCAAGGAAATGACGCAAATAATGTGCGCAATTTGAAGACAATGGAACATCAATATTAGAAAGCTATAGCAAGAAAAGGAAATTTCGCAGAACTTGTGATCAAACAACAATTACAGACCAAACAGCTGCAACAGCAAGATCAGTTTTTTAACAGACAACAGTGCAGACGCGAAACAAAACAAAGAAAATCGGAAGATATCGAAGCTGCTGAGGTTTAAAAAACTCTGGTGGTATTAATGCGAGCTGAAAGTCTTTGAAAACATGGCAACTATAAAAAGTTGCGAGATGGGAAATAGTGGGGTTTCCCGGCCAGCCCCTCTATTTTTTAAAGGCAGAGTTGCTCGCTAAGGGCTCTTCTATTTCCGCAAGATTTGATCCAAGCAAAACTAGAGTAGCGATAGTATTTCGTAAACACCTGAACAAGTTATTGAGCCTAGACGAGACCAATCCGCAACAATTTGCAAAGATGACAACGATCAGCTTGAACAAACGCAACAAGGGAATACCGATTGCGAAAAGCACATTTTCAATGAATCCCCATCACTTTCCAATTGCAGTCTTCGCACCTCAATTTCACTGCATCGTTCCATCTTGTCGTATTGCACATAAACATATTAATCCACAAAAAAATGTAAAAATAAAAATTGTTATCAGTGCCAAAAACGAAGACAATTGTGTAAAGTAATCATACTCAAGTTGATGAACCAATGAAGGTACACATTTGAAGAAATAGTGAGTGATAGAGAATACAGTAGTAAACATTGCGACGATATATGAAACAGTGCAGCATATATTAGTCTCTCAAAAGAAATGCATTTTCCTAAACGTAACACCTATCAAAGCGAACTTCTAACACAATAAACGATGTAAAGAGATCTGCATTAAAATTCTATTTCACACTAAAGGCAGCAAGCAGCCTCACAAAGAACACGAACGCGCTAGCAAAGTTGAGTTGCTGCGAAGGAAAACCTGCTTTCACAAGCGTTGAGTGCGCACAACAGACAGCGCTACTTTCTGCTTTAGACGTTTCACAGACACAACCATTGAACATTTCTATTGCTCCGCTTATTGCCATCAATAGCAAAAACTCAAGCAATTTTATGCGATCATACATATAAAGCAAATCAGAAATTCTATAGTGCAAGAGCCGAAAATAATGGATTGACATCGGGAAATGCACATCTGAAGAGGTGAATAACGCAAAGGTAATGGAGAAATAATGGAGAAAGCTGATGTTCACCAAAAATTCGGGTAAACATAAACGTAAATTTGCATTCACTAAAATTGACGAAAAGCATACATCATTACTAATTCGATTTCCTGAGACGCATTCAGTAACCATTAAAAAAATCGCCCACTTCTTAAACAACGCAAGCTTAATGACCGTATGGACATCAACTGCTTTTCTACACTCCGAATTTGCTTCAAATGAGTGGATTGAAGACTGTAGAATGCAATCGATTCTAGTTATGCAATTATTTTACTGTTCGGATGCTAATGCTTTTCACACATCTTTCGCCCCACATTGCAGGCAAATTGAAACTACTTCAACAATAAAAACCGGTATAATAGCGAAAAAATGAAAACAACAATATTTGTGAAAGTTCACTGAGTTTATGTAGAGCTGATCGTAAGCTGCAAATAAACAGTTATGCGCGATCGATTCGGTTATTGGATAAACAGTGCATTTGTTCGTTTACCACTAATTTTGATAATTGGAGGATGGCGCATAGCGGCACCAGCTGAAGAGATGGCGCCGGATTGAATCTCTACATAGAACAGTTGAATACCCCCTACGAAGCAATCAGAAAGCAATCTGCTTTTGGCGAATTTTCTTACTTGGCAATATTAACTCATCGCTGATCGTCATGCTCTTCTCATCCGTTTATCCCCTACTGAGTGTATTCCTGCCTAACATCTAAACGTCCTTGCTCTTATTTCATTACAGCCACGCTTCATTTTCGCTGCTCCTCCGAGCCATCCTTCAGCTTCCACGTCAAATGATTTCTTTCTATCATCCCTCTTTTCGTTCACTCCTAGCACTGCTAACAGCATGCAAACAGCCATTAAGCTCCTATCCAATGGCTTCACTCTCCAAACACTGGTAGCCTTTACTCACCACAAAAGAATACTTTGCTGTCTAGCTTCGTTCCGTGTCTGCTAACATCGCTTCTTGCATTGCGTCCATCTGCCCACATAGATAAATTCGTTATGCTTTCAATCAGCTTACTTCTTAGAAAAATCTGTGTGCGCCAATATCGTATACTCATCAATTTCAGTTCTAGTGTATGTTGATTCGTAGACCTATTACCACATTTTTTACTCCATCCTCAGATACCATTTCCGCCAGCTGACTGCGATCGTCAGGGAAGGTAATAAAATCGATGAACTCACAAACGACGCTTCGAGAAGACAACAACTGCACCGTTCTACATCACCACTCTCATTTTGGCTGCACCGCACAGACATCCTACATAGGTAACAATTAACATGCGTTTCCACAGCAAACAAAAAAATTAAATTGCGGGGTAATCAGAGGGCATCAAAGCGATTTTTCGGTCCAACCATTTCTACCACTTGACTTCTAATGAACTGAAATTCTATACGCATGCACTCATAAATAACTGTCAACTATCATCGTGCAAATAATCAAAAATAAAGCGTCAATATACCAATACAACTATTATCATCGTCTATGCAATAAAAATATTGGCTCGATATCCGGCTACTGTCTCGATTACCCGTAAAAATAGTCAATCGCAATGATATCGTATGAGGAAAGTGGGAAAAACGGAGAGAGCATATATAATGTGCAGAACGCAATAGGCGGTCCGAAGTGAATTTAAAAAGCTATTCATGCAAAACGGCATTTATTGTGGAAGGCACACTATTTGGAGAATTCATCTCATCGAGATCAACATCGTTTCCTTCATTCTTTGACATTCCCAAAGAAAATATTTACTTTCAATGCTTTCATTCCAACGTTCAATGCTTGTTTAGACTGTTTTCTGCAATATTTGACCCAACGAACGTTTTTTTTATTGTCTGCAATCTTTCCGTTTACGAAACTGAGAACAACACTTTTAAAAACCCACGTCTACTTCCCGCCAGAATCATAACACCACGATGATGCCGGCTTGTTTTCTTGCCCTCATATCCCTCTTTTTCTCATCCCAAGGTGCAACAATAGGTCTAAAAAGGTGCTCCCCAAATCTTTTCGAAAAACACATCTAAGTTCTCTCAAAACAGAAAAAGAAAGCGTTTCCAACAGAATTCCGACAAAGGTACCTTGCCTTCAAAATAAGATTGATGAACCATCATTTCGATGACTTCAAAGGCGGTCCATGTGCTAAATCGATTTCTTATATTATCGACCGATAACCGTAAGCGCATCATTATTTTGCCCTTCACATTAAGTGAAAACGTTCCTTCGTTCTAAGGACATACCTTGATTTATAATTGTTTTCATGGAAGCCACATACCTGCACATGTCTCGCCACTGGAGTCGATTCGTGCTGTTGTGGGAGTAGCATACATTACCTCACTGCACGAGTCCTCAAGGACCGCCCTTCCGATGTACTGTCCATTAGGATCTATATCTTCTTTTTGCACCTAAAACTATATTTGCATTGATCATTCATGCTTCCGAAGAAGTTGTGCTCAATTCTTCAAACATAATGAATACTTTGAAAAACATGAAGAAATAAGAAAAGAAGAAATAAGAGAACTAATTAAGGAAAGAGGAAATGAAAATCCCAATGAATTCTGGCAAATAAGCAGATGGCAGTAGAGAGAACCCCAGAATCTGCAAAATATTATGGCGCTCGAATTCATAAATAAACATCCACTCAAAAATCCACTTGCAGATATATTTCACAGAAATTCGAGTTAAATAGTTATGTGACAATTTCTTTTCTTTTTATTAATCAAGCAGTGAAAATAAATGTAAATTTGGTCGCCAAATCATACAAATAACACATCAGAGGCAAGCAAAGCGTGCTTCTAATACACCCCAACAATTCTTCGTGGGTGCCTTCGGCGAAAAGGGAATGGAGTATAAGAAGTAAATAACAAAAATGAGAAAGAAAGCTGCGAGGAAAACGCAAAGAAAAAATAAGCGCCAGTCCAATCGCTTAGCGAAGAACCACTTTAATGATGAAACTTTAAATTTCAACATTGAACTCGATGAAGCAGCAGATCCTGGAGAGTAACCTTTTACGGGTATGAGGAAAGAACGAGACAAAAAATCAATAGTGGACATACCTCATCACTATTCACATGGGAGTTCAAGAGGAATCTATACAGAAACCCTGGAAAAGAATGAAAAGCGGGTGAAGAAAAGGAAAAAATAGCATCGCAAAGTGCGGCATCCAAGGAAAAGAAATGCAAAAAGACGGCCAAAAACACTGCTGAAAATTACTTATATCATCAAAAATTATAACACAAGTAATGAAACTGTGGCGAACATTCTAGTTTTTGCTCAGCAAGCAAAAGAGCGGTATATGTATATTGGACGCCTCGGCGTTCCACTTGTAAAATTGCCCGATACTGAAAGCGAATGCCGAAGTATGACCGCGCATTTGATGAAGGACAACCATATATATATATATATATATATATATATATATATATATATATATATATATATATATATATATATATATATATATATATATATATATATATATATATATATATATATATATATATATATATATACCAGAGTCCAAGTTTCACTGGCGCAACGATTCATTCAACGAAGGCGCAGGGACGAGAGAAGGTGGTAGGGAAGGGGAGGAGGGACAAATCCCCTCTTTGAGCCGGAATGAAAACTTTAGTTCCCTATATTGACTCGCAGAATTTGAAAATGTGCTTGCGTGAGCAAAATGGATCGTATACGCTATTTGATTAGCCCTTGAAACAATGAAATGTGCTTGAGAAAATGTTTTTTGAATGAGATTCATCGCTGTTTCAATTCGACGTTGAAACGAGTGGAGTGGACGAGCAAGTAAGGAACAGTGTGGGAAGGGACTTACTTAGGCACAAAAGGGGTGACCAATCTCATGCGAAAGGTAGAGAAAGGATAGGAAGAACTGACAAAGATTACGGAACAGAACCCTACTGGCGACATTAGAAAGCATGAGAATTGTAATACGTTTGCCGTTTTTGCAGTAATTAGCGTGATGAAGTTGTTCGCAAATAAAACCTCGAGGATACATACAGCTGAAATTTGGGCAACGAAAAGAATGAAAACCTGAGTAATGATTGCATCAATCGAGTTGGTCATTGCCGCAGCGCTCGTGGCTAGCACCGAAGCGCAGTAGGTGCAGCAAAACCAACAAAGTTCGCTTGTCCACGTTAGGAGTAGAAAACCGCTTTTCGACGCCTTTTGAATACAAAGCGCATTCTCTGTTCTGAAAACAATATTCCACTCATACTGCTAGCAATCGGCTGCTTACACTGCATAAGCAACATTACGATACAGTAGGAAGAGGGCAATACCAAGCAAAACTGACAGAATGTGACCGTTGATTCGAAGTCATTAGCATGAGTTCTTCAAATTCTATGATTTGATCTCTCACCCTCCCTGAACGTAAGATAATTTAATATGCATGCAGCCTCATTAAGGAAAAGAAAAGGGATTTCTGCTCTGATGATTAATAAAAAGGGAACGAGATGCCAGATGAAATGATATAGACGATGCAACGAATCAGAGTTCTTCCGGCCAAGTTATTAGTATCATGCAACATCAAGGACGCTTTCAATCCCCCTCTTTATACTCACTCCCTCCCTCCACAAACTTCTCCATTATAATAGCACAGCTCACAGATTCAGACATAAAAGCGTTGGTTTTCCTATAAAATCATAGAACGCCTTCAATGAACTCGTAGTATGTATAATTTCGATCAGCAAATGAACAAAAGCAGATATAAAATTTACTATGTTGCTAAGCAGATGTAGAGAGAGAAAACTCATTCATCATAGGCAAAAACATTGAAATTAAAATCAGGAAAAACCTAGCGAGCAAAATTTTCATTACATAATCGAAATTATTTTCAAGACTTTTGCTCTAATCGTTCAGCTCTAAATTATTTTCGATCCTAGCCCTTAGTGTGGATATTGGATGGGAAATGCTATATCAACTTGACAGCACGTGTAGCCGTTCGAACGACCAAAAAGAAAAATGACATTTCAATCTAATAACCCAAAATTCCAACGCTAATAATTTTTATTTGTGTCAATCTGCTAAAGATCCGATAGAAGGCTGCTCTCGCGTTTCATTCAATTTTTCTAGTAAGCCATAAATTACAAGTGAACTGTTCAAAAAAACATTTCAGTGATTCAAATCGCTATTCAAAACCCGCGCAAGTTTCACTGAAAGTGGCTACCATGCGCAAGTAGTACAGAAAATGGTCAGCTTGCGCAAGTGCTGAGCAATACGTACGCTAGCTCCGAAGAGCCGCAGCCATTGTAGACGCTTCGGCGCGCTCTCGAACGGCTGCCAGAGGCTGATCGGAAGTGGCAGGACACGAGGTTTGAACTCTGCTCACCGAAGTTCGAGTTTTGATCACCTGCCTGGGACAAATAACGTCGAAGCTCCGAAACACTCGATGCTAGCAGCACGGTAAGTGTCAACAGTTTGATCTCACTTTTGTATGTTCCTTGACAGAAAGAATACACGTCGCCCTGAAAGACTTCACCTTAATCGCACAAACGATCGAAAAATAAAGCAACATCGTTTTACAACGAAACAGAATAAAGAAGCAGCAGAGTTGACAAAAATGCAAGTCAACATCCGTCAAAAACTATGAAAGTTGCATCGAAAAAGTGCATTTCTGCATTTTGCTTGCTTGATCGACCAGTTTCACGAACTATCAACAAAAAACAAAAATGCCTTCTCATTTTAATTGGTCCGACTGCCCTTAGAAATCTTTCAAAAAAGAATCACTTCGCGACTTCGTAGACGTTAAATGCATCAAAATTTTTTGTCACCTCTAAATGTCTATAACCCATTCCAATGTCGATCGAGATAATGCACCAACGCGAAATACGGTGCACGACATCATTCTACAGTGTACATTATACCATCAATTTCCGTGTTGCAAATTTCTTTGCAAGTGATATCGTGTCTATGCATGTATCCGCCTGTCTACAAATTCTAGCGGGTGCACAGAGTGGGCTACATGAGAAATATAGTCGAAGTTTGAATAAAATTCGCAGATGCAAACATGCCAAGATTTTTGGTAGGATTCGTCAGGGAAAAGGGTCGTTGCGGGAAACAGGAAATTGGCAAGGTATAGCAAGAGCACAAAACTTCTCGAACGCACAAAAATAGGGCTTCTTTGAGCGTTATCTGAAAGAAGCAGCCGCGTTATTGCATGCAGATGGGTGTGCACACTCTTCAAGAAATATGCAGAAGACTCCGCCCGACATTGGAGGATGGAGTATTAGAGGTACAACGGCTGATAACAAAATAAAAGAATGGCCAACAGCACAAAAGAATCATATCTACATAAGCAATGAAAGAAACCCTATACAGTGTGATTAGGAGTCACTTACTTCCCTCAAAATGTTCCCTTCTCCTCGCTCAAAACGAACTGGCAACTGATTACAACAAGACAGTACAGTGCGTGCATTAACAATAAACAGCTCAAAACTGTACGTTAAGAAATCAACGGCTACTAGCATATCCCTTGAATTTTTATACGTTTTTGTTGCAAAGTGCAGATCACATCTGTCGTTTAATGGATATCCACTGCATTGTTCATAGTTGAGCGCTACTCGAAGCACATCATTCATATAGAACATTCCGAGACGAAATATGGCACTCAAATTCAGTAGTTCAGAAAAGGGCTTAGTAATGAAATTTCAGCTCACCTCACCGAGTTATTGATGGCGAATGTTATGCGTGCTATGATAAGAAAAGGATGGGTGCCTTTAGAAGCGCAATCAATCAGGCACAGACCACAGCTTTCTCTTAAAAACGAATGTTTTTCTCAAGTGTTCAGTCAGCATGCAAAAAAACACCAATTGCTACATTGCCTCTGATACATTTTCAATCCGCTTTCTCTTCAACTAAATATACGAAATGTCGCCGCGCTATAAACGAATAATTCATGGCGCTTCCATATTTACGTCAACCGAGAGAGCACTTCAGAAATCCGCATGTAATTTAGCATTTGCATAAATATTTTTGATGGGAAAGCACGCCGTACAAAGAGTTGCAAAATAATTACTGAAGAAACAAAATGCTAAAATGGTTTCCGATTGATGCACAACATTCTTGCATTTATCCGTAAACATTACGACATTACAGTTCAAAGTCACTGCCCACATTCTGGTTGCAAGACATTTTAACATCGATGAAGCTTAACGAATCCACCATTACGAGGCACCTTTTTGTAACAGAATCTTTCGTCTGCCATACAGGGCTGCTGCCTATTAGTTTGCTTAAGGGATAAACCAAACTACTATGCGAAATTCTCGCTTATAGTGCATACAGCTAATTCTGCAAATGCAAGGTAAAAAGGTCTAAATGATCTTGTTATCAAAACGGGTCCACCTCTAGCGATCGTTTACCACGACGGTGGATCTGCAGCCGCTAAATCATTTTCCACAAATCAGGAGATGTGCTAATCGAATGCACAACACCAACGCATCAAAACAAAATCAGTGTGGCATAAAGCCATAAAAAATTTAACGTTATTGGTGTGCACACTCTCCGGTTGGAGCTCTACGCACATCATAAATAGGTTCGTGTTCTTTCTTTGGCCACACAGTTTGATATTTTTATCACTTACTCATATCAGAGAGACACCATTTGTTTTGTATATCTTTGTAAAATGATAGCTTCAAGTAACAAAAATTCTATTTTATTCATGTAATCCTTTGTAGAATTTAGAATACCATTCTTCTGAAGTCGACAGATAAAAAAAACATCGAATTGAAGAGGCTAAAACCGATGAAAATATCAAGAGGAAAGAAGCAATTTTTGCAAAGACAAAACTTGCGCAAATAAACCATTCACACAGGTTACTAGAAGTGCCACACCTACGCATCTGCAAGCATTCCAACTTGGAAGCAAAAGAAAAAAAAATTGAGGTACTTCCGTTATAGAGAGATGAATACATGCAACCAAGTAGTCGAGGGAATCATCTTTTGACGTTCATGTAACAAGCAATATTTTATAATAACATGAGCGACAAAAAGCAACTGCTGTCTGATAGCAGTAATATCTATAACGGAGGGATCTCCGTTCACAACAGCAATCTCGAGCCTGCACAATCATAATGCGATAGCAACGTAGCTTTAGTCAAGAGCGAATTTCTGGCTGAGCACCTTATATCGACTATGGCCAGCGCTTCACAGTATTTCGACTGTAGTACTATGCTTCACAGTGAGCTATAATACCACGTTTTATTGTGCAGTGAACAATATTTGGAACGTTTACAATTGAAGCGATCCATTTTGAGATGTACATATTGTTTTGCACAGTGTCGTTAAAATGGTCGATGCAATATACTGCAGATATTTTCGAAAGGCTCTGCAGAGTATATCATGTGTGCTTACCTCAAACTCGTCGCACATGCATTACTAAATACAGCATAACTATACCAAAAACGGCCGACAAACTGCAGTGAATTTTTTCAAAGACTACTTTACGCACTGAAGGCCCAGAGAGTCCAAAGTACTGCACATGAAGCAGACTGTTTTGTTTTTGTTTTTTTTTTTTCTGATCCGTCTAGTTGTATCACCTTAAAAACACGCGGTCGGTGGTTTCAATCTGTTATCTAAAGATGATGTTGAATGGGCGAAACAGCACGTCAATCCCTTTATACTGAACACCGATTAAGCCAATATAAAAGAGCGCAACAATAAACTCGTTGGAAAAATGATACATTGAAAGGGGTGAAACTGACAGGCAGTAGGTCAGTTGATTGCTTTCACGAAAAGAAATATATGGACGATGCAGATTTCTTTACAGGAATTCTTGCGAAAGCTTCCGCAATATTAAACTTAAAGAATAGTTCGAAAAATGGTCATCGATGTGCCTCCATCAACTGCAGCAAAAAAACAAAAAAAAAAAAAACGATGAAATCAAGCAGCCATAAGTAATCGAGCAGCAGAAAACATTAACCAAGTCTCAAAATGGCAAATGGACACCATGACGATTACACAAAAAGGTAAGTGCGAACGAACAAAGAAGGCATTCGCTCGTAAAATGCTTAGCTTTGGATCGATGTCAAAGCATGCAAAGAAGTTGGCAGTCCAAAGAGAACAACTGGGCGAAACTCTTCTGGGGGAGGGGCAAGAAGCAAATTTTGAGTGCAAACGACAACAAGAAAGCCATTTGGGGATGACGACATCGACAGACGAGAAGGTGAAGGACGAAAGAGCGTTCAAAAAACAACTTGCTGACAAACGCGAAAAGGCAAAAAAGACAAGACGACGCGATAGCGACAAAATTCAACGAATGCCAACAACACCCATCGCCTATCACATTCAAATTTATTCGTTTGCTGCTGATACCCTGCAGCAGATACTGCCACAATGTTTTTGGACATCTCATTTGAGGCAACGTCAAACTGCACCTCAGACACAATTGCATACCCTCGTTTGACTTGCGTGACTGGTCCCTATAAAAGCAATAGAACATCGCTTTAAGCACACTCGAGTCATCTCAAAATCACAGCCAAAATTCCAGCATTCGTGCAGGAAGGAAATTTAATTGTCGATTCTCTGACAAATCTTCGATTCAACGCTCCGCTTAAACGCTCTTCGAATATAAACAAGGGTCGCTGAGAAAGTTGGCGCGACCGAAATCGTTCCAATGCAATTCACATTTGATAACTTCCATCCGGTTTTTAAAGCATAAAAGAAGAGGTTTATCAGGTACGATTTAAGGTGTCGAAACCATCTACACTTGAATAATTAATAATAAACGAAGAAGCTCAACTAAGCAGCTGGCACAAGATGCGCTTTTGCGATGTGACGCAACGCACCCCCATCAACTGCTATCAAACGATAAAAAATACGGTCATTTATGCATTCATGTTGTAACCGAACTTGTCGATATACAAATTTTCTGCAAAAATTGGTGTTTCTAAGACCAGATCAGTATAAAACAAAAGCCTTTTCAGTGTCAAATCCACCGTACCTTTTAGCATCTTTGAGTGCCTTTACCTCTCTATGAAATCTGTAGATCACTACAAGTTATAGAACAGCGAACCTATGATGTACCATTATACACACACGAAATTCCGTAACCCACCTTTAGTGGCTCGAAAGTTGAGTGAAGGCTTTAAGCGACGATTAAAAATCTCGAAATGCTGTGCCATAGAAAAGAAAGCGTACATGAGGCTCCATTTTTTTGGCGAAATACTGCAACAATGCAAGGGATGAATTGCACGCTCACGTAAGAAATTTAGAACCCGAACTGGTAGTAGCACCAAGCAGCACATGTTGCTAGAAGACGTTTGTGCCTAAAGCTATCACTACACGAATATTCGTGTTTCATTTCTAATGCATCCGCATGCATAGGCATAAGAATAAAATATAGCAAACACTGCATGCAGCGATGAAAATAAAGCAGAAAGGAAACAGCCACTGAGAATGAGTTTTCAAATAGTTTTATAGTTGGAGTAGTTGGAGTCTTACTCATGCAACTTCTCTTTCCAAATATCGTATGAGCAACTCATGAGTACGCAAATACGCTCAAACCGACTGACTGCTTTAGCGAAAAGAAAAAAAAATCAACTTGGCAATCATTCTACTGCTGCGGAAGAGTTCTAAGTTATTTTGCGGTTTGCAAAAAAATTTTTTGCAGAGATGATCACACCCGACCCGTTCCCGCCCTCTTCCCACCGCCCCCTTCTCCAACCCCTTCGAACAAGGCGCCTTGGCGAGAGCTTATGCAAACTCTCTTCCACTGACGGCCGTCCTCCACGAGGAAAAACTGGTCGGAGACATATTAAAATGCACATGAGGGTCCCACAATCTTGAGGATGAATCAGCACCCTCATGTAGGCACCCTCTTACATAGGCGAGAATCTCCAAAGTCTACCTAACTGGCTACCGCCTTTACGGAAGTGACAGAAGGCACACCATATTCTCGAGCCTTTATTTAAGCATATGTGATGTACTTCTCAAAAACACTTGCCTCAATTCGCTATCAATGAGCATCCAGGAACAAAGGCCGCAACAGACAAAAAAACAATCAGAGGACTGCTTTGCCAGCTACAGTTTTGTGAAGGCACATGAAAATCTGTGGACCCATCGGTATAAAAGTGACCAACACTGATCGATGTGAGTTCATTGGGCATCGAATCAGCTGCGGTCAACAATTAAAGACTCCGAAACACCGAATTTCGATGGCGCATTAAAAAAGAATCGAATTTTGGTAGCAAAACCACAATGGCATTTTAGCTGCTCGAACCCGTGGAAGAAGTTGCCTCACAAATAAAGACTAAGCGAGTGATTTATTTATCGCATCAGCAATATTGTATAGTAGCATCAGTTACGTTCAACGCACCTGATTCTTTCCTTGCATACGCCCAAATTTAAAGCCGTCGATGCTAGCCTAGGTGTCCAAGCTGTTAAAGGCCAGATGTCTAAATGGTTCCGCTCGAATTCTGGTCCCAGTCCACTGTTTTAGACTTCATTCTGCTGAGGCGGTGCTCGCGTAGGCGACCGATAGGCATCTTCAACGCCGAAATGGCACTGATGTTGCAAGAATTGTAAGTAAATGGTGGCGCTGCATGCTGAGGTAGTGGAAAAAGAATTCTTACGGGAAAATTCTACGTCTATAGACGAGTTCTTCGTTCATTCTTATAATAGCTGCGATTCACTGACCGCTTCTCCCTTTCAGTTCACTGACTTTTCTCAACAGCTCCGCATCACTGATTTTATCGCTCTACTTGAGACTTGCTGCATGACGCCACTTAGTTTTTTCGAAACCTTTCAGACGATTTATTGAGCTAGTAAAGAGACCAAGTCTCACAGACTACATTTCATCCAACCAGTGAATCCTCCAGAGTTTTCCTTATCACTGTGATGCATCTCACTTGCTCATGGAGCATCGAATCTAACGAAAAGACATTAAGAAACCAGTGCCCGCATAGTTGACTAAATGGAAACATTATACACAGTCGACTATCCTGCATCGGTCTTGCATCAGCAAATCGGTCAATGCAGTTAGAACTAGCCATGCGAATCGTCTTTCACAATCTCGAAGTATTCTTGATAGCGCCCTACTGTGGTTGCTCAGCCGGAACGCAAAGACACGCGTAGCAGTGGCACACCCCCGTCCCGCTTGTTACTCTCGTCGCCTTTGTCTCGATAAGGGTAGTGGAGGTTGATTTGGTTTTCTGAGCTAGTTAACAAAACATCGCTTATGGTACACAACGAAATAGGGCATGGCCATGGGAAAATCAGGGGCGAGAAATACTAATCCGTTTCTGCGAAAAGAAGACTGAGAATCTTTCCAATTTTAAGCTATTCTGGGACGTTGTCCCAGACACTGCCAGATTTAAATCGGCTGAAGTGCATCTGATGAAGTTGGCAAACGCGCCAGGATGGCTGACACCGTAGGTACTCCCTTAACTTCTGCTTGCAAGAATAATTAGCTCCAAAAACCTTCAAAAGCGATTCAATTATGTATAAGGAAAACCACGTTTCTTTCATGTTAAAAGTTTGCACGAATCCCACATCGAAAGTTGCTTTTTTATGTCGGAAATTGGTCAGGTGTACGATAGAGCACGGCTTGTAAAGTTCAAGGCTTGCTCAACGTTGAAAAAATTGCTTATGTGGAATAAGATTCAGCCTTGCGACGAACAACAGCGTGAAATATGATCAAACCCAGCAAATTCAACCAACACAGCTCTCTTAATCTTCGAGTTAAGAACAGTGGATCAAGAGATATGCGTGCAGACATATTGGTTGCAAAAAGTTTTTTGCAAGAATGGTCGAAAATTAGGGATTAATGTACAAGGTGAGATATGTGGCAGCTGGAATCGAACTAAAAGTTACGAGCACAAAAAACAGGATTTATAAAATAATTATAAAACGAACGTAATTAAGTAAAACATTAGCCAGCTTTTGGAGGCATGAAGAAATATCTGAGAAAGAAGCAAATCGCTTCAAAACTACACGTCAATATATGCACGAAAAGCAAGCAAATAATCAAAGAAGCTAAACCTCAGGAAAAAGAGTGAAGGAATTTTTGATGGGTGCATTTAGCAGCCACATAGCACCATTAAAATGATCGCATTCAGCTAACGTCAGATCGATGAAGGAATATCAAAAACCGCTTATACAATTAGACGATCTGAAAAAGTTTGTGAATTCGGGGTTTCGTAATAGCGCATATGCAGCCCCATCGAAGTACAACAAGATATGCACTTCTTTATTACGTGAAAATTTAGGAATTGTGTGTTTCAAATATACACCTTTAAAGTGTCATTAAATACACAGCAAAATATCAAAAAATCAATAGCGAGCACATCGAACGGCATCAATGCAAAATCAGTCCTCCATTCATTTTATTGGCTCTATTTTTTGAATGTTTAACTGTAAATTTCTGCAAAGCGCATTACAGGGATCTGATGTCAGCGTGTTATTTGCATTCATATCTTCTAGTCAGTAAATCGGCAGAGAGGTTTAGACTCGCAAACTGCAGCAACTTACGGGATGAATTTCAGCTGTGATCAGCAAAATAAAATGACCATATGCACACGGTTCTCTTCAGACGAATTTTTTGCATTTGAGTTACTAACATTCAAAAGTGCCATAAAATTTGCACACAACCTTTGATTTGCAAACGGCCGGATGCAACGCGAAAGAGAATTTTTCCGCGTTTTACAGAATTCTTATGCTAGCCGAAATGAAAAAGCGCATACTGTATCAATCTCCTTCTCCTTCCTTCGCCCTCCAGTAACGTGCCTTCTCACATTTCTGATGGTAGCAGAATAGTCTTTTTTTATTGATGATGCACACCAAAGACGATGCCAACCATGAGATGGGCAACATCAAATCATAAACAACGCAAATGAAACGCATTATCAGAAGGCCAAAAAACCACATGCCACATCTATTCGTACAGAATATAGCAAGCGATTTCTATCAGTAAAAAACTCTCAATAGATGAGGTCTGATCCAACTCATCACTTCATGAGGCAGTGCCGAGTCATTTTTCATTGTCCTAGGAGAGTGATCTATCCTCGACAAGAACAACTACTCAGCTGTAAACAACTCGGGAGATGTAGCTATAGCTATAAACAAGAGGAACAGTTGTAAACAACTCGGAAAAAGCTAAATAGGTGGAATTCACTAAGCATCGCAGAAAATACCCTTAGGGATGGGGAGGGGCCGAAGAAAACCACAACTATACAGATCTGCTGATTAAATTCAGAGAGCACTGCACGCTTCTTGCTGAATACATCGAATGAGCATATCTCGAAAACTGATGCACCCCATATACTGCACGTTACATGCTTCAAATCTGAAGCTTGCTCTATTTCTCCAGTTCTCTTATTAAAATTAGCAGGCAGACAGGCTTGCATAAACAGTTATACATACACACATAGACAAGCATTCACACAAGACCTATCCGTCGTAATGGACTTTCTAAACGCAAATATGAAACGCAGCGCAAAGTGTCTTGAATTCTGAACTACCAACCAAACTAAGCAAAGGAAAATTGTAAGATGAAAAACATATGAGTGAATAAAGATTCAACGTACGCAAGGAAAGCCTCCCAACAGGTCACGGACGGTCGCGGAGAGCAGCACACAGATAAAAACTTCGTTCATCACTTCGATAAACCTCGACTTTCTATCATCAAAGATGATAAACTTCACAAGGAAAGCAAGTCAAAAACTGCAATGCATGATGCATCTTTACGCAGAGTCAAATATAAGAAAAGACATAAATAAACAATTCATACAAATAAGACGTTCTAAACATTATGAAAAGAGGTGATTAAGCAATCCAAGTCTCAACTGTCTTTTACTCGTGATGCGCAAAAATTAGCACTCATATGTAAATAATTTTCTAAAGTCCCAAATAACGATAGGGAGGGAACTGACGAGGTGGGGAGATATGGCTCCGCGCAAAAAAAGGTGGCGCGCCAAAAATGATAAACAAAATAAAGCACCGTTTTGTGCAACTTAAAAATGCATGAACTGGATAACGATGAAAGAACGCTAAAAAAAGTTTTGAAAGTGCAGTCATGCGCAATATTTGAAAGCAGGACGATCTTGTTGGAGAAGTAAGGCAGCAAAGAATTAAGCTCTTTACCTGAACTAACATTAGCAAGCACAGCCTTCTCCTTTCTCTTCCAATTGTGTTTTAATACACTCTCTTCCAGCGAAACTTCAAGCATTCTAAGAACTATTAACAAAGTGGTAGGCGGAAATGCAATAGACGACAAGCGTTTTGTGCTAACTCACTCCGAACTAAAGCTCTTGCATGATTGCACAACCGAGAATATCAAGTAAAGAGGCGCATTTGGGATGACATTTCACCCTACTGGGCCAAGCGCTACCCAAGCACATTTAAAAAAGGACTTGTCCCATCTCGACGAAAGAGACAAGTCACACAAATACCACCCTCTCCCCATCTAAAAAAATTACCCCCCGATGGCACCCATGCAAATTCTACTTGTAGAACTTAAACAATAACCCACTTATTTAAAATGAACAGTGAACTATACTAAAAATGAGATATGCTGAGGTAGTTATGGTTCTGCGACTTCATGGCTGAACTTACGTAGTTCAACAATGACAGAAAGGCGCATACATACATACTCGCAGACAAGACACCGTAATATCTGTGTCTGTGCGAGTATGTGCGCGTCTCAGAAAAGAATCTTCAGAAATTTTTTAAAAATACAATCGAGATGTCTAAAAGGTGAAAGCTCTGCCAGTGTCAGCAGCCAGCAAGGGCATTTCCGCTACGCTTAACGTATGTCAACAGCGAAGTTTAATTTTAGATGAAAAACGAATAGAACGAAATGAAATAAGCTGAAGCAAAAAAAAGACACCATTTTCCAGCACATAAACCATGTAGCACGCAGCTACGAGTGAAATAACATGCGCTTTCTGCAATTCAGTGCAATAACCCGAAAACAATAAAGCTTGCAAATTCTTCGCAAAAACAAAAAAAACTGTTAACCACAAAGCGATTTTTTAATACATTTTGACTCATAAACAAGACGATCAATCGAAATGACTCGACACAAAATTAGGTTCAAGGAAATATCATAGGTAAAACAAATAAGTAGAGAAGCACGGCAGAACAGTTGGCACAGTATGCGCTTTTGAGATTCCGCTCATTTGATCAATCCTTTGCATGAACTTTAAATAAGCAATAAAATGTGTGCAATAATGCATTCATATTTTCCCTGACTCCGGCATTGCATAGATTTATTTACACAAACTTTTTCCCACTCGATCGGTTGTAAAATGAGTGTAAACTCACGATACCTTCAACCTGAAGTTGATGGATCAGCTTAAACGTCGACAGGAGCTGATCCCATAGTATTCACTACACCCACCAAAACTGATAGCTTACGTTTCAGTGTTTCCTGACTGGAACACCGAATAGACAGATGGGTTCGGACACAAACGCGCAAAGACATGCAACTTGATGGGCCTTCAAATGGAGATTTCGAAAAGCGCATCGCAGCTTTGGGGTCGTGGTTTGGAATTAGTAGACAGAAAGACGAATACCGTAAACATATAAATAGATAAGATATTGTTGAACGTTGAAAAAAAAAAAAAAGCAAAAGTGCACAAAGGAAGTGCCCACGCTCAATTATCAAAGAGCTTTGCGGATGCAACAAGATAAAAGGCAAGAAGCAACAAGCGGCATTACAGGTGGCAGAATGAGAAACTATTTGTCTTCAATCTGTTTTCCTTCTCATTCGATCACTCAGCCATTAGCGATTAACTATTGAGGACAAACAACTGGAAGCGACGCGGATAATCCGGAACAAGGATGCAATTGCATCGAGAATATAACACATAAAACCAAAAGGTAGACTGACTACATGTTCGCGGCAAGAGCAACTCGAAATCTTGGCTCATCGCAGTGAAGCTCCGAACTACTTTATATACGATACGAGCAACATGCATTACATTATTTTTGCAGGCGAGAAAATTCTGCTGCGTGTCGCAATTTAAAAAAATCAAATAAAGCAACAATGCAGGATGGAAATTTTGACATGCTGTCTCTGAATTTCGATTCTGAATGCCTCAACTATCAAAGGCATTTAAAGCTAGGGATGGATGTAAGACGAAATATGTGCATGGCGAAATGCTGCGAATCATCGCACATCATTCCTGCAAAGATGAGAAATCTTGGCATGCAAGAAGAGATTTTTTGACCGAAAATGAGTACCAGCAAAGTATGAAAATGGGGGAATCTCTAATGACGTCACAACAGCGAGGAAAGCGACGATCTGAGGAGAATACTCTCACAGCGTTGTCGACCTTTCTTGAAAGCTACTCCCGGCCGTCCAAGCAAACCAACAACATAACCAAAAGCAAACGCATACAAGATAGATTTCTGAAGTGGGCAAGAAGATGGTGCCGATGATCGTCACCATTCCACTGATTACCTTGTCCTCGTCAGCGAGCGCAGTAAGCGTCGTTTGTGAACAAACTGGCATGTCTCGTATCTCACGCTTTCTCGTAGTTGTCGCTCATCTTCTCTCTTCACTACTCTCATAGTGAAACAGAAACACCTTCCCCTAAATAAAAAAACCGCCGTTCCTATCGCCATGTGACTGGGTAATTCAAAAAAGAACATAAGAATCAAAGAACACAGGGGATGGGAAGGTCAAACGGTGAAGGAGTTTGCTGTTTTGCATCACAAAAATGTGTTCAAAATATTCAACTGCGTGAGAGCACGAAAGATTTTTGGATAATCGAAACAGCACATCAACTATATAATTGAAAAAGTAAACGATATCCAGCAGCAAACATCAAATTGCGCACCGATGTAGAAACTAATGTTAACACAGAAGAGTATGACAGCATTCGAAGCGACTTCACCACTGAAGAAGATTCCTTTTGTTGTCGGAAGTTAATGAAAGCTCAGGAAAATTTTGATGAAGTACGACTCCAAGCTTTAATGAAAATATGCAGCAATTGCAAAGCGATTTAATTCTTGAAGGCAGTAGCCATTCTGTGACGATTAAAGTATTTTTAAAAAGCTGCAAGGTGAGATTATGAAAGTTGAAAGGCCAAGTATATTCCTTAGCAAAATCAGCACTAATTTTAAATCCTGCTCGAGCAAAACAATCATTTTCAAGCGAAAATCCACATAAACAAACAATTACGAAGTTGCATCGCTGCGTAGTTATAAATGCTGTTCGTGTCTGAAGGATGCTAGAAGTAAACGGCGCCGCAAAACCAGTTTCTTCACTGCGATAAACACGTGCCATGACAACTACTTTTAATAACTTATCGTTATCACATCGAGTCATAAACAACATAGAAATACACACAAAACGCACAAATATCAAACCAGAAAGAGATCGCAACGTTAAAGGACCACTGAGAACGTCTGAATTGGCCGACTGGAGCACTTCTCAGTAATATGAAAAAAAATCGACCCCGACGGAGCTATATACTTAATGCTTCATTTAAAACACTGAATCTGGGGAAAGATGGGAAGGCAAGGAACTATATGAGGAAGGAGATGCGCAGGTTACCTCCTTGCTCTGTGGCGGGGGGGGGGGAGACAAATTCGAAATATATCGGCACTGGCAATGCTGGCGACACATCAATACTTAAGCTTCAACGCTAACAACAGTATGCGATTGGCACGACACACCATTCACATGCAACTCTATTTTGCACGCTTGGTCGATGATCCTAGTGGGGAAAAACTCGGGAAGCAGTAAAATCGGGGTGGGAGGGAGGGGATGGTGTGGCAAGTGGCTAAAGCTAGAGCAGCGTACTAACAACAGCAATCATGCACCATACTGTCGCAGAATGTGGATATGTAAGGATCAACGAAGCGAGGCGATGCATCCATGTGTGTTGCGCACGTAAATCCATATAAGTGTGCACGTCTGCCTGTGCGTTTGTGTGCATGCTTATGCCCATGCGAATTTTATGTATATGTGTATACAGGCTTGTATATGTGTGCATATATGTGCGTATCGATTCACGCATATGTGCATGGGTGCTTGCTTGTGTATATATGCGCCTGTGTATGCTCATGTGTTTATATATGTGCGATTCATGTTTATATATGTATACATATACATATGTGTAGTTGTGTACGCATGCGTGTACATACATTTATGCGGGTCTGGGTTCAATCAACATATCCGTGCATGTATTTATTCAACATTGCGTACATATGGTTGCATGAGAGTGCGCCTGTGCGTGCATGCACACGTGTTTGCATCATGTATACGCCTACGTGTGTGAGTCTGCATTTATGCACACATGTGTTCGCAGACATGCGCGTAGGTGCATTTACGTGTGCGCGTGAGCGTGTACGTGTATTTGCATGTGCGCTTGTTTATACCATGCGTGAGTGTATATGTATGTGTGTTTGTGCGTGTGTATCGCATGCATGCATACTCGTGTGCGCATGTGTGCACGTATTTGTGTACGTGTATTAATGTGTGTGTGTCTTTGTGAATGTATGTGTGTATGTCCATTCATGCAAATTTTTATGTAAGTCCATGTGTCAGTATATGCAGACGTGTATACGCGTATGTATACTGCATTCATACATGTATCTCTCTGTAGTAACCGGATAGACAAAACGCAAACATCGTTTAGGCGAAAAGTGCAACGCTTAAAGCACATTTCCAGCAATGGGTGCAGAAAAGGCACACTGCGGAGAGTCTCATCTTCTCAGGAGAGATTCGGATTGACTGCGTAAATGCCCGAATCACTCAACCCTATCGAAAATCACTGATACCCATTAGGAACCAATCAAAAGCATACTGCCCAGCAGAACAACGATATAGATAAGTGATGGAGTAAGCGTGTTTCCCGAATTCCATCTAAATCGACCAATACTGGTTGCCAATATGATTCCAATTTCTGTTAAATCATCAATTTTATCAGAAGCTCAGTTGCCCACAGGAAAATTCATGCTGTTTGGGGATGCAAGTGAAAACGCGGATGCATGTCTTTAAGTGCATAAAAGATGGCACACACTCACATACTGGTGAGGAGGCCATCGTACACTTTCTGCTAGCTAAAAGGATGTAGAAATACAGTCAGAAGAAGGCAAGCATGCGTAATTATTTTTCAGATTCCAGGCTGTTTCACTTGAAAACTATAAACAGCAACAGCACTTCATATGTGCCGTTCCTACAGCTTTTTCAAATCCAGTATTCGTTTGCCTATTGCATCCTTTATCTGGGTGATATTCTCGAGGGGATTAATGCGATTAAATGTGTCACTTTGATGACGATGATGCCAACACAACAAGATGTTCACCACGAAGACTGAAAAATAAACGCCCAAAATATGCAACCTTCCTTCAAAAAGGAAGTGTAAATTTCTTTTCTATCACAGGACTATTCCAAAATGCTCCCCTCAAGTCCTAGAATTGTTTCGTTTATTTGAGAAAGACATATTTGAAGAAGTAAGAAGGCAACGTATGTAAACAGGAACGCGATAAAGGATGGCTGTTGAGTGAGAGTGACGAAAGCCATTTCGAGTGGCAGCATTCAGTTCACTCAGCAATCAGCACTCAGCAGACAATACATGTTTAAACCGCCGGTGTGAGAGAGCTGTTCAGCCAGCTACTTAATTGATGCGGATTGATTCATGCAAAAAGAGATACGACTATTTTTGAGTGAAGCTCACACAGTCGGACAGTATTCACATTCATCACACCTACCGACACACACCTAAAATGAACTTCCTCGGTTTGAGCACTCGCTTCAACGCTCCATACTAAATTCTGTGGGGTCTAATCTTAACAAGTGACACGATTGATATAATGTCTCTCATACGATCAAGTGAACTATCGAGCATAAAAACACATTTAACAGCATTTCGGCCACCATCTCTTGCGTCATCCACAACGAGAGAGCTGCATAAACACACACACACACACACACACACACACACACACACACACACACACACACACACACACACACACACACACACACACACACACACACACACACACACACACACACACACACACACACACACACACACACACACACACACACACACACACACACACACACACACACACACACACACACACACACACACACACACACACACACACACACACACACACACACACACACACACACACACACACACACACACACACACACACACACACACACACACACACACACACACACACACACACACACACACACACACACACACACACACACACACACACACACACACACACACACACACACACACACACACACACACACACACACACACACACACACACACACACACACACACACACACACACACACACACACACACACACACACACACACACACACACACACACACACACACACACACACACACACACACACACACACACACACACACACACACACACACACACACACACACACACACACACACACACACACACACACACACACACACACACACACACACACACACACACACACACACACACACACACACACACACACACACACACACACACACACACACACACACACACACACACACACACACACACACACACACACACACACACACACACACACACACACACACACACACACACACACACACACACACACACACACACACACACACACACACACACACACACACACACACACACACACACACACACACACACACACACACACACACACACACACACACACACACACACACACACACACACACACACACACACACACACACACACACACACACACACACACACACACACACACACACACACACACACACACACACACACACACACACACACACACACACACACACACACACACACACACACACACACACACACACACACACACACACACACACACACACACACACACACACACACACACACACACACACACACACACACACACACACACACACACACACACACACACACACACACACACACACACACACACACACACACACACACACACACACACACACACACACACACACACACACACACACACACACACACACACACACACACACACACACACACACACACACACACACACACACACACACACACACACACACACACACACACACACACACACACACACACACACACACACACACACACACACACACACACACACACACACACACACACACACACACACACACACACACACACACACACACACACACACACACACACACACACACACACACACACACACACACACACACACACACACACACACACACACACACACACACACACACACACACACACACACACACACACACACACACACACACACACACACACACACACACACACACACACACACACACACACACACACACACACACACACACACACACACACACACACACACACACACACACACACACACACACACACACACACACACACACACACACACACACACACACACACACACACACACACACACACACACACACACACACACACACACACACACACACACACACACACACACACACACACACACACACACACACACACACACACACACACACACACACACACACACACACACACACACACACACACACACACACACACACACACACACACACACACACACACACACACACACACACACACACACACACACACACACACACACACACACACACACACACACACACACACACACACACACACACACACACACACACACACACACACACACACACACACACACACACACACACACACACACACACACACACACACACACACACACACACACACACACACACACACACACACACACACACACACACACACACACACACACACACACACACACACACACACACACACACACACACACACACACACACACACACACACACACACACACACACACACACACACACACACACACACACACACACACACACACACACACACACACACACACACACACACACACACACACACACACACACACACACACACACACACACACACACACACACACACACACACACACACACACACACACACACACACACACACACACACACACACACACACACACACACACACACACACACACACACACACACACACACACACACACACACACACACACACACACACACACACACACACACACACACACACACACACACACACACACACACACACACACACACACACACACACACACACACACACACACACACACACACACACACACACACACACACACACACACACACACACACACACACACACACACACACACACACACACACACACACACACACACACACACACACACACACACACACACACACACACACACACACACACACACACACACACACACACACACACACACACACACACACACACACACACACACACACACACACACACACACACACACACACACACACACACACACACACACACACACACACACACACACACACACACACACACACACACACACACACACACACACACACACACACACACACACACACACACACACACACACACACACACACACACACACACACACACACACACACACACACACACACACACACACACACACACACACACACACACACACACACACACACACACACACACACACACACACACACACACACACACACACACACACACACACACACACACACACACACACACACACACACACACACACACACACACACACACACACACACACACACACACACACACACCATAAAAACAATGCGCCATAGAACGTATACTACAAAGCGCTCATTAACAGGCGAAAAAGTGATGTACCTTCGACATGGCAGCTCCGCACTGACTTACCTCTCTGATAACCACATACGAACAACTTTTACATCAGAACGCTATAAACCTGAAGCCATTTTGCTATTCGTATAGTATGTAGAAGCCTCAGTGCCGCTAGTCACTGTTCTCAGTGGCTACGTCAGACGAGACGAGTTCTCGTTAATTTTCTCGGACAGACTAATTCATCAACCCCACTACCGGCACATAGAAATAAGGAAATTTCGTTGTCAGTCCACATGTGCAACTCAAATGATCAACTAAACACGATCCGATCCTATTGTGCAAATATACATAACTATGAACTTCACATCAAACTACTCATCTAAACAAAGGCAAAAGAATGTAGCGATCCCACTTGAAATCATGAAATCGCAGTCGATTCGAAGTAAGTTATCAGAGCTCGACAACGGTGATAGCAACGCTACGAAGATACATGTTTAGAGAGCCACAAGCAAGCAACCTGGAAGATAAACAGCATTGACAAGTGTTAATAAACCTATCTAACTAGTCCATGAACAATCAATGGTCTTTCTTGTGGGCACTAAGAAATTTTACTTGTAATGAGTATTCTTCAGCATTAGTATCAGAAGCTGTACTGATGATGTTCGTCGTTTCCATCAGCAACAACTATAGTGCTCATTAGAATCCCTCATTTGAATACATTTGCAGCTCGAACTGACGGTGAAGCATAGCGGCAACAACGAACACAACAGAGCGAACGTCCCTTTTCCTAACGAATCTGGCTCAAGAATCCCAAGGCCCAAAATGTCAAAGCTCAGAGTCGTCCAAGATTGCAAGTATGAACCCTGGGATTCCCCAAAGTGGAAAGTGCTGTGTTACCACTTTAAAGGCTTATAATCGGAAAAAGCAGTGTAAGTACGAGGCTTTCCAAATGGAAAACAGGACTATGTTAGCTTATGAGCTACCAAGCCCCAGGATCACGAAAGTATAATGACTGGAAGTGGAAGGTTTCGTCTTACGAGCTCTGAGAACCCCGCCCCTTTTCCTTGTCTTCGAGCTTACAATGTCTCAAGATGGAGGAACAACTATGAAATTGGAAGGAAGGAGGGAGGACAGCAATGGACGAGGAAGCACGCGACCATTTAAACTCGATGCTTTTTGAGATATGAAATGGATTCTGACTTCCGGATGCCTCCGTAATATAGATAGCTTCGAAGAAGCAACATTTTCTAGGTCTTTACCTACACTGCGAATGTGCCCCTTGCCTGTTGAGAAAAAATTTTCGGCCTCTTCACAAAAGTAATGAGTCATACCCCTCACCGACGAGTTTCCGTCTGGCCGCGAAAGGAAAGCAGCAATCGAACAAAAAACTGAGAGCGGCCGCAACAGACCAAGCTATATATGACAGAAATGGAAGATCTTCGAAAGGAATGAGCACGAGATGTGCTCTTGCAGTGTCACCAACTGGCACACTCAACCGAAAAGCAAACCGAGCATGCGCTAACATCTTACCAAACTAGCCAAATGCTGAGTGAGATCCAATACATGCAAATATAAATACATACACATTGACATGACATTACCACAGCATGCTCTATAAATACAAATATGCAAACGTTTGTGAAAATTGTGCGACTGAAATTAATATATCACAGATTAATATAATATCACTCTTCACAAAATATCGCACATCGAACTAAACTTCAAAGTTTACAGTCACAGATGGATCTATCTCGCTCAATAACTAAACTCCATTGCGATTTCACCTGCAAGAAATGGGTATTGATGATGTTGGACACTGAACTTTTTCTTTTAAAGTCAATTTGTTCCACTTTTTCCTCTTCCTTTTTTCGTCACTTCCACTCAAACGCAACTTTAGCTGGAAATTAGGCTATCAGCTAAGATGAATATCTCTCTTATTGTAAGCACCAATGAGTTTACGGCTCATCAAACAGAGAAAAATATGCAAATCTGAAATGTGGAAAATCGCACCAATTCAACGTTTCAATATAATAAAAAACATTCTAGAAACAATTTAAAAAAGGCATTAAGATCAATAAATTTAACGAAACAAATCGAAGGGAAAATGTTAAGCATGACAAAAATGAGCATATTGTACGGTGGAAAAAGATGAGTGCTTGTTGCAAACACTGTAATGATATCGATTTGGGATGTGTGCTCTCGAATTGCAAACATTTCGTTTGCATAGAGGAAGCAAAGAATGCGAACCAATAATTTGTGGACGTTAGCCTAGAGGTGCTCCGTGGTGCACCCTGCGGCCACTTGGCCGCACAATGCCGCGTTGCGTCATCGTGCAGTGCCAATTGTAATCCTTCTAAACCCAATCCCCAAGCCTCCAACGCGTTTCGACAGTGAATGCTAACCTATCACTACATAACAAACAAACATCGCATTAAACTTACACAATTACGAGTTCAACGTAAACAGAGGATCAACTCTCTCCGTCATTGTTACACCAAATTTTCCAACGCTGTCGTTTATGGAGCTGATATTCACTGGTCAACTTCACTTCAAGAATAAATGCTCGTTCCTTCTTAAAACAATCGAATAAGGCCTCTTAAAATACATTTCATGTAACTCTTTCAAATTTTGTGGACAGCAGCACCAACCGATTGGTTGTTCCTTAAAACGCTTTAGCAATTATGCACATGATGGCGAAGCCATGTCTGTAGGTACGTCGACGTCTGTTGCCTATACATGCGCGTATCTGTGCTCCTCTATCTGTTTGTAACTTTCAACACAAGAGTTACTGAAGCCAGAGATTGAAATTTGATGGCTACAGTATGCAGCAAACTGCGGCTCCCGATACCATATTCCACACTGATCCATTAACTTTGAAAGACATTGTAGCTAATCTTCAGGCGTAAAAATCTGCACGCATTTTACACTGCTCGAGTCACAAAAAACCACAAATCTTTTACACTAGCGCGAATCTTCTGCAAATGATTCCTGGTAGTGGTCGGTTTAGTAAAAACATGAACGCATTACTTCGCTTCTCCGCTGAGTAACCGGTCAGATGAGACTGAAACAAAACGGCATATCTTGGGACATCCTCTGCTATGCTTCTCTCGTTGCCTCTTTCAGTCTTTCGCTTTGCCAGCACAGGACGAGACTGCGTTTCTCTGGAGTGGATGAAGAAACTTGCTATCCTGCCGAGATTGCACTGGTCGTATGGATGTTTCTCAAGTTGAACGCGATTGTGCTTTTTGTAGATCGGACAAAACTTTACAGCGGATTAGTTGTTATGCGCTTACTGTGAATTTTGGCAAAGCGTGTTCATGTGTCCCTACAATAGCTTCAACCGAAAAAGCACTCAGGTCAAGTTTGTTAGATTTAGTGGATTAAGTACGTACTCATGGGTTGATTTCAGTAGCAAACCAAACGGTAGCTTTGAAGATGATTTCAAAACTCAGACCTTAATTATAGCGCTGCAGCTCGATCTGTTTGTTTGCGTGTTTTTATTTAATTCTTTCGAATAAATAAATCCATGTAGCTTTTTTCGAGATTTGTGTGAGGTTGCAAGTTTCCTAAGCGATATTCCCGACTATGTCTGCGCGATGATTTGATGTCATATTCCAGCAACATGATATATGCTGATATATGGTTTATCGCAATATTATATAGAAGTGTCAGTCAAATAAACGTGCCTGATTCTTTCTCTGCTCGCGTTCACATCTGCGGCCGTCGATACAGCCGAGCTGCCGAAATGGATACGCGCATGGTTTTGATTGACTTCTCTTCCAAGTTCATTCTTTTTGAGGTCATACTTCATCCTCCTGAGATGTTCGCGCAGGCGACTGATAGGATTTTTTCCATTCCGGAAATAGCGTTGATGTTACTTGAACTCTGGGCGAATGATCGGGATCTACGCCAATAGCGTAAAAGAAGCTAGAAGACCAATGAAACGATCCTTCTTTATGCTCGGAATAGTTGTTGTCTACTGATCACTTCCGTCTTCCGATGCTCTTCCTCTTTGAACGGTTCAGCAGAAGCACAAACGGGCGTGTTGGAATATCACGTCGCCATTTGTAGAATCAATTTTGCTATCCTTCTTCTGACCTAAGGAAGAGGATATGGCTGGAGTTTGTCAACAGTCAATCTATCTTATTCAACAGTCAAGAAAATTTCAGTAAAGTATAGTGTATCGCAGTACATTTCCTTGCAGATAAAGTAGGGTACAGTTCAGAAAAATGATGTGGACATAAAGCAAAGAACAGGAAGAAAAGTACAATTTGTGGAAATGGGAAGGGTGGGAGGGATAATAAAATGCATTATAATTTATGAAACTGTTCAAGGTGGCGACGACGAAGTTACTTGTATTGTACAGATTAAGAGTTTTTTTTTCGGTCAGCGACATAAAATAAAGTTCAGTTCAAGAAATCTAGGTAAACTGATAACATAGCGTTAGATGGTTGCTCCTATATGCAAATAAAGGTCCACAACGTTCTAGATGAAAAGGGCAACGATTTGTAAGAGCAACTTCAGTTTCCTGGAACCGAATTATAGGTGGCTTACATAACCAAAGCTTACATCATGGCACACCCGTAGCATTATTACGTAACTCCACGTCATAAACTGCGTTCTCGACCGACGAAATTGACGAATTACGAGAATTATCACTCTCTGTGTGGAGAAAACGGTATATAGTAGGTACACATGCAATCGTTAAATGTTTTCATAAACACAACATGTACTATTGACACATGAAGAACGAGCATTTCCTCCAACGAAAGCGAACAAGCGTAGAAAGAAACATTTCTTCAAGAAAAATAGAAGCTGTAATTTCTCTGACGTTTTAAGTAAAACTAGGAACTGTCATGTAAGTTTGCTAAAAACCAAGGATAAACCTGGATGAGACAAATGACCCTTTAAGAATTTGGCGGGTAACCCTGATATCAAAAAGTGCTGGAACGTAGAAAAAAAGAAAGCGCACAACTCAAACAGGACAAAAGAATGGACCGAAATCAGCCCAAAAACCGGGAAAAAGAATAGAAAGACCCTTATAAAAGCGGAACTTCCCGCATCAATCTTTTTGGACATCTAATCACCACGATAAATTCGTGTTTAGTGAAAATGTGTGTGAATGGAAATACGGGAAAACGTTACGAAACGCATAAAGAACAACACGATGAGAAAACCGAATACCAAAAAAATGAACAACAGTTTATGTCGAGACGCAAAATCAAAGAAAAAAAGGACGAAGAAACGTGCCAGAGGAGCTGACGCGATATAACTCCCTCTTTCCGCTCATCTGACAGGCCACTTTCACAGGTGACTGATAAAAAATGAGCGAAACAATGCCTTTTCATCTGAACTTATTCAGATGCAACTAAAAAATTTTTACAGAAGATTCAGTTTTCCATAAAGCGGCCGTATAAAATGGAAGTAATTTTTCGACACCTTCAGATACCTATGACTCCTATTCATTTTCATGTGTATAACACATTCAGTAAACACTGTAGCTTTTTCGCTGGCTTCAGAGTAGAAAATAACGACACTGAGAAAGCGATAGCAGGCGAAAGAGTTTCCAAAATCGCATAAAAACAAAGAACTGAGCGTTTAGCAATTCAATCTATGGTAGGCCAATCGGTTAGAACTGTGCTCGAAGAATGCTACAAGATCGCTTGATTATGTTCGGTACTTCTGCCTGATTCATTGGTGAAACATAAAAAACTTTTGGAGCTAGTGAGAAACGGTGAGCGTCGACAGAATTTCGAGACCAGTATTCAAGGATTTTTAGTTTCATTGGCCAGCCCACTGGCTAATTGGGGGACCTATCACATGGATCCAGTTCATACATGAAATGAACTGGTGATGCAAGCTGACGAGTTAGCATAGTAGCTTAAATTCTTTGCTGGTTCGCATTAATAGAGCCATGGCGCAATTACCACATCTGTCTAGGGCGGCAGTTGAATGAACGTCCCATTGGGTGAATGCTACTCAGAGGCAGGAATAAATTTGCACTGTTGCTCGCGTTCACCATCCTACCAGCGGATATGACAGGAGAGTTACTATGGGATGCTCATTATTAGAAAGAAACTGCTCGTTATTTCAAAAGAAGGTACAGAAAAGGATGTTGTCTTAAATATTCGTTACTGACCAAAAAGATATTTTTGTTGATTTCGAAGTATGGAAATGAGAGACTGATTACAATTAGTTTGTTCAAGTGCAATAAAAATTTATTATTGACCATCTTTCCGAACATTTGGCTCAACTGATCACATTTACCACCGAAAGCGTTTGAAAATGATTAAACGGAATCAAGTAAAGTGAATAACAAAGTTCTGCTTTAAATAAAATATGATAAAGTGGATGGAAACCAGATTTGGAGACGGGATCAAAATCAACCATATATTGAACACACCGAAATGCCATCATTTTAACGAACAGTGCAAACAGTAGTTAACAAGTAGGATGGCCGGGATTGTTGGGAAAGCATTCGGGATGTCAAGCACGAATTGATACGTCAATCAATCGCATCGCACAACAAAACATCCGGCTCTCGCGCACATCCATCTCATTATAGCACACGAACACGCTTCTACTCATAAGCTCTCCATGATCAGCAACAAGGAAAACAAGTATTGCTGGATTGTTACAGATTGAAGATCAAGATCTCATTGACTACTATAGATCAGTAACAAGATTATTTATCTCAAGATTCAGGTTAAGACTACCTTGTCTTGTAGCAATGATTACCTTTCTCACTTGTGGCTACAATTGAAATGGTCATAAATTTTCCCAAAAAGCGCTCATACTCTCAACGAAGATGTGGTGAGCCATACTATCCAATCCCTTAACAACTTTCAGAAGTGTGCCAAAAACACGAGATCAACTTCGACTGCTTGCTTGTGTATATCAATCAGTCAATAGCGACGTCATCAATGCTGAAAACGCTGATACTTACAATCCGAGTAGAACTAACTACATGCACCTGTTTTCTAAGTGCAAGCATAATCATCACACCTACACGGCAAATAACGAAGCATAAAATTCAAGTCGCTTCATTGATCTAATTCAGAGTACAAGTGGTTTCAGCAAATTTACGTAAACCCAGGAAGAAACCAAAGGAGATTTCAGAAATGAGGTCACATATGAAAGAAGATTGCGAATATCAGTGCACCTCTGACGAAAACAAAGGTGCGGCCACAACTTCATTTTAGTTAAAATGCTTATTTTCGCTTATCATAACTGAGACAAAATATTTTCCCTTATCTCCCATTCGGTGCAGAAATCATCGTGATGATCACAAGAACGGTGGGTTCTCAAATTTTACTTCCACCCAGGTAATTAATTTCCCTATTCAATTCGATGAATCTCAATACCACTTTCAAATCCTCGTGAAAAGTGTTTGCGAGATGCGATCGAAATTTACAGTTCTGGTTCAGCAATTCTAGCTTATTTGCACGGATATGAGTCGAGAAATTCTTTCCAATTCAACACTGTGCGAGAAGGATTCTTTCGGATCTCTGAAAATGGTGCCAACAGCAATTTGCCCACATAAACGACAACAACAGATCAGGAAAGCAATCAGACTGAAATGGAAAACCGCTAAAATCGCATCTTGATATCACTGTGTGAACCCTCCTGTAACAGTATTGCTCTGCACAAACACTGTTTCCCCTCACTTTTCTTCCCAAATTCATTACTGCTTATATTAACACTATGGTTGCAGCTCTCCACTGAAAAGCTTCCGTAAAGCGTTTTAATCGTATAGGGAAACCCCTGATATGTTAAGCGTGAATGGGTACCTAAATGATGAGAATTTTTCCACAGCCATTGCAAGGGGAAATTATCATCTCAAAAATCATGTTCCGGTATAACCCCAATCTTTGCAGATTTCGAGCTCGGTTGAACTGAAAGAGCAGAAGCGCAAACGAGGATATCATGCATTACGAAGTTACTGTTCAGAGGAATTCACGTCCACAACAAATTCTTTCAATCAAAAGTACTGCGAACTTAAGCAGTCAATTCAATATGACCCAAAAGAAACGAAAAGTATCTTGAAAGCATGCGACAAATTTTTTATCTTTTCTCATGAAAATCATGTTCTTTAGATCGGCTAAATTGCCTGCCTCCTTACTCCAGAGATAATGAGTTCAGTTCGTTCGCACATCTATACAGTGCCCTCACGCATGCTACATTTACTAAACTATTTCTTCCACAATTTCAAATGAGAGATGAAACTAATGAACATTTTCAGCATCAAATATTAATCGCCGAGACAATTTCCACATACTAAATGAACAGAAAATGCTCTAAGCATGAGAGAGGGAGCGAAGTGACGCATGCGCCCTATTCTGCACACAACTGCAGTCTAACATCTCATCGGTTAACAATGTAAAATAACGTTGCTTATCAGCAATTGCTTTGATAATCAACTCTACAATTATTTTTAGCCGCTATAGGCGCTCTGCTTGCTGAATAATAACGCCTGCATCACAAACCAATATCAGCATCTCACTTCGGTATACACCGCTAAGTGAAACGCAAACAACATATATGCCACTGGCGTACGTATAAGAACTGCAGATTGGAGGAGAGGCAGGGGATGATATGAGGAGATGGATGGGAAGTTTGCGCTCGCTTTCTGATCAAAAATTTTGAATTGTTTCATCTAAAATAGAAAGTTCGGGAAAAAATCTGCGAAATTCATAAAAACTCTCTTCATAAAAATGATAACGATTTCAAGTCTCAATCACATTGAAAAATTGAAAGTTCGAAAAAAAATCAAGAAATTTCTCTCACGCTAAATCTCGAACTTTGCAGAGTGCCGGTGAATTCGAAAATCTTGTGACGATAAATGCATTAAAAACAGTTCTAATGGCTTTATAAAACCATATAAATGTGCTCAATTATGCAAGAAATCGGCGTTTCAAAGGTTTAAGTGACACAGAAGTACTGAAACCTAAATGCTCATCAATATTCATGACACAGGAATTTCTAAGCCGCTAGTTAAAATCTGCGCATATCGCTCCATGGAAAGATTGATTAGAAAATGAAACTTAATCGGAACAACAAGTTGGATTTAAGCACACTGAATTCAGCTTCAAGCGCATAGAAACGAGACAACAAGTTTTTTTTTTTCATGAATGAATAGTAAATAAGACAGATGAAAAGTGGAAACAATCTATAGGTAATACATGACGTAGCAATAAATTCGTTGCAGCAAAGAAAACAACATTGAATTGATTGTGAGTGCAAACAACGGAATTTTTGCAACGCCTGTGATGAGTGAACGAATTAGCGATAAAAATGCAAACGGCGTATGAGAATTTCGTTTGGGACAATCGTCTCCGAATAACTCCCCCGAGTACTCGTGTGTCACATATCACAAAACGAAAATTGAGCCTCAATGCTATAAAGCAGCATCAATCAGTGCAAGCCATCATAAAAAATATACGCAAACATTTTCTTTCAAACAACTCCCTATTTCGCTAATGCTCACATATATTGTAGCAAACATCTAGTCATCGGATGACAATGGAGTATTCAAATAATGAGATTTAAAGAAAAACTAAATGTCATGCAGAAGAATTCAATTGCATTTTTGAGGCATTCAATGTAAATTCATTCGAATGAGCACACAGTTCACCAAAAATCTGCAACGTAACTAGTTCCGCGTGCGCAGCAAAAATCAGCTCCATAATTAGCGCTAAAGAATCTTTTTTCCCCAAACCTGCTATAGCGTTGCTCACATACTATTTAATCCTTACTAAAAACTGATCCCTATCATATATATGTCGTGGAATGCTCCAAATTGGAGATTGTGTATAGGGAAGGGGGGTATGTAAAAGGCGCTCCAGGGATTTAATAAACTGCAAAGGCGTATCGCGAAGGGAAAAAAAAACTGATCAGATAAATGCGAATGAATGTGCGACCACTGTAGAGACAGTGGAAGCGGAAAATTGATATGTGCGAAGTTTTACAAATAAACGCTTCCCTTCTCGTTCACTGTGAACGAAGTAGTCGCTGCTATATCCTAATTTTTTCCGTATTTTGTTGTATACACGAATGATGGGAATTAACGAAATAATTTTACAATTCTGCAGACCACTAGAAAATATCCGTGTCAATGATGACGTGCAAATCGACTTTAGCTTCCTTCAAGAGGCAATTGGAAATTCGTGAATGCTTCTGAGGTTGGCATCTGCATGCTCAGCCAAGAAATTGGCATAACATTGATTTATATCGTCAGCACTACATCGCCTAGCCAAACATGCTAACGATCTGCATTTCAAGTTGGACAACCGCACTCTCCTTCTACCCCTCGAAAAAGCACTTTTGAAATCAGCAGCTCTTAACCAAAATCGCACAATTTAAGTGCTTCGACGGGAATAAGAAGTATGTAGGGCCAAATCGACATCGACAAACAACCGAAAATGTTCAGAAATGCACTAGCGCTGAATTCGAAATCCCTAGGGAAAACCTACAGCGATCTGATCAATTATTTAGCATTTGGTACTCTGCAATTCAAGAATACTATAGGAAAACCTTTTACGAGTATTGCTGATCTATGAACTATTCTCACTCCTTGGATGTGCGGCTGTGGAAATTACAGTGAAAATAAACAGCGAGTCTCGCCTGAAAAAAATTGGTGGACTGCAGATGACTAGTAGTCGGCGATCATAGGAAGTGATTTCGAGGACCCCACTCCCAAAGATAAATCTTCAGCTGACCACGGTCTTGAATCTCGAGGCTGACTTCTTTCTCTAAAAGGAGTCAGAGTCAAAGAGCCGACTATCTTTCCCTCGGGTCGTAATCGAGGTCAAAGTCGCGAACGTCCATTGTTTTGACATCCTGTCCCATTTTCTTCAAGTGACAGGAAACTTCCTGTCACTTGAAGAAAAACTTCCTGGAACTTGGAAGCAAAGGTTTTCATGAAAAATATGTACACTAATGCTGGTTCATATGCCGACGACTTCAATTCTTTGGAGATTTTAACGCAAACCCTCGTTTCGAGGGCAGCCAGTGACTTCTTAGTTTGTCATTGCAGTTTTCTGAAGTTTTCAGTGGACTTCAATGACTTTCTGGCGTAATACCTTCATCTGGGGTCCATGATTATAAGGTAAGCAAGCAATCGCTATACACTGCGCATTATCAACGCTGATTAGCACTCGAAGCTGGATTAGCGGTAGCAGCAGCTGTTATCATTTTTATTTAGCAGTATCGCTGTTCGATACACATGCACTAATTATTTGTAGTAGTAGCATATTGGATAATAGTAGTGACAAGCAGTACTAGCTGCAAAAGAACAAATTAATTAGCAGGAAGTACTGGTTATATCTACCAAACACAGCAATCTTCATTACTACTAATTTTGCGAGAAACTAAAACTGATTTAAAAAAACTCCGATAGTGGTAGCAATAGCAATTATGGTATGCTGTAATGCTAATTCCCAAAAGAAGTAGAGCCTGTTGTTATCATTAGAGTACTACCAATATTCCCCATGCTGTTGATACTAGTACTACCAGTGCTGCTACGGTGCAGTAAAACTATCCAACATACACCTGATATACCTGATGATTAATAACAATTTATGCTAAACTTAGCAGTAAGCATAATAAAACCCTCACTTCTTCTCTTTAAAAGAAAATTACCGAAAACAGTTTTGCTGTAAAAGAATTGGAGCTGCTAAATAATAATCAACCAGGAAATCACGCGGAAACTGCCACCAGGAAGGCGTGTGCCTCCCGAGACGGCTACAGTCACTAAACTTCGGATATCAACGACACCACATTTATGCGTAAAACCAGGTCATATTCAGCCTAGAGGATCCCGAAGTCGGCGTGTTTACACTCTACAATCGCCTTCGAACTTTTAGTCGCCCAACCTTCAATGAATAATAAATGCAGGCAGAAAACAAGCATTTATCTAGTTTTTTTAAATTACCGAGAGCTCTCACATTTATAGGCTAAGCATGTGAATGAGAAAGGTGAAAGAAGGAGAACCGGGGAAGAGGAGGGGAACGCCGCTGTCAAGAATGCCCGATAAATTCCTTACCTAGCCCTCAATCGGAGGTAGCCGGTATTGTGAGCGTTAATATCGACGCGTACGATGGCAGTGATAACAACATGAATGCAGCAGCGTATGTAATAAATGTGTGAACGCGAGTTTGCATCGCGTAAATTGACCATAAGCGCTATTCCATTTACGTATTCCAGCGAGCGCATTCTATCAGATTATCTCCCAAATGGAAAAAACCTTGTTTTCGCAATCTAGTTCCACCGCTAGATTGCTCATTTTTAAATGCTTACACATGGATAGAGTTGCTCTCAACTCGCTCGTCACTTATCCACAAATGTTATATATCCTGAAAGAGTACTATAACTATTTTTTCTCAGCCGCCCTTAAAAAAACGCATCCTTAACTCCCATATGACTTTGCACCCGAACCCACACTGATGATGACTGCGCTAACATATGCATTATTTACTGTAGTCATGCGGTGAAAATTATTGCCACGCTTTGAAACTTATATTCGCACCAATAAATCAAAAATTTTGTGTTTGGGGATTTTTTCGACGTTATGGTATCGCCAGATGCAAGAAGGACGTCTAAAGAAAGCATGGAGGCGCTATTCTGGATTTCTAAAATTATCGCACTGGTTGAAACTGCATTATGAATTTCACCGACAATTCGATACACCGAGAACGACGCTGCACTGCAGCTCCTCTTCGTAGCACTACAGCATCACTGAACATGAATCAATCGAAGATGGCATCGCTCATTCTTCAATTATCGACTTTCGTCCATGCTTTCTCATTAATGTTTTAGACGGATTTCTCAACGTTCTCTTAACTCTCCTGCATATTGTTCCAGGACAATACCCATCACTGTCATGGTAAAATTCTACAGCCTAAATTTCTGCTGCAATAAATAATTCTATAATTTCAGCTCTTCTGCCTCAAACCACTTTTTTTTGATTGGAACCACCAAGTTTCTCAGTTCCTGTTTCGCTTTCGGAGAAATTTCACAAATGTGAAGGGAAATCGGCAACATCTGGGCATAACAGCTCAGTATGGTCACTTTCCCTATTTCCTTACCGAAAAAGGCATCCGGTAAAATTCCCTGTAACTTAGCAGAACCCTTAAATAAGGTTCTATTTTCACCAAGAGTACAGAGCGCTATAAACGAGAGTTTCTCGTAATGAATATAGATTCTGCTCAGCGTAAATTCATACTGTGCTCAACTAGGACCTCGCCGCATGTTCGGAAATTCCACGTTTCCGCCGCCACCGAGCAAAAGTTTGCGTATTTTGTAATATAGCTTTGTGAAATGATTGCTTTTGCACTATCCCTTTTCCTTCAACTGGCCATAGTGCATAAGCTTCAAGTTCAATAAATTCAGTGTTGCCCCGCCTCAATAACGAGTAGTTGCATGCAACAGCTTACCAGGATAAACGTTCTAAACGCTAAAAATTATACGTTGAACTAAAACACAAAATTCATTGCTCGATTTTTGCAACAGTTGCATTCTTAACAATAAATATCATATGAAGACGAAATTCGAATAAAGTGAATAAAAAAATCTAAATGAATGCGATGTGCATTTGTAGCTTATAATATAGATATGCCAAAAATAAATGCATTAAAACACATATAGCAATCGACCATTGCGGAAAATATTGCAGAAAGCGGCCGATCATAGGCGTCCTCTGCAGACAAAACATTCTGCTGCACATCGTATTCACTCGTCTACCTAGTCGAAATAGCAACGAAACATTCAATCATGCTTGGCTTTGATTACAGAAAAATAAAATAAAGAATATTTGATGAAGGAAGTCACCGAATTTCTCTTCGAATACACTCCATTTTATTCTTTATTCATCCCTTGCTGAGCTAAAGAAAGTTTTTCACTTATACACTTCAATTTTCAGAAGTTTGGAACGAAAAAAAAAAACCACTAAATTATATGAGATGAAACGAGGCTAATATAATGTAATCAGGAATATGGTCTTCAGTTAGAAGAAATTGGTGAGAAAGATATCTCATATTTCACCTAACTCCATTCCCCTCCCCCCCCTCCACCCTCTAGCACTCTGGTAACAATCAGCCTCATCCCATCCTGTTGGACAGTTTCCAATTTTACGCTCAAAAAGTAAAAGTTGGAGGCAATGTAGCAAAACACCTCGGTTACTAAATTGTAATCGTCCATGATTGGAAGTTTTGTTCGATGGATGAAAGGAGGTGAAGAAAATAAACAGTTGAAGGTGTTGCTTATCACATGAACATAGTCATGCAAAAAACTACCGCATCATTAACCGTATGTAGCATATCGGACTACATAGGCTACTACTATTCAAATTGGCGATTCCTCTCATCCAGTTCCATTACCACCCGAGCAGAAGAAGGAATGATGACCGATTGCACCCTAAAACTTGCAAGCCCTTACCTCCTAAACGTTATTTATTCTCGTTAGAGGTTCATTTTTACGCTCCCTTCGTCAAGCCATCTTTAATAACTTTTAAGAGAAAGCTCTACGGGGAACATAATTCTTTTAAGAGGCAAGACTGCCGGTAAGTTCAAAAAGACAAGCAGTGGGTTGGCTTGATGCAATCTTGAAGAGTTTGGTCTTAAGTAAAACAGACGGCTTGCTCAAACTCACTTCGAGGCAAAAAAACAGCATGAGGTCCTAAGATTAGGTGAATAGCATGTCTCATTCAAAAACATGTACACGGAACCCATAGGTTCGCAACTCCCCTCATTGTTGCGCATCGCTTCTCTCCTCCCTATTCCTTCCACGTGAGCAATAAAGAACGCGCATAAAATATGGCTATATCGAGATTAACACGAAACGTTGGCAAATTTCAAAAATTTAGAGCGTCAATGAAGAGGAATGGCTTGGAAGCGAACAATTTTGAGCATTAATCACTTTGCAAAAAGGATATTGTAAATGACGCTTCGAGAACATCGCATGAAAAAGAGATGAGCAGTGGGAAAAATAAAAATTTCTATGAATGATTCATCAACAAGCTGAATATTCAACGCTACTGAATCGTTTAATTTTTTCATCCCATCATTTTTGCTTGAAAAAACTTTTTCACTCCATCAATCAAAATTGGTATCATCAAAATTTTTTTGTGTCATCAAAATTTCGGATGATTCATCCAAAATATTCATAAATTCTTTCAAACGTTAGTTAAAGGAAATTTTTCTAAAGGACATAATGACAATTTACTTGATTCAATTTCCTCCCGCTTATTGCCACATCAAATTGCGTCATCGCTTACCGTGCACTTAAAAAACGTTCAAAAGACGGACGGCTACGCATCTTTAGAGCAACAACGTACACAGATTACAAAGTTAGCCACTTTATTCTTGTCTTACTAACAAGAATGTTCATTGTATTATATAAAATCAAACTATGACGCAGTATAAGTAGGCATTTAACTCTGGAGAACTTATAGCCAATATGCGAATTTCTCTTCACGACTTTCATGACTCTACAATTCTATAATCAGCAACTAAACAAGTACCTATAGTGCAATATATGAGTACAAATTCATAGTGTACTTTAGTTGATATCCCACTGTTTCTATGCATGACAATTTAGCAATGCTCCTTCAATATAGCTTTTGTTTGCAATTCAGAAATCTTTTCTTTATAAGTCACTTTGCATCCTGCTACCTTCTAAGTGCCCTACTTCATCGCTCCATTACAACAAAATGCAATTCCTCTAAACACTTTACACTTATAGCCGTTGAGTCGTTCCGACGAAATCGCTAAGAAATCTCAACGTTAGGGTTGAACGTTTTACGCAAATTTTGCAAATTTTCAATTTTCGTTTTCTCATATGCTTTTCTTTGAGCATTTTTTAGCTTTTTTTTGTCTTCGGTGACTCAATCGTTCGTGTCTATCGAACCAGCAGAATAAATTCATTCGTAATTTCTATATGTATCCGCCATCTTCTGATACTGCCGTTTATAAGCGACTAAATTACGAAACAGTTTGCTTTCAACACTAATCTTTTTTTCTTTTTTTTTTTCAGTATAACATCGCCAACTTTGGTACTACGCCATCTGCGCTTATTGCAATGCCAGTGCTATAAATACAATCGGTATATTAAAACAGCATATCTCATAGTTTAACATTTTTAGTGCTCTTTTAATTACTTTACGGGGCACAAATAATGAATAAATAAAAATAACAGTGGGCTAAATATAAATGTGTTAGTATTTAACACATAGGGATATACTACAGCATTAATCACAAATATGCGTAGTCATAATCAAATAATCGCAGAGTAAATGAGCATAACAGTTGTATCAAAGCAGCATTATAAAAAGCTATGAGTACACAAACATGGAAAAATTACGTAACTTCCCATCATATGGATAAGCCCTGAAAATGGGCAAGTGGCGGCACAAAACGACAGGGCGCCAATTTGCAGCCACTCCGATGAATTTTCGATTACATCCACTCATTTTATCCATTCCTATTTAACCGTAAAAACGAGAAAAAAGTCAACCAATTACTTACTATCTCTTCAGATTTTCATAATGCCATAAATGGAAGAAAAAACTGAGTACGACTGGTATTATAACATTTTTTCAACATTAGCTATAACGTTACGACATTGCTAACATCAATACGTTAAGCGAAAAATATTTTCTTGGCACCGAATCAGAGAAGTTTTATGAAACTTTATGTGCACATATACTACTTACCTTTCCATGTAATTAGGCACATTTCTATGGCAACAATCACAATGCGATAACTGGTTGACAAATTATTTAGAGTGACCTCTTCGTGCACAGTACAACAAATGATAGTGCAATAGGTAAGCCAAGTACGGTTCTTTAAATGGTCACTGAAAATGCATAACGCACACCTGTGCGGAAAATAAACAACAAACGATTTGCAAAAATCACCAAAACCCAATCAATACAAAGGAAGAAGTTGACGCCGACAAGATGATAGTCGTCCGAGTTGAAGCTTTAATGGACGATGGCGCGCGGGAGGGTAACTTGGACGCACGACCAAGGCGACGCTAGCGAGACGCGTGCGCATCACTTCTGTTCTCGCCGCATAATGCGTCCATAACCGTATATCGATTGCTTTTTGCCGCTCTTTTTCGGCCTTCCAGATGGTTCAAAACTAATGAATGGAGAGTTGTTTTGATGCTTCTCTAGGAAACCTTCAACCTTACGGAGGTTTGGTGCAAACGAAAATCGAGTGATGCTGTTTCGTCCTCTGAAAGATGGCGATTTGGCTAACAGGCAACAAGTTGTCTCTTAGTGACAGCTTGCTCATACGAAAAGAACCACTGGAAATTGAATTGTGCAATTTTACCATTTGAATTCATAAATTGGCCAGTATTTCCTGACTGATATTGAGGTAAATATAAACCGTATGATATCTCTTAATGCTTGTTGTCCCATTCGGGTTACAGAAAAGGCTAACAAAGTTATTCGGCAATAACAAATGTATTACTTTATATTTCATTGTAATCCTCATAATGGTGTGACTTCTCCATTTCTCGTCTCAACCAACAAAAGTAACTGATGCGAAGATTTTTTTATGTCTGTTGAGTAATCACGTGGGGACCTAAAGCCGCATCCGAATTTCGTAAGAACCTTTGAGAGTAGGATGATAAAAACAAAAAAGTGTCCAGAAAAACCTGCGTGTTCTAGAAAAGAAAGATTGTAAGGAAGCAGATACCTTCGAAGCTTAGTGCGAAGAGGAGGGCGATGGTCGAAGAACTGCTGATAGCAAAGGTGAAGAGAATCCGTGACACGGTTCATGCGGTCATCAGTAAACTGGTCCTGCAACCTAACAAGCTGCTGACCAAGGGCGTCGAGAAGACTGTGAAAGCACTATTCAACGGCAGTCGTGTGGAACGCATCAACGACATGCTTGCCGCCAGGGGGAAACGACGCGGCTCACTGGTGTTCGCAGACGTTGATGATGTGAATGGCATGACACAGCAGGAGCACAACGCAGCAGATACAAGGGAGGTGTCGGTAGTCCCTCAGCAAACTTGAGATCAAAGGCCTGCCCAATGAAATTGCTCGAATGGATGTTCACGAAAATGGCCATGACAATTCACAGATTTTGCGTCTTGTAAATGGTTGAAGAATTCTGCGAAATTCACTAGTACCTACATATTTATGAGTCCTTTGTATCTATGGAATGTGCTGCATGGGTTGTATGGAAATATGAAGACAGATTTATGCAGTAGATATATTGCGGCTGACGATGTTTTCGTCGAGCATGCTGCTGACTTTTTCCAAAAAACTGACGGGTGGGAGGAGGGAGGTTACAGGAGAAAAGCGTGCGTCTCAGGGAAGAAAGACCAACTGTCTGTCCTTGCCTCTAAACTACCGCACTCGTGCTCGGAAAAAGATCAGGTATTTTCATTTTAATATAAGGAGTATTATAAATAAGCATATTGCGCTGAATATCTTGTTAGTGTGTATGATTGCGGTCATTACAGAAACCTGGCGAGCAAATTTTATGTTAAATCCGGTTTTTCTTGATGAGCCCAAACGATCAGGTACTACCAGATACTCTTATAGCAACCGCGAAATTGGGCAGGTGATGCGGCGGTGCTTCAGGATAGGTGCGTGAATTTGTAGAATTTGGTTGTTGCCCGCGAAATGCTTTGTCTAGGTACCTTTGCTTTTGTTGATTCCTCTCTAAGATAGTGCTAGCACGACTGCTTGTGATTCTTTTGAAATGGTGGACGTAGTACCGGAGTTATATGTGATAAATACAAAACTTCGATTTTTTAATACTGTCGGCTTGGTTTAAATCCACTCAACACATTTCTTTTGGATATCGACCTCGTGAATCCTGTCAATGAGCCTACCCGCGACAACAGAATTATTGACCTGCCTCTGATAAACAACTTAAATTTGGTCCGTCGTGTTTCCGGTGACGAATGCTTTTCCGCTTGTGATCGTCAGGAAACCTCGGCGGTGTGAGCAATCGGATGTAACTGGATGCAACTCGAGCGAAGCAAGCGCTTTGCTGTCTTATTGTGATTGGAAGCTGTTCATCGTAGATTCCTTCACAGTTGGCAAAATTACCGAAAGTTCATGAAGTATGTGAACAACGTTATCGTCGTCTGCTTGCCTATGAAAAAGACCCCCAGGAATAAGCGATTCAGATATATCTTCAGCGATTGGTGGCCAAAAACACATCTAGGGCTTGGTTGGCGTAAGCCTGGTGGTTGGGAGAGTGTGATAGGAAAGAAATGCGTGTTTTATAGGTGTGTGATGATCAAACTTAGAAGTCATTATGGAGTGCGCACCCTAAAGAAAAATGCCCTTCAAAAATACAGCATGTTTGGAGAGTTCTTCTCGATGATTTTTGTAGAATATGGCCTCATTATGCAAGAACTTCATATCCGACATAAGAGGTAGTTAAGTTTCATGAACGAAGGTGGAGGCGCTGTTATGAAGGCTACTGATAAACTGCAGTGAACCTTCACCGACTCCAGACGGCACGCCATTTGTTCATAAAGCGGACGGCATCAAATCAGCTTTGACTTCCACCGTCTGCAAAGTCTTTGAGATAATCATTTCGGGTTTTGTTAAAGCACCTCATACAGAATTTGACTGCGACCTGTTTGGACCTTTACCTCGCAGATTTACACTCTCTCGATTAATTTTTGTTTATACGAAAACTATGAGAGTTTAAACGGATATCGTTTATGTTGATCATGCCAAGGTTTTGTTGTATGCCGCTATTAAAGCTTATTGATAAAGTTGGAGAGGTATGGGATTTTCGGCTCTTTGTTGAAATGGATCAGAGGATTTCTCTGCGACCGAACATACCCATTAAACTTTGGAACTATCTACTCCATATCGCATCCACAGCGCAGCGGTGTACGTTATGGGAGTGTTTGGGGACAGTTTTGTTTGTCGGTTGCATGAATGAAGTTGTAGCCAACATACAGAGTACCAAACTCTTTGCAAGCAACCCTAAAATTTTCTGGCCTCCAAACGTTCTTGCTTAGGATTTTCGCTTCCCGTAAAATGACCGTCGTTCTCGAAACTGGTCAGATTTCCGACAGTCTAAGGTTTTCAATGATAAATGCCCTATTTTTTTTTTTTCAAGCTAAGTGAATAAACGTGAAGATAAGCCTGTGTGAACTTTTTGTTATAATTGAATGTGATTTCACTGGTCTCTGCCAAAGAAATTGTTCTTCCACAGCCAAGGAAGTCGAGCATGCCCGAAATCGTTTTACCCGTACTGCGTTCACTAAAGTCTACTTTCGTCCTTAGCAACCCGGTTACATTACCAGACTGAATATTATTTTGAATCACTGGGACACCACAGCTCAAATACAACGTGACCCTCTGCTTCAAGATTGTGTGCAGTTTTTCTGCCATCTCGCCGTCCACACTCTTTCAGATCGTTCCTGAGGTGGATGGCGTAGGCGTGAGTAGATAGATAGCCAAGAAGGCACTCCCACAAGCAATGTTTTGAACTTCTTTCGTTACCATGTTGCGCGCAGGCAGAAGATTCCCCAAAAATGTCCTCAAGATAGATAGTGGTTTCGCGAATTGTCTGAACTGTTTTAGTTCTCATACTAGCCGCCAGGCATGCACCTGTGTTTTTCGTTCTTTTCATTTCTTTAATCGACTCTTCATGACCATTCTTTGCTTCTTATATAGGCTCATATATAGACTTCCCTATACGGGACGTTGAATAACGTAAAACAAATGCATCAAATAAAAATAATGCACAACAAAGAAAGGTTTGTGTGAAACGACTTGGAAGGTTCTTTGTCGGTCCAGCAAGTTGAATATCGAATAGTGAAAGGAATTGTTTCGGAGGGATGGCCATAACGTACTGGAGAAGTGGTCATTGGGAAGTATTGCATTTCGGGACAGAAACCAACAGATTTTCATCGATCGAAAGAAGACGGGACGATCGAAAGAAGACGGCTTTTATATTTTCTCAGCGGAGAAAATTTTATTTTGTTTTCTGAACACTTCAAAGTTTTTCTTTCTTGGGGATGCGCATACTCTGCCTTCCTCACCTTCACAGCGTTCCAACTTCACCGGTCCACCTGCTGCACTCTTCATAACGCCAATGACTGCAGTGCATTCTGCCGTATGCAATTCACTGATAACAAGCGATGAAGGCTACTGTTAGGTATCCTTTATTCGCCTGTTTGAATGAAGTAGCTCATATTTCCCACTTCCATCACATTCTTCGAATTCCGGATATTCCGTCAAGTTTCATAGAGGGAACGCGAAAAGTGAACATTGTTGGCATTTTTTTCAGCGCTACAAATTCGACAACACATGAAATATATTGAACCGCTAATTTGCCTCATTTTTTTTTTCATTTCTCCAGTAAACGATTATGAATGAATGGAAAACACTTTCTAAATCATTTTGGTAATAATGCTGCAGGCAGTAGTGAATTCTATCTAAGATAAGTGGGTGGTTAAACGCTCATATTTCATGACGAGAAGATTTTTCCATTTAGCTG